>OZ030014.1:91734922-92334922 GCA_964023405.1 Apodemus agrarius
AGCAGACCACAACAAGGGACAGTGTCATCACACTGAGCTAAGACAATTGTTACCAAGCAAGGTGATCCTATGTGGCTTTGTGCCTTCACTATTTGATGGAGTGATCCTTTATGACCTCCTGAAGACATCCCTCTAACACAGGGCCAGGTAGTGGCTACATCCAATCTGAAAGCTGGCACCTTTTGACTCACAAGACCTAGAAGTAGGGAGATCTGCTCTGCAATATTTCTAGTGTGGAACAAAGATACAAGAAGACAGGCACAGTGGCATAGAGATGGCAAAGAGGACATGGCAGGTTGTGGGCCCTGTAGCCAGGTTTGAGTTCAAAACTAGGTCCATGATTCTGAAGACTACTATATCCTGTCCTGTCAACCATAGTAATAAGAGATAACTCATCACCACAAAGGAGCACTGAGCTTCTGTGAGAGGAGTCTAATGACCTGAGTTTTGTTACCTGGAACCAAGAGGGGAAGAAAAGAACTAACACAACACACACACACACACAGATAATAGGTTAATTAATTAATTCTCGGAAGGTACTGAGCAAAAGGTACTTACTGCATCTAACAGTAAGAATACAGATTTCTAAGTTATATCTATATTAAGAAATTAAACAATTTCGGAATGTAGCAGGATATTTGATCACACTGTGAACCTCAAGCTTATGTTGTTTACTGGAAAAACCTGTTTCTAGTTGAGGTGTGGCTTAGTCTTAGCACAAACCTTTAGTCCCTCTGGCTAGAATACATACATACAAGTCTTAATACACCTCCTAAATCCCAAACAATGAAGGCACAGTTAGTTTGTAGAAGGAAGCATCTGTGTTGAAAGGGATGTCTAATTGAGTAGCAGACAAAGTGACGAATCAGAGAAAGATTTGAAAGGATATGCTATGCCCAACTCTCACGAGAAGAGAGGAAGGGGAAGCTATTTGAGGAGCAGTGCAGAGAGAGGAGGCAGTTTTACAGGGACAATTGTACAGAGACAGGTTGCAGAGAGAGAACTGGCTAGACACAGGGGAAGACAGAATGAGCCAAAGAATGAGAAGAAGCCAGAAGATTAGAACAGACTGCCAAAGTTAGTATTAGACTAAGCAGAGCAATTCAGGAAAAACAGAGAAAAGCCAACCTGAATAAAAGTGGAGAAGAGTTTTGAGCCAAAACAGCTGCACTGACCAGCCAACAAGAGCTCAAAAAGAACTACAAAAAAAGGGTGAGCTTATTCAGCAGTAAGTCTCAGAGGCTAAAGACATTGTAGGCCTAGATAAGACGATATAGAAGCTAGAAGCTTCCAGGACTAGGCCTAGGTTAGCCTCTGAAATGACAATCATTACAGGAGAATAAAAGTTCTGTTTACATCAGAACAAATGCAAAACAAAATAAATGTACAAATGAGAGAGAAACACGCATTACATGCTCACACATCGGCAAGTTCAAAAATAAAACCAATGGATTCTGTGACATGACTAAGAAGCAGACAAATTTCAGATAACAAGGATTGAGGAAAGAAAATCCACAAATTAAAAGGTAAGAGACAGGCAGAACCACAAGAGACATGTGGTCATATGTGTGCATGCCATGTGCTGGGCTCAGGCTTCATCCCAGGCACTGCATGTTTTTATCTGCATATATTCATACATATGTACATACAAATATATATCATACGTACAAAAATATTATAGACTAAGAAAAGCCAGTTTCTTAAGATATGACACTTCTAAAAACATAACTTTCTAAGTTGGTAAGACAGAAAACTGGTCAAATTAATTCTATACTATCATCATAATCTGAAACAGTATTTCAAAACCTCACCACAAACGTCATTCCCTTGGGCTTCCTGGCAATGTACCAAACAAGTGATCATTCATTTTAAACAACATTATTCAAAGAAATACAAAGTGTGAGCCCTAATTCACCCTACCTATCTACTCTATAATGGAGTAGAAAACCCCATTATAGAACTAGACAAAGACACTGTGAAAACAACAGAAAGATCATGGTCTCCGCCACAAAATTCTCAAATGACATTAGTCAGCTTGCCCCAGTCATCTATACAGAGATAATGGACCCACTCAAGAGAGCTAAGATAAATAGCAGTTCACACTGAGGACACACTGAAATGAAGTTGCCACTCTGTAACCATGAGCATAAAACAAAGCTAGGAAAATCATCTTCTATAAAGCTCCAGAAAGCACAGATTTTGGGCTGAGGAAAGCAGTAGACATATTCCCAAGAATCTGACAGGAACCACTGGAGCTCCCTGAGAGAAAGACAACAGACTTGTTTAGGACACTGGCACAGACAGTTATTTTTGTGGATAGGGACTCAACTGTCTCTATTCTACTGACCACAACAAATCCTGCATGTACCAAACTCAAGTGAAAAAGAAATTGAAGACTTTCACACAATGTTATTGAAAACGTCCTCATATTTCTAGAATGCACTCAAGATGTAGAATGAGCTCTTTACCATGAAATGTTAAGCTAGTATATCAGACCTGATGAGCAGGCCAGCCCCAGAAAGCTCCTGACATATGCCATGCCAGCTGTCTTAGTTAGGATTTCTATTGCTGTGATAAAACATCATGACCAAAATCAACTTATGAAGGAACTGAAGTAGAGGCTATCGAGGTGTGCTGCTTATTGTCATGCTCCTTTTGGCTTGCTCAGCCTGCTTTCTTATAGAACTCAGGACCACCTCCTGCTCAGGGCTAGCACCTCCCACAATGTGCTAGCTACCACATCAATCACTAATTAAGAAAATGCACTACAGATTTGCTTACAGGTCAATTCAAAGGCATTTTCTCAACTCAATCCCTTTTTCCAAATAACTCAACTGTGTCAAATTGACAATAAACTAACCAGGATACTAGCTCTTATGTAAGACATAACAAAGGACTGCCCTCAGCACAGAAGCAAATTCTGTAAGGTAGTAAGACTGAAAGGTCAGAGGGAAGCCCCTCAGATGAAAGGAGGAGCAACAGGCCTAACCACCGTCAGAGTAGTTTGGTGGTCCAGCCTTGTGCGTCAGCCCGTGCCCATCCGGTTTCCACCTCCACCTCTGATGACTGCAGAAGCACTGAGCTGTGTAATGGGATGTAGAGCCTTCTGGAAAGCAGCTGTTCTCTCCTTGAGAACTTAGTTTGGGATCTAGGATCCAATGCTGTGGCTAGGAAGTGGCCTCAAGGGTTTACACAGTGAAAGCTTGGACCCCAGAATGACAGTGGGGATGGCAGACTACTTTAAGGAATGGGAAGGTGGGGTTAGTCTTGTAGGTTAATGCCATCTAGCACTCACTGTCCCCTGAAATCTTCCAACTTTACTTAAACATACTTTCTCACAGAATATACATTCATATTTGGTTTTTACTCTGTACTCTGTATCGGGTGGATTATGGCAATTGATTCTTTTATAGCTTTATTGTATAGCCTGCTTACTAATTTTTGGTATGTATATATACATTTCATTTTAAAACAATCTATTTGAGATTAATTTGAATAAATCTTCCAAAAATATAAACAAGCCTATTTTCCCTATATCCTATGTTGGTATAAACACAGAACTCTATCACAGTCATGATTACCTATCAATAAAACCCAGAACTCTGTCTCTCATAGTAAAAATCACCAAGCAATACAATTCCCCTATAGTCTCCTTGCCAGGCTTAGTAAGCAAAACTCCAGAAATGGCGTTCACGGCACTAAGGAAAGAGAAATGCCAACAAATCTGCGCAGGAATGCCATATCCTTCGGCCCTATGTGCTGGCCTGCCAGCTGGAGCCCTCAGCAGTCCACTACACTGAGTTCTCTGAAGCAATGACTTCAGTTACTCAGCAGCTAACACTGCAAAGACAGGACTGAATCCTCAGCAGGAGGCTGCAGTCCTTAGTGCCACAGGCTCTCCCAGCAGCGAAGCCCAGAGGCTGCTCCCCAGAACCACAAAGAATTTTAAATTATCATTAAACATAAAAAAATAAAACAAGGCATCCCAGGTAGGGATTCATTCTTCTACTTCTGCTTACACAGATGCATCAGAAAAGTCCTAGGATACTATCCCCAGACCATGTATCTTCAGATCTCTTCAGGGACTTTCTATAGAAATTGAGGAATAATAAAGTTGAAATAAGCACAGGCAATGAAAATGCTGTTACTGACAAATGGCACTGGGGCTGGACTGCGGTTTGGAGTTGGTGGCCCTCTTCAGCCTGGCACCCCAGTCATCAGCCTGGAGGAGGGTGACTCAGAGTGGTCTTCAGTATGTAGACTTTCAGAGACTCTGGAGCAGGCTCCAGAGGCCAGTGGGGGCGAGCACTGCTGCTTGATCCACAGAGTCTGCAGCTCTAAAGGGCCTAAAGGGGGTGGCTATTGCTGATGAAAACAGGCATCCTTTGACGTGTAAGAAGATCTTAAGAGTTCCAGCAACTCAGGACTTAAACTGAGGTGACAAGTTCAAAGGGCCTTTGTTCTCCTAGCCTTGGGGACAGGGGAGGGGGGCTTTTGCTCTCCACACATAAAGAATTGCTTTAGGTAAAGGACTCAGTGGTGGCACCAATCCTACCTGTTCCTAAACTTCATTCTGAGGACAGCAGGAAAATATATCCGGT
Source organism: Apodemus agrarius (assembly GCA_964023405.1). NCBI lineage: Eukaryota > Metazoa > Chordata > Mammalia > Rodentia > Muridae > Apodemus > Apodemus agrarius. Next base: position 91,739,524 of record OZ030014.1, read on the forward strand.
AAGGAAAGGCAGCCACAGGATTCTGAAAGTTAAAAGCCGGCTAGCTTGGAGGGTGCTAGGATGACTACGGACCCTCAGCTCTGCATGTCCTCCTCCCGTTCCCTCTAAATGGAAAGTACTGTTCTGTCCCTGGAGCTTCCAGGCTTGATGCTGCACTGGTGCCGATATGAATCAGGGCACTGAGGCCTGGCAGAACAGAAGCCAGAGCTTTGGGCTGGATCTGAGTCCAGGGAAGGACTAGGGAGTGGAAAGGGTCCTCCCTCATAGGAGAGAGAAATAATGGGCCCCACCCATTATTTCTACCACATGAGGGTGCTGGTCATTATGATTTGCCCAACTTGCTAGAGTTTAAGACAGTGACCTCTTAGGATCACACTTGAGAAAAACCTCAAGTTTGAAAATAGAAGCAACTCCAAGAGAAACATGCTTCCTGGAGCTCTGGGGCTTCTAGTCGCCAGTCCAAATACTGCCTCTAGATGTACCATTTGCTATTCCTCCAGCAACCCTATGCACTTACAGGCTGAAGACGTGGCTAAAGGGGCTATGTCGCTCTGTGGATCCTCAGAAGTCAGGCATATGATGTTGCCAGAGACAGAGGAGAGAACAGGAAGAAAGGGATAAAACCAAGTCCAGAATACTCATCTCCAGGTGAGTACCAACAAGCCACAGTCCCATCCATGAGTGTTATAGGCAAGCTTTGCAAAGATGTTAACATGGAAAGATGTTAGGTGTAGATCTATTAGTTTGGAGGAGACAGCAGACGATCTGGAGGGGAAGAGAGCAGGAATGCATAGACGGAAACAGCACTGGCAGATGGGAACTTGCCCTTGACTTGGCATAAGCAGGTACACAAAGGACTGCTGCCCTGGATTCAACCACAGAGTTATGATGGTGGTCACACCCATGCTTCCAGTTCTATGCCAGATTATTTATACCTTCCCCAAGCCTCCATGAAACACTGACAAAAATGAATTTCACAGAGAAGCCAGAAAACTTTGGCATTAGGTTGAGTGTAGTTGAGTGTGTGTGTGTGTGTGTGTGTGTGTGTGTGTGTGTGTTGGGAGGCAGGAAGCAGCCCAGCTTTGCAGAGGATCAAAGCCCTCTGAGAGGTCTCAGAGCAGCTCTCTCCGAGATTGGACCAACCAACTGGAAAGACGGTGCTATACCTCTCCATACTGCTTTCACCCTTGTGTGTTCCTATGGATGAAGCAAATGAACCCCAGCCACAGGCTAGCACTATGCTCTTGGACCTTCCAACCTCTGATCTATAAAACTAAACTTTTCTCTTTTGTAAAGTTCTCAGCTGTGATGGTTTGTATATGCTCAGCCCAAGAAGTAGCACTATTAGAAGGTGTGGCCCTGTTGGGGTAGGTGTAGCCTTGCTGGAGTATGTGTGTCACTGCGGGTATGGGCTTTAAGACCCTCATCCTAGCTACCTTAAAGCCAGTATTCTGTTAGCGATGTAAAACTCTCAGCTCCTCCTGCATCCGGCCTGCCTGTAGGCTGCCATGTTGATACTGGACTGACCCTCTGAACCTGTAAGCCAGCCCCAATTCAATGTTGTCCTTATAAAAGTTGCCTTGGTCATGGTTCTGTTCACAGCAGTAAAAGCCTAACTAAGACTCCAGCATTAGATATTCTGTCATTACAACAGAAAGTCCTCACACAGACACATGCATTACAGAGTGCACCCCACGGGCCTAAACACGCTGCACAAGAACCACAAGTAATGAGACAAGCAGAAGCACCTACACAACAACCAGACCAGGAAAGCACTTAACACTTATATTCTGAATATATGTGAACAGCTATAAAATAATAAGTGTAACACATCAAAAGTCTTATAAGCTGGGCAGTGGTGGCGCATGCCTTTAATCCTAGCACTTGGGAGGCAGAGGCAGGTGGATTTCTGAGTTCGAGGCCAGCCTGGTCTACAGAGTGAGTTCCAGGACAGCCAGGGCTATACAGAGAAACCCTGTCTCAAAGCCCCCCCCCCCCAAAAAAAGAACAAAAACCAAAAACAACCAAAAGTCTTATAAATTGTTTAAAGTTGAACACAGAAAATAATTTCCAGTCTTATACATGTTAGTAGTAATAGTAATAAGAATAAAGGAATAAATAAATAATAGTAATAAACAATAACAACAATAGAACTTGGGGATGGGGATAAACTAAAAGAGCATTTACAAAACACCACTAAGTTCTTTATGCAGTGTTAGGAAGGAAAGGACCGGAGCAAAGGGGTCCCAAAGAAAGGGTTCTTAAGAAAGCCCCAGAAACTATGCCAGCTCTACCAACAAAACTACAGGTATCTGCTTGTGCCACAAAAGAAAGGGATAAAAGAACAAACAGAAGGCAAGCACAAGGGAGGAATTAGTGGGAGGGGCTTGGGGTCCCTTGGCTGAACAGAAGCTGCCAGGGAATGCCTGGTCATGTCATTCTGTGTAACCCCTTTCACCTCCAATTACATTTCCCTGCATGATGATGACAGGACAGAAGAGCAGTCACTTCCACATCTGTCGGTGGTGGTGGTGGTGGTGGTGGTGGTGGTCTCCTCCTCCTCCTCCTCCCTCTTTCTCTTTCTCTCTCTCTCTCTCTCTCTCTCTCTCTCTCTCTCTCTCTCTCTCTCCCTCTCTCTCTCTCTCTCTCTCTCTTGTGTTCCGAGACAGGGTTTCTCTGTGTAGCTCTGGCTGTCCTGGAACTCACTCTGTAGACCAGGCTAGCCTCGAACTCAGAAATCCGCCTGCCTCTGCCTCCCAAGTGCTGGGATTAAAGGTGTGCACCAACACTACTTGGCTTTTTTTAAAAGATGTATTTGTTTGTTTGTTTGTTTGTTTAGTACGTAAATACACTGCCACTGTCTTCAGACATACACAAGAAGGGGGCATCAGATCCTATTACTGATGGCTATAAACCACCATGTGTTGTGATTGAACTCAGGACCTCTGGAAGAGCATCCAGTGCTCTTAACTGCTGAGCCATCTCTCCAACCCTGTCAGTATTCTTTAATGTCCTCTTGCCAACCAGAGTTACCAGGGATGAGGAGTCATTTTGATAAGTGTATTTTTTTTCAAGATGCTTACCAAACAACAAACATAAATTTAGTCCCGACGACGCTGCAGACATCTAAGAAACACTGTCTTTACAAATCATTTCCAAGGATTTCTGTCAACACAGAAGACTTTACTAACAAGAGAACCCCATGGAATACAGTTTTCATATCCCAGAGGCTATGCACAACAACTCTGACTAGCTGTTTGAGGGGCTCCTAGAGACTCAACAAGCCAGGGCAGGAGGGCCAACATACCTACCTGACTGCCTTACTGCACCTCTCTTGCTTTGCTGACAATGTGATATTATATGGAAGGGAGTAACTGGTGGGTCTGGGAACTAGAGCCCTGCACAGGCTAGGCAGTGCTTTGCCTGCATAAAGTCCTCTGCTGGCCAGAACAGCAAGCAGCCACCTGGGGATGACTAGCCACCTGGGCTGCTCTACCAAACAGTGAAGTGAGGGTCAGATTTCCCTGCTGCTGATTTCAGAACTACCTTGAAGCTTCCCTAGAAAACTCTTTTAATGTTCCTAACTTGTTCAGTATCCCCCAAGAAGAAAACTATCTTATAAAAGTAGAAGTCTTGCAAGTACGTATGAGCAAAAACTATAGATAGCCTGGTGCAGTGGGTGGCAGCACTGGAGAAGCATGCAAGGGCACTTCCTGGAAACTATGTATCACCAGGACTGACCCAAAGCACAGCAAACTGCCCCAACATTCTTGAGTGAATGCTACTACCAAAGAAGCAGAACCTCCAGAAATGATGAGGGGCAGAACCATGCACTGGAGACTGCTGTGATGACGTTATAAACAACATGTTACTGGGAGAAATTCTAAGAGTGAACAATTACACAGAAACAGTAAGACAGTGTTGTATTACTGACCACTGACCCACTCAATGGCCACAGCCATGCTCACAGGTGGAAAAGTCTTCAGAATTGGTAACAATCAATCTAGTCCTTGCCCATAAGTGTTAAAGTTGGTCTAGCCAGGGCCCTGGGGAAACTTCTTACCTGCAACACCACTGGACCTGCTCACAAGAGCATATATCTCAAACTAACTTAGAAAGCAATCTGATTACCCTAGACTCAATGGATAAAAACATATTATTGGAAAATTAAAAACAGTCCCAATGGTCTGGGAAGGTACCAAACCTGCACTGTCTTGGCCACTCCAGTTAAATAAGGTCAATATTACATAAGAACACGGAATTTCAGAATTTCCTTCTTAGCAACCTCCAAACACTTGGTTATACATTTCACCTACAGCTGGGCCACAGTAGGAACCACTATTACCCAACAGGAACAGCAGAAATATTTAAAAATAGATGCTTATTGCACTGGCTGGAAGGAAGAATAAGAGCAGATTGAAGGATGCATTCCTGGGGTCTAGATCTCCTCCAGCTCCCTCCCCTCAAGGAAGCACAAACATTCAACCTGGGCTTTCTAGAAATCAATTTGACCTCACCTGAATTCAGATGGCCAAAGAGGAATGCAGCATCCTTCAAGGGCTTCCTGGATCCCTGGGGAAAACAGTGCAAAACGCAACTGGAAATCTGGTGTGTGTTGGGCAGTCGTGGTGGTAGTTCAGATGTGGCATCTAGAAGAATCTCCTGGGAGCTTGTGAGTCAGCCACCTGACAAATGAGTGATCTTAGGGAAGTTCCTTGGACTGCCAGTCTATTTCCTAACCTGTGCCTACTGAGGTATTTCCTGCAACTGACACAGCAGATCACACAAAGACACTTAACGGACAAGCTTGTTGTGATAAGATAACAGTTGTCATCATTTATTCTGAGCTGCCAGAGCTGAGCCTTGAACAAGTCCTCCTGAAACCTATGGTACCTGGTGACTCATATGTGGACACTCGCTCTCTGGGTTGAACCCAGGCCTATGGCACACTATGGAGAATCAGTAACAAAAAGTTCTGCTACCTCCTGCAGAAAGCTTCTGCAGACTACACTGGGAACAAAGGTTTTTTGGTGGCCTTAAATGAAACCATAATGCATCCAAGGTTCACCTCTGTGCCTTCCAAATCCACAACCTCACAAGGTAGGTACCATCTACATTACCCACCATAGTTGATTAACGTTGACCACCATCCAAGTGCTTCAGGCCAATCCCACTCTGGCTTCCACTCTGCTGTCTCTCTCACAGCCCAAGTGTAGGCATCACCTGAGAATCCCACTGACAGATTTCTGGTCCCAACAATTTTTCTTACTCCCACTGTACCAATTGGTTGTGCCACTCTCCCATTTAGTTTTCCACTGGTCTCTATTGGGTCTTCATGTCTAATACCCCTGTCCCAGATGGGTTACCATCCCCCTTCACAGCACCAGCCAGAACTTCCAGAAGGCTAACTGTCTTGGATACTGGTAAGTGACTGGTGATAGTGTCATCATATGGCCAGCATCTTTTCTGCACTATCTCCCCGCCTGCTGGTACTACAGTATCTGCCAAAGCCTAGCACCTCCCTGTAAACCCCAATCACTGACCAGTTCCACACCATCCAATGCTGCTGACATCATCTTAGCTTCTCATGAAAACTCTAACCACCTGAGTAAGACCCTGACCTTCTCTGCCCTTGCCCTCCCTCTCTCCTGCCCTTGATTGCATGCTGTCTTGAGTGTTCCTCTAGTGACAGCCTAGCACCACAGAAACAGGTAAATCACACATGCACATATCCCAAAAGCTAAGGACAGAGCCTGGCTGCAGAAACTCCTGCCTACAGGAAGGGGTACGTGAGGAGTGAGCTGGAGTATGTCTTTCTGGACGTGACCTAGGGCTCGCCTTCCTCACTGTCCTCTCACTCCTCATGGTACTTAGAACCTCTGACCTTTCTTCCATTCTACACAAGTGACATACTCAAGGATCAAAAAGCAAACCATAAGATAAGCTGTCCTAAAAATCCAAAGGCTTAGAACTTTTAAACATGCTGTGTACCTTAGCAAAGATCTACAGGAAAACTCCTGCTTTCACATTTTAAAAACATCTAAGTATCATTTTTTAAAGAACTATAAAAGACATATATCAAAATAACTCCCTTGTGAAATATGAGTGTTTGCAAAATATTAATGTTTTACAAATTAAATATCACAAGTCATAACTTATCAAAAGCCATCTCATCTCTACCGGGAGGGGTATGACCTAAAACTCTTTTATCAGAAAAGGAAAGACGAAAATAAATAAGTGGAACGATCAACCTAGGAAGACTAAAAACGTTCAAATCAACACAGAGGAGGTAGCCCGAGAATGAGAATGCACACAAGCACAGAGCAAGGAATCTACAGGAGAGGAACAGGCGGGCTCTTTGAAGGCAAACTGGTGATGCTAGGGCCAGACTGACCCAGTGCCCCTACTAGCTCTCCTCTCTGTCAACAGACACAGCCCAGCAGGAAACACGAAGGGGGTGTGTCACCAGGAATGCTGGAGAAAAGGAGTTAAGACTAACCACATGAGTCCTTATTACATGTAGGAGCACCTTCTGGGTATATACCGGAGTGTGCCGGGTGGAGGGGCAGCTGGGTCCAAAATTTTCTGAGGAATCGCCAAATTGATTTCCAGATTGGTTTTACCAGCCTGCAATCCCACCAACAATGGAGAAGTGTTCCTCTTTCCCCACATCCTCTCCAGCATCTGCTGTCCTCTGAGTTTTTCATCTTAGCCATTCTGACAGGTATAAGGTGGAATCTCAGTGTTGTTTTGATTTGCATTTCCCTGGTAAATAAGGATGCTGAACTTTTCTTTTGGTGCTTTAGAGTTTCCTCAGTTGAGAATTCCCTGTTTAGCTCTGTACCCCATTTTTAATAGGGTTATTTGACTCTCTGGAGACTAACTTCTTAAGTTCTTTGTATACACTGGATATTGGCCCTCTATCAGATGTAGGATTAGTAAAAGGACACATGCTCCACTATGTTCATAGCAGCCCTATTTATAATAGCCAGAAGCTGGAAAGAACCCAGATGTCCCTCAGCAGAGAAATGGTTACAGAAACTGTGGTATATATACACAATGGAGTACTATTCAGCTATTAAAAACAATGAATTCATGAAATTCTTAGGCAAATGGATGCAACTAGAAAGTGTCATCCTGAGCAAGGCAACCCAATCACAAAAGACCACACATGGTATGCACTCACTAATAAGCGGATGTTACCCCCAAAGCTCAAAATAAACAAGTTACAATTCACCCTGCACAGGAAGCTCAAGAAGAAAGAGGACTTAAGTAAGGGTGCTTTGGTTCCTCTAAGAAACGGAACAAAATACTCACAGGAGCAATAAGGGAGACAATGTGTGGAGCAGAGACTGAAGTAAAGGCCACCCACAGACTGCCCTACCTGGGGATTCATCCTATAAACAGTCAACAAGCCCCGACACTACTATGGACGACAAGAAGTGTATACCAAAAGAACATGCCATGGTTGCCTTCGGAGGGGCCCTGCCAGAGCCTTACACATGCAGAGGCAGATGCTAGCAATCAACTATTGGACTGGGCATGGGGTCCCCAATGGAGGAGCTGAAGGGTGGTCCGGAGGAGCTGAAGGGGTTTACAGCCCCATGGGAAGAACAATGATTTTGGCCACCCAGTTGCCCCAAGACTCCCAGGGACTGAACATCAACCAAGGGGCACACATGGTTCCAGCCAAAAGTGTGGCAGAGGAAGGCTTTGTTGGGCATCAGTGGGAGGAATGGTGTTTGGTCAGGTAATAGCTCAACAGAGGCCCCAACAAAGGGAAACAGAGAGGTGGGGGGAGTGTGCCGGGTGGAGGGGCATATACGTGGAGGCAGGGGGAGGGAGGAGGGATTGGGGGGGTCTTTGGAGAGGGGGGAAATAGGGAAAGGTTTTACCATTGGCAATGTAAATGAAGAAGATATTCAATTTAAAAAAAGAAAAAGAAAAGACTAATCACATGAGTAAGACCCTGCCCTTCTCTGCCCTGCCTGCCCCTCTCTCCTGCCCCTGACTCCTCTCTGCCTTGACTGTTCCTTTGTGAGGTGGAGCTAGCATCCCATACCTCATACTCTACCAATCGGACAGGGCCACCTCCTTCTCCTCTCCGCTCTGGCCACACACTTAACCCCTTGTCAAGAGGCCCCATGTTCTGTGTGCTGGGGTTCTGGTTCCACATGGCAGCATGGGGGTCACTTAGGAACGTCAGGACCTGAGTTGGGTCCAACCAGGTGTACAGGGTATGGCCCCAGAGTGATTCTTCTTTAAAGGGAAACAAGTGTTGGGAGTAGGAAAGATTATGCAAGACTACCATATAGAACTAATGCCCATCCAGGCTACCTAAGGTGGACAGAGGCTGACAAAATCCTTCTGCACATCCTGGCTGACTCACCTGAAATACAAAACTCCTAAGACCTACAATACAAATTGATGATAAGCACAGACTGAAAGTGCTTTGAGCACAAATGATGTCACAGTGTACTGCACGCTAGTCCTGTCATAAATGACAACTGAACCAAACCCTGCCTGCCTGCCCTAACTGCCTGGAACTCTCAAATATCTAGAAAATACAGCCTAGTTCTCCATCCTTTCTAGGACATAACCCTGGAGGTTATGCCTGAGGCCACTACATATAAATTCTTTTTAAAATTAAGAAATTGGCGGGGAGGGGAGGGAGAGCACACAGATGTTATGGACAGCTTAGTAGTTTATAAAATGTTTACTGTGCAGGCGTGAGGACCTGAGATTAATCTCCATTAACCATGTAAAAAACTGGGCATGGCGGGGACTACATGTGATTCTGTTGTGAGGGAGAGAAGGGGACCATGGGGTGTACCAGCCTAGCTAGTCTAATCCCAGACCTCTAGGTTCCGTATCAGGAAAAGTGGGTGGTTGCAAGAGAACACAATAGGTTGGCCTTTCATCTCCACACTCACAACTCGTGGCACACACATGTGTATCTACACAAAGCAGTACTCACAAAGCCCTATCGCACGCACGCATGCATGCGAAGGCATCAGTTATCAGTCTCAGGACACTGGGACCCATGGAACTGGGAGCACTTGGAGCACAGCACACACAGTGAGATCTGTTTGCTTTGGACAGCCACCCTGGATGTTCAGCTCTAAAACCAAGGGCCACACACCTTTCCGTGCCTCATGCAACACCCTGTGGTAGACAAGGAGCATTTCTGGTCGGCAGTAACAGCACAAAACTGAAGGAGTAGACCACTGTGGCAAGTATAAGCAACCCCATATCCACCCAAAAGGGAAGGCTGCTTTAGTCCTCCCTGGGCACGGGGTGGTGAAGGATCCCAAGTGGGAACCAAGTGGATAAAGCAGAGAGGGCAGGCTGTAGGCTAGGTGTGGACAGGAGCTCAGCTGGTGAGGAGGGTGCATTTGAAGCCAGCAGTGTTTCTGGTAAGCGATGGCAGTGAGCACAGGCAGAGTGCTAGGTGGGCTGGCGAATGAGACACAAGACCCTCACAAGCAAAATAAACCAACACAATGTGGGGCAAGCACACTGTGCACACGTTAGAAAGAGCACGGGTGTCTCTTCAGATAATGACTGGCTCAAAAGCCAGAAGTAGCCACGGGAAACATGGTGTGGGTTCAACTGCAAAGTGCTCTGAGGCACAGAAACGAAGCACCAGGACCTGGGGCAAGTCATCTGCTCAGAGTGCAGCCCACCTGGTACCCTTACTCATACCACTGGTCAGAGCCAGAGATCCCTTCCTGCAGAGGAAGAAGCACAGAGCAGAAACAAGGCTCAGTGGAGGCTGCAGGCTACCTGTAAGATGTGGGTCTTTTGCCCCAGGATGCTGGTTCCCAGCAGCAACCTCAGAGCAGGATACAGGAGTTGAACAAGATGGGGAGTCTAAGCTACTAACAGTGGCCAGGGCCTTGAAGGGCCTGGCCAGCTTTTGGGTATCCATGTCTCTGATAATGTGACAGTGAGCTCACCAGGTAGAAGAGGACTGTCATCACTGAAGGCAGAGCCCAGACAGTCAGACGATGATGCCTGGGAAGAAAACCAGACAGCACTATGTCCCCAGAGAATGAAAGGGGACAGAAAACAGGGACAGCAGGCAGCTGCCTGACCAGAAAGGGCCCTAAGAGTAACTCTTCACTCAGTGCCATCAGCAACAGCACAAGAGAGTGAACTAGGTCAGTCACTTGGAAAGCAGCTCTACCTCACACCTCAGCCAGGCACTTACTCTATTAGGTGAGCACCGAGCTGTGGTGAGGGTTGGCAGGCACCAGAGATACTGCCAAGCGATCTACTCCACACTTCAGATCTCTCTGCTCGGCTACTCCTGACACCCTCACCCTTGTTGATTCAATCTACCAAGAACCTCTCATGACTCTCTCATCCTAGCCTGCCCATTGGTCCTGTTTCAGCAGCTTGCCTCATTTGCAACAGTTCCTGCTAGGGACACCTTCCCAAAGCCTCTGGGCTGGGCTGGGGAAACCCAAAGGCAAGGAGCAGGCCACCCAGAGGAAGAAGCCATGATGCAACAGGGACGGAAGACGGTGTCCTGGGTGGGGTCAGGACAGGCCCTTTTCTGCTTCCTTCCATACTGAACCCAAAGCAGAATGAAAGAGGGAAATGAATGGGACCTGAACACAGGGCCCCTAGAGACTACCCAGCTGGTGGAAAGCAAAGCCAACAGCAGGGGAGGCCTGCACTGGCTGCTTTTGGGGAATTCTTTGAAAAACTGTCTTACACTCCCCCAAAATACTCCAATTTGAGCATTCCACCAGGGCATTCCAGCAGGTAGTGGCAAAGAAACTGGGCAGCGTCCAGCCCTAAGAATTCTTGCTACAAAATAGCAAGGTTTGATTATCATCACCAGAATTTCTGTGGGCTCATGAATGCAGGACAAGGAATGAGGTGAGACTGACATAAGAAGGACTGTCTGGACACTTTTCCTACTCAAGTGAAAGGAAGCCTGCTTAGATGAGACACGCCGCAGGTCAGAAAATAGGTAAGGTTAAATAATTCAATGTCAGGAATACAGCACAACTAATGACAAAACACACTTAAAATGTTTCTGTTCTATAGCATATAAATGTAACATTAAAGATATTTCACATCAATTTTCAAGTTTTTTAGCTCAATCTTATTTGTTCTATGAAGCATTTGATATTTGGTTGAAGTGTCTGAAAACAGTAAAAGCACATCCTCTATGCTAACGGCTTCCCAGACACATGTCAACATGCAGGCTCCATGAGATGTTCCACACACCCTGCGGATACTGGCTCCTCTCTGCCCACGCACAGTGCTTCTATATAGGCTTAAAAACACGCTGCAAACACTTTGACCTTCAATACTGTAAAGATGTGTTAACACGCTAGGAAACGAAGGAAGCTTGGCTACAGAGGTAGAAGAGGTGTGGTTGTTGATACACCATGCTGGAGCAGAGAAAGAAACCAAGGGTGACGGGCACAGCAAACTCTGGCTCTTGAGCTGGAGCGTCATAACGACATCCCACGCCATCTTCAGCTAGTCAGTGTGACATTAAGAGACGACATTTATCATGGAACTACTAAAAAGCTGACACGCATATTTAAGCTTGGTGAGAACTCTGCAGGGAAGCATCAGCTGTGTCTGAGAAACAAGAAAACAAAACCCAGGCACTCAGCAACGGAAAACACACAGCGACAGCAGCAGACTGGAGGCAGGCCAGGCCAGGGGACAGCGCTGCAAGCTCGTCCTTCCAGCAGGCTCTCACAGAGCAGGTGCGCTGTTCACTGCAGATGAACACAAAGCCTACTGCTTTAGTTTTCTTAGAAACTACGTTTATTTATCTTTTTTTTTCACGGTCCATCAGGGCATGTAAGAAACTCTTATCTCATTCCACACTGGGCAAGAACTAGGAAACTATCTCAAAACGTCCAAACTATGGCAGTGTTAGACAAATTGACTTCAGCAAAGTATACTCGAGGGAAAGGAAAAGTCAAAACTTCTCAAACCAGGCAGACTTTAAAAGCTGGACGTGTCCATGAAACAGTTAGCGCCCTGCTCCTACCTTTGCTCAGTGTCCAAGGGCAAAGCCAATGGTGTGGCAGATGGGAAAGAAGAGGTGGAGCCCAGGTACCAAAGACACCTGAAATGTCATTTGAGTGCGTATCAAGTGCAAAACATTTGGCTCTTATCACACCGACTTCCACTTCTAAGTGACCTGCGCCTCTTGTCATACTCCCCCAGTAAAGAAGGAATTCACAGCACAAGTGTGTTGACTTACCCGTGCTGGGCATGTGGTTCACACGGGCAGGATTCAGCAGCTCCACAGGCTGGTCTCGGCCAGAAAGTCCATCTGAGGAACAGAGGAGACACTGGCTTCAGAAATGCTGAGTTGAAAGTAAGTTTTCTTCAGGCGATGGTCCCTCCTTTGAGAGGACAGTTTCAATTCCAGCACAGACTGTTTTTACTTGCCAGAAAAAGATGAAACGCTCTTTGTAGAATAATCAAAACAGCCCCCAGTTGTGATACGGTGGACTGGGACTCCTGCCTGAGGGCATCTGGTGGAAGCTAGCAGGGCTCACACTTATGCTTGGCCACACTGGGCTTAGCAGAAGTGGGCTTCTCTGCAGAGACCACGAGCATTAAGATAAAGAGTTCCCCTCTTCCAAGATAACAGTGACGGCTCTGGACTCTGACACAAACAAAGCTGCCATGCGTGACAGTCAGAGGGAAGCAGGCAGGGGCTGGGGTACTTCAAGCAGCCGTGGGGAATGCCTTGCCAACACCAGTGAACTTAAAGATTACACAATCATTTCTTTGAAATCCATTTTTAGATCATATTCAGGAAGCAATCGGCTGTTCTGACTTGAGGCAAGAATAAGACTAGAACCCACCAACCACCAACGCCTGGTACTGGATAGATAAAAAGACCTCCTTGGTACCTCTGTGTTGGCCAAACATGAAGGAAAGACCCACAAAACCTTACAGAACCAGAGCTTTCCTTTAAAATCAGCATGTCACAAGTGGTATTAAATGTTCTGCAGTGACATGCATTACACGGCATCAGCAGTCGCCACGAGTCAGTTAAAGAAGAGCACAGTAACTTCACAGGGCAGTCATGCAGCTCCCACAGACAATTTCAAAGCAGAACACAAAGAGGCCAAGCAGAGGAGCCAATCTCTGTGAGGAATTTCAACTCTGAAGACAGAGCCTCAACCCAGGAAATCCCAAACATACCCTTCCAAAGAAGAGAAACAGCAACATGCAGGAAGCTGTCTGAGTCACACAAGAGACAGAGAGGCATGCTCCTCTGTCCCATTCAGAACCAAACAAGGTTGTCAGACAGCTTCCTTCCCTCCCTCATCCTAACTCTAGCACTCTCAGCATTTCATAATGGTCAGAAGCAGTACACGGAGCCTATCTGGGGTACTGTGGCCCATGCTCCAGTGTTCAGAAGGAAGACGGAGAGGTCACTGTCACGCCTTATAGTCCCAAATAATCACCCTATCACTTACAGACCGAAGGCCTTCTCAGGAGCACCGCCACCTGAGACACCCAACCACAGGTTGTAAAGCAGACAGTCTTCTCAAACTTTGTTTACTCAAAAAGAAACCTCAAAAGGCATTAAAACACTTCTTAAGCCTTTCCTTCCTGCAAAGAAGTGTTCATTGTAGAAAGCAGTAAAATGCTCCAAAGGGTAGGCTGTGTCTCTGTGTGTGTGTGTGTGTGTGTGTGTACACATACGTACATACACATGCATGCATGCGCGCGCGCGCACGCGCGCGCGCACACACACACACACACACACACACACACACAAAATTACAGCCTTGCCTTGCTCTGAGGATCCCTCAGGGTTCTTCCTGTTCCTGCCACCAGTGCATCAACAGAAGGTCTCCTCTATGTCACCTTACCCTTCCATCTGGGGAAAGCCCAGGTTTACTAGCTGACCAGTTCAGAGCACTCCAACCCTGGCACAGTATGCCAGCAGGCATGGAGACTATTTCTGAGGTATGGGCTTGAATTGGTTGTTATCTGCCCTGAGCTCTGAGAGCCCAATGACTCTGGATGACACACAATAGTACCTACTGCACTCCTGAAAGAGACTTCCCACATTTCCAAGTGGCTGATGCACAGTACAAGTTAGAGACACAGTCTATATTTCATCATGTGGTATGACCAAGTCTTGGCCCACATACAGGACCTCTTGGCTTTTTACTGGTGTATGTCCCTTAGCCTTCAGGGTGTATTCACCGGGCATACAAATTAGCTGTCTCACCTCAAGCAACAATACAATGATGAGATAACATAGACTCCACATAGAAGTTATAACTTAAGCCTGACATGTTACAGCCTTCCCTAGAACACCAGTTCTTTCACCAGGGTGATGTCCTCTGATTCAGCTCTCACACTATTTGCCTATTGTTGACATTGATACTACCATAGAGAATGGGGAAACTTCAGGTCTAAATTATTAAATAGCTCGGGGGTTTTTTGTTTGTTTGTTTGTTTTGTGGGGTTTTTTCTTTCTTTTCTTTTCTTTTTTTTTTTTTTGGTTTTTCGAGACAGGGTTTCTCTGTGTAGTCGTGGCTGTCCGGGAACTCACTCTGTAGACCAGGCTGGCCTCGAACTCAGAAATCTGCCTGCCTCTGCCTCCCAAGTGCTGGATTACAGGCATGCGCCACCACGCCCGGCTAAATAGCTTGCTGTATTTTTTTAAAAAACAAGCAACAATAATCCCTTACATCTTAAATTCATGTCATTCTGAATACAACAACAACAACACTTACAACTTAAATCACATTCTGAACACCAAATGAAAACTTGAGTTCTCCTGCCCAATCCTGCACAAGATATGAGCCACACTTTGTCCTGTGTATCCACTCTGGGCATCTGCCGCCTACCCATTACTCAGCAGCTGTTTCTACTGCCAGACCAACTGCCATGGTACTGCCATGCTTGCATCCAAGTAACTCTTGTTTTACTTAATAGTGGCCAGCCACAAAGCACAAGACAGTCATGTGAGCAGTTCTGTACACCACGGAGAAGCTGAAAAGGCCTCTCAGTTCATCTCACCATCATCCCAAGAGAGTAAGTGGCACACAGGACAGTGTCAAAACTCTTGACCTACTCGGTCTTCTTCATAGGTGTCTGATGTTTTCATTACATTTAAAGTGTTAGAACATAGCACTATTCACGCTGCTTAGGGACTCTACCCACTTGAGTTTGCTGATGCACACTGGCAGTGGGCACCCTTGGCTCTCGCTACTCTTCCCTTTCTACTCACCTATTCGCTCTAGCTCTCCACACGGGAAGTGACAGTCTGGCTGGCACTCCCTCCTCCAACCGTGTGCGACTTTCTCTTACAGTACTAGGCTGGGGCTATCAGCAAAAGGATAGTAATCAAAACCGCCTGCCTTGTCTCTAGTCTTCCAGGCAATGCTGTTTTGGCAAGCAGCATGGTGCAAACCTGTTGTAGGTTTCTGCCTGGTAACTTTTCCCACGCTAGCAAGGAAGCTGCCTGGTGTTTCTGGTCTGCCCAGTCCCATCTCTAATTAGGAATGGGTGCTTAATGTATTTAACTTTTCTGTATCCATCGAAAGGCAGAGAAACTTGTCCTTCCACCTGAACTTTGGTGAAATCCTTTTTCTCAATATTGTTTCCCACAGGAAAAAGACCTGGCCAAGTTGGACAAGCTTTGAGAAAGAGAAAAAGAGCCAAAGACTGGAGACAGTAAGAAGGTACTGAGACCTGAAACCCTCTCCACTCTGGAGTCAAACCTTGCAGACTCTTTTCAGGCTTAGGGTCATACTTCCGCCTGCTGCCACTAAAAGAAAGAGAGTAAATGACTATATTAAAGCACTTGGTAGGGGACTGATATGGGGGAAGCTGAGGTGGTTATATAATGAATGGTGTGTTCCTTTTCTACTGAAGATGTTTTTAAATATATGGCTGAAAGGGAACCTTATAGGTAAGGGGTAGCCATGACAATTCACACCTTCATGATATCCAGTCTTCCTGGACATTGAACACCTTAAGAACAATCTTTGTGGCCAGATTCTCTGTAAACTGTTCCCCCTCCTTTTAGCACCAACTTTTAAGATAGTCTGTGTGGGCAGCTGCTCATGAAACACAGATTGCATCTCCTAAGGTTCCTCACAGGCTCTCCTTGGTTCTGATGGCCCTGTTAGGACCTGTCAGGTCATGCCCTGCCCTCATTCTCATGAGTAAACTTAAGAGGAAGACAGTGAGGAAGACCTAGACAGTGAATTACTGGCTGTTCCTATCACATTATATCAAGGGCACTTCTATAGCACAAACATAGTATGCCCACCCAGAGTATAGGTTGAAACCTGACTTCCAAGGTAACAGTGCTATGTGGTGGAAGGCACTGCTCTAGGGAAACTGGCTTCTTTCTCACAGGGTTAGATTAATCAGAGCACACACAGCTGCTATACAGACAGCCCAGCTCTCCTATCATGTTTACACACCTAACTTCTACCATGTTACATGGAGTACCACACCTTTACCAGAGAGTGGCCAGATGCCAGTAACATGTTTCTGAGCTTTCCCATCGCCTTTTATACAAATCAGCCAAGTGAGAACTGCCTTGTACTGAACAGAAGGAACGCGAATGGCTGTGTGTCTGAACAGCAGTGAGAGGACACTCGTCACCACTCACTGCCTCCTCACCCAGCAGCTCGGTGTGCAATCACAGACAACTCTACTGCCTGTGTGTGTTTAGTGTGGCTTTCCTGATTTGTTTAGATTCAGAGGCCAGCACACCATTACTCTGGTCCGTTATGAGGCCATTGTGCCTTGGCTCTGACCCATGTGGCCAATGGCTGGATCCTCCTGGCACCAAAATATGCCTTTCAACTAACTTATACAAGTCTGCCAGGAGTGGCTCAGAGATAGAAAGGATCAGCTATCAGATCCCCACCCCACCCCACACACAGACCTACCCCTTACTACTCTCCTATGCTGAGCGCTCCCCACCCCCACGCCCTTTACTTCACAGCCTCTTCCAGGCAAAGCAGCATTGGACACCCAGCTAACACTAGGCTCAGCTTTCAATAAACCGGGCTCCTCCCTGTGTGAATTTCACTAATAGCCTTGAGTGCCCCAATCCATTAAGTTCTGCTTTTTCTTACCACACAGGTTATTGAGAAATACCAAAGTTCTATAATAAAGCTCGCATCTGCCCATTAATAGGAATTAAACTTTAATGAGTAAGTGTCGTGAATTCCTCAGGCATGCCCAACATAGTTTATGTGTATTTATTAGAGAAAATGAAAATGGAAGAAAGACTCTCTTTCTCTAAGCGCTATTTTTCCTTTGGGGTAATCAGGCAGACATTTAAAATGTCAAGGATAACCTATGAGGTGTCCCTGCTGATTTTCCCCTAAGAATCACTACTAGCTCCAACCCATAGTAGGGAGAGAAAGGATGGGAAGGGAGGGGAGGGGAATGGAGAGGAGGGAAGAGAGCCAGTCAGGGATAATTTTTTTATCCTGCCTCGAAAAAGTGACTAAGGAGGGCTTTTTTGCTTATTTTTAAAACAGCCATTACATGGGACACCAGTGACAATGGATTTTGTCTGTTGGAGATTCGGCTCAAGGACAGACACTCCTGGTCTATGGGCAGCTCTCATATATGAACACCTTAACTACCGTGGCAGCCGACTTCACTCTCACAGAACTGCCCTCCCGATGGATTTCCTCCTCTGCTGAGCTGACTCAGACTGGCTGATATGAAGTGATAGTAGGCAGACCGGCCCTTAGCCCAGATAGTCATGGCTCTTTAAGCTCTGTCTTAGCACAGGCAGCACATTTGGCTTCTGTCAAATCACCAGGAAGGCCCATTGTCTAGGACCATGCTCTCAACTGGGGCAAAGCACAAAAACAGTCTCTGCCCAGACACTCAGACATCACAGAGGCCTAAACCTGCATGCAAAGGGAAGCATGGCAGGCCCAAGCCACAAAGCACCCCAAACGGGCTACCACTCAGGAACTCTTCTCTAGGAAAATGTAACTGTAGAAATGGCAGTATGCACACAGCCAAGGAGCTTGAGAAACAAGACGCACACAGCATGTCCAAGGAGGAATATGTGTAGAACCCAGCACACCCACTGGCAGGCACTGTCCAAGGGGAGAGCAGGCCTAGCTTAGCCGTAGGGGATCCTGACAAGAGCACATAGCTGGGTGTGCCAGAGACTCAACAAGCCCTGAGTGAACCAGCAGGTGTGTGACAGAAAGGATGCAAAGGAATATACAGAAGAAACATATTTGTCTGGACAGCCACCATAGCCATGTCCTAGTGTCTCCTGGCCAGGGGCATCTTGTGGGAGGCCCTATACATTGGCTCTCAGGGACAGGTCTGCCCCAGAGAGCAACATGATCCATCAGACATTTATAAATGGGCTCACAGATTAGAGGACGATGACCTAGCCAGCTCCGCAAACAGCACTCATCTCTGTGCTCCAGAACATGTCCATCCCTGGGGCTGGGGTGGGGGAGTAACTGGGTGCATTGTTTCAGGACAGCTTCACTCAAAGTAGAGGAGAGGAAAATAACCTTGGAAACAAGATATGCATGTTCCCCAGAGCCTGTGTAACAAGTAATGGGTGACGACTACAAAGGATAGTGCAGCAGTACCCACAGGCTCTTGAACTACATGTGGCAGCTCTCAATACAGGCACCTTCAGTGGGGCAGGGACACGGGACAGGGACAGCTATCTCAGGCAAAGATGCAGCCTCAGCTCTGATGCCCACTGGGTCTGAACTAACCTTACCTACTCCAGACATCAGCTGTCTATCTGCAGGAGCAGAAGTTGTAGTAGTCAACTCAAAGAGGACTTGAGGAGAGGAGAGAGGAAAGGCCACCACCTGGGGCTTTGTGGCCTGGGAGGTTTGGGGTCAGACCTGCCCAGCTGCAGCAGTCTTGCAGAACCACCCTCCAGCTGGACTCCCTTGTCTGTTGATCTGACCAAGATTGGCTGATATGAGGAGTTATGTTGATTTATAGGGAAGACCATGATCTGAGTTCAGCCAGAGCCTAGGCTAGCTCCTCCCTAAGGTGCTCCACCCCACAAATGCCAAAGCATCTGACTCCCTGAAAAGGGTAAGTCAGCAACCAAACCTACTTTATGGATGAACCTGCCTCCAAACACTGCTGAACATCACAAATCAGCTAAAGGTGTCTGTGGTGAGAGGGAGCTGGAAAACAGGTAGACCTTAACACGCAGGAATGAGTCACTAATACACAACAATAAACCCTAAGCAGCCATCAGAGACCCAGAGGAGGCTTACCCTATGGCTGAACAGTGCTGAGCCTTTTACACGCCCTCCGGGAGCTCTGTCTGCCTTGTGGTTGGCAGTCTTGACAATATGCCTCTGAGAAGACTTGGATGCCAGGAGCAAGGACAGCACAGAGGGCGTGGCAGCAAATGCTGAAGGGGTGGGCCGACCAGTGTGGACTCCAGAGCACCCTCCCCTCCACCAGAAGAGAGAACAATGTGGGTTCAAAGACTTTCTCTACTGAAATTTTGTATAATTAATATTTGCTTCAATTCATTAAAAAGACATTTTCGTTTTCTAGACTGGTTTTATAGAATCTTCCTAGTACCGAGCCTGGGTCCTGAATTAGGAGCCTCACAAGCCAGGCTCCTGTTCCAAACCGTGACTCAAGGACTACAGTGCAGTTCAAAGATAAGAATGCTTACCTAGTAGGCCAAGACGACATGTCTTCCTAGTGGGCCATGCAAGGGCCTTTTAGGAGCCAAGGAAGAGGTTGCAGGCAAGGACAGAACTATCACTGGCTGCCCTAAAGAACTCTTTCTACCAGACCAGAAAAGCAGCAGGGGAAACTGAGAAGGAAAAAACAAAATCTCTGCAGAAGCCTGGGATCCCCAAGCCAGTGTTCATGCTGGCAGGGCCTCTAAGTCATTACTGTGTACTTCTGGAACCCTAGGTACAGGAGTTAAAGTAAACCTTGCTTAGAACCTGGGAAACCTGACAGTCCCATGAAAACAAAGAACAATGGCTCTTCAGAGAGCAATGTCCTACTGCAGATGAGTTCTTCCAATGAAAATTTAAAATTATAAATGATGGTAACAACAGTCCACAACCTAAAAATTAGTGAAGACAGCAAAACAGAAAAATAACTGTAATATATCTACAAATATTGTAAAAAAATTGAACAGGATATAAAAATGAATTTTAATTAAGTATATTTCAAAAAAGTTAATAAGTTAATATTTAAAAAGTTAAATAAGTTAATATTTATACTTCTCTTAAAATTGTATTTATCAGTGATATCCTAACTGCAAGATATGCTAGGGCAATGGTGGCATAAGATTTGTGGAATAACCATCCAATAAATGATGTGACTTAATGCCCATGCTACGAAACGGAACCTATATCCAACACTGCTTGGGTGACCAAGCAACTACAAAGAGTGCTCTAAATCAACATGATCAATGCTTACATGAATTCATAGAGACTGAAGCAGCATTCACAGGGCCTGCACCAGGTCCTCTGCACATATATATTATATATTCCAGTTTAGTGTTTTTATGGGATTTCTGAGTGCAAAAGAGTGGGTCTCTGAATTTTGTGTCTTTTCTTGGCCTCTTTTCCTTCTGTAGATTTGTCTCATCTAACTTTGATGTGATAGTTTTGTTTTATATTATTATTTTTATTTATATATTTTTCATCTTTTATTATTCTTCCTTAGGAATCTGTTCTTTTAAAATGAGATACAAAAAGGGAGTAGATCTTGATAGGAGGAAGGGAGGGAGGAAATGGAAGGCAGAGAAGGGAAAACCACAATTGAGATATATTATTGAGAAATCGATCTATTTTTAATAAAGAAAAATATATTATGTACTTGATAATAAAAGTTAAAGGGGCTAATGAGATTGCTCAGCAATTAAGAACACATTTTGCTGTTACATAGGTCCCAGTTCAGTTTCTTGCACCTATGTTGGTACACAACCATCTATAACTCCAGTCCCAGGCAATCTCATGCCCTCTTCTGATATCTATAGATACCACGCAGGCACATGGTGTACACACATAAATGCAGGCAAAAGATTCATGTAAAATAAAGTATATAAATCTAATAAAATGTTTTAATAATGAGTTAAAGAATAATAACTACAATGAAAAAACAAAACCTAGAGAAAAGATGCTCTTGTAAAGCAGTTTTTAATGCAAATGCTTAAGAATGAAAGCGGTTTTCTAGAATTGCTAGATTAGATACAGAAAGACTACAGACCTAGACTACTGGAGTGTAGCATAAAAATAAATAACCAAGAAGTGCTGAGTAATGAGCAGATGAGTAAGAACAGTCAGAACAGACCTAGTGTGAACTACTGAACCAAAACCCGAGAGACACACACAGTGTAATACTTAATAATGACAACACTCCAGAATTCAGAAACATTATTAGAGTTCTGAAGTCCTAAGTAGTATAAACAAGTACAAATGTGCATGTAGACACTTTTCAGTAAAATATCTCAACAGCAACATAAGAAGATATTTATATAGCACTGAGACAGTAAGACAAGGTAAAGCACCCATGAAGAAAACAAGCATGGGTTGATGCTTGGTCTTTTGGTTAAGATTAAGAATGTAAATACTTCCTCTCTCTGAGGACAACATATGAAAGGAAATTTTGGAGGTAGGAGATGGGGAGGATAATGGGCAGAAAACTACTTTCTAATAGCAGGAGAGGGAAAAAAAAAAGAGTAAAAGATAAAATTGCTGAAGGGTGTGGCTAATGCCATTTCTGTATGTAGCTAAACTTTGATTCAAGAAACAGGAAGTGTATATGTGTGGTGTGGGAAAGACACTTTCAGGCTAACAAAAAAAGTTTACTGGAGCTGGAGATATGGCTCAAGAGGTAGGAACACTTGTTGCTATTGCAGAGGGCTCAGGTTCAGTTCCCAACCTTCACATGGTGACTCAGAACAACTTGAACCTACAGTTCCAGGGTATCTGATGCCATCTTCTGGCCTCCACAGGAGCAGACACTCGGGGCACATACGTATACATACAGTCAGAACATTTATATGTATAAAATAATTAAAACTAAAAGTATTTAACATTCAGAAACTATGGGCCAGAATAACAGCCAGAGGATTATTTCACAGTGAAGAAGTGGTCTCTGTGTGGAGTGCAATGATCAGGGCTAAGATAAAAAGACTAGTGATCCAGTAGTAAACACAGCTGTGCAGGAAATAACACAAAGTTCACACACTCACCAAGACCACTATTACCACAAGTATGTGTCTGAAGACTTGTTTCCCTTGTGTGTGGTGTTGTGTAGTATAGGGTAGTATAGTGTGTGTACATACGTGTCTGTATGTGTGTGTGTGGGTTTTAAAATCAATGTTTGGAACACCCTGTTAGCTTATTATATAAATACAAATCCCCTAGTACAAAATTTCCTTTTCTACTTTGATACTGGAAAACCCAAATTAGTACATTTTTAAGGTTGAAGCAGGCTATTTCACTTCTAAGAGCCCATCATTTTTCCTTTGGTGCCAATTTCTTTATTCTTGAATGAATCACATAAAGTGTAGCTGTCCTTGAAAACAGAGGGCAGAGACGCCAACTGCCCACCGAGGCTGCTGCTTTCCATGAAGAGCCAGCAAGGGACTGTAAAGCTCTGCAGCTACAGTCTAGTGCTACTCTAAGGAAGGCAATGCTCATTAGCCCCGCCTGAGAACAAAAGCTAGCAGGAGTCTAAGTGACATGAAAGCAATCACTGCTGGGCACAGACTATTCTCTACACACACCACTTGAAGCCACATTTGCATGTCCGAGAACCCTTCTTTGAAATCAGCCACACTTATGCAAAAGCAGCAACTCGGTGAAAAATAATCAGCAAAAGATTGCTTAGTTAAAAGTAACCAGCTCTAGGGTAAGGATAAACCAGTCTATGCAAATAATGTTGTATTAATGCAAATATTATGTTTGTCTTTTATTGTAATGCAAACAGCATCTGTTTTGCACAGCCACTGCCATTGCTTTGTAGTTTGTGCTGAGAGACTCAACTGCGTTCCAGCTGCTTGTTAAGAGTGGAGAGCAGATTTTCAGAGAGCAGAACACAGCAAGCAGCTCTTCAAAAGAACAGAGCAGACAAATCCCATGGCCTCTCTCTCACTGAGGAAAAGAAACAAAACCAAGAATGATCCCAGAATCTTTTGTAGAAGTTTATCTCTGTGGGGGGTGGGGGATAGAATCCTTTGTTAAAAGTTTGGGATGAAATTAAGATTTCTTTTCATAGATTCATTTGCAGGAAAATCCACTCATAACACAGATTTAAAGGGGAAAGCTGAATGTGACCAGGATCTCTAGCTCAGCACCATGCTGTCTGACATGGGTCCAGTCACATTCCCTACCTCTAGCAAAGAGGCATTATCTGGAACAGCTATCTAGTCCACCCAAAGCTACTCTACTAATTGTTTTCTACCTGTCTGCAAATGGAGACAGAGGTGTGTGTGTGTGTGTGTGTGTGTGTGTGTGTGTGTTGGGGGAAGGGTGACCTTTGTACCCATGATGCTGGGACAATGACTTTCAAAGCAGAATGGACATGTTGGGAAATAGGTGGGTGCATGGGTGGGCAAAGCAAGCAATTATATATAAGGAAACTGATCACAGGAAAAGAAAACTGGCTTCAAATGGATTTAAATTCCAAGTCTCTACTCAGCCAAGACCACCTGGCAAAGCTGGTCCTCAAAACACTAAGATACCCTAGAGATCCTAAAGCGCACAATCAGATGTACTAGTCTAAATGTCCCCAAACCACCTGTGTACTATCAGACATGCTTCAAAGTAAGTAGCTATACTCAGACATACTTTCTGCTAAAACTCAAAAATACCCAGTCACAGGACTGAGAAGATGGCCCAGCACTCTAATGTTTTTGCACATGACTGGGATTCAGTTCCTAGCACATATCAAATGGCTCACAACTGCCTGTAGTTAACAGTTCCAAAGGATCCAATGCCTTCTTCTGGTATTCATGGGCACATGCACTCGTGCACATAGCCATAGCACAAATAAATACATAACTTAAAATATCTTCAAAATATCCACCCAAGTAATTGTTGATGTGAGCAGCAGGCCAACCATTCTAAGAGCCAATAACAATTGGTTCAGATTTACTTTTACTCCTAGTAACTGTCTCACAGGTTACCTCATGCTATTCTCCCATTTCCTGTAATAAATGCAGGTGGAATTTCTTGTCTTAACAAAAATACCACAAGTTGGTGGTATTTAAACAAACTTAAAACACCCACAAGAACAGGATAACGGTATCTTATCACAGGGAACAGTCAGAAGCTAGACAAACATCAAACATCTATAAAGGTACTGGTAAGTTAGTCAAACAGTTAGGGATTACAGCAGCAGATAGAGACCTGGGGGTAAGTCTGGCATCTGGGGCAGATTTTCACTAAGGACCCACACAGGGCTCCCAGGTAACTCTGCAGAACCATCAACACTCCAAGCCTCTCTTACATACAACTTTCCTGAGTTGAAATCAAGGGACTAGAGTGAATGAGAAAAGGATAGAACTCTTTCAGTCAAAAAAAAATCCCGAGACATCTATCCCTTTCCCCCAACCTCCAGGCCAGGGCTCCAGCTCCACTTGTAATGACTATAACCCCTAAATTGAGGAGGTCAATAAATAATAGTTTGGTGTACTTTTAAGAAACCACCAGTCAGTATGATTTACCACATTAACAAATAATGAATTTTACATGATCTCAACAGAGAAACACAGAAGAAGCATTCATTTATTGGTAAGATTAAATACAAGTGAGTGCCTCACAGAAATGTTGGAACAGAAACTCACAACCTTTAATTGATAAAGGTACTCCCAAAAGCAAACAAGGGGACTGGTAAGATGGCTCAGTGGGTTAAGAGTACTTCCTGTATAAGCATAAGGACCCAAGTTCAAATCTCTACCACCAAGGTTTTATGGGGAAGAGAATTAGATATGAGAGTGTGTGCCTAAAACACTAATGCTGTAGGGGAGGATCTCTGAAGCTTATGGCTACCAGCCTAGCTTCAGATTTAAAGACAGACCATGTCTCAAGGTAAAAAGGGCACCTACCATCCTCTACTGGTATTCGTATACATATAGGTCTCTCTCAGACCCTCTTGGTGTCTCTGTCTCCCTCTGTCTCTCTCTGTCTGTCTCTGTCTTTCTCTCACTCAACCACCACCACCACCACCACCACCACCACCACCACCACCACCACCACCACCACCACCACCACCACCACCACCACCACCAAATAAACGAAGATCTGTAGCAAGCATCTCAGTCAGCATGGACACAAAAGTATCACTGGCTTCTCACCCCACCCCAGACCACCCCCACCAGAGCAAATGCCCTCTATACACCTAGCCAACACTAAAGGCAAGGAAAATAAAGAAAATTTAGAGAATCAAGAAGAATCATCAAGACAGGGATTAATAAATAGAGATGGTCAACAGAAGGCCAATAACAAGATCATATTGTATTCCTACATATAGCAACTAACAATAAAATAATTACAAAATACCAAAGATGTGTCTGGAGAGATCACTCAGTGGTTAAGAGTACATACTTTTCTCCCAAAGGACCCATAACCCCATGTATATCCAGCTACAGGGGCATTAGCACATGCACACTGTACACAACCTCCACGCCCCCATACACTTAGAAGAGGGGGCAAAGTGTACCAAGTGGGCTAGACAAGATTTGACCAACAAAAGCACAAAAGCAAATTTTTTTAAAAACTTCAAAGATAAAGAAGCATTATTCTTAAAAATCTGCATGATCTAATACAAGGCACAAAACCCTTGTACATGCAGAAAGCCAGTAAGACCGAGTGGAAGTCTATGCTCCCGCTACACCTCCTTCTACCACACATACACACAGGGGTGTTGTGTAAGGAACAAAGTATGGACTGTGAGAGCTGTGTGAGGTATAGTGTACCCAAGTCATCCTCAGAATGTCCTGAGCCCTCTTTGCAACATTCTGGATCAAGTCCTGTTATGAGGAGGGCACCTGAGTGAAGGTTTCGCCATCTCCTCCTCCCCCTCCCCCTCCCCCTCCCCCTTCTCCTCCTCTTCCACAGGCACACAATTCCCTCTGGCCTGTGTCACTCCTCTTCTTTCCAACAGCCCATACTGTGTCAGAATGACCTCTCACAGCAGGTCATCCTGGGAAACAGCCTAACTGCCAGGGCTTATGTCCACAGCGGGTTTCCATCTAGGACATCTCTTTCCCAGGGAAGGTGAGGCACACCCACTGCCCTGGGAGACAGTCTTGGTCTTTTCTGGGATGTAGATTCTTACTTGAACCAGACAAACTTGCAGAGGAGCCTCATCCTGTCAGCAGGCACTATGCAAGCACAGCTTTCTGCAAGCTGTGAGCCCCGCAAAGAAGGACCAGACCTGCAGTCTCTCCCCATCCCACAGAGGCATATACCCAAGGCTTGGGACACTCAGTCTGTCATCTGTCTCTATCAGCTTACCTGCCTCCCTCCTTCCCTTCCTCCCTCCCCCATCCTCTGTGCAGGAAAGGGTAAGATTAATAACACTTATCCGATCCTACAAAGAGAACTAGAAAACTAATAGGAAAAGGCTGGGCTGTAAAGCAGCTCCAAAGTCACTGTAGAGATTAACTCTGCACTAGAGCACATGGCAGGTCCTACCTGATGTGCCACAGATAAGAGAGACAAGAAAGGGTGCTATCCTAAAATCACAGTAAGTGAAGCCAGTGCATGACCACACCTTCATACCCACCTGGGGTCCAGTGCCTCAGGAGGCTGCTGTTTGTGCTTCTGTGCAACATCCTGAGAGGACATGATGAAACACCATTCAACTATTACCCCAAACAAACACCAGCCAGTGTATTGAATGATAGACACATAGGGAACCCAGAATGCTACAAGCTTACAGAAGGACTCTTCTGGATCCCCTGACAACCCAGGCAGGAAAAGGAAGCCTTTGGAGGTGTCTCCTTTCAGAACAAAAGGTGGTTTCCTGAAAAGAATATCAAGACAGAGGAGAAAACCTGGGATGAGAAACAGTGGCACCCTCAGAGGGCTGAGTATCCCAAGTCAAGACCATACACTATTCCTCCATTATTCCAACAGGACAGAACAGCTCCCACCACCTTATGTTAGTTGGTAACTCTGCCAGGAGTCTGAGCCAGGGCAACCAAAGATTCTGACAAAGCATCTATCCAGAGGGGTTTTGGATCACCTGAGCTTTGTGATAGTGCCACAGGAAAAAAATCCCATTTCCAGGGGATGCACCTTCACCTGAAAGACTTGGGCACAGGGATCCCCAGTACATGTCTATGAGCTTGGAGTATGGAAGATACCCCACTGAAAGCCCCTGACCTCAAAACTCACAAGGAAATGGCTAGCCACTCCACACCATGCGCACAGTTCCCTGTAGCTGTTAAAGCAGCATTATTTCCAGGAGATGAAATGGTGTCTTAACAGATTACAACAATTTTGGCTCAGTGTCAGAGGCCACAATAAGTCACTTTAGGAATGGAAGCTTAGATTCCCCAAAGAAAAAAAGAAACAGGACAGCTTGCTGTCTATGGAGCTATAAATAGAGGAGGTTTTCCTTAAGACTTTAAAAATAATTAGGAAGAAACAGGAGAAAGAGGCTTCAGTGTGGGCAGAGGTGAAACCTACTTAGAAAGAGATTAGTTTTCTGAAATCACTTTTTCCTTGCTTGACCAAGTCAGGGATAAGGTTATGCCATTATCTATCAAGACTGATCTGTATGTAGTCCCAAGAGCTAAAGGATGAAGTCTATCCATGCACTTTCAACCAACAGTTAGTTACCACCTCAGCTTTACCCGTGCCCAAGCTGATGCAGGGCCAGGAGGCCACCAGTGTGCACCTCTCAAGAGCAGGGAGAAGGCAACAATGTCTTTGGTGTCTGTGCCCTCAGCCCAAGAGTACAGATGTGCTCTGGGGTCTGCAGAGACCACAAGGGTCAGGTGGACAGTTGAAGAGTCCATCCCAAGGCACTCAAAGAAGAGCATGGGGTTACTGGGCTGGCCTCCTTCTAGAATACAGGTCCTAACAGCTATGTCACCTAATGTACCGTGCTCTGGAAGAAAATCCACATGGAGCCCAGAAGAAGCCAAGACACAAGTCGGATCTTCTTGCAAGAATTTTCAAAAGAAAGGGCCCACATACCTCCCTAGTCCAGGGATAATAACTGCCAAGATACTATGTTTACTGTAGTGTAGCCTGTGGAGGAGAGTCCACCCACTGCACTTGAGAGCTATGGTGACTGGAAGCCCCTTTAGACACATTTTGTGAGTCCTCCACTGCTCTGGCTCAGACTCATGGCATATTTACCAGGCACGCAAGGCTTTGTACAGCAAACACTGCACTTCTATACTACCTGTTGGCCACCAGAGAATGCCCTACCCAAGAATGCATAGCAGTCGCCCTTCCCCTTCTCACTCAGCCCTCCAAGTCTAGAGTGACTGGCAGAGGACTCAGATGCCAATTACAGCACTCACTACCTTTGTACCCCTAGCTAGGTAGGACATGCCCCACAGCTAGGCCGAGCATGGCTGCTGCTAGAGGAAGTGAGGCAGGAAAAGGAAGACAAGCCTCAGCCCAGCAGCTTATAGAGAACACTGCAAATAACATGTTCTACAACAGTAGTTCTCAGACCCTTTAAAACAGTTCACCATGCTATAGTGACCACAACCACAAAATTATTTTCATTGCTACTTTGTAACTGTGTTGCTGTTAGGAATCTTAATATAAATATCTGGTATTACCGATGGTCTTAGGCAATTCCTGTGAAAGGGTTTCTACAGCACCCCCTAAAAGGGTTGTAACCCACAGGCTGAGAACTTCTGTTCCAGTAGGACATTTGACCAAGGGAGGCCTTGGAGTTGGGGTTGTCAGGAACATCTGAAATAACTCCAGGAGACAAGGCATCACTAAGAGTGATGGTTGCCCTGATGCTGGCCCTGGCTAGGGTAGGTCATCTACTACATTGTCTAGGTTGCCCAGTGCCCACACTTTGTGCAGAAAGAGAGCTTAGTAAGTAAGGATAAGCACTCCTGTGTCCATCATTGCCCCAGGCTCTGAAAAAGTGACAGGGCTGGGGGAGCACAGAGGACAGAAGGCACACTTCAGAGAGCTCTGACCTAGTCAGTTAGGCCTTTAGGAGGCAGAAGCTTGCTGGAGACTCAATGGCAGAAAGAAAAACAGGGCAGGACACTGCCCTCAAAAAGCAAAGCAGCTTACAGCCCCATTCAATAGAGAGGCTACTCTGGAGATGGCTGACATCAAAGGCCCCCTCAAAAGCTGGGGACCCCCACCTGCTGGGGGGATGAACCCTAGTGTGGACCAACTAATCTCAGTACACATATGGGTTTGTTGGATGTGGGGTGGAAATGGCTTTTGTGAGGTTGGTTTTTAAATGTCTGTGCTAATGTAAGATCCTCCAATCTTACCTTAGACTTGACCGAAGGTCACCAGGCAGATGTGACAGTTTATCTCGGAAATGAAAATGTGACTGAGACTCTAAGGGGATAAAGCCACCAGCCACAGGTCAAAGGGTTCCATGATCAGGAAGTCCTATATAGGTCTCTAAACACAATCAAGGAGGAGCAGGAGCACTGTGGCAGATGCTGGGTAATGCTGCTTCTCCAGTTGGGACTCATAGTCTGGTGGGCTTGTCACACTACGCACATTTTCATGAGCACTAAGTGCTTTGTGGTGGGCCTGCCCTGTGGCAGATCCCTGGGCATGGTTTGAAGGACATGTGTCCCTCCCCATGCTGTCACTTAACACTGTGCCAGCCACTCCAATACTGTGTACAACATGACAGTTGCCTATCCTTTCCCACAAGCTAGAAGCTATCTCTCAGAACTTTCAAGATATGAGCTTTCAGAGGCCTGTCTTCTCTCTACTCAGAGCAGGACAAAGGGACAGACAGGGGTCAAGGCTGAAACATTAGCCTGCTATCAGCCAAAAAATGACCTGCTACCCCAGGTCACCCTGATCCCCAGCTGACAAGTAAGGTTCCCTCACAGGATGTGCTGACCCTAGGACAAGCACTTGGGAAAAATCACTGTTTCTAACAACTTTTAGAAACTGCACATAAAACTCTTCCTTTCCAAAACCTGTGACTTCTAGCAGACATAGTGACAAATTGTCCTGGGGCAGCAATGGATATCTTTTAAAAAGAGTCACTCTCCTGAAAACACTAAGGGCCACTTTAGGAAGCATGCTTGTGGAAGACAGGCCCACTGTTTGCCTCATCCAGCACTGGTAACATAAGAGGCAGGACAGAGAAGCCCACCGTGCAGCCACCTGGATGGGGGCGGGGGCAGGGGACACTTTGGATCCTATTCAGGCCCTGTTAGGCTGTGGGGTGAGGGGAGAAGTGCCCTGTGTGAGATATATCACTCCTGACAGCCTGCAGAACACCACAGTAATCTCAGAAGACTACTGCCAAACTAGGGCCATAAGCAACTTCCAGCAAAGCCACCATGATGGTGCACACCAAAGGACAGTAACCCTAAGACTAGAGAGGTCCTACCATCTAGCATAGAGCGCCTGGACAGAAACTGCAGGAGCGACACCCAGTGTGGCACTCGGGAGTCAGGGCAGGAGGGTGGGATGTCTGTCCTGACATGTACACAGACACAGGGGATGTGGTAACACTCAGGATCCAAGCCACTGCCTCTCAGGCACCCGTCTCTGATGACAAAGGGGTTCCTTGCTGAGAAAGAGACATTTCACAGAATGGTGAGTTCCTTGAAGGAGCATCTACAATCCTGGTCATGGCCCCTTCAGAAAAGGATGCAAGTCGCTGAAATCTGTACACATCTGAGGAACAACAGAGAAGCTACAGAGAACCAGTCTGAAGTTCCCAACAGAACAGAGAAAGCACAACAGGGCAAGGAAACCCCTCTCGTGAGCGCCACAGTCCTGCCCTAGTATCAAGGGAAGCCTCTGGACTCCAACAGCTCCTGATTTAGGCCTGGACTCAAGCTGCCTAAATGAAGCTGCAGGTGAAACAAGGGCTTCCTGGCCTCTCCAGTAAGGCCTCAGCCACCATATATGCTCCCACAGGCCCTAACTCATTCCTACTAGATTCCAGACAGATGTAGCCCAATTCTGTCCAAGCTCTGCTGTTCAACCAGAGCTTCAAGCATACAAGAGGCAGCAGGAACAAAGAGGGATGGCCCCAGGCTCTGGGGTGTGTGTTCACACGGGGACCATCGCTTAGTATGCTCAGTGTTATGGATGGGCTAGCAGACAGTAGTGTTGACCAGCCGGTTCAGGAAGACTGCAGCAGTGAAACAACAAAAACGCTATTTGTCTCCCACCCCACATAATGTCCCCACGGCAAGAACACAGCCATCATGCCTGACACTTCTGGTCCTGATCCCTATGTTGTGCTCAGTTGGCCACCAGATCCACCTACCACATAGCAGTAGTACCACAGGCCACAGGTAGGGCATAGGGCACCGTCTGTGGCCTTCTGAGCATAGCAGGGACACAGTAGTGCTCTCAGGCAGGAGGCCTGGAGCAACTTCTAGGGCTACCTCTCCTCTGTGTGACACTGGATGCTTTGTTTCACCTCTAGGGATTCACCTCTACAACCTGGGGAAGCCAGCTCACTCTGCTCCCATCTACCATATCCATATGCCTAGAATCATGCTCCAGGAACTCCAGTCTGTGGCCATGAAGACCTGGGCTGCACATCCCAGCCCATATGGGTCTTTACACATCACAGCCTATATGGACCTTCAAGTAAGTCTGAAATGTACAGTCCCAACCAAAGTACAAACCCATCCAGTGAAGACCTCCAGAACACTACAGGGCATAGGGAACTCAATAAAAAATAAATTCAAAAGTTTAAAAATCTGTAACTGTTCCAAGAAGAGCCTTGCACAGCTACAGAGTTGAACACACAAGAAACTAGCCAGAGACCGGAAATGCCAAACCACAGCTTGTAACCCTTCGTCGTCGTGATGAACACTGGCAGGCTTAGAAGGTAAGGGCTCTAGAGGCCAGGGCAGGCCCCAGCTACTCTGCAAGAGCCTGTAGACTCTGAATTACCAGGAGCACACACTACAAGCGCTTCCCTGCAACTGGCGGAGAACACACAGGCAAGAGGACCAGGGCGAGGCAGTGCCTGGGGCTCCTACACTGCCAGGCCAAGAAGCAGAGCTGGCTCTGGCCATCGACCAGGCCGAGCAGAAGTTAGGTTTCCCACTGTGTCCACTTCTGGATTTCACAGTCATTCAATTCATCATATTCCTGACAAGTGCCCTTCAAATGTCATAGCTAAGAATGGAAGCATTTTCCTGAAAAGAGAAATGTCATCTAGCATTTTTAAAAACACTTTACACCAAACTGCAAGCCACAGTTGAATCCCATGCGTAAATCAGCTTCCTTTAACTCTAGTCTAACTCAGTTGAAGGAAGCTTACTAACAGAACCAGGAATGATTCCGAAGGGGACTGATGTTCAAGTGTGACTTTTTTATTGCTCAGCTCTTACTTGGAATCTGACAAGAGTAAGTGCAGAGACCTTGAGGAAGAATGCCACGCAGAGAAACAGTGTCCACACTGTGCCTCCAATGGAGTCAGGGTGATTAGGAAGGACACCATGTGACTGAAAAGGGTAATGAGTAGACAGCCGCAGTCAAGGGTAAAAACAGTCACCAAGAGAGTCAACATCCCCTTGCTCCACCCAGCTTTGAATTACCACACGAGGGAATCAGAGCCTCCTCTTGTTCACCGTCCCCAGCCATCCCTCAATCACCCTAGGTTTGTGCTGACAAGGCCCTGCCCTCAGAAGGACCAGGAGGTAAGCAGAGAGGGGTGATCAGAGAGTGAACATGGAAGTGGCTTACCTTGCCTGTCAGGAGAGGTACAGTGTTCCTCTGATGTCAGAATGAACTTTTTAGCCTTTTAATCCATGCTTAAACAAGAGCAGTAGGACAAGGAAAGAAAAGGGGGAAGATTCTAGGAAGGAGGGGCCTTTTATACGGGCTACCCTGGGGCTCTTGGGCCTGGCTGGGTAGGAACAACTGCATAGGAGAGCCCCCAGCAAGCCCCTGTCTCAGAGATCTAAAGATGCCTCATGTCCAGATCCCCATGAAAAGTTAATAGAATAGAATTGTGTTAGCTCCTTTTAGTTCTCTCTCTCTCTCTCTCTCTCTCTCTCTCTCTCTCTCTCACACACACACACACACACACACACACACACACACACACACACACACACACACACACACACACACACACACACACACGCTCGCGCGCTCGTGAATTCTGGAACCAAACCCAGGGCATGGATCTCACTAGCAATATCCCTTACCAACCAAGCCATCTCAGAAGCAGAAATAAAGGACAACTATTTCCCCACTTGAGCTTAAAATGGGCTTATTCCAGGTGGACACTTGAGAGAAAACTCTACATCAAATCACTGAGATGACACCTTACAGACCTACATACAGCTTCTATCTGTGTGCAGGGTTACTGAGTAAAAGGTACCATCTGCAGGTGGGGGAAGGCCAGGTCCCATTTCCTGGCACTGACAAGGTACCACTTTAAAGCATTCCAGCTCAGCACTGATTTCTCTGTCAGTTCATGGGAATATTCTGTGAACTGTGACCTGCAGTGCCTCAGTTTCCCCAAACGAATGAGAGAAAGATATCCTTCAGCCTCAGAGGAGCTGTCCTCATATGAGAGGGTACTGCAATAGGTTCCTGTGGGTTTCACATGCAAGGTGACACAGCCTTTCTAACTTCCACACTACCTCTTCTAAAGCAGTCAACAAAGGGAAGTAGGAGCTCTCCGTAGGCAGTGTGATGACTAGCCCAGTGAGGGTGGTCAGGCCCAGGTCAGGTTCTTGATTTCAGACTTCATTAATCACTCATAGTCATGCCCCAAAGCTTCAGAGATACCCAGCTCTGGTTCCTCCAACAGGTGTGGTAGCTGCACCTGCCAAACTCCAAGTCCCTTCTTTAGTGATGTCTAGATATAAAATATAGCTGGGCACCTCTGGGAAAGGAGCTGGCTCTGTACAGGCACCCCCACCCCCACATCTTATTTTATATGTGTGAGTTTTGCCCGTGTGTGTATCTGAGCATCATTTGCCTCAGAGGCCAGGAGAGGGCAGTGGGTCCCTGGGACAGCTGCGAGCTGTCATGTAGGTGCTGGAAGGTCTCTGTTAGAGGGTCTACTGTCTTAACCACTAAGCTACTTCTCCACTGCCATGTACACATGTTCTTGACATCACTGAATACATGCACTGGACAAGACCCTGGGGCTTAGACTTCCCAGGGCAGAGAGGCAGAACTGCAGCCTGTGGCTAGGCCTTCAATTCTGACAGGACTCCCTCCTAGCAACTGAGCCAGCTCTCTGAAGGCTGTCCTTCCCCAGGATGCATGTCAATGAACAGAAAACAAGAGCAGAAAAGGCCTTTCTACACTGAGTAATACAATCTCCACCAAGCTGAAGGAACAGATCTGCCATTTCCACAGGACAATCATGTGCTCAACTGGAAGGAGAAATGCAGAGCTAAAAACAGAGCAGAGACAATCAAGAAGCAGCACGGTGACGTAAGAAAAGGATGCCCAGGGAGTGAGAGCTGCGAGTGTGCACCAGGCAGTGTGGAGGCTTACCAAGCAGAGTTTATACTGTGTGCAAGCCTCCCACCAACTAACCCCTTCCCTGTCCCAACCTTCCATTCAACATTTTGTAAGTTACTAAGGTCACAGGCGGGGAAGTAGCTGGAGCTCCAGCTGCCAGGTGAGGTGTGGCCCCACCCAGGAGCAGCACAGGCAGGGGGAGTGGCTTCCAGTACCGACTAGTGCATACCCAAGCTTGGGAAGCGCTATAATACCACCGTAAGAATACAGGGACACTGTCAGAAAGACAGTTAAATACAGCCTGATTAGTCTCTCCCCAGTACCGTTGCAACTCAAAGACCTCATGTATGTGGTGGATACATAAACTACCTTCTGTTTTCTCTCATTAACCAGCAGTTAAAGGCAGTGCAGGATGCAGAATTCAAAGGTCAGGCACAGGGTTCTGAATTTGAATAGTTGGACTGAGCTGTGTGCGTTTTGAGCTAGGTCTCAAAAGTCCCCACCTGCGGCATCACTGGGGTTCTAAGAACACACCCTCTGTATCCTTGGGGACTGCCTACAATGACGCATCTGCCACCTTTGCACGTGGTCTCTTCAGAGCTTCTCATCTGCTGGCAGGCATTGTCTGGATTCTCGGGGGACAGACATGAGCTGTAGGAAATGAGTCTGAGGCTCTGAGGGTGCAGGTGTGGGCCCTTCCCCAGGTGCCAGAGCCTGCCTGTAATCCCGCTCTTACTCTGCTTCGATGGCGACTTTCTGAGTTCCAGGTGGCTCTGTGCCCCATGATTAACCTATCAATAGGGGAAACAGCCATCTGAAAATTACAGAGCTTTGAGAATGTTTTTTAGGACTTTTGTTCAGAGCAGGAAAGGACTCGTTAATGCTGTAATGCTCAAAAAGACCAGCAATCCCAGTCCCAATGAACACTCACTACATGACGCAGATTCCAACAAACTGCACAATAAGGATGAAAAAGCACAGTTTAAAAAACCAACAAAGAAACTCGGCTCTCTCTGAGAAACCTTCAATTTACTTGGCCACTTTCTCATGGACATTCAATTAAAAACAACTGTGGGAAAACAAATCCAGCCGCTGGGAACAGCAGAAGCCAGCAAGGCCATAAAACAGCATTCTCCTCAGAGCCCTAGAAGCCTTCCAGCACAGACATCTGACAAAAGCCAGAAAGAGGGCCACACCTCACCCCACCCAAAGTGAGTTCAATAAATATCTGATATGACTGCAAAGTACAAACTACAGAAGAAGAAGGGGGAAAAAGATGTTATCAAGGAAATAGTTTAATCAGTAAACTGCCTTGTGCGTTCCAATCCTAGAACCCAAGTAAAAATGCTGGGTGTGGTGAGGCACACTTGTAATCCCAGCAAAGGAGAGGTTGAAACTAGAAGTTCCCCACTGGCTAGTCAACCTAGCTTAACTGGTGAGTTGCCGGCTAATAAGACCTTCCCCAAAGCAGATAGACAGTATTCCCAATGACATCTCAGGTTTTCCTCTGACCTCTGCAAGCATGCATGCACATGTACACCCCAAAATACACAAGTGTACACACACACACACACACACACACACACACACACTGTGTGCCTTAAAGAATATTATCCACAAAGGAATTGGTTAGCTATCATAAAGCAGATGTATTCAGAATACACAACCAGCATCTACAATTCAAGCATAAAGAGGCAAATAACCCAAACAGGCAAAAGACTTAAGCAGATAAGTTTGCGAAGAGAACAGATAGCCAAAGACCACAGGGAGAGATGGTCAGCACCTAGCCTCAGCAGATGCACATGGAGAGATGGTCAGCACCCAGCCTCAGCAGATGCACATGGAGAGATGGTCAGCACCCAGCCTCAGCAGATGCACATGGAGAGATGGTCAGCACCCGGCCTCATTAGAGGCACATGGAGAGATGATCAGCACCCGGCCTCAGCAGATGCACATGGAGAGATGGTCAGCACCCAGCCTCAGCAGATGCACATGGAGAGATGGTCAGCACCCAGCCTCAGCAGATGCACATGGAGAGATGGTCAGCACCTGGCTTCAGCAGATGCACATGGAGAGATGCACATGGCAGCCAGGACGAGGCACTGCTTAACACCCATGAGAATCAGGACAAGAGTACCATCAGTGGCATAGCATCTCCCAGCCACCCACGGGTACACCTGTCCAGCTGCAGGTACGACAGCCTGGTGCTATCTGACCCTGGTGGAGCATGTCAGTATCTGCAGGGTGAGAAGCTGAGGGCCAACTCTAGGCCTTCAGTTCTGAGACAAGTACAACACTGGTTCTTGCTCTTTCATACTCTGCTCCTGACCTACAGACAAATTCTTCAAAGGGTTTCTTCCTTCTTCAGTGGCCTGACATGAGAGCTGCCTTCACGGCCATCATATATATCCTGAAGATACCCTCAACAATGACTTTCAGAGGTGTCCATACCCTCAATCCTACAGCCTATAAATGTCTATTTCCATGTCAGAAGTGACTCTGCTGGTGTAATCATAGATCCTGAGATGAGGACCAAGTAAATGGTTAGTTCCAGTGTGGGGATGGGAACCATGTGGCATAACAAGATGTCATAAAGCAAGGAAGCCATCACAAACTACACGGTCATATCGAAAGTGCTTAAGGGCCCCTACAGGCCAGAGATGAGTCCTATATACAACAAAAGACTATTAGTGCACTCAAACACATGGCTCACAGGTATACACACATACACATGCACACACACACCACATGACAAGACATTAGCTTTGGAAGATACAATGGGACAGATGAAGGGAGCACCATAGGGAACAAGCAGTGGTCACTGGGCAGGACAACCTGCTCCCACACAGAGGCAGGAAACAAATGGCAGTCCAGTGTCCTTCACAGCGATCAGACTCAATGCCACAGAAAACTTCTCTAAAACATTCAAGTTTTAAGCAATGATATCTGGAGGTGTTTAAAAACTATTTAAAGTGTGGTAATGGTGTTATGGTTCCATCTTTTAGACAGATAGTCCAAGGCCTTATGCAACTGAAGTGAGAAAGCTAGCAGAGGCAAGGCAGGCCTGGCCCCAGCAAGGCACGGCTGAAGAGGGGGAAGGGCGAGTGGTCATTCCTTGTCGTCTGTCTCACTTTTAGAACTATATGGGGCAGAGCTTCTGAGGGTACTTGTCTGCAGACAA
The DNA here is from genome assembly GCA_964023405.1 of Apodemus agrarius. Taxonomy (NCBI): domain Eukaryota; kingdom Metazoa; phylum Chordata; class Mammalia; order Rodentia; family Muridae; genus Apodemus; species Apodemus agrarius. Next base: position 91,777,342 of record OZ030014.1, read on the forward strand.
GAGGAGTACATTCCCAGGTCATGCAGAAGACAAGCACCCTAGACTCTCCTTGACTGCCACATGAAAGTTATTCTAGTTCTTACCAACAGGGGACAGAAACAGAGATAAACCCACTTTGACCTGACTTCCTGGCTAACGGGCTCGTTGGGAGGCTAGGGCCTGGCAGTGCTGGTATGAGTCTAGCCATGGCTGTGACTAAGCAGGAGACAAGAACACCAGCTATCCTTAACCGCTGATTCAGCAGTAGTGAAAGGAACCTCAAGAGTAAAAACAACAATAACTGCCTACTACAAATGAAACAAAAACAAGCAAACTACTGAACTAGGGTCCCCTGGGAGCCAGATACACAGCAGAGCTGTCACTGTGACTTGACTGAAGGCAGACTGGTTGCACCTGCCCAAAAGCTGTTTCAAAAGGAAAAGACTCTTTCTCAGCTGACTTGAACCAAACAACAGCCCAGCCAGGCTTTTCCCCAGTGCTGACCCCTCCTCATTTCTCAGGTAGGGGGTAATTTCCTTTGTAATTCAGTCTTTCTTAAAAGAAATCTTGCCTGAAGTTATTTTATGCAACATGGAAGATAGGACCAATGGCTCTGCTATAAGTTGCAGCCATTTCCAGAGGTGCCAATTCAGCTACTGCTAAAGGGTGACACACAAGGCACTCATCAAAAGCCAAAGAACTGTACCACCACACAATCTCCTGCAGCTTGTGGTGCTTGCCAAGGGAGGACAGGGTTAAGATACAGGGACACATGTCTCTGGAGCCCAACCCATAAGCCACTTAAGGCCTACCACTCAGACCACCAGGACAAGCACACAGGCCAGCTTCTGAGGCTGTGCCTGGCGAATGCTCCCCGCTGGGTGCCAAGCTGCCAGCAGAGTCGTGCTCATGGCTGCTTTCTTCACATGTGGTTTGATTGACGCAAATCAAGAGGCAAGCGAATGATTCATAATTGTCCAAGCTGAAGGCTCACACAGAAATTACACCACCTCAAACTTGCTGATTCACCAAGAGGCTATAATGTCTCACAAGACACTGTTGACTGGAACTCTCACACACATGTAAGTACATGACTCCATGTGTGCCTAGCTTTGAACCTCTGCCACATTCCCTATGCCAGTTGCTGCTAGAAGTGGTTCAGGGGGCCAATTCTTGCACATGGGCTCTTCCACCTAGCCTCTGTTTCCCTGGTGACCCCTCCCCACATGGATGAGTACTTGTACCTAGGACCCCTCAGCATCATTCCCAGTGATGGAGAGAGGCTCTCTCCAGCTGGAAGCCAAACTCAGACAGGCTCGTCTGGGCCGTTCTACTGCAGAACAAGGGTTGGCAACAAGGACAGAGCAGTCGAGTCGAGGAACAGCAGGGCAGGAAGGAACATGATCATCAGTCAGCCTGCAGCCATCCTCACTCTTGCAATTTCTTCAACAATGGCCAAATGGAAGTCCCAAGCACTTGTACAGCCCCTAGCACTTACAAGGCGTCACACACAGCAGTAATGAAGCCCCTCACTGGGGCTCACTGGTAGCAGCCACTGGCTCCTGGGTTCCTTCCCTGAACTGATGCCATCTAGGACTCTGTACTATGCTAAGGTTTTGTAGCTAATCTTCCTAAATACCCAGAAATCCCTGAGAACAAGACTAGATCTAGCTATTCTTGGTGTCAGTGTGCTGTGCCCATCTAGCAGAGCAGGCATTCCCTGTTTGTTGAAGGACAAGTAGAAGAAAATGACATCAGTTCTAGACCCTTCTGCAAACTTGAAGAACAAACTGCCAAGCACTCGGGTGCGGATCCCACAGAGCACTGCATCTCCGGCAGATACACATGATCAATACAACGCTGGGGTGGGGTCGGTGTGAGAGCAGATGGTTTACCTGGGCCATAGCACTAGGATGCAAGACAGGCCTAATTCAAGAATTAGGCCCTCTCCACAGGGCCGACCTGAGAAGCACAGACCCCAGGTCACTGGATCTTGGTACCTGTAGCATTTTTACAGTCAATAAGCAAAGGGCTACCATGCCAGCTGAGAGGAACAAAGGGGTGTCACCTGCCCTAGCACCCCCACCAGCCAGCATGAGAGAGGCCTTTCCAAATTCCCACCAGCACTAAGCAACATGCACAGAAAACTTGCCATTTCTTCACAGCAAGTCCAAGCATTCTGCATCTGCAAGAGGCAGGAAAAACATCTCTCCTTATCTGGACCCTATCTGCATGTAACCACCCACTCCACCCAGGGACCCAGGGAATTGGAGGTTTCTGGTCTGAGACACGGGAAAGAAGAACTGTGAGGAGGTGCAATAAATCCCAGAGGCTGCAAAGCTTGCGGTGAGCAGCTGAGTAACTTCCAGAAGAGTTACTATCTCTAGCAAACAGAATTGTCTACATGGCCACCCTAAGATTCAACTGACTTTTAAAAACAATTTGTAAGGAAAAAAAAGGTAGAAAGGTACACTTTGCAGCACCCCCAATGAGAACTATCAGGGAAGTCTGGCTTGTTTAATGTCCATCAGCTCATAGATGTCCTCCATCCACAATGCTGTGCATTCAATCAGGTGACAGCAGCACATAGCTGAACAGCAGAGGAGAGAAGCAGCCAGGGTACTGGCTCATCAGGCAGGAAAAGGCTCTGGGTGAGCCCAGAACTTCAGTGGCCTGAAGGCCCCTCCAGATCCCAGAACATTCATGTTCAAAGTTAACAACCACTCTGTGCTCGCAAAAACAAAGGCAGGTTGCTTTCCTCAAGAAATTCTAGGTTCCTGAGGCTACTGCCTGACCAGGATACCCTTACTGGACTATATGTATTTAAAACAGGGGATCCCCTTTACTAGATAGACATCATGCTGCAAATTCACATCTAATACATACACATTAGAGTAGGAAGTCTTGCTCTTTGTGTTTAAGCAAATAGGCTGGGATGCTGACTGGTCTCTCAGACTCAACATCTGTCAACACCAGAGTCCCCTCTCCTAGGAGCAAGACAGACAAGCAAAGGCCAAGGTCCCAACAGCCCCAGAAAGACGTGCTCGAGAAAGAAGCCACAACATCTAGGCTGCCTCCCTGTGACTAATGCAAACAGAGGTCCAGGCACAGTGGCAGAGGGACTCTCTGGTGAGCCCTGCGGCTGATGCAGAGGATGCCTGAGGATGCCACAGAGCACAGTGTGAGTCTGTGCCTAACTACCAGTCTCCTGGGTAGAACCGGATCATGTTGTGACCTATGTAAAGGGTTCAGGCCACACTTTCTCCTGGTGGCTGTGAATTCTAAAGGACCCCCAGAGACATTTCAAACGAGGCCTAATGCTGTATGCAGCACCCTAAAGCCCTGTCCCAAATCTGCAGTGGTGCCCATGGCCCATGGATGATGTGCACTTCCCAGATCCTGTCCTTCAACTGCTGTGGAGGAGGAATACTGGCCTTACAGTTCTGAAACACTGTTGCAGGAAGCTAGCTAGGTGGGTCAGCAAAAAGACCTGGGCCGTGTTCTCCTGCTCTTCATCAACCTTGAAAGACACTACACATGAAGATGATGACCTGAAGAGCAGCAATGCCGCTGTGAGCACGACTGCAAGGCCAGAGTAAGGGCTGAAACAAGTGTCCCTTAAAGCACCTTCTGTCCCAAACCCCCTTCATGAGGAACACCACACAGAAACACATGAATACAAGTGTTCCTGATAACATGATTAATCCATGCCCACTGCCACTCCTACAGGCAAAGCAGGGCAGAGTCTCCAAAGGGAAATCAGGCAGCTATTCACTCACTACTGAACCCAACACTACCTCTCCTGAGACAGGCACTGGATTCTCTGACACCATGATCAATTCTGCTCCACATGAGAAAATTGGCACTGCATGCTGATATCCCATGAGGATGGCCAGAGCTGGGTTGGAACAATACAGGATATAGAAGCCAGCTGCTACATCAGGATCAGAGTACTATCAGCTGCTGCTCCATCTGAGAAGCCTCAGACAAACATCTCACCTCTGCCTTCCTCTGCTGATTCCCACCCTACAGTGGCCAGCATAACTCAGGGTCAGCTGCCGTTATGTCAGGTGACATACATAATACATCCCATAGTAAGAAAAAACAACCTTACAATAGGTAAGCTTGTATCTGTATGAAGCACCACCAGCCACACAAAAATCAGTCAGAGCAGCACTGGTGGAAACTGTATTGTATCAGCACTGAACAAGCACCTTCCCAGTGCACGACAACCTCTCCTAGTAGGAAGATGATGTGGCCACACTGCCTACAAGGTCATCATGAACAGAACCCATTCATAACAGCTAGAGAAGAACATGGCCACACTGGACACAAGGATTAGGCCATGGCAGGAAAAAGCCATAGGCAGAGGGTCTAACCAGGGCCAGGAGCATGACTGCATGCATATGACAGAGGCAAAGAGGTTTCTGCCAGAAAGTACTAACTAGCCCTGCTAGACCTTGGACCTCAGTAGGGACTGGGGAGAAATTTAGATGGGCAGGAAGAACTCAATAAATCAGCTAATGCAATGCTGGGAACTTTCTCCCCTAGGAGTGTGGAAGTGACTCTATCTCACAGGCACTTACCCTTGGAAACCCAGATTCTGCATTAAATACAGTTTGTCACATTGTTCAGCTTACCAACATCAAGAACTCCTCCATGAACCAGAAGCAAAGATGAAAAAACTAAATAAAGAACTTTTAAGTTGAGCTGAGACCACAGGTAGATGTGATGAGCTCCACTAATGTCCTTTCAGACTAGGGGAAAAGGCAGAGGGTACCCAGAGGTGCACAGCCTCCCTGGGCCCTGTACTCTCAGCAGAGTGCTAACAGCAGCTCCACAGGCACAGCATGTGGAATCCCTGTCTGAAGAAGTATCCGACCCAAAGCCATACTACAGCTGCACAGTACAACCAAGGGCCTGAGAACTCCACTTACAAGGGAGCTTGCAAGAGTGAAGGCATTAAGTCAAGCTAATTGCCTACACCCAGAGAATTAGAAGCAGATGGATATTTCTAGAACTTTGAAGAAACAACTTCATTAATATTTCACACACAATCTTTCTCTGCATGTATGTTTTGATTAAGTAAAAAGTTCACTAAATACTTGAAAAGTTTGAGCAATGAAAAGGGCTGCCAGAGCTGTCCACATTGATCAGTATAAGAATTAAGCTTTCAAAACTAAGAAGGACAACAGATGAATTGAAGAGAAAAACAAAACAAAACAAAACCAAAACAAAACAAGACAAAACACCTCAGATGCTTTAAGCCATAGATACCATACTATCAACAAGGAAATTAAGTTAATTGGATAACAGTTGTAAAAAACTGTTCAACAAAAGCTGGGCGTGGTATTCCAGCACTTGGGAGGCAGAGACAGGCGGATTTCTGAGTTCAAGGCCAGCCTGGTCTACAGAGTGAGTTCCAGGACAGCCAGGACTACACAGAGAAACCTTCTCGAAAACAAAATAAAAAACAAACAAACAAACAAAAAACAACTGTTCAACAGGAAAGGCAAGAAGTGAGGGAGAAACACAACAAGAAGCAAAGAACCTTGAAAAGCTAACAGGTAACAAGTGATGGCAGTGAAGCAGGCCGGTGTGCTCAGGATTGACATAGGACAAATTCAGAAGGAAAAGGAAGCTAAGAAGGATGTGCTACAGCAACAGAGGGAAAGAGCAGTGTGCTAGAACTAAGAGAAACCACACCTAACCAACAACTAGACTCCAGGAGCAAAGTTACAGACACACATTACAAAGGCTGCCTGCAGAAGGAGGGACACTGTACTGACACAAAGCCACTCATGTGCAAGGAGCTTGGAAGCCCAGAGAGGAAGAAGAATCTGCTACATGTATAAGAAGAGGAGAGCCATCTTGAAACTGTAATGCAACTGTTCGCGAGAGAAGACAAACATTACATATAAGAAACAAAAACAAGACCCACAACTGTGTCACTAACTCCAAGTTCCTACAGGCTCTTGCCACAAAAAGAAGATATTCGGGGGGGGGGAGTTAAAGATGTGGCAGGTGACAGGAAGTAATATGGGAAACTGACCAAGCACTGTCTAGAGTCTGAGACCTAGGGACCCTGCACAGCCTAGAACACAGGCGTTCCATCCACTTGGCTGGAACTAGGCAGAAAGCATACCTGTTACAGGCAGCAAACCTGCAGATGTGTCAGAAGCTTGCCTGGCGTTTTTCAGGGCTAGGATCCCTTCCTTATAACTCATTTGACCATCATGACTCTTCTGGGTGCAACAGTTTGATCAGCAGGCTCTTGGTTTCTGATGACCTTGACAATTTGAGGACTCCCACTGAATATCATGTAGAATGTACTAGATGTAGTATCTGCTGTGCTATAATAAGCACAGGAGTGTCTGAGTTAGAGTAAACTCATTGAAGGTAAGTGTGAGTCCTTCCATCACAACAAAGGTTGTGCACCATTAACACAACTGCTCAGAAAGAAGATGAAAGGTCACACACTACCTGCTGCACGAAGCACTCCAGGGGCAAGAAGAGAATACAAAAGAGGCAAGGCCAGAGAGCCACATGCAGACAGCCAAAAGCAGATGGAAAGTAGCTGGCTAAAAGAATCCAAAGAGGGCTGAGCTGTGGTGGTAAATGTCCTTAATCCCAACACTAGGCAGTCCTCTTGTCTTTAATCCACTCAGGAGGTAGAGGCAGGCAAATCTAAGTTCCGAGACCAGCAAGGTCTACAGACCAAGTTTCAAGCCAGCCAGTACTACAGAGAAACCCTGGAAAAAGAAGTGGACAAGAGGCCAGTGTTGTCTAAAGCTGATCTTAAAAAAAGAAAAGAAAAAAAAAATCATATAAAAGATTGATTCAAAAGGTGAGATAAGTGATGTGTTATTAAAAATAAAAGAATACGGCCTGGAGAGATGGGTCAGCGGTTAAAAGCACCGACTTCTCTTCTAAAGGAACTGAGTTCAATTCCCAGCAACCACATGGTGGCTCAAAACCATCTGTAATGAGATCTGACACCCTCTTCTGGTGTGTCTGAAGACAGCGACAGTGCACCCAGAGATACAAAAATAAAAGAATACATAACTACAGATTCAGAGATTTTTAAATATATGGTTATATCATGCACAGTTGATGACAATAAAATTTAAAATTCTTACAAGACTATTCTATCAGAATCCAAGTCAATGGACATGGTCGCATATGTCTATAACCCAGCACAGGGGAGAGACGGCACAGCTAAGGCCACCTCCTAAGAGGCAGAGAGGGAGGGAGAGAGGACGGTGGAAGGGGGGGGAATGGAGGGGGAAGAAGGGGGAGGGAGAGAGAGAATGAGAATATAATAAAGCCAGACTACTGGCAAGATACTGGGAGACTAAAAATTCCAACCACTGAGAACAAAGGACCACGAAGGCTTAGAGTCTCAAAACATTTGATAGGTAATTCTAAAATTAAACTCTTTTGGAAAGTATTTTAAAAGCTGACTTCCCAAAGGGAGATTAGAGACCACTACAACTCAGCAACAGAACGAAGATCCCAAAACAAGACAGCTTAATGCAGCCCAGCAGAGAGGTGGCATCATCCTCAACTGAGAGTCTACAGCAAGAAGTCATCTCTGCATCACCACCGCAACTGATGCAGTAAAGATGTTGAGCAAATGAAATATGATCATCATGAACTTAACCTATGTGGAGCTTGCCACAGTGTGTTTTTGAAACAGGGTTTCATGTAGCCAGGATGGCCTGAAATGTGGGCCGTGAGCTCCTGATCCTCCATCTCCCCCTGTGTGCTGGGATTACAGGTGGGTTGCATGGCCCTCAGCTCAACTATTCCCACTGCCAAGAAACCAGAGGAAATCTAGTCTCTACTCCCGTAGAACTTCCTAGAACTCCTTCCCGGCCATGCCACAAGACTGGAAAATGCATCTAAAACTAGAAAGGAAGAAGAAAAACTACCTCTTCTACAGTTAATGCTCTTTTGTCTAAGAAACACTGAAGAAGTCACAGAAACCTGCTCAAAACTATACAAGTTTAGAATAATGGGGTGATTACACAAACACACACACACACACACACAGAGAGAGAGAGAGAGAGAGAGAGAGAGAGAGAGAGAGAGAGAGAGAGAGAAGAGGAGAGGAGAGAGAGACCCATTTATAATAAATTTACACATACTAATCTTAAAAAAAAGAAAAAAATTAAAAGAACGAAACTCAGGTAGGAATATGGCTTGATTAGTGAGTAAAGCGCCTGCCTTGGCGGCACGAGGACCTGCGCTTAACTCCCGAACAGCTGTACACACCTGTAACCCAGCACTGGCCAGGAGGCAGGAGAGGGTCAGGTGCCGTGGAGATCAGTGGCCGGCCAGCCTAGTCAAATTGGTGAGTGAGAGACCCTATCTCAAAAATAGTCAGAAAGGAATTGAAGAAGACACTAGACATTCACCTTTGACCTCCAAATTCACTCATGCACACACCTGGACACAAGTGCACACACCCACAAGAAAGTTTTTTAAGTTTTTTTTTAAAGGATCATCTTTAACAGAAAAAGTAGCTACAATTTACAAGTGAATTACAAAATTCAATACAGGATCTTCATAGGGGAAAAAGGTATAAAAACCAACTGAAATATATTACAGAAATACAAAGTCCTGAACCCAATCTGAAGGACCAGGGATATAGGTGCTAAATAGAAAAGACTTGATTAGGAGGTAAAGGGGCTTGTCTCCAAGCATGAATTCAAGTCCCCAGATCCACACGTGACTAGGGTTCCCTCTCATAGACATATATACCCTGTGGCACACCACACACTTAAACACATAAGCAAGCAAGCAAGCAAGCAAGCAAGCAAGCAAGCAAGCCAGCCAGCCCATTACTACAAAAAGATACAGGAGACCTGACAACAACCCAGCAAATAAATATACTGTAAACATATCAGTTCTCAACCAAATGAGTCCATATAGTCAATGTAATTCCAACAAAGTTTTCACTTTGACTTTGAAAGGAACTTGCTCTCAGAGATGTCACCACTAAGGAGTAGCTGGTGTGGTGACAGGGTGGTAACAGGGAAGGGCCACTAAGAGCCTGGAGCCCATGCCACGGAACCTGTGAACAAGACAAGTGCTCCCTGGGACCCAGACAGGAACACTGTGAAGGAGAAAGCTGGACACCAACAGCCTGACCCTGACAAATGCTGGTGCAGCTGCTCAGGGGAAGGACAAAGGCTCCAGCATCAAGGCAACATGGGAAGGGGGGTGGAGCTCCAAAGACTCACTCCAATGGAGACGGAACTCCCAACGCTACCGAGAATGAAGGGCTGCCAATCTCTATGTCCTAGGCAGAAGCTTCACTGCTATTTTGTTTCTTAATATAAAAGATAAACCACCAAAGGAAAACAATGTTAGTTTTGGCTCAGCCAAGGTGCAATTTAAGAAGCATTTCTGTATATATTCTTTCTTGTACTAAATAATGCCTTTAAAAACATGCTTGGCAGTAATCAGAAAAAAATCCACTCTAAGAATGTACTAATACTTTTTACTAAATTTGTTTTTTCCAAATGTGAGCTACCATTTCTTGCATTATTACTCTTACATGTTTCCATGCTCCGTTAAATCCTTGCATGGGGAAGAGAAGTCTTCCCAAAAAGTTGACCACAGGGACAGCCAGTACCAATGACATAGGGACCCCACAAACTAAGGCACATCTATTTTCATTGCTGAAGGATATTTCTTTCTGTGTATACCAAGAGGAGGGGGGAAGCTCTGAGGCCCTCCATTGTCACCAACAGTGTTTTGGACAGACGAGGGCTTCTGAGCCCCATCAATTACAAATGAAGGCTCTCCTCTGAAAAGCTTTATACAGTATGACTGGCAGAATAAATAATCCAGACAGCAGGAAAACTGAAAGGAAAGCTGCTCGGTAGAAGTGGGTGCCCACCCACTTCATCATGCATGTCCCACAGGGTGACTGAGTGTCCGGGGAGAACTCTCAAACCAAAGCCTACACTACTAACAAAGGACACAGCAGCACAGGCTCCCTGAGCCTTGTGCAATGGAACACAAGGATCATCAACACAAGGACCTGGGAGTTTTGTGAGAAAGCCAAGAGCCAAGGCAGGGAACGGACTTGCAAGTCATCCTGGCCTGCCATAACTGGCCCAGGCTGGCCAGGCCAAGTGTGCGCTTCCAGGGCCAGCTGCAGGGCCAAGCACTGCCTTACTGGCCAACAAGACAAGCCGCAACAGCTGTGACACCAACGGGCACACTGAAAATAGAAGGGTGTTTGTTTGCAACTCCTATGATAAAGACCTGTGTGGGGGTGGGGCAGTGAGAAGACCAGAGCAGCCTGGCGTGAGATTTTAAGAAAGTTAAATAAAGCCTTGGGCAGTATTGTATGCCTACAATCGCAACCACTGTCAGGAGGGTTCAAAGTTCAAGGCCAGTCTGCACAACAGCATGAAACCTGTCTAAAAAAACAAAGCCAGTTAGCTCATCACCTAAAGAGACTAGGGAGCTGGGTAGCTCTGGAGACAGGACGTACTCCCCTCCCTAAACTTGGGCTGTGCGGGTGCCAGTATGCAGTACCCCATGGGAGAGCCCACAGCCAGCCTGCTGCCAGGGCCTGGAGTACAAAAGCAGCTTTAGAAGACAGCATACAATTAACACAGCAACAATCATCCTCCTAATTTAGGGTAATGTGTGCTCCGTAGCCCTTTTTGGCAGTGGGTGTACTAGAGCTATCTGTGTGGGTGCTTTACATCTGGTTACTCTATGTCCTCAGTTTGAAGATATCAAAGAAGATCTTAAATGTCCACTAGCACCTTCCAGAGAAAGCGTGAGACTCAAGAGTTAGTAGGCCCTGCCGCCCCCGCCTCCCGCCCGCCCCCCCCCCCAAGAAGGAATGTTTGTTCTCAAGAGTTCATAGCTACTGATCAGGCTTTTGTCTGAAGCCTGGCAGCAGATCAGGATAGGACACTGCTGTTGGGGCAAAAACCTGGTTGGGGATGGGAGGGAGTGGAACTTCAGCTCTCTGAAAGAAGTGGGAACACAGAGACAGGTCTGGTCCTGGTGGATGGGAGCCTGGGTGCAGTATTAAGAAAGCCAACAGTTCAGGTGACACTGGGAACAGTCTCTCTAGGAGCACCCAGTGCTGTCTTTGGCCTGGTCCACACACAGTGAGGTCCGGGTTCATCCAGTTCTGGCCCCAAAGGAAAGAAACAGAGTTCTCTGGCTCAGTGCTCTGGGGTGAGAACACAACTCTTGGCCAGCATTTGTTGTTTTCTGGATGTGTGACGCAAAGGCTTTTCGAGAGATTCTAAGAGAGACTGGCAATCCCATAAACACAGACGTCCTTGAAGCAGGGGACCAATAGAATCCAAGGATCTGATGGGCTGTGGGCAGTGACCCGGATGCACTACACGAGCCTTGTACCACAGTGGACAGGATAGAGCCTGGAAACAGACCTATCCCAGCTGTATTAAAATCACTATCTTTATTCCAGAAAAGCAAACCAAAGCCCATCTGGGAATTCAAACAAATAAGTAATCGGTACAGTCAGGTTCAGTGCCCAGTGGTCATAGGCATAGCCATTGGACCAGAGAAAGAAAATTTTATTTCTCTCTCTCTCTTTTTTTTTTTTCTTTAAGAGGAGGAGGGCAGAAGAGAAGACAGCCAGTGAGGCCATTTTCCACAAAGACTTTTAACTGTTTTTTGTTTTGTTTTGTTTTAAAAAAAAAAAAAAGAAGAAGAAGAAGCCTACAGGGGACCAAAAACCACGTGGGAAAATGCACACAGTAACAGCCATAGGCACGCCCCTTCCAGTCGCTGGCAAGCACAAAGTCCGCCCCATTAAATTATCACAGAAACAATAAACAGTAAACCCCACTAGATGCAGGCTTACTTTTAAGAACATACAACCAAACATCCCTACAGTGATATACCAGGAATAGCCAGAAGTCTGGGGCTTGAAGGCAGCCCAGAGCCTCCAACCTCACCCCCAACACAGGCCTGTGAAGGGAATTCGGATTCCTTGAAACAACAAGCCCCCTGACTTTTGAACTTTAGGTCCCAGGATTTTGATACAGTAGCTATCTTCAGAATGCTGGAGATTCCCTTCCATGAAGTTTGGCTAAGACCTAATCCTTTCCCAGTGTTAGTGAAGAATTTTAAGCATCTTGCAGAAAATTCACTTGTAGAAATGAAGTACCCAGCCCAAAGATCAATAAACACAGCACGGTGGAGCCCAAGGAGTGAAGAAGACACAAGGTAGTACTCCAGATAAGCATGAAGGCCAGACCCTGGCTACCCTGAGGGACGGAGGGGCAGGGAGAACTCAGAGGCCTTCTGGTATCTTGCAACTGCTGCCCAGGTTGTTCCATTTTTCTTCTTTGGATCCACTCAACCCCACACTGAGACACTGGCCTGTAGTCCATGTACACAGCATACGTACTATGAAAACTCTTAAGTGGTTGGCTTGAAGACCCCAGAGGCAGCAAACCTGTCCTCCTTCCTTCCTGGTGAAGCCCTTCTTTTGTGGAAAACCAAGGCAATGGGCAGTTACTAAGCACCTGTTGGGGTAAACACTGAGAGGAGACTTCAAATGCTGTAAGAAAAAAATATAGTAAACCACCCACAGAAATGTCTACAGAGGGAGCCAGCCTGTCACCTAACCATCCTTTAGGATGCTAATTCAAATAAAACAATGCACTTTGGCATGCACGCCAAGTACAGTAGATCAGGTCACACTGATGGCCAAATACAAGTCCCCTCATGTTATTATTACCCAAGAGGACATGGAGGGCCAACTTTACCACACAGGGACCTCCCCCTTCAGAAGAGAGTGACACTTCAAGCCAGAGGACCTAGAGGGAGGAGCGACATCATTATAAGGGAATGGGTAATGTCAGTTTTTGGAAGAACAACGTCCAAAAGAAGATATATAAGCAATCCTATCCACCTTGTGGGGAGAGTTGTCTGGAAGCAGGGACAGGATGATAGCAATCAGGACACTACTTAGCTACCAGGGCAGGCAGGAGGTGGCCATGGGAGGGAGGAGGGAAGGGAGAGGAGGAGAAGGAAAAAGAGAAGAGGAGGAGGAAGAAGAGGAGGAGAAGGAGGAGGAAAGCAGAGGCACGAATGAATGTTAAGGGGAGAGGAGAGCAAGCAGCTTCATGTGGCGTGGAACAGTGATGACCCACACAGGCTAGCCCAGGCTGGACAGGAAGCTAACTAAGCCAAGGCCTTGGTGAAGGAAGCAAAGGTTTCTGTCTATCCCTTCACAGTTGCTTGGGCTTTGTTTCACCCTGGCTCTTGGCATGGAAGCCAAGGCTCTGAGGCTGAAGGGCAAGCATTCTACCTCCGGGGGCATCTCCAGCCATTTCAGGGGCAGCGGAGGTAGGATAAATGTGAGAGGAGACAGGGCCACGCTACCTAATCAGAGTCACAATCTAGTAGTACCACAGGTATTTACCACATCCAACTTTCTTCACAGGATTTTATTCTCTGTAAAATGAGCACATCCTGCTTTGTAAACAAGGATAGATAGTCATGGTCACAGGCTCTGAAACAGCTCACTATCAATTCGTTATTTGTTACCCAGCCCCTGCCTATCCAAGGGTTTCTGTCCTATTTGTGTCCAGTCTGAGCGTCACTTTGCTTCTGAAATAAAATGACTCCACCAAGGTAGGAGGTAACAGCTGTGGCCTAACAGGAAGGCTAACTATGATAGACCAGTAAGCACCAGAAAAGCCCAAGAGACAGAAGAAATGTATTGTCCCATTTTATGGATAGAACACTGAGTGATCCAAGGTCTCCTATCAAGAGACAGTCTGACCTCCAACCAGTCTATGCAGACAGACTAGCAGCAGGACCTATACTATCAAAAAGTGGAATTTCCCCCAATACTAAAACATGTGCTAGCATGCACATGTGAATAACACATTCACCTCTGTATCAAGGCAGAGAGTGCTGACAACAGCCCCACCTCCACTTTGCCTGCTTCAGGAGTTGCAGTCTCCCATTTCTTAGATGCAGACAGCTAGCTGCATGCCAATGCTTGATTTTAAAGGTCATCCCATAACATTTCCTGTTTCAGGGCCACTATAGATCAGGGTCACAAGGCTGGCTGGCATTTAAAAGAGTCTGCACTGTTTTGTTTTCTGCTTTTTAAGGACTACAGGTTCATCTTATTATCACTTCTGCTCTTTTCCCTTGAAGATAAGTCATTGAGCCAAGGCCCAGGGTGCTTAGGGACAGGGATGCACAGGATACTGCTTGCTCCCCATTCTGGGCTCTAACGCCAAGTGTCTGAGGCCTAAGGCATGGCTTTAGCCTCAGTCTGGGAAACCTGGGTGGCAGGTAACTGCTCAGCACTGGGTGGGTGAGCACACTCATTCACTAGGCCTGCCTGAGGCACACAATCTTAGAACTATTGCCTCTAATTCCTTGACATTTATTATTTCACTATTTCTGCCAAAAACATGAACAGACATGGAAATGGCTTCCAAAAGATGTTCCCTGGCTATAGGAGAAAATAATACAATTCTCATTCCTGTTAATTTTTATATAAAGATCAAACAGGATTGACACTTTATGCAAATAAGGTCTGACCTATATCCTTTCTTGGTATCAGTCAGGGTCAAATGGAAGGTCACAAGACAAGTGCAATAGTCACCCTCTAGTCCCACTGGGCTGTTCTATGAAGCTCTCATGGAATTAGAAACTTGAAAGAGACAATGGAGGTACACTCAAGATCCAACATCTCCCATAAGCACCAGGCACAGAACCAGGAGTGTCTGTCTGCAACCTGTTCAGATGCCACCTTGATCACTATGTGAAATAGGTCCCCCCAAAGTAGATTCCACTTTGAAAAGAGCCCACCTTGCTTGTAAGGCATGTGTTATGCCACTAATTACCTGTGAACATAACCTCAGTCTCTGTATTATGTCACTAAGACAGAGGCAGAGTACACAGTTTAAGTCTAGACCCTAGCTCAGGTACCATCTCTCCCAAGGCACTGTGAAACCGTGCTGACTAAGATGTCCTTAGAGACTGGTCTTGCTGGATAAACACAAGGAGACTGACTGTATCACTGTGTGATAGGTGGGCCTCCTTAGCTCTGTTCACTGCTAACAAAGTAGTGTGAGCGCTAGCCACATCAGCAGCACCCCAAGTGTTAAACATCAACCCATCACTAATTACTGTCCTAGCTTAAAAACACTCCCAAGACCTTCCAGAAGCCCACACCATCAACCTCCCTTGCACAGGCCTACCAGGCACAGAGGAGAAACACACAGAAGACCACAAACACAAAAAGGAAATCTTAGAAAGACTGGTAGAAAACAGGGACCTAGAAGTAACAGCAAAGCTTCTGACACAGAAGCAAGTAGTGTTCCTCAAATTGATCAAGATGAGTCTGTGCTACAAATCCTCAGCTCCATCAGAGCACATTGCCACAGAGGCGCACTCCACCAAGGTCTCAGGCACACAAGGCCACGCTGCAGGACATGGACACTAGCTTCCAGGTAGCATTCTACCTGAAGTCAGTCACTGGTTTATTCTTTTGCCTGTTGCAATCATGATGGAAAAATGCAACAGAGATGTTAGGGACCAAAACAGAGGCACACCCTCCCCTCGCCCCCCAAAGCAAGCCTGCTCATGAAACATTCAGAACAAGACAGGAACATTTGGGTGTCCCCAGAGCAGACAGAGCCAGACTAGATTGAATCTAGGCTTCACATCTGACTGGGCCAGGTCAGATCCCTTCATAAGTCACGGCTTATCAGAGGATGTCAGATCCCTGGGCATCACAGGGGCTAAAACACAGGCAGAGGCCAACCCCACTACACACTGGAAGCTTTGCATCTCCAGGAAGGCCTGGGACAAGCTTTACCTACCCTGTAACCTTCTAGAGACCAGCAATCCTAGTTGTCAAAAGTACCACCATCACTTGACAAAAGCTAAATATACTATGGGGATTCCTTACAAAGTCTTTACAACCCCTCAGAGGTCATCACCCGAGCAACCTCATTTCAGGCTCCAGACAGAACCTTTGCCACAGGTGAAAAAAAGCTCCTGCATCTGGGAGCTCATGCGCATCCCCTGTGGCCTACACTAGACTGGCACTGACACTGATAAAAGCTTTAAGGAGAAGCATCACCCAGAGGCCTGGCTGGGCTTTCCAGTGTGCAGCACATTCCTTTAGAGTTCCTTTACAGTGTGCGGGGAGGACATCCCGCAAGTGTCCTCCTCTTCTACCATGCCTCTTGCTTCAGATACTCAGATCCTAGAATGGGATGGCACCTGATACCATGAACTTTCTCCTAAGTCAACATACACTAAAGTGGAGGGCCTCCCTGTATTACAGGCCTTTCATTTATTAGGCTTTTCCTTGTGAAAAGCTGCTGCAGAAAGACAAGTGCCAGGCAAAGGTGCCTCAGTCCAGGGACACTTTGGGATGCTTAATACAAATAGTATGAAGCCAATGATGTTCACCTCATGCTCAACAGAATACTCAAATAATCTGACACCTCCTGTGACCACACACCCAATATGTGGATGTGTAACATCACAAGGAGGAAACAGGTACTGCAGGTGCACAGGTGAGGCATGATAGTTTATATGACTGTTTAATATGTCAGTACCTGAGAACTACTTAGGGGCCAAGCAAGTCTCAACAGCATCCACACAAACAACCAGCATGACTTGGTAGAAAAGGCCGTTTGGGTGGTCCCGTGTTCTGTTGACTCTGGTATGGTGATTTCCAGACACCACACCAAGCCTAGCCAGGTTACTCACTTCAGGGCCAGCTTCCTTCCTGGTCTGCCATGAGAAATGAGAGGGTACACCACACTAGTCCAAACATCGAGACACAGGCTGACAGCCTGCAGAGACAGATGGGGATCCAGCAGATGAGGAGAAAGCAAAAAACTAGGGAGAGGTGGGTGAAAACAGGAGACAAGTGATGTGTCTGCTGTGCAGCCTCCCCTGAAGCCCACCCAGAAATTCTATCTGCTCTATACTGTCTCGCTGATCTTTCACAACAGTGAGCACATGCAGTGCTTGGGCTGCCATTCATACAGCTCTAAGGGTCCCAGAACCCATGATGACCACAACTGACCCAGGATCATTGTTCTCACCCAATCTGGGAATTTCAAATGGATGAAGTCCTTACACTTAAATAAGCACATGAAGAACCTGCCAACTCTAGCCCTGGCTGCCCCACAGCAGCTGTGTGGGCAGCCACTAGCCACAGATGGCTAAATGAACTGAACTCAGTTCTACAGTCACATTAGACTCCCTTGAAAAGCTCAGCAGCCCCCGTCTAGAGGCTTTCTCATAGACAGTAGAATTATAATCACATCCATATTCCACAAAGTCCCAGGCTGGAAGACCAGGAGGTTTCTGCTTTTATAAAGTTGTCTTTATATCCCAGGCCCTGTTCTTCTTCCTTCAGGTGAGTAAGAAAAATATTCGCAGCTCTGCTTGACTCTGTTCCCCAAATGGAGTAAAGCTGGGGAGCCTTCCTGAGGACCATGAAATAGAAAACAGCCACCACAGAAAGGGCGCATCTCCAACTCCCGCCTCCCCACGAGCATGAGAATCAAGGGACCAATTTCCCCAGCTGACTCCTTTCTTCCTTTCCCTTCTCTCTAAGACTTATTGTGGCCTATAGGAAGCAACCAACAGTACTTTACCCCCAAATGTGTATGCAAGCATGCATGTGTGTAACTATGTGTCACAGCACATATGTAGAGAACAGAGGACAACTTTCTAGAGTTAGTTGTCTCCTTCCACTATGTGGGCCCAGAAGACTAAACTCAGGCAAGTCAGACTGGGTGGCAAGTACCTTCACCGTCAGAGCCATCTCACGAGCGGAAAGGACCGTTTTCTCACCATGTGCACTTGTGCCATGCTGCCCCATGGCAGAGTCCTACAAGGGTTCCACATAAGCCCTCCTTGGGGAGAAGGGCTCAGTGTCCTCTTTGACCCACCTGATCTGAGAAGACACACTCCTATCCTCTTCTGGGCTCCAGCTAAGAACACCCAGTCCTCAAGGCCTGCCTTCCAGGTTTGCTAATAGAAACCAAGGCCTATCTACAGTGCCTTGTGAGACAGGGAGCAGTCACTTCAGAGAGGTCAGCATCCCTGTTCCAAGTACCTGCTGCAGGCCCCTCTGGGAAAGAGGGAACTCCCCTCAGCTCAAGTGTCTCAGGTAACAGCTGCCACCATCAAAGGATGAAAATATATCTTACCACAGCAGTGGGCTGGAGTAGGGGTGCAACACCTAAACTATAGCATTACCTACCTGCTACAGGGAGCTGCGAGCTTGGGTAAGAACACAGGCTGAATTAAGTAAGGCTTTCACAATGCTGCCCTATTCCTGATGCTCCTTGGTTTGGTTTTTTATCTAAGCTGGCCTGAATTCACAGCAATCCTGCTTCAACCCCCAACTGCCTTGTTTCTTTGTGAAGCAAAACAAAAAAAGAGCTGCCACCATGCTCCTAGGTGTGAGTGCTGGCCATCCATCAGAAGCCCTACAAAACTGACATCGAGGAGGGCGTGTGTACGCCTGAGGCCACCAACCTTTCCTAGGCCTTCAAGTCCTTCACTGAGGAGTCAAGAGTGATGATGATTTCTGAGTTCAAGGCCAGCCTGGGCTACAGAGTGAGTTCCAGGACAGTCAGTGCTACACAGAGAAACCCTGTCTCAAAACAAAACAAAACAAAACAAAACAAAACAAAACAAAACAAAACAAAAGTGATGCCCTCACCAAAAATAAGCACTACTGATGCCAAATAAGCCAGAAAACACTCCAAACTCCAGCTTCCTTCATGCCTCTTGGACACTGAGGCTGGAACCAAGAACTGCATTCTGCTTGGACAAGAGTTTGCCCAGAAAGAGTGTGTGATAGACATACAGTGGTCAAAACCTAGACCAGTGTCAGCCAAAGGAAGTGGCAGAGGTTTCCATGGAAATTTGAACAAGTTCACTTCAAAGTCAAGAGCAAAGCAAAATTAGCAGCAACCTCATCTGGCTTTTCAAATCCAAGTGGCTAATTAGTCTTCCTAGGCCATCCATAAGGTATGCCAAGCTAGAAAAGAGCAGCAGAGCTGGTTAAAGATACCCCCAGCCTTCCTCACCCACCATGGCTTAGGCAGAGGCAGATGTGGACAGGAGCAGCTTCTCCCACAAAGGAGAGGAGGAGAATCCAGGAGCTAGTGTTTCCAGTGCCCCTCACTTCTCAGCAGGTCTTCCCCTCTTTCCAGCTACAACGTAGAAGAAGTCAAGTAACTTGGTGACAGTGTGCAGAGATGGCCCTGCCCCAAGCCCTTGCTGCAAGACCACTGGAAAAGAGCACAGCACTATTCTGTCTTCCCCAGCCTCAGCCTGCTCTGTGTAGGCACAGTCACTGAGTGGCCTGTGGGAAACTGGCAGTCAAGCCATCATCTTGTCCACTTATCTCTCCCAGCCCTGCCCCAAAGACTACTTCCACGTCCCCATATCAAGCCTGTTTGAGACCCTGCCTGTACAACCACATTTGAAAGACCAGCCGGTACTCTAGAATTGAACTGTGACTGCATTCCTCCTATCTATATCAGTGGACCCCAACTAGTAGTTTAGCCTTGTGTAAAGAACGAGGACAGAAAACTCAAACAAGTCCTCAGCTACGATGCTGCGTGCGTGCGTGCATGCGTGCATGCGTGCGTGCGTGTGTGTGTGTGTGTGTGTGTGACTAAGAGAGAGAGACAGACAGGGGGGTAGGGAGGGGACAGACACAGGAGCAAAACCTGTTGCTGATACTTACATTCCCTACTTCAAGGACTATATGAAATAAACCCTGACTATAAGAAGCATGTCACAAGTATGAAACAATACCAGATGGTGGTATAGTGACACCTAAATTATTAATCTGAAGCAGCAGGTGGACATGGTGGATCCTACTTAACCCTGAACACCTATATGGACAGTAGGTAGAATTCAGCACACCCAAGACCATCCTGCAAGCTCAGCAGGCAAAACACACTGTTTAGGTCTTGTTATTCTTCAAAAGACATGCTGTTTTCCAGGGACGTGAGACCAACAGCAAACTACACAGATGGCAGGGCCACTTTGCCAGAGTCCTGGGGTTAGAAGCCTTCAATCAAGCTGTCACTCTGGTGCCATTAAAACGCAGAAGAAAAGTGGTCTATATGATAGAGATTAGCAACCACAAAACACAGACATTTATTTTTCGAGAGGATTAGGACTCTATCTGGTGATATTCTAAAGTTAACAAAACCATATTCAGAATAACATATAAAGCCCTTTGGAGCCTAAGACCTCCTTAGTGACACACACAGTTCAGTCAAGTACACATGCTGAGGCCCCGACAGTTCAACCACAAGGCCCAGGTCAAGCAGGTAGGCCTGGTACTTTCCTTTAGAGGACATCACCATCTTGGTAGTTCTTATTTTTGTTGGTAGTCTGCAGATCTGTGTGAGCATTGGTGGAGATGCAGCAGCAGCAACTTAAGAATCTTACTTGGCAAACCTCACTTCCACACACTCAGGACGCCTTACTGCTTCAGCCCTGACAGCCTTACTAGGTCTGGTGTGGAGCAGTGTGACTTAAGACCTCCTTTACTGGAGGATCTGTGTCCTCTCGGGGGTTGACAATGTACTGAGTGTACAGAGTCTACACTGGTGGCAACATGGTTCCTACTTTTGCCTTTATGAATCCACCTTGTTAGAAGAACAGGAAGAATTTTTATACATTATAAAATATTCTGAACTATTATCAAAAGAATGTTAGAACAAGTGCTAGAAGTTTCTAGAGTTAGGAAAAGAATAAGAGCTAAGTTTGGTTTTTCCTTATATTTAAATCGTGAATGTGCAGCTTAGTTTCAATTCAATCATGAACTTACGTCTAGACAGATGTAGGCAGCAATCAATGAATTTTGTACTTTAAATACTATACTACAAACACACACATGCATACGCATGCATGCACGCAAGCACTTGCACCAAATATTCCTCCCCACGCCCATCCCACTATGTATGGGAACAGGGCTTCCCTCTCCCACACTAGACAAGTCGTTAACAAGGAAAAGGAGCCTTTTCCTGTAAATGATTAGATGTCACAGCGGAAGTCAACACAGTGTCCTAGGCAGTTTAGCTTCACACACAGGAGCTGTTTCTGTAAGCCAGTATCTAATGACTCGCCAGTTCAAAGTGCTGCTGGCCACAGGCTGTCTTGCTACTACACAGTGAAAATAGGTCTACGCTCAGGGCTCCAGCTTTGTTAAACTGGGAAGACGGACAGTTCAACTTTCCAGAAGCCCAGAAGGTGGCACGTGAGTCTTAGCCAGGCCCAGCAGTCAGAGACCACAACTTTCCTGATGGGACATAAAGTCCTTGAGATACCTGTCCAGGCCTCTCTCATTGAGATTTTATTTATTTGTTTGTTTGTTTGTTTTTTGTTTTTTCGAGACAGGGTTTCTCTGTGTAGTCCTGGCTGTCCTGGAACTCACTCTGTAGACCAGGCTGGCCTCGAACTCAGAAATCCGCCTACCTCTGCCTCCCAAGTGCTAGGATTACAGGCATGCACCACCACCGCCCAGCCCTGATTTATTTATTTTTTAAACATTTAATTTATGTGAGTACACTGTGGCTGTCTTTGGTGGGTTTTGGGGTTTTTTTGTTTTTTGTTTTTTGTTTTTTTTTTTCGAGACAGGGTTTCTCTGTGTAGTCCTGGCTGTCCTGGAACTCACTCTGTAGACCAGGCTGGCCTTGAACTCAGAAATCCACCTCCCTCTGCCTCCCAAGTGCTGGGATTACAGGCATGCGCCACCACGCCCAGCTCACTGTGGCTGTCTTAAGACACACCAGAAGAGGGCATCAAACCTCATTACAGATGGTTGCGAGGCACCACGTGGTTGCTAGGAATTGAACTCAGGAGCTCAAGAAGAGCAGTCAGTGCTCATAACAGCTGAGCCATCTCTCCAGCCCTCATTGCGATGTTATCATCTAGTGCCAGCCAGGTACCAGCCACAGATATTTCCTTCTAGGCCAAGCTATCCTGTTCACAAATAGAGCGCAACCACTTCATCCTTCATGACTGTGACATAACCCAAAAGCTGGAAAAGATGCTCTTCACCAGGGCATAAGCATCTGTTCCATGCCAGGGCCCCATATGCCCAACAGGTCCTGATAAGCCCTCTGTCTCAGGGGCCTGGCCCTAAGCCCACTGGGCCTACTGGTGATAGAGGGACAAGAACCACCTGAGTTATGTCAAAACTCAACCCTATCCCATGTGATGACAAGGCCACCCCACCTCATTTCCCGCCTACCTCTGTACCAAGCCAAGCTACATTAATTCACCAAAAGAACTTTCTGGAAGAGACTGAAGAACTGCAGGTGTCGTGTAGCTACACTTTCCTGAGCTTATGTCGGCCATGATAAGCAGCTCTGTCCTCTTTAATCCACTCATACTGCAGCCTGAAGCATCCAGGGGCCCAGGAGAGGCCACTGCAGCCCAGATGGTTTTCTCAGGTCTAACCGATCCTCTCTAACTCTACATGATCTATCTTGCTGGCTCAAGGATCCAGAAACCCTGACATACAAGAGGCTCAATGCTTGGATCAGCACAGAGGCCCAACCAGCATATATTCCTGGTGCCCACAGCTCCTGACAATAACAGTAGATACCTTCTGACAAGTGGGAACTGTGCTGCTGTTCCTAGGAACTACAGGCTACTTTAGAAACAAGAACAGGGAAGAGACCAAACACTGCAGGGTGGCCAGCCTCCCATGTTTACCTACCCAGACCTCTAGTGATTCACATGAACTGATTTTCTGAGATTCAGAGGGCAGCTGTCATGGGAAGGGGAATTCTAGAAAAAGCCCTACTTGTTCAGACAACTTTCTGCCTATGATATTATACCACAGTGTGTACAATGTTGGGACATACCTTCTCCAGGTTCATATGAGCAAAACAGAACAGTTTTCCATTTTCTTTTCACTAGAAGTACTGGCTAGAAGCAGCCAGCATGGATTTAAGAACAGCTGTACTGGATCCTACAGTGTACCCAGATATGTATCACAGCTTGTGTCAGAGCTCTGTCTCTTTTCTTCTGCAGCTCGTTGGCAAACTGAACACAGCACCCAGCAGCCAACACCCGATGCCCTACTCTCAACTCTAGCCCTGAAGAGAATGACCACGCAATGAGAGGCTGGAAGAAGCCTAAGACAGCCCATCATATGGTCTACCTAGCTAGATGCCAAATGTAAGGACAGGAGCGAGGCGTCTGAATCTCTGAGCCACACTTTCCTCATGTGTGAAACAGGGTTTATAAAGGTACAACTGTGTGTGTGTGTGTGTGTGTGTGTGTGTGTGTGTGTGTGTGTATTACAGAGGAAATTGCACTAACATATAAAGCAAGACCTAGCATCCCTTGGAAGATGGCTGCAATCTTCAGAGCCAGCACAGCCAGGGTCCCTTTTCACCTCCCTGAGTTCCCTGACGACTGTGACACAGCACAGCTGACTGACTAGAGTAGCCTCTGATGATAAATTTTCCTAATAGGAATTCAAACATGGCCTTGGGACACAATGGGTGTTTAGTCAGTAAAATTACAACCTTGTCCAGGGCCAGCTATTTTCCTAACACTGAAGGAGCTACTTTTCTGCCCAGGTGGTGAACAGTTCACATTTCAAAAGGGCAAAGATAGGTGCTCAAAGTCCAGAGCAGGCACATCAAGGTTAGTGGGCCTAGGGAGTCCCATCTCCATCAGGACAGAGGCCTAGCCTCTGGAATGAGACCCCAGAGCACTGGGAGCTGCCTGCTTACAACACAGGGCTGTAAGTGCACAGCCAAGAAACAGGAATGTCCCCCAATCCCTGACATACAAACAAGCATACCAACAAACTATATACCCACTTCATTCCTAAACCCACCTCCTTCAGAAGCAAGCTATAGGCTAGCTAGTCAGCACTGTGAATGGTGGTGCCCCAGGAGTTTAAATACTAGAAGCTGATTCCAAAGCACTGGTCCCTGGGAATACCACTGAGCAGTTACAGAACAGAACTCAGGAACTCTCTTAAAGTTTCTTACCAGTTCAGAGGCATTTTACCTTCAGTTAGGATCTCTGTTCAATCTGAGAAGCCCCTCCAAAGCTGTCTGTCCAAGAGCAGAAAACTCTAGCACTGCTCTGCCGGGCTCACTGGGAAGAATCTCACTGCTCTGCCCTGACATCTGGTTTCTATTTCATATCCATGTTGTCACATTACATAACAAGCAGATGATATGAGGAGTGCCACGAAAGTTTCAGCCCAATACTCACAGAGAATGCCCCAGACACTGTTTACCTTCAGGCCACAAGCATTCACTAAACCAAACTGGATAGACACTGGGCTGCTCAGTGCCCAGGGGAGTGCCCTGTCTCCAGGGCAAGCAAAGCAAGTCTTCCTTCCTCTCCTCCTGTCTTCACACGAAATGACCTCTGGCCTACATTTCATTTTTCTACACCTGGAAAATGACTTCTGCCTTGGAGGTATACAGGAAGATGTTAACACACAGGGTCACAGTAGAATCAGGAGTAGTAAGCTCTGCCAGCTTCACCTGTGTGGGACCCAAAAAAGAAGCTTTTACATAAGTGGGTCTCTCCCTGAGGGCACAGTCCTGCTAGCAAGAAGCCTGAGCTTTTCCACACCTCGCCTGCCCTGCACCCACGGGCACAGTCCTCCTCAGCACTTGCAGAGGTTCTCTGTCACTGTGGGGTTCCTTGTAGCACAGACAAAAGAGCAGGGAACTACTAGAGAGTGGGCGAGGCAGAAGGAAGGGGCTAAGGAACCTCTAGAACAGACACCCGTGGCAGACTAACCTAGTCTATGATCCCAGAATTAGTACTCTGCATTTCTAAGTAGACATACCCATAACATGGCCAGTAGACTTTCAGAAAAGCCACAAGTTAACTTGTGTCTATCAGGCTTGAAACTCCAAGTTGTAGGGACTGTACCTACAGACTTCAATGGGACACTTGCAATATGCACTACACCTGGGAATCACTTGGTTTTTCACAGCATTAACAAGCATGGCTAGGCTACTCTTCAGCTCCCCTGAACCCCCAGATCACTGCAGCTCTCTGCTCAGTCACATTACAGCTTCTAGAATGCACACAACAGCCAACTGAGGACAGCGAACAAAGCAAAGCCTGAAAGAGGACCCGTTCCTGGCAGCATGGCCAGAGAGCTTGCAAAGTTGTGCTGGCAGGCCGCAAAAGAATTCTGCAGGAGACAGGAGTTCAAAGCAAGGCAAATCCGGGGACAAGGCCAAACATAAGCCTGCCACCGGCTAGAAGGGAGCATATCAGAGAAGGTGCCCTTGAAGACTCAGAGCCACAGATCGTCTTGCTGGGAACAGCTGGTGAGCCCTGACAGACAGCCTTGGCTCATGTACTCTGAGGTGTGTTCTAAGCAGGGCCTTAGCCACTGAGTATAAACATGCCAGAATCCCCCTGGAGGAATGTGTCAGCAATACATACACTGTCCTCAGAAAGTTGTAAGAAAAAAAAATCATAATATTAAGGCATAAGGCATTGTGTATATATGTATACACAAATATGTGTGTGTGTGTGTGTGTGTGTGTGTGTGTGTGTATGTATACAAACATATATAACCATTACTAATATTGGCATTTGTTAGACACAGTTAAAAATTAGCTATATAAAGTAGAAATAAATTATAATCCTTGAAATTTTAAACTAAATAAATGAATTAAATAATGAAGTAGATAGAGCTGAAGGGAAAATTGAGTTGTTCAACAGTGAAGAGTCCTAGAGAAGGAATTCCGAGAGGACTTGCAGGAACTGGAGCTTGGGTCTCAGCACCCACATCAGGTGGCTCACAACTACCTGTAACTCTAGTTCCAGGGGATCCGATGCTCTCTTCTGGACTCCATGGGCATCTGCATTCAAATATGGACATACCCCCACAAAGAAACACATATATACCTATTTAAAATAAACCTCCCAAAGGTATAGTTGTAATGGGGGGGGCAGAGAAAAATATTCAACATCACTAGTGTTCCAAAACGAAAGATTTAAGACAGAAATGTACATTTTAAGAATGTAAGTACTAAGAGAGGCACAAAGAGCAAAGCTATAGCCAAGGCAGCATGGTGCTGGCACAATGACCAGACACAGCCAAGTAAAAGGACAGAGTCCAGCAAGGGTGACAGTAGCATTTCAGTCACTGAAACAACAGGGACCTGTAAATAAACAGCATTGGGACAACAGGAGGGTGATCTGTGTTATGATAAAATTAGACCAAAACACCGCCACACCCAAGAACAACCTCTCAACAGCCAGGGTATGATACACACTCACCATGGCACAAGGGACAAGAAGGAGCCCCTGATGGTTACACAGAAGCTGGCTTCCCACCGGAGACCCCAGTACAGGTGCAAACCGTACATGGTGAATGTGACTCTGGGGAAGGCTTCTGAGGTAGATGAGCACTGCAAAGTGTCAAAAGCAGCAGGAAAAGGAGACCATGTGGGCAAATCCACAGCCAGGAGTCACGGTCCCTCCTATGAAGAACACTGGAAAAGCATGGGAACCAAGTCCAACATGCCAACAGAAAAACAGCCTTTAGGAAGGAAGAGAGGTTCTGGATTTATCCAGAAGGCAAGTAAGAAGACACTCTGCTGGAACAGCACGTAGGAACCACCTACCATGCCAGACCCAACTAGTAGGACTATAAAACAGTATTCTCTCTATGCACAAAATTTTGGGAATTGTTAACAAATTTATATACATATTAATCTTTCTACATGAATCACTTCCCTACAGTAACTCAGACAACATAACCCTCTAAGATCATACATATGGCTGCTCCCACAGCGAAGCCCCAGTGGGCAGACTGCCATATTCCTTTCACAGGGTGCCTGGTTGATAGAGTCGACTGTTAAAGAGCGTCAAACAAGCAGGCATGCAGGGCCCAGCGGATCAGTGAGGGTCAGTGAGGATGGCTGGGGACACTCCTGCACAAGGCAGAGGCAATGTGCACCCCTGCTCTGCGGCACATGCTACCACAAGGGCAGGGTGAGCAGCAGAGCGTCTCCAAATCTCACTGCCACGCACACACATTCAGCTCCATATACACAAAGGAAGGTCAACAAGTGAGAACAGGTAAGGAGAAGTTAAAATGAAACAGACACATGGATCGAGCCATGTTTCACATAGAAGTAAGAACTCTCTGAAGCACGCTGGACACAGGGTTTGGTCCCTATGCCTTCGACGTATGCTGAGTCCTGGTCACTGAGTTTCTTTTTCATAGACATGTTTTGTTGTTGTTGTTGTTGTTGTTTTAATATTCTAAAATTGAACAAATGAACAAATCATTTTTTTAAATTCTGGGTGCTAAGTGCTTTGCTGACCAAGGGAATATCAACTATGAAGAGAAGGACAGCCCAGGGCCACTACAATGCTGAGTGGAGCTGGAGGTACAGGTGCAAGCATAAGGGATTTACATACAAGAACCCAAAAAAGAGTCACATCCAGGGACCTCTAGTTGAGTCCCAGCTGTGTGCTGGGCCACAGCACTTGGTGCGTGATTCTGAAAGCTGTTTCCAAGGGGCTGGGCAGACCGTCCAGTGGACAAAGTGCTCACTACGTTAACCAGGATGACCTCAATTCAGGTATCTAGCACCACATAAAAGCTGAGTGTGGTACCGAACAGCTGTGATCCTAGCACCAGAAAGGCAGAGGAGGGTCCCTAGGGTTCCACTGTCAGCCAGTGCAGCCTAAAGGAGTTCGAGGTTCAGTGAGAGACCTCGTTTCAAAAACACCAAATGGAGAGTACAGGAAGACAGCAGATGTCAACCTCTAGCGTACCCAGCCCACACACAGGGCATGCTCACACTCTCATGAAAGCATGCCCGTGTGCACCAAAAACAACTTTGAGGCCTCATGAAAGGAACAGGACCTCAGGACTGGAACACTGTACTGAGTCAGCATGAAGAAGGGCCTTAAGTTCTGGGGCCCTGCCAGTGGAACCAGAACAAGAGCTCCTGAGTCATATCTGGGCCCACCTGAGCAGCAAAATGTTCACAACAATATGGGAGTACAACCAAGAATCCAGGACTCCAGATGAACATAAACAAGAAAGGACGGACCTCCTCTTCATGGTGAAAAGCTACCTTTAAACAAGTGACAGTAATCAAAGTCACCAGGGCTGTGGGAGATGTCTTTAAACAACAGCAAGGTCGGCCGGGAGTCACAGAAGAATCCAGGGGCCTCAGATGGCAGGCTGGTTTCCCAGCAGCTTCTTGTAACAAGCTTCTGGCAACACCCTTCAGCCTCCTGAGCCTAGTGGAAGTCAGGGCACCTGAGACACTAGGACCCACCTCTGCAGCCTCACAGCCCAGTATGAATCCGGAGAAAATGAACAAAGGCGAGGGGAAGGATTTTCTTTTTTTTATGGCAACCCTATTTCCATACTGTTATTGTCAGGAAGCAACAGAAAGACCACTAAGGCTGTCCCAGGTTAGAGAAGCCTGTGGAACAGAAGATATGAATGATAGACGGACTCGAGAATTTCTTTTGACATATAAACCACAATCAACAAAATATGAATACATACACACTACAGAGACAGTCCTGGGTCACAGTAAACTCTCTTGATTTTATGCATGAAGTGGGGTAATGGGAGGCTGTCCTCCTTCTAGGTAGTACATACAGGATAGAAAAAAGTTAAGTCCTAAAATGTTCCCCAATTCCTGGGATGGATGGATGGATGGATGGATGGATGGATGGATGGATGGATAGACAGACAGACAGACAGACAGACAGACAAGACAAGACGATAAATAGCACAAGACTAAGAAATCAGGGAACACTGAATCCACATAGACCTAAAAAGGACTTTCATGCTATCAAGCAGCAAGAGCATAGAGGGAAGACCTTGACAAGACACCATTCTCAGGTAGGGGTGCACACCTGAAAAGAAAATAAGACGAAAAAAATGTGTTTCAACAAGAATGGGGTACCGTCAAAATAAATATACAAAAAGTAAAACAAAGACTCCAGAATACAGAAAGAGTTAACAATAACATTAATAAACACAGACACAATAAAACAAGAATATTCCCTGAGGGATCATGGGAAGTGCGTGGGGGGGGGCGCGGAGCGGGGGGGGGGGGGTTCTAAGGAAAGCAACTAGCAGGTTAGCTTAGAACTGAAAGTTAAGACACACACAAGCCATCCATCCTACAGACCAGGAGCCAACCATCAAACAGAAACATGGATATTTAAGACAGAAGTACCCACACCTGCAATCACCTATAGAGGAGGCTAACATTTGGCTATAGTTCAGCAAATGCCTAGAGAGCTCCCTTTCAGCAGCCCAATGGCTTGGTTGACAGACAATATGGTGTGGCAGGGCTGGGGGAGGGGTCCAAATACTGCTTATCTTCTACCATACACCACCTGCACCTGTATCAGGAATCACAAAGAAGGCTCCCAACAGCACACTTACTAATAGACATGTTTGCAAATAAGCAGCACACCATTACAGGACAAAGGATATGTCAGGCACATGCTTAAAGCAGATACTAACCAACAAGGAATGTTGACCTCTGATCCTGCACCTGAGACTGGGTCTCATCAAGTTTTATCCCAAAGTCCTCACAAGCTACAAAGCATACACTATAATTCCATGCATATCAAGTTTTAAAATGCATAACCCAAATGAAATTGTTTAGTAATATGCATGTACATGGTTAAAAAATATTAAAAGCAGAAGCAAAGGGTCTTCTATGTGCTGCTGGTGTATTGCTTCTTCACATGGAGAAAATAAGAG
This sequence comes from Apodemus agrarius, assembly GCA_964023405.1. Taxonomy (NCBI): domain Eukaryota; kingdom Metazoa; phylum Chordata; class Mammalia; order Rodentia; family Muridae; genus Apodemus; species Apodemus agrarius. The sequence goes on from OZ030014.1 coordinate 91,807,130, forward strand.
CTGTGCATTTTTAACAGCATTTTGTATTTAAATTTAAATAAGCATGTGGGAAGGGAGAAAAAGCTTGATTAAAGGAGCCAAGAAAGCGGCATCTCTCGCAGATGGAGCAGTACGTCAGTCAGTACAGTGCTTGCAGCGAGAGTACGAGGACCTGAGCTCGGATCCCAGCACCCATGTGGGGCAGCCTCAGGATATGTCACGTGGACACAGGTCCTCCTGTTCACTCCTGTTCTCCCATAGGCCCAAACCTATCACTCATAAGAACTGCACGTTCCCCCTGGTTTGAAGATCTTAAATCTATGCAAATCAGAGTATTAACTTACCTGACCCTTCTGATTTTCTAAAACATCCTCCTGTTCTTCCAGGAATTCTAGAGCATCCTTGTGCATTAGTCCTGTGATGAAACTCTCCTGGTGAGTAGTTATATGTATAAAGAGCTATGGTGTTCTTTCCACGAACACTAAGGTAAAAACCTTAAAACAGGTGAAATATGCTTATCATTTTTGTTTTATTTTCTCTAAAAGGTTCTAAAGTCGGAGAAAATGTGGGAGAACACGAACCATACCCAAGTAGCCAGGAACTCTTCCAGGAAACTCCATGGCTGCACCATTCCCAGACAGTAAGCCCCAAGGTACACAATCTGACAGTGACAACCAGGGCTCTCCCAGCACTGTTGGGGGAAGTTCCTCTTATTTCAGGTGCATGCTCTCTGGACTGACCTGATTTTGTACACCTCTGGCTAGGGCAGTCTAGTCTTCAACTTTCAAATAGGAAATGTTTTACTAAATGTCCCCTCAGCATCTCTTTGTCACAGGTCATCGAGCTGAGGCTGGGACTACATCCCTTGGTCCAATGTCCCCATCTTGCACCCACAGGCCCATAGGTAGCCTGCAACAGTTTTTCATCTAGGCAGCACTCCAGGAAGTCTGGACTACAGTGCAGTGTTCTGCCGGCTCTCACAAACTGATCTATCTCTCTACTAAAAGCCACTACACAGTGCTCGACACAGGGCCCCCAGCTTGCCCGCGTTCTCTGCTGCTCATGTGTGGCATGGTGCTGTTCTCTCCCTCCTGTGAGCACTTGGCCTGACTGTTTGGGTTGGGAAGCAGCAATCTGTACATTCATGCTAGTCTACTGTTGCCCTTGAAGTTGACCTTTTCGCAGCATGAGAAAATATTCATGAGGCCTAGCAATCAGAATTCCTTAGCAATCAGAATTTATTTATATAAGCCATGGACTTTATAAGTCCTGGAATGGTGGTAGCACATACCTGTAACCCCAGCACTCAGAAGGCTAAGGCAGGCAGACCCTAAGTTCAAGATCAGTATGGGCTGCACAGCCAAATCCTGTCTCAAAGACAAACTAATCAAACTCAGTGCACTGCACATATGCAGCATCCAATCATTTCTAATAGCTGCAGCTCATGTCTAACAGTGCCCAGAGGCTGGGAGTTAAGGACAACCTGCTGAGGCTCTATCCCCTAGGTACCTACTGCTCACCACTGAAGGAAAGGAGCAACCTGCCTTGTCTCTTGAGCCCACCCGTCAAGATCTGGTGGCTCAACCCATCTGAAGGACACATGAGTACATCAGCCACCATGCTGCCTAGGTCAAGTTCCCTTCCCTACAAATGACCTGTTCTGAGGTCTCCTGGGATCCATTACTCCCACAATCGTCCCCTCAGTCCCCTCTGTGTCCCATGCCCTGCCTGCCTCACTGGTTAGCAAGCATGCTGCTTACAGTCCTGCTGTGCTCCTCAGAGTCAATGCACACAGTTACCTAGAGAGCTGAGAACTTCAAACCAGAACAACCTAGCCAAGCCCTTGAAGCGTCCCAGCAGACACAGGAGAGTATCACAGTTGGTGTCCTCTTCATCTATAAGATGTCCAGACAGATGAAGGTCTGCAGCCTGACACTTGGGAGCATACAGTACTGCATCAAACTGCTCACACATCCCTTTACTGATACCTCAGCTTTCTCATCTACAAGATGGGTAAACTCAGGGTTCAAGTACTTGTCCCTAAGCTGTCAGAAGTCCAAGCTGTCCACTTGCAGGAGGGCACCTGGCATGTCAGCCATGATACCATTGTGCACTCTCTGCTCTCTGACTTCCCCTTAGCACAGACGTGTTACCAGATTAATCACTGCCGGCAGTTCTTGAAGTACCCTGCTGTGTGGGTGATGCTCAGTGAAGGGTTTGTGTTGGGAATGGTGGTGGGGAGGGATGGGAACCAGACCAGATACTAATGCCTCACGACTATAAACACCATCACCTTGGGACCCACACTCCAGTAGACTAGTGAACTCACCACATCTGGCTGGAACATCTGGGCATTCTTGTGAGCCTGCCTGCTGTGTGACTCATTAAGGGCACCCATGAGGAAATGCAGACATTGCACACAGCCAGAAGGAACCCATGCCACAGGCATCTCAGGGAGCAATACTATTAAAATGTCCATCCCTTGTCTCAGCTATCCTATTTTTCTGAATTAGTGTTCCAAAAACACTAATTAGATCAATAAGTCACAAGCAAAAAGACATATGGATAGGAATGAAGTGCTGTATGCTATAGATGAGTTCAAGCTCCCATTTACAGAGGATTTGTAAGCACTGAAATACCAACGACTAAAAAGACCATTGTTCCATTGTGTTTGTTTCAGATGTAAGCATGAATAGTTGCACAGAGACAGGGAGGAATGGGAATGGGCAGGATGCCCAGGGAGCCACACCAGAACTGTGTCAAAGCTGGTAGGGCAGAGTGAGCAGTTTCTTTCCCCTGCATACCTTTAATTAAGTATTGCCAGAGTTTAAGTTGATATTACACGGAAACTTTTAAAATTCGGGCGAGAACCATTTTCCCATTTGTTAAAACAACAACAACACCAAAACCAAAACCAAAATATGATGCTGGCAGCTCCTGAGGGCAGTTGTGTAGTAAAGCACCAACAATGCAGGCTGCTAGCACAGGTACTTTGCCTGAAGCAAGCCCCTCCCACAGGGAGCCACTGAGAGCAGACAGTAGATCTGGGTCAGTGCACCCTGACCCCTGACTGCAGGGGAAGGAACACCCAGCCAGAAACTACCTCCAAGCAGTATCCTCTGGTTTCACCCAGCATGTACCATGGGCAAAAGGGACAGGATGGTAGTCATACAAAGCTGGGATCATACTACCTGAGCATAAAGGGGTGTCACAAAACTCAGAAACAAGAACATATACACAGAAAAAAATAAAATAAAATGAACTGTGAAAATTCAAAACAAACTATATTCTTTATAGCTTCATTTGAATTCTGGACCACAAAAAAGTGCATCTGCACAGGCCACAAATGCAGAGGCTCTCCGAGAGCGTGGACACAAATGACAGGACCTTTATAACTTAAGAATCAACACAACAGGCAAGCAGCACTGGCTCCCAGCTGAACATTAGGATGCCCAGCAACAGAAACTGAGCGCCTGAGAAGCTCTTTAGAGAAAGTGCTCAAGTGACACTAACTGGGTATGCAAAGGCGAAGGCTGAGCAGGGTTAGGGGAAGGAGACACAGTGAGGGCAGCAGAGGAGCACACCCACTCCGTCACAAGGAACCCATAGGAAGGTCAAGCAAGCGGGAAAGCAGACTCACAAGGTACCATTCCAAACAGGAAGGCTTGGGAAGAATATTAAACACAAAGGAAGACTGGCAACTTGGTTCTTCAAGCATTTTTGGTTAAAGGTAAAAACAGCAGTGTTGAAGCTCATTCAGATAAAATGAGTAAAAGCTGCTGCTGCTACTACTACTGCTAGTATACTACTATACTGCTACTACTACTATACTACTACTACTACTACTACTACTACTACTATACTACTACTTCTACTACTACTACTACTACTACTACTACTACTACTACTACTACCACCACCAGCATGTTCAGCAAGAACCTACCAAGGCCAAGGCACTGTGTGCTGCAGTCTCCCTACTCAGCAGCCCACCCCATAGCCAGGGCAGTCAGGCTCCAAGGGTGGATCCACTGGGGACTCTGCAGCAAGCCTAGAGAGCAGCTTAGATTTACCACTCATGGGGTTCACCAGTTCACATTCTACACAACTGCAGACCTACAGACGCCTGGTCAGCCATTCTTCAACACACCACTCTTCAGAGAGGAAGACACAACAGAAGACAGTATGGATAACAACATGCTGGTAAAGGAACACAGCAAGAGGGACGGGAATCAGGAAGGCAAAGTTGTGAGTATGTCCACACACCCTGGCCTAGGAAGAATAACAGCTGTGGTGATCTGGCAGACAACTGTAGCCGATACAGCTTCCCAAGAAAAGTCTCCCTGTGACCTAACCACTTAGAAGACATCAACATCATCCACAACAGCCATGAGGGTAGATCTCCACCTCGCCCAGTGGCCAAAAAATTAATTCAAATTTAAAGGTCTAAATACAGAAACTAAAACCATTAAACTCTTACCAGACAGCAGACCTTCATACCTTGGACCTGGCAACGGCTTCTTAGACATGACACCAAAGTCAACCAACAAACGGAAACAAGAAATGAACCTCCTCAAAAGCAGACACTAGAGAACACAAAAGCAACACTGAGTGGGAGAAGCCCGGGCACACCGAGTACTTCTGCAATCCACAGTAAGAAAAAACCCACTCAAAGGGCCAATCCCTAGATAGACATCTGCACACAGAAGATGCATCTGTCTCCCCAGGAAGCACATGCGGAGGGGCTAGCTCAGCAGCTTTACTTACTAGCAAATGCAAATGAAAGCCACAGTGAAATGCCATCTTTAACAAAAGCAAGGTACCAAAAATTAGGAGGTGTATGAAAAAGTGGGCCCCTCCAAAACAACATTGATAAAAAATATATATAAAAATATTTAAAATGTGAAAACTGTGTGCTGGGTGGTGGTGGCGCATGCCTTTAATCCCAGCACTTGGAGGCAGAGGCAGGAGGATTTCTGAGTTCAAGGCCAGCCTGGTCTACAGAGTGAGTTCCAGGACAGCCAGGGCTACACAATGAAACCCTGTCTTGAAAAACCAAAAAGAAATTAAAAAAAAAAAAAAAAAAAAAAAGGAAAGAGAAAAGTAAAGAGAAGAGAAGAGAAGAGAAGAGAAGAGAAGAGAAGAGAAGAAAAGAAAAGAAAAGAAAAGAAAAGAAAAGACCATGCAAAGTCTAGTGTCATCACTCAGATGCACTTAAAGATGGTCACAGTAGGAATGTTCACGCTGTCTGTATTTTGCCACAATAAATAATAGACACACAATAAGCCAAGAAACCCACATACAAGTTAGTAAAGATGAGAATCACATCCAAGTATAAATGAAAGAGTTAAGTGCTTCACAGCATAGACCAGCCTAGGCCCTGAACTCTATCTTCCTGCCTTTGCCTCTGAATTCAGGAATTACAGGCATGTGCTGCCACACCCAGGCAAAGGCTGTAACTGATATATAAAAGTGTTCAAGACACACTAAATAAAAGACCTCAGGGAACAATGGGAACCCACCACAGGTACCATGTGAGGCTAGGAACCAGAAGGTTAACTGGGAAGCTCAGGGCCTTTACTGAAGGCATCCCAGCAAGCTAATAGCTACTGCCTCTGGAGCTTACGAGGTCCACTTCCATGCTATCTTAAGACTCCATACAGCAAACAGAGCCAGTAGAGCAGTTCCCATGAATACCCTGACCACAGAGAACATTCTACTCTCATTCCTTCTCATTCCTAAGAGAAGTACACAGACCCGAGACGTTCCCAGGCCCAGGCAACCACTGAGACCACATCACCTGCAATAGTACCACCACCACCACCACCCCTCCCCCGTGCACACACACATTTCCAGGAAAAACTTAGCCTATGATGGCTGATTAACTGCCTGTACTAAACATGTTTCAAAACCAGAGACTGCAGAACCCCCGGAAGCCACAGGGACCTGGGGTCTCATAAGCGGAGCCCTGCTAGGCTCTGTTCTCTCAGCTGCACCTGAATACTTGGCCCAGCTGTGGGGCCGCACCACACCTGCAACAGAAGCTGTGCATTCCCAGAGAGGCACAAGGCTTAGGGAGCAAATGACATTAACAAGTGAGCTTGAGCCTAATAAGCACCCTTCTACTACCTAGGAGCCGGGGGGTGGGGGTGGGAGGAAAATGGGGGCAGTATGGAGGGTTGTGGGGGGCAGTGTGTGTGTGTGTGTGTGTGTGTGTGTGTGTGTGGCTGGCCATGCCTTGCATATCCTTTAGACGGTGTGGGAAAGCACTGAACTTTAGCTCCACTGTGGCAGAGCTCTAGAGCCCACCAAGGGACCCTGTGGCTAAAACAGGTCACTCTGTCTCTAACATCACATATGTTAGTATTGCTTATACCCTAGATTGACTTTTCATTCATAAATCTTCCTTAAACGATGGCAGGGATGTAGAGGTGGAAAATTAGGAGAAAATAAAGAAAGAGCCTGACATTATGTTCTGCACAGTCTATCTGGGGCATCAAGGCCTCACTCAGCACTATACTCGTAACTGCCTCTGGAGCTTCTGAGGAGCTCTGCCTCAAACAAAGGGTGCTGGATTAGAGGCTACAGCCACACATGCTCCCTAAAGATACCCTAGGAAGCGCTAATGTTTGTGTCTCACAGTCTGCAGGACATGAGTTACAAGTTGTTTTCCTGGAGTCTGAAGAAGCTCTGGTGAAACTTCGCCTGTTCTGATAATACAGGCCAAGACCATAAGTGTGTCTTAGACAGAGGGGAGTAAGGAGATAAAGAGGAGAGACCTATGGGTAGACGGCCTGATGGTGAGTTCACTGAAATCCTCAGACTTCAGCAGAAAGTTCTGTCCAGACAGCGGGGAACATACTCACTCTCTAGGCTCCCCTGATGCTAAAACCACATGGTGAATCTCACACAGGGACCTTTATAAGCTCAAACAGAATGCCAGCGGAAGGCAGGAACTGTTCCCAGAGTAAAATACCCAGTGGATATGTCTGGAATGCCAGGGGAGAACAGCACACAGGTCCGTGCTGCCTCTGAGCCTGGCATCCTGTCCCATGAGCAGAGCATGCGGCACAGAGTTAGCATCCTGAAAGGCCTCTGTGAGCAGCAATAGTCCTGCCTTCTCTTTCTGCAGCTGCCCGTCCTGAGGCTTTGAGGGCAAGAAGGCTTGGCAGGGTGTCAGGAGTGGTGGAGCTGGGCCTGGTGTTTATGTCTGATCCAGACGACTGAGGGTTCGTGACGATTTACTGACGCAAGAGCTCCCAAGCATTGCATGCCAGAAATAAATCAGGGGAGGAAGAATTCTTTTTAAGAAACCACTTGGCCTGGGCTACAGGCCTGAGGCTGAGAGTGTAAGCGGAGCCACTCCTCCTCTGGGAGCAGCACACCCAAGTCTTCCAAGCAGCTCTAGGCTGGTAAATCAGGGCCAGGCCCAGGCTGGGGAGGTCCTGCCACAATGCCTGGCCCTGCTGTGGTTGGCCACAGTATCCAGTGGCCTGCCCCAGAGCCAATCTTCTCCCAGAGGCCCCCTTCAGATGGCGTCTGTAAGGCCCCACCAGTGTGCACACTCCATGGTTGGGGTGTCTGTGGAAATGACTAGATGCCTCTGATCTTGTAATCTATTGCTATGATCCCTTTCTCAAGAACTGGGTTTTAAAGTTTGAAAATGAGGAGACTACCTAAAGATGAGAAAGTTGGACTGTGAGAGATGTAGCCTCTGCAGCAGCAGCCGCCGCCTCCTGCTTTTATTCAGATCCAAGATGGGATGTGTACACAAGTGAGGCTTTCTCTGCCACCCTCTTTGCACACCCCACATACCTAATGTGACATCAAATGCATGGTCAACTATACACAACCATGTGACACCAAACACATAGCTAGCCATGTACAGCCAAGTCACATGACGTATATGCTTAACTATATGCAGCCATGTCACATCAAATACATGGCTAACTATGCACAGCTGTGCCACATCCAATGCATGGTTCAGTACACACAGCACATTCTATCAAATGCATAGTTCACTATTTGCAACCATGTCACATCAAATGCATAGTTAATGACACACAGCATGTTACAGCAAATGCATGGATAACTACATACAAAAGATAAATATCCTTCTAGCATTCTTCTATCTCAAAAAAAAGTTACTCTAGAGAAGACATTTTGCACTCCATCTCAAGTGTAAGAGCCCCAAACCATCCATCTGCCAGCCTCTGGTTTATTGTAGCCTTTGGCCCTTAATTACAATCAGTGTATGAGAATAGGGAGATCCTAGGATCAAGAGCTCAGGCCCTTTAACACACCCTGGCCCCACAAGGACAAAGGACCTGAGTCCCACTTCTACTGCCCAGCAAGTATTCTGTGCCTGCCCCCCCCACCCTGATACCCACCATACCTCCTCCTTCTCAAACTAAACTCCTGAAAGGACTCTTCACCCATGCTAAGAAGACTGGATGGGAAGTCATGCAGGCAGGGAAGGGTCACATCACGTACAAGGTGCAACAAAAATCACCTTGTAAAAGATCTGAATAAAAGAGTTATGAGAGTGGCCCAGGGTATAACTCAGCCCACTCCATTTCACAGCAACATAAAACCAGCCATCCTATAAAGCATGGAACACAGAACAAAGCCATCTGGACAGTGCAGGACAGGGGTCCCTGAAGAGTAGCCAAACAGCATCCCTGTGTCATTAGACAGAAAACAGGATAACTGGCCTGGCAGCTAAGACCTGACTTCCACTATGATCTCCAGCAACTGAGTTATCCCAAGCCATCCTCTGGTCCAGGACAAGGGGTGGTAAGGGTAAACTCTAAACTGTGATAGATGCATGTGTCTGCAGGCTTCGGAACACCAGGACTGTAGAACTTTGAGATGCCATTGAGAGGGTAAAGAGCGGGAGGGAGATGGGGAGAGCACTTGGGGCCATCAGCCTTCCAGGTAGCTGGCTGGTTTGCAAGCCTTATGCAAAGGCTGAGAAGCTAAGCAGCACTTGGTTGTCTCAAGCTCAGCCTGGCCCTCATAGAACCTGAAATAGGAGTTTACACCCTAGGAAGCAAACACAAGGAGAAAAAGAGACATAAGAAGGCAAAGATGGTTATTCTAACACCAAAGTGTAAGGCTCCCAATTTACACAGCTTAAAATACCTCAATGCACAAAAAAACAAAACAAAACAAAACAAAAAACAAAAAACAAACAAACAAAAAAAAACAATAAACAAAGATGCCTCCCACCCACAGTCACAGCAGGGCCGACACTGGTCAGGCCACAGATCTGAATAGCACGGTTCTCAAACCTGTCTAAACTGTTATAGAACTGAACTTGGGAAACACTTGAAAGACAGGCCAAAACAAGAGCAAAAAACCAGGAAATTTATAACTGTTTCCAAATAACCCATGGATCAAAGGAGACAGCATAAGAAATTTGATAATACTGTTCACTGAAATACAAAGCAAATGGTATAAAAAAAAAAAAAAGCTTACAATCTGGCTAAAGCCATGCACATATGCCTTGACTACAAAGCAAGAAGATGTGGAAAAAACATATTGTTCTGAATAGTTATCTCAATCAGTAAACAATCAAACAAAATACCCAGCAACTGAACTCAAGAAATTGAGCTTAGACTTTACAAATACTAACCCAAATAGTTATCTGTCCAATGAAAAAAAGAAATAAGCAACACTGGGAAGAGGAGAGATAATGGCACCCTCTCAGATAATACAAAAATAAGAATGTGCAAGAAACGCTGCAAGTGAAAATTTAGATTGACTAACCTGATACAAGACATAAAATGCCCAATATGGGAGAGAAAGAATCCTATCACTGTAGGGCACACGTCTTCCCACAATAAACTCAGAGACAGCTCACCCGGAAGCTCTTCCCAACGCTTCAGGGATAATGCCTTCGTGAACTCTGTAGACAGCTTCACAGCGTGGGTTTACTGCAGCCCACAGGCCAGATACAATCTACGGCTTGATTTTTTTGTTCCATTTGCAAAACAGAACGAGTTCTTAAATTGTCTCAAGTGTTAGAAAGTCGTGAGGCAAGGTTACACTGGAAACATGTGGTCCCCAGAGCAGTCTGACTCTACCAACACACTTTGCCAATGCTGGAATTAAGAAAGAGCACAACTTCATCATACTCTAAGGGGCCAGCATTAGCGTATCAAAATTTAAAAGTTTAGCTGAGGCAATGGCAGCGCACACCTTTCATCCCAGCACTCTATAGGCAGAGGAATGCAGATCTCCATGCTCGAGGCCAGCCTGGTCTACAGAGTGAGTTCCAGGACAGCCAAGGCTACACAGAGAAACCCTGTCTGCAAACGCCAAAAAAACAAACAAGTAAGTAAGTAAGTTTGGGGACTATGTATATTTATAAACCACAGTTACGAAATATAAGATTAGATTAACATTAGAAAAAGTCAATTGAGAAATTTTATCACATTAATCAAATAAAAAATAAAGTCTAATATATTAAGCCAAACCAAATGTAAGTTTTAACTTTGCAGATGGAAAAATTGAGTATCTGTGGTTCATGTGGTTCAACCTAAGGTCTTAACACCCTCTGATGAGAAAACTCTTGGCACACTAAAAACAGATGGGAACACCCTTATCCTGATAGACCATTTACACAAAACCTGCAGCAAATGTCACACTGGTGATGACATCCTGGGAGTTTTCCTTCTGGCTGAAGCAAGACCCAGATGCCCACAATACAGCGCTGTTGAGCTTCATACCAATACCTCTCTGGAGGTCACAGCACACAGCAAGACCATCTAAAACTCAACCTCCACAACAGTCACCATCCAGACAGTGTGAGCTTTTCTAAAACCTGAAAGGATCTATAGATGAACGAATATAAAAAGCAAGTTCTGTGATGTGTCAGGAGACAAGATCACTATACAAAAACTAATTGTACTTCTAAACATCACGAACAAAAAAAAACCACTGAATTAGAATGACACTCTGCTCCGAAAGATGGAAGCGGACAGTGAGCTGGAGTCCAGACTTCACCACAGCCTTGGAGTGGAAAGGTTTATTTCAAAAGTTGAAGAAATCTTGAAAGACTGGAAACTGATTGAACACTCTCTGGGAAAACTACTGGAAAAGGCTTTCGGGTTCCATTTGCACCTGGAGCTGATCCTGTGCCACAGCTCTCCATACCCAAATTTCTCCCAGAGAGAACTGGTCCCCCAAGAGTTCTGACACACAGGCTTGTATGAGGGACAAGCCACAGTCAGAGACAACAAAACAGAGATAACCAGATGGCGAGAGGTCATGGCAAGAACAGAAGCAACAGAAACTAAGGCTACTTGGCATCATCAGAACCCAGTTCTCCCACCACAGCAAGCCCAGAAAAGCAAGACTCTGATTTAAAATCACATCTCATGATGATGATAGAGGACGTTAAGAAGGGCATAAAGAACTCCCTTAAAGAAATACAGGAGAACATAGGTAAACAGCTAGAAGCTTTTAAAGAAGAAACACAAAAGTCCCTTAAAGAATTACGGGGAGGCGGGGAAAAAAAAAGAAAAAAAAAAAGAATTACAGGAAAACACAACCAAACAGGTGAAGAAATTGAACAAAACCATTCAGGATCTAAAAATAGAAATAGAAACAATAACTCACAAAGGAAGACAGAGAGAGAGAGAAAACCTAGGTAAGAAATCAGGAGTCATAGATGCAAGCATCACCAACAGAATACAAGAGATAGAAGAGAGAACTCTGGTGCAGAAGATACCATAGAAAACATTGACACAACAGTCAAAGAAAATGCTAAATGCAAAAAACTCCTAATGTAAAACATTCAGGAAATCTAGGACACAATGAGAAGGCCAATCCTAAGGATAATGGGTATAGAAGAGAGTGGAGATTCCCAATTTAAAGAGTCAGTAAATATCTTCAACAAAATTATAGAAAACTTCCCTAACCTAAAGAAAGAGATGCCCATAAACATACAAGAAGCCTACAGAACTCCAAATAGACTGGACCAGAAAAGAAATTTCTATCACATAATAGTCAAAATACCAAAAGCACAAAACAAAGAATTATTAAAAGCAGTAAGTGGAAAAGGTCAAGTAACATATAAAGGCAGGCCTATCAGAATTACACCAGACTTCTCACCAGAGACTATGAAAGCTAGAAGATCCTCGGCAGATGCCATATAGACCCTAAGAGAACACAAATGCCAGCCCAGGCTACTCTATCCAGCAAAACTCTCAATTACCATAGATGGACAAACCAAGATATTCCATGACAAAACAAAATTTACACAGTATTTTTCCACAAATCCAGTACTACAAAGGATAATAGGTGAAAAACGATAACACAAAGAGGGAAACTACACCCTTGAAAAAGCAAGAAAGTAACCTTTCAACAAACCCAAAAGAGAGAGCCACTCACACATAAAAATAACATCAGAAATAACAGGAAACAACAATCACTATTCCTTATTATCTCCTAACATCAATGGACTCAATTCCCCAATAAAAACACATGGACTAACAAACTGGATACATCAACAGGACCCAACATTTTGCTGCATACAGGAAATGCACCTCAGTGTCAAAGACAGACACTACCTCAGAGTAATGGGCTGGAAAACAATTTTCCAAGCAAATGGTCCCAAGAAATATAACAACAGAAACTGAGAAAATTTTTTAAAAAATCATCAGATCCTACTACAAAAGCCTACATTCAAAAAAACTGGAAAATCTGGATGAAATGGACAATTTTCTAGACAGATACCAAATACCAAAGTTAAATCAGGATCAGATAAACCATCTAAACAGTCCCATATCCCCTAATGGAATAGAAGCAGTCATTAAAAGTCTCCCAATCAAAAAAAAAAAAAAAGAAAGAAAAGAAAAGAAAAAAAGAAAAAAGAAAAAAAAATGCCTAGGACCAGATGGTTTGGTGCAGAATTTTATCAGACCTTCAAAGAAAACCTAATACCAATACTCTTCAAATTATTCCACAAAATAAAAACTGAAGGAATACTACCCAGTTCATTCTATAAAGCCAGTTACATTGAGTATTATTCGCCCTTGGAGATGGAATGGTTTTTGTCTAATCAGGAACTTGTCACAATTTCCTTTCATAGCGGACTTCGTAAGAGATTTTTTTCTACTTCTATCATGTTTAGTGTTCCAAATAGATTTTAAAAACTGGCTGAGTGCATATTACTTTTAGCTTCAGAAGATATCATATATATTTAAGAGGTATTTAACTACTATAAATTATTTTGATGACTTAAAAAATGTCAATACTGAGGGGTTTTTTTGTTGTTGTTTTGGGTTTTTTTGTTTTGGTTTGGTTTGGTTTGGTTTTGGTTTTGGTTTTGGTTTTGGTTTTTTAAGACAGGGTTTCTCTGTGTAGTCCTGGCTGTCCTGGAACTCACTCTGTAGACCAGGCTGGCCTCGAACTCAGAAATCCGCCTGCCTCTGCCTCCCAAGTGCTGGGATTAGAGGTGTGCGCCACCACGCCCGGCCTGAGTTGTATTTTTAAAGTAAATTTTATTAGTTTAATAAAAAATAAAAAACTGAATTAGAAAACACAAAAAGCAAAAAAACAAAAATCTTTAAAAAAAAATAAAACCTCAACTATGAGAAATACAAAATGGACATTAAACACTCGTGGGTTGAAAAATTGGAAATAAAAGTTATTCTATATGCAAGTCAACAGAATTCTAATACCTGTACACAGGTAACTGAAAAGAGCTTTAGACATTTAGAGAAAACTCACACCCAGCACAACTAGTTAAGAGAACCATAATTGACTGAGATGGTCCTGTGAGCACAGGCAAGTAAAGCAACTAGTCAGAACAGTCTAGAACCCAACCTGACCACACAGAGACAGTCTAGAACCCAACCACACAGTCTAGAACCCAACCCGACCACAGAGACCGTCTAGAACCAACCACACAGAGAATCTAGAACCAAACCCAACCATACAGAGACGGTCTAGAAGCAAACCACACAGAGACAGTCTAGAACCAAACCCAACCACACAGAGACTTGACTGGTATGGCACAGGGATGGAGAAAGCATTAATCCTTCAGTAAGCCACTGAAGTAACCAAATCCTAAAGTGAATAGTGTCTAATCCCTACTTCATGCCCTACTTTTAAAAAATCCTCATGGATTTACGACTTGGAAAGTGGTCATATTTCCACTAAAAATTATACAGGGTATCCTCAAGTCCTTCAGATAGGCACAAATAAAACAAGTGAAATAATGTGGTACATTAAAATTAAAAGCATCTGTTAAATAAAACACTAGAAAGAGAAAAAGGCAACCCACAAGATTGTCAGAAAATAGCAATTGAGAATAACCAATAAAGAAAAAGAAAGACAACTTGGTTTTCTGAATCTCCATCCAGGAACTGAAGGAAGAGGGAGCTTCCCTACCGCCCACGTGTGGCCAGTCATCTGTAGGAAAATGATCAGCGTCTTTAGTACCATAGGAGGTTTGACTCAGCAACAACAGTAAAGATGAGAGGACGGCACAGAAGGCTGTAAAGTGCACATAAGACAGACAGAGCACATGCAGCACAGGCCAGAGAGAGCACTGTCACAGCCAATTCTGCCACATCACCTAATATACACAAGCTACAGCGGCAGCAAACACAAGAACTCCAAGTGAAAACCGTGCAAACATCAATACCAAACGAAAGAAGAGCTTGGGTTAGTCCATCCAGCGAAACATTATAGACCCGTGAAAATGAGCCAGCTACCATATCTATCTTGCAAACACACTGTTGAAAGGAGCCAGACAGAAAAGAGCAAATATTATATGACTCCATTTAAAGAAACTTAAAATTTTCATTTAAGATAGGAAAAGTGAAGGAAGACACCCAAGCAGGAAAGGTGAGCACAGTAGAGTAGACACACTGTGGTCACTTCTCTGTCTGCAAAGCAGGTCCAGGGGAATCTCCTTCCCCAGGCTCCCACTGAGGTTTCATGCCTGTCTCCATGCTGGCATCTGCCAGGAGAAAGCTTTCAAGAGAACTCTTAGGCCTCAGTGTTTACAACAACATATGAAGACTACAAACAAACTCAGCTCCCACCAAGGAAGACTTAAGACAGGTGACCTCATGCAACCATAAAGGGACAAAGCCAGCACTACACACTACACACTACACACTGGCATCCCAGTGCACAGTGGGTCAACGACCCCTCCTCAAAGAGCACCTGCCAAGAGAAAGCTTTCAAGAGAACTCTTAGGCCTCAGTGTTTACAACAACAACATATGAAGACTACAAACAAACTCAGCTCCCACCAAGGAAGACTTAAGACAGGTGACCTCATGCAACCATAAAGGGACAAAGCCAGCACTACACACTACACACTACACACTGGCATCCCAGCGCGCAGTGGGTCAACGACCCCTCCTCAAAGAGCACCTGCTGAAGTACTTCATTTTTGCAGACAGGTTCTCACTAGACCATGGTGCATAGCTAGGTCTGAGGAATCAACACTGGTAAGACAGTTAAAGGCTGAAACCAAGCCTTTTCTCGGATTTTCTACATTTTCCTTGGTTTCCTATTCTGGGACCCCATCCAGGAATCCCACCTTTCCCTAGATGCCTCTTGGTTTTCTTATATCCTCAGCAGATGAGAGGGGCTGCCAGGTATGTTAGAATCACCCCTTCCAGTATCTGACACGTTCATGTGGTTCCACAGGAAGACCATGCATGACGTGTCCATCTTATCCCATGAATATATCTGAGTCAGGCCTAGAACTAGCACATGTTCTCTGCTCTACAATGGTTTGACAGACAGGAAGAGCAGCAGCCAGGGAGTGTGGCAGGAACAGCAAGCAATCTCTGGATCTGCTGTCTTCCCCAGCAAACAGATCTTTCAGCTCTGGGAAGGAAGGATACACCAGAAGTTCACACCAGCACTAAGCCCACATGGACACAGGGACTCCTATGTCACTGGCTCAAACCGGGAAGTTGCAATCATAGAAAACTTTGGCAATACTGGTGACCACTACAAAATTTCTTCTTACAGGGAGGAATCAGGACTCCAGAGAGTCACAAAAATATGGTCTAAACCTGGCAAGCAAGGAAATGAAACACTTCCATTTTCATTCCATATTGTGGTGATTAGCAGTGACATCAGATGGCTATGTCAGACAGCCACTGCTGGGTTTGACATTTTGTGGCTCTTCCTTTCCTCTGAGCCACCAATTTCCTTCCAAAAATGAGGACAAAGTAACAGCATATACAAATATCTGACCAGAGCCTATAGCTCCCAAACGAGCGGCAACAATGGAGACTGGATGCACCCAGAGCAGCCCTGGCTGTGTGTGGTAAGGCTTTCCAGGAACCGAGGAGCAGACAAGACAACTGGCTTCCGCTGAGGTCTGCAGGCCAGGCCCCTGTGGAATACATGCAGTGCAGACTGGACCCAGGCCAGGATGGGGACAAGCTAACTGTTTCTGCACACTGCTCCACCTTCAGTAGAGACAAAGAGAAAGAACAGGGGAGAGACTTGAGGAAGGCCAGGCCACACACACAGCCTGAAGGACCAGCCTGGCACTAATACAGCCCACCTGCTAACCTGCCACTGAGACTGGTCACAGAAGAGAGAAGGGTCCAAGAAGGGTACAGCGAAAACAGCTCCAGGTTGGCATGAGCCATGCCTTAACTCAGGCTTAGAAACACAACTGCTTCTGAGACCTCCCCCAGTACACCTCCCTGGCAGTCCAAAGATGCCACATTCCCAGAAGTGAATGAACTTCCTCTCCATGGTCTCCATGGCTTCCTCTGCA
The DNA here is from genome assembly GCA_964023405.1 of Apodemus agrarius. Taxonomy (NCBI): domain Eukaryota; kingdom Metazoa; phylum Chordata; class Mammalia; order Rodentia; family Muridae; genus Apodemus; species Apodemus agrarius. The sequence goes on from OZ030014.1 coordinate 91,823,876, forward strand.
CAGCCTGGCAACATCAGCTTCTGCCCATCACCCTCCTCTACAAACCTTCAATCAGGACCCTCAAAGTCTCTTTAATCACCTCTGTAAGGTACAGTAACCTCTGTGGTTTACTGACCCCTATCCAGGACTCAATGGTATAAACCAACAGGCTATATCCACACTTACTCACAGTTGATATTTTAAGTCTAAGTGGTGGTTGATATTCAAATGACATAGGAGTCCCCTATGTGTCCCCGTGTCAGGGACTATCTCAAGCTAGTTTCCCAAGTGACAGAATTCTTGTTTTCAGCCAGATGTGTATAAACCTCACTTTGAAGGTATTCAGACAAGCTACTAAGAAAAGGTATCCTACATTTAACAGTGACTTGTGAAAACTATAAAGGTCTGAAAGTAGAAAATGTAGAGCTTGGCTTTATAAAAAAGCATTAGTGAAAAATATCATCAGCACAGGTCATTTTAGGCAGTGCCTTAAGCTGAACATACTTCCCAGTACATGCCTGTAACCCTAGCACTCAGGTGACTGGGGCAGGAGAATCTTGAGTTCAAGACTAGCCTGGATCATATGTTAAGTTTCAGGACAAACTTAAACAAACAAACAAACAAGTCAACCAAAATGAATATACTAACTCAAATACTTAGAAATGTCTGTCCACTCCTACCTAAGCAAAGCCCTTCTACTGTAGGGGTGTCTATATGTCAGCTACCCCAACTTCTTATTGCCTGGCAAAGACGTCTGCAGAGACAGCACAGAGCTGCCAGGTTCCCAGCTTTTATCAATTACACAAGCTTGAAGGAAACCCAAAACAGTTTCCTCTCCCTGGGACAGCTCCAGCAAGCCCCCAGAACACTAGGTTCAAGGTCTCCCAGCTAATGGCCGTCACTGGTTACATTCTCATGCCAGTACATGCCAACCAGTCCATGAGCCTCAGGTGCACTGAGTCCGCTACTGCCTTGCAAGTGGACATGACCCTACCTGACCTTCCTATTCACCATGGGATGTTTACAAGATGCTACTCATGTCTGGGAAGGCAGAAGAGAGCCAAGCCACAGGAAAACATAAAGATGAGTGGGCAAATGGTCTACTTCTAGAAGCTAGAAAGGAGCCCCAATGAAGACAACCTCAAAGAATGCCCAGCCTGCCAGCTAAAGCCCAGCAGCTGCTTTTCCTGTGGGGTACAGGCCTGAGGTACTATGCCACAGTAGACCCAGTATGCCAAGCCCCAGTCCCAACAGTCCTATTTCTAACTGTAGCAATGGTACTAGAGATGCACTTCCTGACAGACTGATAGGAACTACATGGAGGTAGACACAAATACATCTTTCAACTGTCTACAGAGGACAATGATACCTGCATTTTCACAGATGAGAATGTCTTTTGCAGACATAGGACTCCCAGTGGAAGGGCATCCAATGAGAACATCTGTATCTTGTTGTCCCTGATCCCTGGCTGAGTACCTCAGCTCCAAGGCAGGCCCTCACTTGCTTGCTACCTGCCCTGATGCTGCAAGAGGGAACACATTCAGGTCCCAGTTCACTGCCGATGGTCATGCAGGTTTTCCAAGGGACCCTAACCTCCTACTTTCTACTATCACTGAGATGACCACAAGGGACTCAACTGCTCACACATACAGTACCAGGCCCAGTATGAAGAGAACTTTGTGTGGTTCCATGTTACACAGATGCTTTCCAAGGAAAATGGTGGCATTTCACGCATCTAGTTTCCCCAGGCACCACCTCAAACTTTCTAAATACTTTTAGCCCCTAGTTAGTAAGAAAGAAAGACTCATTCTATCTTGCTAGCCTCTTCAACAGAACCAGAACAAAGGACTGGGCCTGGATAGATGACTTGATAGTTAAGAGCACTTGTGACTGTCCAAGGTTCTGAGCTGCAATCCTAGTACCCATCTAGTGGTTCTGTAACTCTAGCTCCAAGGAATCAGACACCCTCTTCTGGCCTCTGTGAACACAGGATGCACATGATATGCAGATATCCATGTGGACAAAACATTCATACCCATAAAATAATAATAAATAAATCTATTTTTACTTTCAATTCTTTTAAAACTGTCACTAACCAGAAGAGAGTTACATGATCGTGTGGCCACTGCGCCTGACCAAGTCATAAGCTGCAAACAGCAAAGCAGAGTCCAGACAGGTCTGCAAAGAATGTCAGCCTCTGCCGGGACGCTCCCAAGTGAAGATCAAAGGAAGGTGCATCAGGAAGTCTGCATCATGCTGTTACCTAGCTATGGAAGGGAGGGCCTCCCACTAAAAGTAGCCTGGCTTGCTCTTAAACACTATGTGCATTAGAAACTGCAACCCCACAGTTTTCTCAAAACACCAAGACTGCCAATAGTGAGGTCTTTTGAGAAAACAAGCCACTGAGAAACAGGGCTCTAATTAAAGTCCACTTTCTCCAAGACATTTCCTGGGAGAATGCAAGAGGAGCACACCAGCTGTGAGTGCAAACTAATCAAAGTTGGGCCTGCAGCTCTTCCAGGGGAGGCTTTAACACCTTTTGTGAAGGTCTAAATGTCGCTGTTCCCACCCTGTGTAGCTGCAGTAAGAAGTGAGCCACAGGGAGAGAGGAAATGTGAGGAGGACACCTTGGGTATACTGAGGGCCCTTCAATAGGGAGAGGCTCCTGGTGCCATCCCAAAAGAATGCAGCAGGGTGAGACAATGCAGAGTCACTGGCATCCTGATCTTAGCCTTCCAGCCTCTGGAAATGCAGCACAAGTTTCTGTAAACTAAGTCATATCACCAAAGGGGTATTATTACAGAAGCAGGAAGGAACAGAGACACTGGGCCTAAACAGCCAGAACACAAGGAGTAGTAATCTTAAACAACAACAACAACAACAACAACAACAAAAATGGAGCTGGGGTTCAGTCCCCAGATCAGTCGGTAAAATCCCTGCAGCACAAGCATAAGGACCTGAGTTCAATCTCCAATAGCCATGTAAAAGCCAGGCACAGGGGCACGGGTCTACAATCCCACCACTGGGGAAGCGGAGACAGGAGGATCCCTGAGGATCCCTGGCCAGGCAGGACTAAGAGTGCCTTACCAGCAAGCCGCAGGTCTCTGCCAGAGGCCTTGTTTCAAAAAACAAGGTAGACAGCTCTTGAGAATGACACAGGTTCATCTCAGACCTTGACATGCACTTATATACATGTGCGTGTGTGTGCGAACACACACACACACACACACACACACACACACACACACATGCACTCACACATACATGAGCACATACCTGCCCATCCCAATCTTGGTCATCAAGGGCTGATATGACTGGACAACAACCAATCCCACCATCTAAAGGGAATACAGAGTCAGAGCTGATTTGGGTCTTATGCGAATGTCACTGTATGAAAACCAATTCATCCTGTTTATGACCACTAAATAAGAATACCAACATACTTTAACCAACTTTATAGTTCTTTACACATGCTATCTAATGCAATTTTTAGAAATATGTAAATTAGCCACAAACTTTATGTATAAAACACACAAGCATCACCTACATATAAGTTTCTTTTCCAAGTACACGGTAACAGCAAGAGTTAGGGATGGCTGAAATACTGAGCAGTGTTTTGCAGCAGACCCTGAGGTGCTCAGAGGCCTTGATGAAAGCTAAGTGTGAGCCCACTGTCTCACTTCATTTCTGTGTGAATTATTACAGTTTCCTCAAAATGTCCACTTCTTATGTTCTCAGACAATAAGCAGACAGGGAGGTGCTAAGGGGATGCGCTCAGTTCTCCCCAGATTAACACAGTTCTCCAGGCTCCCAGGCAGTTCCTTCAGCTCAGCACTCCAGGGCCAGCAACGAGAGCTCAAAGGAGGTTTGAACCAAACCTAAAATGCAGTACACACGGTGCGAACAGCAGAAGTTCCAGGATGGCTGAGCCAGGATGGCTCAGGTAACACTGTGTATAGCAGAAGAGGGTAGCAAAGGGCAGTGTGGTCACACAGAGCGTTTTTATCTAGATGACAAGATCCTAGCCACACAGACTGCAACAGCAAACCCAACCCTCTCCCTCCATACTGACACTGCCTCTACCAGGTCATGTACCCCAGGCAGCAAGCATCATGCCCTGCTCTTCAGACTGAGCCAGTGCAGGCTTTCTGGGGGGACATCTTCATTAAATGCATACAGTTCTTCTGGGCGCTTCTACAGCCTGCCTTTTCCTTCTCATGGCAAGAATCATTCCATTGCCAAGGTGCCTGCAACCCTAAATGCCAAGCCCTGCCTGCTTGGCCTGGAAGCCCCACACAGGTAGAGAGGATGACTAGACTTATCTGGGCCCAAAGCACCCCGAGTTCTGCTGTCCGCAGAGAAGCTTGTGTGGGTGATGAATTTCAGTTCCTGCCTGGCCCTTGAAGCACTGTCCTACCTCAGCTGAGGCAGTTATTTGATGGCAGGCAATACTGGTTTTCTCACCCACACAATGCAACGGTGGCATTACAGCTCACTTCACAAGGTTATCATGCTTCACAAATGTAATGACTGGAAAGCACAATTCAGAACGAACTTGCTATTCATTCTGGCCCCTCCAAAGCACAGCGGGGTTTGACTTGGAGTGAGCAGGTAATCAATGCTGATTTATGATCACTCTAAGTTTTAAACACCTACGGTTAAACAGACCCAGTTCTGTAGCTGGAGCAGTTTTGGGTCTTGCACAGACCAGCTCTGGAGGCGGTGTGCATCTGCACACCTGTCCACATACGACCTGCCCCCACTGCCAGGCGCTGCAATTATGGCCTTTCTGTTCCAGCACCAAGCTGTGCTCAATGGTTCCTAATGATTCGAGTATTGAGTTTTCTGTGTCAAATACATACCAGGAGTTCATTCTTAAATTTCAATATCATTAATCATCTAACATTCAGCATCTCAGAACTCAGAAATTTGCATTTCTACAATGGGGGCTTTGAAAGAAGGACACAAATGCAAATGCTCCCCAAACTGTGTAAGAATTTTCAGAAAATTGCCACAACAAACCATCAGCACACCATTGACAGTGAATACTCTGAGCTCTTCCCAGTGACAGAGTATTCGTGATTTTTAAAAGACAAAACACAATTTGAAGATTGGAAAAAAAAAATAGGTTGAAAAATAAGTCCTTATGTCTACATGATTTCCAGAACAAATCTTGACTGATTAAGATCTCAGATAATCACGGCATGGAGAAGCCAGGGTGGTGACAACTTGAGAGCTGCTCGTGCTAGTGGGGTGGTGGCTGGGAAGATGCCAGCAGGATGAGTGTGCTAGGAGCTGGGCAGGAGGCAGCACCAAGTACACGAAGCATTCTGGAAGCCTTTCCTTCAGAAAGCAGACTGAAGCACTCCCAGGATTAACACACTCCCCCCCCCCAACTCTGCCCCACTGTCCTTCTCCAGAGAACCTGACGCATGCATGCACAAAAGAAACGCTCGCTTCTCCACAACCTTGACCAGCTCAGTCTTGCTCCCCACTGTCTATAACCTCAGAGTGGCTACCTCTTGGTGTCCCCTCCTGTTCCCTCCCATATCTGCATGAAGCTGCTCCTCTCTGACTGACTGTCCTGCACAAGGCATCTATCTCCTGACTGACTGACTGACTGACTGACTGACTGACTGACTGACACTCCTAGGCCTCCTGCTGGCTGGCTACCCCTGACTGCCTACATAACTGTCTGACATCAGTATGGTCTACAGTGGTCTCTTACACAAGGCCTCACTTAGACTCTGCAACTTACTTGCTACCAGCTGCCCAGAATCTACATCTGTATGTACCACAGCCCACAAAATTTATTCTCTACCCTACTGGGCAAGTATCCCTGAAACATATACATTGCAGAGCATAATATAAAAGCTATAAAAACATTCCTTTATGATATAATTTCATTACCATTTAATATCTTCATTACTATATAATAACCTTGGCAACCAAACTGGTTAAAATAAATAAGACTCAAGACCATACAAGTAAAGGCTAGGACCAGGCATACACCTTTAATCCCAGCACTCAGAGGCAAGAAGCAGGCAGATCCCTGTGAATTCAAGGTCAGCCAGGTCTACATAGTGAGATCCAGGCAAACCAGTACTTCACAGAGAGACCCTGTGAGGGCTGGGGCTTGGGGTGAGGACTTGAGCACAGAGCGGAGGCTCTCAGCTCAGGCTAGGCCAAGGGCAGAGGACCTCTTCCTGGAGACCCAGAGAACAACCCTAGTGATGTTTCAGACAGAATATTATTAAACCATAGAATGGCTCAAATTAAAGCACTGATCCTGGATCACATAGGCTTCCCTCAAGGTAGTTACTTTATTTGTAACCCAGCACTAGCCAGGCCTCTCACTGAGATCCAGGAATAGATAGAAAAACAGAAAGAAGGATCCTGGCTCTGACTGGCTTCCGACCTGAGGCCATCGCTATGTCGGCACAGATGCCTGCTTGAGGACACCTACTTTCTCTAAGCAGAGACCTTCCATAAAGAAGTTCAAATACATTGACAATACAGTGTTGCATACAGTAAGTAGTGATCAGGGACAGGACCAGGGTCTCGTGGTAACCAGCCAGCTACCAATATCTAGGAGCACTGCAAGACCGAGAAGGACAGAGCAATAACTAGTAGGGAGGAAAGGGGGACAGGAAAGGAAGAATGGCTGCTCATTCTCTCAGCGGCCCCATCTGTCCTCCCACTGCTATTTCCAGGGACCTGCCGCACAGGCAGAGGTCTAAGAGCTGAGTTCACCACAACCTGCCTGGGCACATCTCAACAGTGAGGGATTCAGTACAGGATGAAACCAACAGCACCATTCAGAGCCTCTTTCCACAGAGTCCTCCCAAGTTGAACCAACCCAAGCTCTTTCCTCAGGCTGCTCACAGTACTGGAAACAGTTATTTAGAGCAATAAATCCCAACAGTTAGGAGGCTTTTACGTCAGAGAGCCAGGGCCTGGCTCTAGCAAAGTCCAGAAAGAAGAGCAATAAAATCATAACGTCGGCCTCACCCAGCACCACAGGGAGTTTAAAGGAAAACAGAGGAGAGAGGAGTTATACACGGCAAATAAAACGGCCACTTCATCACCAGGCCAAAGCCAAGCAGCCCTGCCAAGGTGAGAGGACCCAAAGGCCACAAAGCTCCACCAGGACCTGATGTGCCACCAGCACTGCACCAGGCCACACAGGATCAGGCAAGAGTGAGCCAGGCAGGCTACGGCATGGGGCCAGAGAGAACACTGGGGTCACAGAGGAAGGAAGACAGGTGACTAAGAGTTAGTGACAAGGACCAGCATGACTATCCTGGTTACCTAGCTTTGTTCCAAGATAATCAGAAGTTTTCTGTTCTAGACAGCAAGCTAAAGGCTGGAGAACTCTGTGGAAGATGCTATAATTAACCTGTGCAAGACTTCAGGCTCAAACCCCCCCATATTAAAACTCCCATAAAAAAAATCAATGAATTAGTTAATTGACTATTCATTCTCTTCCTGAAATCCACTAAATTCAAAATATAAATTAACTGTGGAAGGATTCAAAGCATTCAAAGCAATGTCTAACAATAGGGAAAGCCCAGAGGACTCATCTGAAACCACAGGGCCATCAAGCAAGTCTAAGTGTCACCAGTAAGGACCTATGGCCTAGGCACACACCCAGCTTCCCTCTTGGCCATTCAGAGCTGTGGTGAGCCATGTGGAAGACACCTGTTGTATGGCTCTAGAATACAATTTGTAGAAGACCAGAAGGCTCGAGAGGCAGGAGTCTCAGCAAGCTCCAGGCCCTGAACCAACAGCCCAGTCACAGGTAATGCCAGCATTCTGAAGAAAGGGATAGTCTCAACACAAGGCAGCTCCATCTGACCTGCTGCAGGAAGACACAGAGGCACATGCCCTGGCGCGAGGGAAGAGCCACCCAGAAGCTCAAAGGCAGAGAAACAAGCAGAGGGGCTGGGGGTACACCTCAGTGGTGGAACATTTGCCTGGTACGCAAGGAACCCCAAGTCTGATACTCAACAAAGGAAAGAAAGCAGGAAGGAAGGAAGGGAGAAAGAGACAGACAGACAATAGAGAAAAGGACGGACAGACAGACAGACAGACAAGTGAACAAAAATGAGTAAAATTTCCCACACAAAGGGCAAAAACTCTGAGGAGAAAAGTCTGAATCCAGCTGTCCTCCATTTCTGAGGATACGACTTGAAGAGGATGGCTGGGGAAATTCACAAAGAAGTAGACGGGACAAGACCCATTAGCCAAAAACAGGCAAGTGTTTTACAGAACAAAATAAACAATGTACTCTTGTAAGAGACCTTATTAACCAAAAGAATAGCCATTAATTTGTAATTAAGCACTGGAGGGAAACATTCAAATATATAGAGAAAATGATTAATAATGTTAAAAGACTATACCAAAATTATAACTACAATAGAAAACTTTACTTTTCTCAGAAATCAAGCAAAGGGTAGCCTAAAAACTTAATAGATATGTAACATGTAAATAGAAAGTACAGATATTCTTGAACAAAACTAGGTCACACATGTGAGATTTTTAAATACAGTACTAAGAGGGCTGAAGAGATGGCTCAGTGGTTAAGAACATTGACTGCTCTTCCAAAGGTCTTGATCAAATCTAAGCAACCACATGGTGGCTCACAACAACCTGTAATGAGATCTGATGCCCTTTTCTGGTGTGTCCGAAGACAGCTACAGTGTACTCACATATAATAATAAATAAATCTTTGGGCCAGAGCGAGCAGGGCCAGAGTGAGCAGAGGTCCTGAGTTCAAGTCCCAGGAACCACATGATGAATCACAACCATCTGTATGGCTACAGTGTACTCATATACATAAAATAAATAAATCTTTAGCTTATGTGTATATATATATATGTGTATATATATATATATATATATATATATATAATACACACACACACACACACACGCACACACACACACACACACACACTTGCAGACTTCTTTAGACCAACAACATAAGATCATGCTTTTTCTTAAATGCCTAGGTAGTGTATATAAGATCTGACTGTATCTGTGTCAGGTATGTGCACCATTTAAACAGCAAAAAGAACAAAGTCATTTCTCCAGCATAATAAACAAAACAATAAATAAAACAATTTCTGCCCAGTGCCAAAGTGGTGCCCCTTACACGCTGCAATTACCAAGTTCAGTTAGACAACAGTCTGGAACAATTTCAGTCACCCTAGAGACATTCTAAACTTGTGTGTCTGCTGGTCCAGCGTTAGCTTCTCCAAAGTTATCAGAGTGGGGGTACTTGTAGTACTGTTCATAATATCTTCATAGTAATTGTATAATGTCACCTTGGAGCTATCATGAACACTGCCTTAATCACATAAAGACACACAAACTGTCAGAAGAATGTGAGGCTTATGTGCACACTGACATCAATGACAGTCACAATACACTAACACAGAAAACATCTAACACATGACCTCACGTACAGATGTGGGCACATGTTATCTCTCTGCATGTTCACATGGGGAAGGCACACACCTCCATCTCACTGCAGAGGAGGCATACCTACATATCAGTATCTATTGTACTTCTTTAGACCAACAACATCAGATCATGCCTTCAGTCTACTACACAGCTTAATTTTTTTCCTGCAATCAACCATAAACCATTTCTTTACAACAATCAATACATGAACAACTGAATCAATAAACCCTGGAGCTCTGCCCTCTGAAGCTCTCAGATAAAGCAATGATGCCCAGAGAAGTGTGTGTAACCATTCTGTTTCAGGCAGTCCTAGAGGAAACCGCCTAGACCCTAAGCCTCGTCTGCCTCTACCAAATGGAGCGGCCTCAGAGGCAGACTGACAAAGCCTCAAGCACCCCTCCTAGCACCTGTCCAGCTGCTTCCTGTGTGTACTCAGGACAGTCACTACACCTAAAGCCCTAGATCTACACAATGCACTAAAAGTAGCCCGAAACAGCCAAGGGTTCTACAGGTGGGCCAGGCGGGGCTCTTCACATCTAACCTGCTTCATGCCTTTCAGCTCTCTAAGCCTAGTCTCGTATGTAGTTGCTAAAGGCTAAGCATGCAGTTTCTAATCCTGGTCTGCCCTTCTGGCTCTGTGACCTTGGATGAGTCCTTTGTCCCAGCAGTTCCAAATGGGCTGTTGAGAAGCAGAAAGGCTTGTGAAATGCTTAATATGTCACCAAAGAAAGCCAACCAAGGACACTGGAGAGGCTGTGCAGAACCAAGGTCTCATCCCAGCCAGGGTCATCGCAGCAGCACTGTTTCTCACTTGCCCTGACAAGAACCTCACTCTGCAAGTTACCTACTGGTATTTACCCATCATCTACTCAAAGACAATTCTTTTTCCTGGCATCAAGGAAACTCCCTGCCATTGGGGTGGGCAGACAAGGCCAAGGCATCCTCTGAATCCCTGGGAGGTCTAGATCGGCCCTTGGAACCAGAAGACAAGAACCCACAGTTTCTGAGCATTTGCTAATGCTGCAGACCAACAGCAACTGCCACAGGAAGGCGAAATCTGAAATGGAACAAGCAGGCTGCGGGGACAGCAGCAACACACTTGTGGAAATGAATGCTAGTAACCGAAGGCCTTACCTGGATGGCTTTGGGAGCTCATTGCTAGCAGCGTCAGTGCCTTAAGTTCAAAATGGCTCAAGATGTCCAGGTAAGCAGTGGCTCCAAAACACTCCAAATTTCCACCAGCACATGCAGGTCCAAAACTGAGGAGGCCCGGGTCCCAGCTGCGTAAACTCGAAGTCTCACTGGCAGCGTCTTGTAAACCAAGTAATCCACAAGAAGAGCAGAAGCTGTCGCCTGGCCTTGCAGAGATGAACCTGCATGTCAGAGAAGAAAGGAGCCCTCAGTTGGGATGGGACCACCACCACCTAACAGGAAACAGGCTCTTATTTTCACTCTTCTCTTTCTTTATAAACCCGGGGATTAGAAAAAGCAATTCATACTAAGCCATTTTGATCAACACAAACCACTGAGATTTGTTGCAAATCACATGAGGGAAGAAAAAAAAAAAAAAACATTGGTGAACAGTGTTCCTCACTGCTGCACTGCTGCACTGCTGCCATCAACCTAGTTACCTAGTGGCTGAGCTATAGTACTGGTTCACTTATGACAAGACAGCCAGCAGTATCCCTGACCTCTGCCCAACAAGATGCTAGTAGTACCCCCATCATGATAGCCAGAAATGTTTCAAGGGCAGGGCAGGGGGAGGAGTTGGGAGGCAAAATCAACCTCGGTTAAAAGTCTGATTTAGAGATATCAACCACCCTACCATCAGCTTTTAGGAGGAAGTAGCATAGGAGAATTCTGCCAGTGACAAAGAGATGTCCCAAGCTGCACTATTTTGTGAAATACGCAGAAAAAATACCACTGTCCTGCCTTGCCTTTTCATTGAGAAGCGCCCATCCAGACTTCTCTGCACATAGCTGCCACCATAAAACTTAGTTCAAATTCTGCTCTCCCACTTGAGTGCCATAAATTATCACCCATGTGCCCATCTTTATAACTATACTTTTCCAGGTTTTTAAGGAATACATAGCCATGCAGAAGATCTCAAAGCTACCTGGGGTAGCCCCTCCCAAGAGGCAGGTGCTCGGCAACATTCAAAGGCAGATCTCCCCTGCTGTCATCTTTCTCTACTGTTTGCCCATAGAACCACTGTCTAGATAACATCCTACCCAGGGCAGTCGCCCTCAAAGCTCACTCCACATCACTTGGTGAATCCCTTGGAGGATTCCCTGGCCTACACAAGGTTTGGGAAGGCTGCAGGTGTCTAGGCACCATCAAAAGTCCCAGTAATATGAGACCCATGGACCGAATAGATTCTCCAGACTTTCCACAACCCAGTCACTTCAGACAAGCCAACGAATGTCAACCCAAGACGACTGTCGCTCCAGCGCCTACTGAGGCATCTGTCTACTTTATCTCTTCCTTTAAGAATATGATGAATCCTTTTGGGTTTTTTTGTTTATTTTCTTTTTTTTGAAACTGTCTCACTGTATACGCCAAGCTGGCCCTGAACTCAGAGACTGGCCTAGCTGTCTTCTGAATGCTGGAATTAACGGCATCCACTACCATGTACAGCCTGCGAGCTGCTTGCAGCTATCAGCTCATCATGTCAAGGGCTGCTCTCTAAAGCTGGGCTGTTCACGGTGCTGTCCAGCTTCACATTATTGCCTACAATCTGTGCCCTCACCTTTATGTCAACTGCTCTGCCCCCAATAACACCGTGACTTTTATCCTCAGATTCAGAACCTGTACTGCTCTCAGTCAGGACACCACTCACTTCCTGAAAGGAGTGCAGGTGGCCCAGTTCTGCAAACCCTGTGACTCTCCTGCAACTTTGCATCCATCCTGCACACAGCTACAGCTTAGCTAGGTATAAAAGTCTCAGGTCACAACCATCCACACTGTATCACTGTTCCCATGGCACCATGGAGTATATACTAAGGTCACCTTCTCCAGAGCTCCTATCTATGAACTCTTGAGGCTGGGTACAGCTAACTATCATTTTCTTCTGCCTACATGCGACCATGTCTTTTCTTAGTCTGGAAACTTAAAATTTTATCAGACGGTGTGCCACTGCATGTCTCTTGATTGATTTTGCTCACAGCAAGACTCTTTCAACATGTCTCTGTCTCCCTGATCTGGAAGAATGCTCAGTCACTTTTGAGTATTTTTATTCACTCACTCTGGCTTCTTGAAAGATTCTATACTGCTTGCTGGCTGGACTCTCGCCATAGATCCCACCCCTCTTGCCTCAGACACATCTGTTGTTTATTCTGCATTCCCAGGCGGCCTCTCTGGTACATTCTGCACATGACTGATGAGATCTTCCAAAGTATCACTGTCTTAGTCAGGTTTTTGCAGCAAAACACCAAGCCCGAAAAGCAAGTTGGGGAGAAAAGGATACATTTGACTTATACTTTCATATCACAATCAAACATCAAAGGAAGTTGGGACAAGAACTCAAACATGGCAGGAACCTGGAGGCAGGAGCAGATGCAGAGGCCATGGAGGGTGCTGCTTACTGGCTTGCTCCTCATGACTTCTTTAACCTGATTTCTTATAGAACCCAGGACCACTAGCTGAGAAATGCCATATAGCTGGATCTCACGGAGGCAGTTCCTCAGATGAGGCTCCTTTCTTTCTGGTGACTCTAGCTTGTGTCAAGTTGACACATAAAATCAGCCAGTGCAATCAGTTTTCTACATTGTGGTCCTGATGCCATTTAAGTAAGCTTTAAACACTTCTCCACTACTTCACCTGTGAACCTTCATTTAGACTCATCCTTCCCCTGATGACCATTCTAGCCAAGCTTCTAAAAACCTTTCTTCTTCTAAAACGGAATCATGTTCTAAGGTGGCCTTCTAGGTATTCTGGAACACCTGTTGGCAGGCCCCAGATGAGGACTGTTGTATTTATCTTCAAAGAAGAGCCCAAGCCCACTTTCCCTTCCTACAGGATGTCAGCTTCTCAGGGTTGCAGCTCCCACCGAAGGCTTCCAGCAAGCTCTCTAAGAAACACTAATGGAGATGAGCCCCTTCTTGTAACAACCCAAGATTTTTTGTCGTGACACAATACAATGTTCTGGGAAGACACACACTTGCCAAAAAAAAAATGAACACTAAAATAACAGGGCTTAGGAAAAGAATGAAGTTCTTAAGCAACACTACAGAAATGCTCGGTAAAGGAAAAACATTACCATCGTTCAGAAAAAAACCCTAATAAATAATAGTAATCCTAACAAAAAAGTCTAATACTGCAGAATTATAAGACTTTAAAACGGTGACAACAATGTAGATAACAGGATGAAGAGAATATGCTTCTCAGTTTGGGCAGCTGAGCCTACTCTCACCTGTACCTGTGACCCTGTCAAACTGTCTCCACTAAGGGCAGAGCTTGCCAAATGTGCTAATAAAAGAGTTTTGTTTTGTTTTGTTTTGTTTAACCAGATAGAAAGAACCACCATGAGGCAGTGGTTCCCTCTGGTGACCATTACAGTGTTTGCCAAGCATCAGAGGTCCAGCGATATGCTACCTACAAGAACGTACTCTCAGTATAAGCATGTGCCACCTAATGACTTTCAACTCAACAACAGGCCACACACAGCAAACACAGCAGTGGTCCATTAAAGAGGATGACCCTGTGCACTGTGGTCATCTTAACCTGAGTAATACTCGCACAACGGCAATGACAAGACTACACAATATATTCCTTCACAGAGCTGTACCTGACTGTGAAATGACAAACTACAGATGGGGAAAGATCTGTCACACAAAGTCTGTAGATTATGCCCCACTGTCCAACTGACTCCATTTACAATCCCCCAAGAGATGATGAGGAACTTCCCTGATGTGTCTGAGAGGGCCTTCCTAGGAGCAGTGAGCATTCAGCACCACCGTGAGGGCACAGGTTGAGGGCCCGGAGATGAGCAAGGGAAATGGAACCCCAGCCCAAGCCCAGCAGCCCATCTTTCTCTACTTCCTAGGCCACTAGGGTGTGACTTGCTCTGCTCTACCACAGCCTCCCCACCATGATCAACTGAACCCTCAGAAATCATAGGCTCTGCAGTATCTCTGTCAAGTACTTGTTTACAACAATGATAAAAGTAATTAATACACACATTAAACAAGAGCAAGCTGTGAAGGTGATATTAGGATCTCACAAAAGAAACTTTAGAGTCAAGTTACACAGAGGCCCAGTTCTTAATAGCAGAGCGAGTCTGTTGGAGAGTAAACGAAAACCATGCTTCACACTAGAAGCAAAACTAAGAAAAGCAGGAAGGAAATAGGCCTATCTACCATTACAGCTGAGATCCCAATGCTTGTTCCCAGGGACTGTCACAACAGCAAACAGAAAACTAACAGGGTACTAGGAAAAACACACACACACACACACACACACACACACACGACTCAGCGGCACCTACACAACACTACACAAAAGCAGCAGGGTGCACTTTTTTCATTGTACTTTAACACACAAAGCAGGCACTGAGAGACACCTTCAGGTCCATAAGACAAAGTACCATTAAGCTTAAAAGGCCTCAAGTCAAAAAATAAATAAATAAATTTATTTTACTAAACTGGAATTAAGTTTATAAAATCGCAGCAGAAAGATATCTTTAAAACCCAAAATTTTGGCAAGGGATGGCAGTGCACCTTTTAATCCTGGTACTTGGCAGAGGGAGGCAGATCTCTGAGTTTGAGGCCAGCCTGGTCTACAGAGTGAGTTCCAGGTCAGGCAGGGCTACATAGCAGAACCCTGTCTTGAAAGAAAGAAAAAAAGAAAAGGAGAAAGGGAGGGAAAGCGGGAGGAAGGGAGAGAGGGAGGAGGACATGAGGGAGGAGAGAGGGAGGGAGGAGAGAGGGAGAGGGAGGGAAGAGAGAGGGAGAGGGCATGGGAGGAAAGCTGAAACATCTGTCACCTAAACCTCCTCGTGCACCACACAGCTGCGACCCCAGCTCTGGTGAGCGGAGGCAGGAGGATCAGCAAGGTCACCTCAACTACGCAAGGAGTCCGAGAGCAGTCTGGGCCACATGGAACCCTGTCTCAAATACACACTGCAACACTTCATGAATGAAGAAAATTAGAAGGCACTTTGCAATGAATGAAAATGGAGATATAAGATATCAAAATACACAATGCCCAGAGGGAAATTCTCAGCACTGAATCCCTGTGTTAGAAAAGACAGTCTTGATTCAGTGTCGGTAGGCTTCACTGTAAGAAATTAAAACAAAAACAAAGGAAACTCCAAATAAGCAACAAAAAGACAACAGCAAAGAGTAGAAATCAATTCAATTAAAAACATAAAAATAAGGCCAAGAACCCTGTCTTGAAAGAAAGAAAAAAAGAAAAGGAGAAAGGGAGGGAAAGCGGGAGAAAGGGAGGAGGACATGAGGAAGGAGAGAGGGAGGGAGAGAGAGGGAGAGGGCATGGGAGGGAAGCTGAAACATCTGTCACCTAAATGATGCTCCAAGATGGTGGGGCAGACCTGTAACCCAGGCATTCAGGAGGCCGAGGGAGGAACACAGAGAGCTCAAACCAGGACAATGAGCCCTCCTTTTAGGAATGAAAGAAATGAATGTGACTGGTGAAGATTCAGCCAGACTGATGATGATGGAGGAGGAAGAGGAAGAGGAGGAGGAGGAGGAGGAGGAGGAGGAGGAGGAGGAGGAGGAGGAGGAGGAGGAGAAGGAGAAGGAGAAGAAGAACTGTGAATCCATGATATCAAGAAGTGCAAGGGGATCACTACAAACCATACAGACAGTAAAGGACAAAAGAGAGTATCACAGACAGCTTTATGTCGAGGAGTTGCATGAAATTAACAGGAGCCTTGAAGCATCTAACTGAACTGTCAACTATCTGAGAGGACAAACTCATAGCAGGGCACATCCGAAACGCCTCGCACTGGAGGGTCTGCTGACCACAGCCCTGGCTCCCTTCGCTTACATCTCTGTGAGCAAGAACTCAGTGCAGCAGGCCCTCATCTTCGCCTTTGGTCATCGCCATGAATGGAGATGGGTGATTATTTCCTCTGTGCTGCATGCTAATAATCGAACGCTTGCTTACTCCGGCTTCAGCCTCCACTAAGCCAGCCACATGTGCTTTCCTGACAGACATGTTTCCATCTTTGTAGTAGAGCATTTGTTTATATCCAGTCCGTGCCGACCTCTCAGGTCGGAAGCCAGCCCCGGCAAGGTTGTGCTCAGTCACCTTTTCCTCGTGTTTAACGCCTTTCTCCAACAGTGAGGACCTGGCTCCTACAATGTACAATGTATTTCTTGGTTGTGTTCTTGTACACTCAGAAGTAGTTCCAAAAGTCCTACACATGACAAACAGGCTCATGAGTAGACAGACGTCCACTCACCACTGTACTCTTGTCCTCAGCATTCTGCTCACCAGCCCTTTGTAGGCGAGCTGGCGTCCACGCCATTCTGATGGGTCTAACCAGTTCCTCCTCCTCCTCTGTGAGAAGTAAGAAATAAAGGCATATGGCTGATCCTGGTAATCCCAGCATTTAGGAGGCAGGGGGAGACCTCCAGGAGTTCAAGGCCAGTCTAGTCTGTATAGACAGTTCCAGGCCGGTCTGAGCTACATAGCATGACCCTTTCTCAATAAATAAATAAACAAAACAAAAAGCCAAATAGCAAACAAATTCAGTAGAAACATATCTACAAAGGTAATTTAAATTTAACATCCTTGTAGACTTTCCGCATAAGCTTCTGCTGAAGAAAGCTCTTATGTGTGGAATCTGACACAAACACAAACAATGCAAAGAGAGTAACAAGTCCAAGGCCACAACCTCAACAATCCAGAGAGCTCTGCCATTTTTGCTCCATCCACATCTCCTTTCCACACAGAGATGCCTAGAATCTACCTATGGTTTGTTGTAGGTGGGTTCATCTGTTACCCTGTTATTACAGTTTGCTGGTTAGGGTTACTGTCCATGCTGCTGCTGTTCTTAGTTCACTGCCAAAGGCATGGTGAAAATTAGCCTCAGTGCCATGCAACTGGAGTTCTGTTACAAGCCAAAGGCTTTCACGGGGCTCACCTTCCATGGTCCTGCTCAGACCTGCAGAATCCGGTGAGGTCTGCAACAGGCTGTCAGGACAGCACAAGCCAGTGGGGACTGCTTCTAGAGCTGGAGACCCTGCCTTCCATTAAGTCACACGCCAGCCTCTGGAATTCCTTCTTAGCCAAAACACAGTCACTCCCCTGTGTCACTACAGAGTGCTGGAGGTTGGGGGTACAAGGATGACTAGAAATGAGAACACTGAGGAGCCAGGTGCAGAATCCATGTGCAGCTCAGTGTGCAAGCCATTTGACACAGATTTGTGGGACCAGACTGACCAAGGTAGGTCAGAAGACAGTGAATGTGTAGGCTCAGGGTGTTCCAGGCACCACAAAAATGAAAAGACCATGTCTGTAAGAGCCAATGATGATGAGTAATTCTGATTTATAAGCACCTTCAGGACAACAGTGACAGGCGTGGCCATCCTGCTAAGTCTAGTCTGACACTGGACACAAACTTCTACAAAGACAACTCTTTCTGTTTCTACTCTGGCTTCATGCAGAGTAAGTAGAACTGGTGCTTAGTGTGCTGGGCTTACCTGGGTTCCTTCTTCCTACAACTTGGAAATTCTGAAATCCTAGTTGGTTTGACTTCAAATGAAGTTAAAAAAACCTTCCAATCAAAAAAAAAAATCATAGGAGCTATAAATCTTTAGGAGTATTTCTTTTCAAAATCTTTATGAAGCTACCAAAAAGAGGTGTGAGCAAAGAGCATGTTCTGTCCCTTACCACACCCAGTGGATGGTGGAGCAGCAGTTAATGACACCAACAAGCAGGAAGTGGCTAGCGTGTGGAAGAGCGAATGCAGATCATCTACACGATCCAGCAGCCCTGAGTGGCAGAAAGGGCAGGCTACTCGCCTCAGGGCTAAGCAATGCCATCTTGAGACCCTCACCAGAGAGAGCAGTAAGACAGGAGAAGAACCGGAAGGGTAAGGTTGCCATTCACACACAGTACACCGTGTGTACAGAAAACCCACAACAGTCAACCAAGAACTAGGAAAATGTCTACGTTAAGTCTGAGAAGTAAGAGGGTCAATATACCTAATGTTTCTACATACCAGGGACCAATTAAAAATAACACTGAGAACTAACTATGATACCATCAGATAGCAGCAAATACCTAGGGCGAAATTTATGAAAAAGATGTAAAACTTGTACTAGAAAACATAAATATATATAAGTAAAATTAAAAGATATAAATAACTAAAAGAATATTCTATGCATATGGTTTCAAAGACCTAACAATGGTTCAGACACCAATATTCCCCAATTAATTGGTAATCTATGCAATCATTATAAAAAATTTAAGTAGAATTTTTGTGTGAATTAACAAGCTAATGTTAAAAGAAACACAAAGGACCTGGAAGACTTACACTCCCAATTATATTGATTTATTATAAAACTAACATTTAAATGTTAGGACAAGCCAAAGAACATAATATTCTAGAATGAAACCAATACAAGTAAGGTCATCTGATAACAGCCAAGAACTCACCCTAAATCCCAATGTTTCCGTCTTTTTGAAACACAATGCTTAGGTCATGACCCATCTAGCAACCCATCATGAAAATGGGAGATGGGTTACAGAACCAGTCCAAAAGACCACAAAGACCAGTATTTTCATATAGTTAGAGAAATCTCTATGCACCATAAAACTAAATAAATAAAGAAATAAATAAGAAACAGGGAAAGAAAAAGAACAAGAAAAAGAAAAAGAAAAAAGAAAATGAAAATTTTCAACTTATCCAGACTCAGCAGAGGAGAAGAGACAGCGGCACAGCAGAAGCAGCCTGCCACAGAACATTCAACAAGAGACTGACACCCAAACCCAAAAGCAATCCCTAAAACCTGAAGAGCTGACAACCACCTATTAAAGTGGAGGACAAATGGGCAAAAGGTAAGAATAGGAACTTTATAAAGAAGTCTGTAAGCAGTCAATCAACATGTAAACAGGTGCTCGACATCCATTACAACAGGAAAATAAAAATGAAAACTACAGCGGGACAGGACTAACCCATCAAAATGTCTAAAATGTCTAAGCAAAGAAGCGCTATGTATGAGTGAGACATGGTAAAACTGGAGCTCTCACACATTCAAACATTCAAAGTGTGCAGGGCCCAAGCACCCAGGAAACAAATCCCCAAGTGACAGGAAGTAATACAACATACACAAACCCTGCTATGTCCCTGATATGCCCACTGATGCCATCCAGGACAGACTAAACCTGTTCTCTAGTCATGCCAATGAAGACAGACGGGGAACAGGGATGTGGCTCAGCTGACTAGCTGCTAGTCTAGCATGAACAAAGCAACAGATTTGATCTCCAACATTATATAAACAAGCGTGACAGCACAGACCTGTAATCCCAGCACTGGGGACGTAGAAGCAAGAAGACCAGAAGTCCCTCAGCTACGTAGTGACTTAGAGACTACATGAGACTCCGGCTAAAAATATAAATTAATTAAAAAATCAAGGACCTATCAGCATATTCTGTGATAGCCCAAAACTGGATTATAGAATATTATGCAGCAAGAGTAAGCCGTGCTTTCACAGCACTAAGCAGAAGCAGGCAGACACACGTGGTTCACCGGGACAATGCCATGAATATAAAATTCGTAAAGGGATGATGTTGCTCTTTGGTCCTAGGACACCCCCCGAGAGTGATGCAGAAAACTATAAGGAAGAGGAGGGAAGTGTGTGAAGAGCTGATAACCGTTCTCATCTGTGTGAAGGCACACAAGGGCAGAGACTGGAATGTACGACCCAAACATGCTTGCTGTCACGTTCACCCACAGACTGAACCTTACAAAAGGTTGGGAGATGGGGTTCAGTTCTTCAAAGACCATCTTTTGTCACAGACGTCCAAAACAATACCCACCTGCCTATCTTGTCAGTGTGCACCTTTTACCTGGCTTTCTAGCAGGCAGATAAACAACAGTTGACAGTACAGTTCTTGCCCCTACCTTCCTACAGTCTCCATGCACACAAAGTCTGCCATTCTCCCTTGGAACAAACCTTACAGAAAAGAGCTGAAGGTGCACCTAGATAACAAGGCAGACCCAAGTCAGGACGGTCAAAAAGAATAAATGCTGATGAAATGCTAATCAAAGCTTTGATTAAATGCTTACCTTAATCTAAATTAATTAAAATTTAAATAAATTATAAGCAAAAAAATAAGCTGCTTACTGTGATTCCTCTTACTTACACAGTAAGCATTTTAGTAAGCCCTCTTGGACTCAGCAAATGAAATATGGGCTGTAAAGTTTGGCGATTATGTTTTATAAGCATGCCATTTTATGATAGATGGCTCACACTGAAAGACTACAGATTTTTCCCCATAATTTGTTGGGACACATTTATAATTTACTTTCATAATAGACTCCATACTTGAAAGTAATAAAATCTTCTTTCACTGTGTCCTAACAGGAATAAAATATGAAGTACTTCACAAATCTACAAGCGGAGTCTAAACAAGCTGAGAGAGGCTACACAGGTGGGTAGCAGCAGTGACGCCTTTGATCCCAGCACTCAGGAGGCAGAGGCAGGTGGGTCTCTGAGTTCAAGGACAGCCTGGTCCACAGAGCAAGTTCCAGGGGGAGGCTGTACAGAGGGCATGATCTTTCTTCCCACGTGCTGAAGGCGATGACGTAGACGAGGAATGGTAGCATGCCTAGCTGCATCCTCAGCCTACCACGCTTTCTTCACCAAAGCCCCGAGGCTCTGTCCAGTTACTGCTATTCTACACGGTGGTTACAAATAAACAACAGCCACATTCTGGCCCATAACCTGTAACATGTATAAACTTCTTGGTAAAAAAGAAAAAAGGCCCGACTTTCTGATAAAATGATTTTTGTTTCCTTCACCAAAAATGGAATGATTTTAGAGAAAGATTTTAGGGAACCTGAGATTTTTAGCACAGGGTCCTACAGATAATCTAATACCAAACTACAACAACAACTGGTCAGGATGCCCCAAGCAGATGGCTGTAACACCCAGAAAAACCCCAAGACTTACCAATGACCCACATAGGATCCAAGAGGCTTCGAAGCCTCACTTTAGGTTTGAACAAGAACTCTCCCCCACAGTCGCAGGTGTTTGAACACTTGGTCCCCAGCTGTTGGTGGCACAGTTTGGGGAGGTTTACATAGTACAGCACTGATGGAGGAAGTATGACATTTGGAACAAACTCCGACATTAAAAGAACTGTGCAGCTTCCAGGCTGCTCTCTGCTTTGTGCATGCAGTTGGGTATGTTAATTCTCAGCTTCCCTCTCCTGCTGCCATGCCTGCTACTTGCTGTTCCGCCTCCCTGCCATGATGGACTCTTATCCCTCTGGAACTTGTAAGCCAAGATCAACTCTTTCTTCCATAACTTGCCTTGGCTATGGAATTTGATCACAGCAACAGAAAAGTAACGAAGACACTCACTTAAATGGACTAGTAAACACAGTGCCATCCTGCTAGAGAACCAGGTATTCAGAACCAGGAACTTGGGGCAGTATCAAACACCTGCACAGAAGCCTCACAGTGCCTCAGACAGAAACAGTGTAGATGTGTTCCCATCGCCAAGCACACAGACACCACGTAAGCAGCGGTTCTCAGTGCACTCTGGAGCCCTGAGACTCCAAAGCCTTTTCAGAGGGTGGGAAATCCATTCTGTTTTTCATGTTTCTGTGCTTAGCCCTCTCCAGGGTACTGTGGCACTTTCCAGATGCGTGAGGACAGTCAAGCACACACCAGGCATAAGGTCCTCAGTTTCTCTCTTTTCTCACCACAGACAACCTTCATCCTGTGAGTAGCAGTAGTCTGCTCCTCTGCTTTGAGATCCACGTGCTCACAGCAGGTAGCTACTGTGCCTTAAACCATGGGCCTGTCACAGTTTCCTCTGTACCCATGTTCATTCAGCCACACCTCCAGACACCCCATCACAGGGGCACTCGTCCCATACCACCAACCTGAATACAGACAGACTACCCTCCAACTGTCCTACAATCAGGGCAATGCGTCTGGAGATGGGGAGAGTGGAGAGGCTCACACCCTGGTTATGCATCAGAGGGTCACAGTGGAGCTTGGGGTTGAATGAATCTGCACATTCATCCTCCAATAAGGGCAGGAGATGCCTTTTGCCACAGCCCCTTGTGAAATAGGCACTGATCTCTCCGTTCTACCAACCTGTGCATAAAGTACCCCGATACTGTCGGCACCCTAGAGTGTTCCACATACTGGCAGCCTGCTCCTTCCTGAGCTGCCCTTGCTTGACGTTCACTTATTCTACAGCCTCTCATTTGTGAGGCTCTACATAAGCATGACTCCTATTTGCCAAACACTTTCCAAAACTCTAATCTACTCGCTGAGTTGGTTAAGGTTATTTTTCCTGTTCTCAAGTGTAATTTTTACTACACCAGCAGTGGTATCTGGGGTAGCTTATAGAACCTGAATGGATGAGGACACAGCCCAAATGTCTCTGGAGACCCACTGCCTCGCCCCTCCCCACTGGCCCCAGGGGTAGGGCAGTTACTTCTTAGGTGTGAACCTGAACTCAATCTTGGATTTATATGAACAGACAATTCACCACTAACTTGTAGAGGAGTGGTTCTGGTGCTTTGATTTAATCAGGAATCTGTGTTTACTGATGCTGAAGGTCCTTGCCCCAACTGGTTTTTGATCTATCAATAAAGATGCCAGTGGCCAATGGCTGAGTGGAAAGAAAGAGGTGGGACTTCCAGGTTCCTGCAGGTGAGGAGAGGAGAGGAGAGGAGGGGAGGGGAGGGGAGGGGAGGGGAGGGGAGGGGAGGGGAGGGGAGGGGAGGGGAGGGGAGGGGAGGGGAGGGGAGGGGAGGGGAGGGGAGGGGAGGGGAGGGGAGGGGAGGGGAGGGGAGGGGAGGGGAGGGGAGGGGAGGGGAGGAGAGGAGAGGAGAGGAGAGGAGAGGAGAGGAGAGGAGAGGAGAGGAGAGGAGAGGAGAGGAGAGGAGAAGGCAGGAAGACGAGAGAGAGAGAGGTGCTAAGGGGAGAAAAGGAACAGACTTAGAGCTGCAGGGCACATCTTCCAAAATGTAGGTGGAAAAGGAAAGTGGCCCACAGAAGGGCAGCCCAAAAGTGTCTTGGGCAGCAAGACCAATGGGCTTCATAAAAGGTAACCAGGCAACAAAGTTGAAAGAAGACTTAGAGGTGCTAAGCTAGGAGAAAAGGTAACTGGGCAACTACACTGAGGGTAGATTTAGAGGTGTGCACTGGGCATAAAGATAAGAACACGCTAGCCGTGGAAGGCTTAGAACTGCCTAGTCATTGAGTTAGCCAAGTGGATCCGAGACAGCTCCTGAGCAGGTGCTCACCTGTGACTTGCCGGGAATTGAGGAAACTTGCAGTGGTGTAGCAAAACCTATCCACTACACTCACTAAGTATCAACCAGAAAAATGACCAAGCAAAACTAGAAATACTAAGACAAGATGAAGTAATGCAACACTTGGGGGACACATTTCAGGGATGCAAGATTCTGGAGGCAAACAATGAATAACTGACAGTGTTCCTAGTCTCTGCACAAGAAGACCAGAACCACATCCCAGGGAAACCCAGACCCAGGCTGGGTAAGTGTCAACATCATTAGCCACAGCGTCAACAGGAATCCCACAAAAGGAGAGCAAGGGAGAAAGCTGCTAAGATGGAATGACTGATACCGATGACGACGACGATGAAGAGGAGACGATGGAGTTAGTGATGGTGGTGATGTGGTGGTGATGTGGTGGTGGTGGTGGTGGTGGTGGTAGTGATGGCAACACAACAATAAGAGGAGGTGGGAAATGCACTCTTCAAGTAACAGAAAACAAGACGAAAAGTTGAGAGAAATATTAAAACAAGACACCCAAAAGCAAGCACACAAAGTGTGGCTCTGGGGTTCCTGCCAGTGACTCACGGCTAGTGTGCCTGCTGTACTGGCATCTCTGTGCTGAAGGAGCATGATTTGAATGCAACAAGGACAGCATGGCCACCATAGCCCCAATGCCACCTGCTAACTAAAAAGGCATGTCCCTACATCAAGTGTGCAGTCAATCAACATCTGTTCACAAAGTCCCTGTGTGCAGCAGCAGCAGGGCCCAACACTGTCCAGGTACCTGCTCATCATCCCATGAGGTCTGAGCTGCACACCCCCTCAGTGCACCCCTCTCCCTGAGTAAGAGAGAACAACTCAGTTCCTGCTCTGTCTCCACTTGGAGACCCCACAAACCACAGGCCATATCCTGATCATCCCAATGACCTTCATTCTGCTACTGCCATCTGATAAGGGACAAAACTGGCAGCAAATCTTACTAAGGCAGAAATCACATACAGAGAAGAAAGGTACATGATTCATTGGGGGTGTCACAGACCTGCCTATGAGCATGGCCAGGAAAGAGGTCCACCCAGTAGACAGAGGCATGGTGTTACCTGACTTCTTCCTGTGTTGAGGCTAGAGAAAGAATGCTGCCTTTACACGCTATACACCAGCCACCTCAACTGCCTGGTGTCTGTCACTATCACAATGCCTTTCATTTTAAATGAAGATTCTATGAAAGCAAAATGTCTTATTTCCCATTCACCAAAATGAATGACGAGAAGGCCCAGTGTCAGATGATGGTACTCGTCTTAGGGAAAGTATATCAGAATTGTCCCTTCCCTCATCAGACAGACCTATATGAGTCAATACCCTCTTGGCCTGCAGCCAAGACACAGACCTGGACCACCGGGCCCATGGAGTTGTACCTTTTCCTAAGTTGGCCACTGAAGAGCATTGCCACTGCTGTGTGTGACAGCTCCAGGACCTGTGCTGCTGGGAGAAGACAGCACCCAGCAGATACCACAGTCGGAGACAGAAAGAACACCAAAGGCGCATCCGGTAAGGAGATGAGTGCAGGAAGAGGGATGGAGTAAGGAATGGCCTCCAAGACAGGGACTATAAAATGGGGGATGAAGAAGGGAAAGACCAGTCGAACAATGGTGTGTAGACGGCAGTCAGTCCCCGTGCTGTACACACATTCCTGGAGAATTCCAGAAGACTGCTACACTGAGAGGCACAGCTACAGAGCCATGTCCCCACCTCCTTTCCTGATGCCATCGGCATGCTCGTGAGCTGCCTGCTCGGGACAGCTATTCCAAGGCTGCGCCTGAGGAGCCACAACACTCTGCTCTGTCTTTTGCGGATTCTTTTTACTCCAATGAGGGTATGTGTGTATTACTCTCCACTCTAAAATGATTCTGCCTCTGATAAAATGGTCTTTCAGAAACGAACTCTACAGACCTCTCTAGCTCCACCCAACTCCCAAGCTCTCCATTCTCTGTTCACTCTCATTCCCCGGGAAGGATGACCAACATGCTCATCACACAAGGGAATCTCCATAGGCATGGAGCTGTGCAGTGCCAAAAGCAAGGGACCTCAGGGTAGAAGGAAGCACACAAGGAACGGAAGAGAGGTCTGTCCTTCCCCTGGACAAACCAGAGGAGCTAAAGCTGGAGGCAGGAAACTCCAGAGATAGGAGAGGGAAACTGAAACTTCCCTTGTAAAGGACACGGGTGCATGAGAGGACTTGGGGACAGCCTGGAAAAAGGAGCACTCAATGCGGCCCCACTACAGGTACAGGTATGGGAGCCCTGGTCATGAGCAGGCTCCTGCCAGAAAATGAGGAAGTCATCGTGATGACACTGTGGGTGCCGATTAATAAATTAGAGCTCAAATACCTGAGCAGGCGGAGCCATTCAGCTCCCATCTGCCCATGCAGTTACCAGCTGCTCGCCTCTTCTGCAAAAGGCAGGCCTAGCTCAGCCGTCCAGTAGGACCCCTGCTGTCCAAGAACACTGAATCCCTGGAAGGGTGCTAGTACCCCGGCCTTCAAACCACCTGCTCCAGGATTATGTCAGTGGTTTCCTGGGTTAGCTGCCCTCGCAGTTCATGGCCTGGTCACCCTCACTCCACCTGGGTATCATCCCCAAAAAGTCGCACAGAGCGCCAGTCCTGACCCAGGCTCTGCATTTCCAGAGCCAAGTGATGGTTCTCTGCACTGGGAACGCCAAGACTCCTAGGGACCAGCCAACAGCACCTGCCTCATCACAGGTCATTGAGAAAAAGCAATAATGGTGTCAGTGAATAAGGCCTGGCCCTCTCAGATGCACTGAGGATGCTGACGACTACAGGCCAATTCCTCGGGTCTAGGCTACATGGTAACTGCAGGCAGAAGACAGTGCAGAGCACAGGCTTCAGTCAGTACAGGGAGTGGAGCAACACCAATTCCCCGCTGGGCCAAGACAGGCATGGAAAAGGAAGGCATGACCCAGGAGACAACAACCTCTGACCCCTGAGCTGAGTTTGATTCACATAGAGAAAGAAGGCAGACAGCCTAATCCGGTTTGGAGGTTTGGATCATGTCTGTAAGTGGCAACTGTGAAGAGGTGCAAGCCCTGTAGTGATCCATGGGACTTATTCCCCAAAGGCCTCCTGTCAATTACACAGGTACAGACTCCTGTGCACATACATGCAGACACCGAATGTACTTCGCAATTATACAGTATATTATATATTATTAACTGATGGATATGAAATATATACTACTGTTACATATCACATATTCCTGCTACATGACCCTCTTAGAGTATCTGTCACACCACTTGTATAATACACACCACCTACAAACACTGGTCTCATCCCATTGGGGTTTGTTGTTGTTGTTGTTGTTTGTTTGTTTGTTTTTCCTTTAGGAATGAACAAATGTTTGTGCTCACCATGGAACTAACAAGAACATGTATTTTATAAAAGTCATCCACATTTTAACCCTACCATAGCATGTATAGTTTGAGATCTGAGAACGTTTTGCAATTGGTTGTGACTGTGGATTGATGTTACTAGACAGTACACCTTCAAATGGTTAGAGCCAAATTTCACACTTTTTAATTTTAAAAAGCTATATGCACATATAAATCTAATAAATTGCCAAATTACTTGGTTATATTGTTCCACATCCCCTCCCTTCAGAATCATGCTGCCTGCCCCCTTCTACTTAGCCTTTAAAGCCCACTTCCGAGAACAAGGAAAGGCAGCCATGCAAACTTCTCAGTGCACAGGGACTGGCTCCTTCATTAGAACCTGCAGGATGTGGAAGATGAAGACATGTTCTTGTCCCAGCTACTAGTAAGACAACTGGTAACAGACAGGAGTCAGCACATAACACACATCAGGATGTGTCCAAGGATCAAGAGAAACTGAAGTGTCGCCTGGACACGGGAGAAGCATGCATCTCTGGTGAAGGGAACAAGTGAGACACACCACCCCTGCCTGTGTCTCTCCCTCCCTGCAATGGAAGGGAGACAGCTTGAGAGCTTCCAGGGAAAACCAAGAACTCCAGTGCATTGTTTTGCATATTCTAAAAATGCACTAGAGTTGAGCAATCTCCTTTCATTCTGTAGTTACTACCACACAAATACGCCTCTTTGCTATCTAACTGTATCTGACCACTCTGCTAAGAAACTAAGTTCTAGAGGCTCTAGATCCATTCTTCAAAACTTAAAAAAAAGAGAGAGAGAAAGAAAAAGAACAGAAAAGAAAAGGATAAAGGTACACTTGATCCAAATGCATAATATGTAAATTAGTCGACTTCACTTCCTCAGGCCCAAACTAGAAATGATGGGGGTAACTGGTCCCCAGGAGGCTTTGTCTCTCTGTGCAGAAGACCCACCCTCACTCCAGGAGTGTTCAGGTCAGGGTTTCTGGGTAGTCTGAGCAGCATTTGGAGGTAGTTAAGAACTGCAGGATGCTCTACGGTCTGGCTTCAACCCATCAGTGCCGCAAGCACAGCTTGTACGACAACCCAGACCATCTCCATCACTGTTAAATGGCTGTGTGGGGAAGGATGGGTCAAAAGTCTCTAGGGCTGAGAACCCACCAATAGACTCAACCCTGAGTAGTACAAATCACCACACACTGTCCAGCATGAAGACTGGCTCACTGACCACAGCGTGCCCAACATCAATGGAAATCATACAGCCAAGGATATCATTGTGGCTTCAATACTAGGGCCCCAGTTTCCTGCACTTTCAGCCTGAGCACAGAATCCCACCACTAGCAGCTGGCTGCCCAAGCTAGGCAGGGTGTGCACCCACGGAACAGATTAAAATTAGGCACCCTAATTATTAAACTGTCACTGTAAAAGCCGGGAATACCATTTTTAAATGGATAGGAGAATTAATGGATTTCTTCATTTGCTTGCATTTGTGCTACTCAGCCTGTCTTTTATTATCAAGGCAGTCATAAAAAAATGTTTCTGCCACATATGCAAATTAAGTCATTAGTATTTTCCCAATTACAGTAACTGCTTATTTGTATTGCTGATCTATTCTTTCAATTTAGTTCCCTTAATATTAATGATATTAGAAATGCTTTAATAAAAATACTCAGGCAATCAAGAAACAAAATTCTCATTATATACCTTTCTGATCATGTAAACGGAGGACCACCCAGTATAACCCAGATGGGCCACCCCACAGAAACTGAGAATAAACCCCAGAGTTGTAGGGTCCTCCCCTCTATGTAGGCTTGCCCACTCCACCAGAGGTCCTCACAACAAGGACAGGTGGGCCAGAGCTTCCCAGAACACAGTCCAACCCAAGTTAAAAGCTTCTACTTTAACCCAGAACCAGTTGAGAGATCCTGAGGTTACCATATCCATGCTAAAGGCACCTAACAGCACACTCACCTTGCTCTAGTCCTTCCCCCATCCTCAGCCTCCCAGAACTCAGACAATTGCCACCTCATCCCAGATGCTCCACATCCCTGTAGGACAGCAATGCTCCTCACAAGCAGAGCTTGGCTCTGCTCTTCCCATAAAGGTGTAGCCCTAGACAGACCTTTGTCAGTCACAAACTTCAATCTAGAGTCTAAACAATCTGTCGGCAAACTGTACATCTGGGACCTGTGCAGAAATTGAGTCAGACCTTGAGAACAGGTCTGTGCTCAAGATAGTGCTGGGTAGGTGGGGTCCTCCTTAACAAAGTGGAACCGTCTGTACCTGAAGCCTCCAAAATCTCAAGAGAAATACACAGCAAGGGCATAGCCCATGGGTAGAGCAACTGGGTAAAGTTAAACTGAGTCTTCTGTGTCTGTCCAGCTCCCAGCACTCCTCTAGGACGTCTGGGCTAAGAGGCTGACCCCAGGGGAAGAGAAGGCCTACGAAATAGAAGTAAGAAAGCAAAGGGGATGCAGCTAAGCCCACACACGTCTGCAGGGTGTGCAGAATCTAAGCCCTGCAGAAGCAGCACCAATTGTGGCCAGCAAGGGCAGAAGCAGGAACCACAAGGAAAAGATACAAGTGTTTGAGCGGGTGCTTGGGGAGCCGACAGGCACTGGTTCTGAGCTCACCAGTGCATCTCTGGGTGGCTGAGTAACAGGATGCACGACACTTACTACCTCCTCTAATACCACCCGAGATGGGACAAAGTCATGACCCCAGGCACCTCTGACCACCACTAAGACCTGGTTGCATGCCAAGTCAGCATTAAGACAGCGGGTTCTAAGGGCCTATCACCTCTATCAATCGGGTATTCTTCATATGATGCCTAGGACACCCAATGGGCTCCAAAGATCCACAACCCCTTAAGCTATAACTAAAACAGCATTTGGACGGCTTTTAGCGCCCCCCCCCCCCCGTGGAGAAACTTTCCATAAAAGAGCTGCCCTTCTTCTAAAAAAGCAAGTGCTGACTGCAAAGATGGGTCTGGTTGCTTTGCCACATACTGACTGTGGCTAGGCACACTCCCAGGGTTCCTCTGCCTTTAGCCCTAAAGCGGTCATTGTATTAAATATGGACAATGTAAAAATATATTTTAACAATTTAAGATAAACTTCCATACTCATGAATCCATGGGCCAAGGCCCAGGGAGCAGAACATCAGACACCTCCAGAGAAGTGTCTCCTTGTATGTCCCCCAGGTTCCCACACTGCTCTGTGTAGGGGACAGTGTTGGGGCACTAGTAATCCCAGATGTAGAAGAAAACAAATATTATATTGGTGTGTGTGTGTGTGTGTACATGGAGCCAGGAGTCTGACTTCCATGGCTATGCCCTATCCTCATGATCTCTCAGGTGTCAGGACTCAAGTGACAGAGGGCTCAACCCCCTACCCCCACCCCACAGTGGGGGAAGCCTGCTCTCCAGCTCTAACCAGGCACTGCCTTCCAGCTAAACCTTGCTGCCTCCTAGCCTCCCTCATATCAGGAGGCCAAAGAAGTGTCCTCATTCTGAATATACTGAGACATGCAGGAAAGCCAGTCTCAAAGGGAGGAAGCACCCTGCCTTGGAGCCCTTCAAGGTCCAAAGAGGGATTCTGGCCACCCTTTGTCAGCTTAATGGCAGAGCTCTGTCCTACCTCAGCTCAATATGGGGACGGTGCCCAGAAGCAAGCTATTCCCGGACTCAAGCCTGTGACTACTGCGGAACTCCAGGTGTGAAGTTCAGCTGTGTAAGAGCAGCACACAACTGCTTTGGCTCCAAGATAGGAAGAGATAACATTGACAGGCCTTGGAGCCCCTAATGACGGCCTAGGCAGGAAGGGACAATGGTTGATACCAAGAAAGCCAGGAGGCTGTGACACTGTCACTGGAGTTGAGAGTTGGCTGTCTGCCCATCAGAGGCAACTGGATAATCACCTACAGCCCTTTCCTAACAAGTCCAAACCAGCCCAAGGCAGGAATTTATAAAGGCCTGGAGCAGAACAGCCCAGGAGCGCCGCAAGCAGGGCCTAGGCAGTGTGTCCACTGAGGACACAGGAAGGAAGCTGCACAAAAGAACTGACTGAGGCCAGGAGAATCCTGAAGATGAGGCGGAAGTCAGTGCTCTGATCCAGGCAATAGGAACCCTGGAACATTTGGGAGGAATAACACGACCAGGGCTGAGGGGGAAGACGACAGTACAGGACAGTAGAGACCCTGGGGGCTCGGGTCTGAGGGAGGCACCAAGCCAGGAAGGCAGCCCTGGAGCAGCCACATGACAGGTCAGTGTCACTGGCAGGAGTGGGTCAACACTGAAACAGGAAAGAGATGGTACCAGAAGTAGAAACAACACCAGGACCACCTAGCTACAGGACCCATGTAACACATCTTTGAAGAGATCTTCCCAGGAACAGTATGAAGTTAAGGTAAAGTCTCATGGACAACAGGATTGGCAAGCCAAGTAGGGACAAAGCCAGGGCCCTGGATGACTCCAAGACTAAAGTGAACAATATGGAGCCACAAAAAGATGGAGGGTGGAGTCCTCCAGGCAGAAGCATCCTCAAACCTGCCTGGTTATCCAGGCAAGTATTAAGGCCACAGCTATCCCTGCAAAATTAAGAGACACCCTAAGGAAAAGAGGTCAGCACTCCTGCCCTATCTCTTCAATCTAAAAGAGCTAAAACCAAAGCCCATGACCCTCAGGACCCACCCCAGGCCATTTGATGAGATGACACTTAGGACCTCTGCCCTAAAAAGGGCAACAACAGTCTTACCCTCTAAGGATTAAGACCCAGCATCTCCACACAGAGCAGGAACTGGGTAATGATGCTTTCTAAAAAAAGATCTTCTCATTCTAACCTTAAAGACTATCACCTCATAGAGCCTCCAAAACTCCACGGGTCCTCGATGAGTGGTGGTGAGCAGAATGAGCACTGGCTGACCCTCTTCCCACCAGGAATCAATGAAAAGAATCTGAATTCATCCTGGATTTTGGTTCCAGTGTGCAACCATGTACATGCCAATAATGAGTATGCATATGTGTATTGTGTTGTGTATGCACTTACGTGTGTGCACACAAGTACATTAAGCATGCAAATGGGGGAGGGCTATGTGCACATGTCTATGCACCATGTACACATGCATGGAGCAGGAACTGCATTCTCAGAACCAAAGTAGAGTTGAAGAAAGAGGGGGGAGGGGCGGCTAACAAACAGCATAAATAAGGTCACCTGCCAAGGCAATCGCCAAGCACACAACATCAACCAGTGGCCAGAACATTCCCCAGCCCGTTCCACAAGGCCACTTCCTGCCATCCATGATGCATTTTCTCAGTGTGCTTTGCTCAGGAACATAAGCCACCAACACAACCACTAAGAGAGAGCCCTCCACCTTGCCTCCTATGTCGGGAAGCCTGTGCGGGGTGTGCAGGTGTCTCTCCGGTCACTAGGCACAGCACACCAAAGCTAAAACAGCTACTGCCTTCCTCCACACACGTCTCTGTGGCTAGCCCGTGCCTAGCAGCCAGGGATGTAATACTTGATCCTCACGATGCTCAGCATGGCAACATCCCACCACTCTGGTTGTACAGAAAAGAAAACAGAGAGACCAGGCAAACAGCAAGAGAACAGCTCTCACACAGCTATACCAGATGTACACCTAGCCTGCTTCTCAAAGATTAAGCCCCTCACCACATACTTTATCCACCCAAAGTTGGACCCGGAATGAGCCCTTCCAATTGAGGCACTACTCTACTGTGCACATCAGTTAATGTGAAGGCAGGAAAAGCACAAGCTCAAAGCAGCTGCAACCTGAACCCATGGCCCTCACCATGGCCCTAGCAGCTTCTTCAGTGGTAGGCTAGAAGCAGGAGCATCCAAGCCGTGAGTCCACGTGTAATGGCAGTACCAGGTCTGCTAGACTAAAGCAGCACAGCAAGACACAGCTGGCTCCACATATGTGGGCCTCAAAGGCAGTGAGACTAATTTCCTCATGCCAGGGCACGGTTGGGGGCTGGACCGCCAACCTCTGCACTCTGCCCAATAACAAATATCTTCAGAGACAGAAATTCTCTTATCCAAGGTGTAAATGAACAGATTGGGGCCAGGAGTCTGGACAGCTGATGCTGTGGACTGCCACAGGCTGGAGGACCACAAAACTCAGACCCTGAAGACTCTCAGTCTGATTCCAAAGTAGATTCTTTCCCCAAACTCCCTGGAGTACAGCAAGGGATCTGGACCACTGCCTGCACCTGGGCTGCATTTGTATATGCCCTCTCAGGAGACACTTGGCACCTACCCACTTCTACCAGTGGCAGGAGCTTCTGCAAAGCATCCTCAGGCAGCTGATAGCCATAAGGAGCAGGAGCAGGCACATAGGCAAGCTGGCTAGTGGGCCTAGAAGCCCTTCCCTCTGGGCTTCTGCACAGCTCAGCTCCTGGGACCCCAGTCTGCTCTCTGTCCTTCTGTTTACTTAGAACCCCAGGCATGAATGAACATCCACCTTCACCGGGCTACAACCCATACTCCACAACATAATCCTTTCCACCTTTGTGGCCTACAAGTGGAGGTGCTGAGTCCCTCTCTGAGGTCATCTGTATTTCCCAGTTAGCCAGCAGAGGTAGAATAAAGCAAGACCCTGTCTCAGCAAGAGGCTAAAGCAGCTATGTGCACACACCACTAGAGAATACCACACAGTCCCTCCAACCGACCTTGCTGCACACTCCACCTCCTAAGCAGATCCTTTTTTCCTCACAGAGGAGATCACATGAGACTCAGGCCTGCAAAGGTTCAGCACAGCCTTTGCTGTCAGCCCCAAGCTCATTCAAGAACTGCTTCATAACTGCTGCAGAGACCAAGGAAGTTCCAGGTGCCTCATGACGATGGCAGCAACCTAGCAACTGCCACCATCCTCAGCATCTTTTCCCTTTCCCTCCCTCCTGAGAGCAACCATTTCCAGAGGAAGCAGATGTCCTAGGCAGTTTCCGGAAGAGGCAAGCCCATTACCAGCATGGAGGCTAAGCCCCGCTGTGCAGTCTGTCTTCTTGTGGCAGTGCCTGACTCAGAGGTGTTTTAAGACCAAAGCCAGACTCAAGACTCTGCAGAGGCAAAGACGGTCCTTCCTGAAGGGCATGCAGTAAAGGAGTTCTGGGACACTTAGCAGGGCTGTCACTCATGAAGCTGACTCTCCTAAGACCAGGTGCAAAGGTGGGGGGTGGGGTGGGGGTGCATCCTTAATACATTGTAGAGGAGCCAGCTTTCGCCCTGCTGGAACACTTCCTCCATCTGTACTTTGGAAAGTGGGCCAGTCAATTTTCCAGAGTGCATGATGTCCTTTGTATTGCCGTGGAGAGACCTTACCTGATAAAACTAACACCAGAAAGATCTCTGTGACACAGAGTCACTATATGCTCTTTTCAGGCATCTCAGAGGACATCAGCCCTACTTCATGAACCTTCATTCCTCGGGGGCTGCCTGGCACTTGCAGAGTATACCCTGCTGCCCACAGATATCCCATGGAGTGTGCACAGTATACGCTGCT
Organism: Apodemus agrarius; assembly: GCA_964023405.1. NCBI lineage: Eukaryota > Metazoa > Chordata > Mammalia > Rodentia > Muridae > Apodemus > Apodemus agrarius. The sequence goes on from OZ030014.1 coordinate 91,858,716, forward strand.
GCCCACAGAGATCCCATGGAGTGTGCACATAGGCTGCACTTCTCCTTCAGTCCTCTTGCCCTCCACAGGGTCTCTGTCCCTCAATGTGCCACCAGAAACTGTTACATACCTACAACACCTATATGCTGAGCATACTGTCTGAAGCTTCCCTCCAGTCACTGTTACCTTGGCCAGGATGACAATGATTCCTGGTCCTATCAACTGGATGTGTGGCAATGAACCACACAACAGCTCTTTTCCACAATACCAGGTAGTTTGCTGACAACAGAGACCTATCATAAAAAGGCCATCAGGTCACTTCCACAGCCCCTCCTGGAGACAGGAAAACACTACTGGCCCAGGTACAAAGAGCTGTGCAGAGTCACTAACAAGATGCCTACAACCCTAGGCCATGGCCTGTCTGCAAGAAGAGACTGTCATAGAGTAGTGCCCTGAGAGGTTCATGGCATTTCAAGAGCAACTATCCTAAGCTCTCAAGTCCACAAGCTAAGTAATAGTCCCAAAGGACAAAGACAGATAAATTCTTGCTCCCAGATGACACTAAGGTCCTTCAAAGAGGCCTCCCAACCAGATGCAGACGCAGAGACACCCTAAGCTGGCACTGGGCCTCAGAAAGTCCTGCAGTTGCATCAAAGGCTTAATCACCAACAACACCTCTGCAGGTGACATGTTCTGCCCTTTACTCTATTCCTACCAGAGGCCTGCCAACAAAGAGAATTGTGAGCACCAAAGGTGGGGGAAAAGAATGAAAAGACAGAGAGATGAAGGCTAGGCCTCAGGGAGCCCACTTGTCCAGAATCTCCCATGAGAGATTCTACGGAAATTCTCCCTCCATCCTATAGATGGCATGAGATGAACCAAGACAACATAATGCTGCTAGCCAGGTAAGGAAATCATAAAGGTCAAAGAGGGAGTTCAGCTCAGATTTGACTCACTGCTCATGATCTGTCTCCAACACTCCAGAGTTGTGGAAAGTCAGCTTCAGAACCACTATCTTATACCACAATCAGCAGAGCCATGCCTACATGCCCACACCTATAAGGAGCCACCCAAGGAGCCGGAAGACAAGGCACCTCAGACAAATAAAGTCTCATTGTCGGCCTCTTTGTTCTTCTAACTACATTCCCACTTACATTCTGAAAACCTGTCACCAAAATGCCCCCAAATGATGATCACATTCTATCCTGATGGAGGAAGCCTTCTTTGAGAAGGACTATTACCTAACTCTAAATCCCAACACCATCCTCCTCAAGGCCCAGCACTATGCCTTGCTCCATGCCAGCTGCTGGAAAAGAACAGCCAGCCTTGCTTCCTGGGGACTTCAATGGGTACCAAAGTACAAACCTTCCAGGTCAGCTGCCACTTCAGCTGACAACTGCAGGAGACACTGTGGCTGCTGCAGAATATGCAGGGCAGTAGATACGAAAGGCAACGAGCTGCTCTGGAAAAGGAACTCACCAGGAAAGTTAGGGACTCGGCAGCCCAGATGTGCCCCTCCAGCTTGGAGAGGCATGCCAAGAACAACACAGGAGCTACACAGACGAGTCCCTCAGGAAGGGGACAGAGACCATCAATGCCAGGCTCCCAGTACGGACCTCTCAGAAATGCCACAGCAAAAGGAGCCTTATCCACTGTGGCATTACCAACTACCTCCTAAGCTCTTTGAAATCCAAGAGTAACTTAGACCTAACCTGCCAACTGCTGCCCTTGCCTAAGAGGCCACAGCCCAAACCTGAACTAGTAGATGACAGGGATCTAGCATGAGTTCAGACACGAGCAGACTTTAAAGGGTACCCCACAGGTAGTACAGAAGAATAGGGACTGTGTTGTGAGTTTTGTCACACTCTGCTGATCTGCTCACTGCCACACTACTGCAATAACATGGGCCAACAAGCAATGGCATATAGTACTGGGGTCTGCTGCAGACAGCGATGTCAAGGTGAGAGGTTTTCCTCCACTGGCTCCCAGCAAGCATCTCCCCTGAATAAGTTTTTTCTCTATGAGGTTTTGGATAGGCAACAGAGAAAGCTCTCAGCAGCACATCGTCAAAGAGGGATTGAGCCCCCTCCCCTCAGCCTGCAGCTCCAGCCTCAGAGTGGAGCAAGTAAGCTTGACACAAAGGGCCTCCATGAAGATGCTTAAGCCCTAGCCCTAGCCCTAGCCCTAGCCCTAGCCCTAGCACACACTCTGGGGAGAGCCCAGCCATATCATGGGATACCCAGGAGCCTCTAAGATACTTCTCAACATGGTCAGAGAGGTCAGGCACATCAACACTGCCAGACATAGGCATAAAAAACAGAACCAAGGGGATGCAGCCACATTAACACCACAGAAGTGCTGTAAGGCTAGCAGTCCTTCACAAGAACAAGCCCCATGCAGCCAACACAGGAATACTCAGTTCTTCTCTGCTCACACACTTCAGCTAAGCAGTCCTTGGAGCACAGCATCATCCCACCATGAGGGCCTTCCCACCCTGATGCAGCCCCACCGCTGTGGCTCTGACGCAGAAAGACCACACGTATCCACTATTAAGCACATGCCCTCCAACCCCTGCCAACCTGCCTGGGCCTCTTACTACCCCAGCCACAAGGAACTCTCAGCCTCCCCGCTTCAGGCTTCACACACCCTGGTTCTTGGAATGGCAACCTTATGCACCTGTTGTATGGCTGCTGTTCCTTCTAGATCCCTATCTGCATCTGTGTGTCTTTCTGGGAGCCAGTGATAAGAAGGAGGTTTGGGATCTTCAGACCTCGGTGCCAGCCACAAAGCAGATGTTCAATGGAGTCACATGTCCTGAGCCTAATCTGAACCTATAGTCCAGGCTTATGTGCAGGATAAATACTTAGCAAAGACCTAACTGATCCATTAGAAATATTCACAATCTTCTTCAGCACCAGAGACCAGGGGTAGGAGAAGCAGAAAAACTTCTGTTTCAAAAGGAACTACTCTAGCAAAAAAGCAGCCTATAAAACCAATGAAGGAGTCACCAGTCCCTCGCCACTGGGACAGCACTCCCACTTGGAATGCTGCTTCAGGCTTTCAGGCCATAGATGATTTATTGTCTCAAGCTTAAACATCAATCCAACAAAAGCTCTTGACTCACACAGCCGGAGTACTTCACAGACAACAGTAAACCAACAAAGCCAACATGCAGTTTTAAACGGAGCAGACTCTAGAATGTTTATGTATGCAACCATATTAAGGGATCATGTTAAAATTATGAGGTTAAGTAAGAAATGATTAAGTAATGCTATTAATTCCAAATTAAAACAAACAGAGAAAATGTCTTCAGCAGGAGCAGCAGCTTGCTACCTTGAATACCACAGCCAGCCCCCTCCACCCACCCAAGGGACAAGCTGGGAGCATTTGCCCTGGCAATGCACAATGGCCCATTTGCTACTTGGCAGCTGTGTGTAAGCCCTTTCTGCCTCTCACTCCTTGCTACATCACAGAACCCACTTCACTTGTATTTATGGATCTACTTAACAGCGTGTAATCTCCAAAATCAGGAGCAAGAAGTTCCCAGATGCTTGAGGGGGGAACAGGCAATTCCAGAACACAAGCAGCTAGCACAGGGGCAGTGGTCTGGGGGACATCCTCACCCAGCTCTGCTTCCATGGCATACACTGCACTGCCCACCCATTCCTCAGGTACCTGAGCTGCTGTGTGCCAGGCACAAAGCAGGCATGAGGCACTCTTGGCCTTCTGACTCCTTGAAGTCTTCAGCCAGGAAGAAATGACATTAAACAACTAATGTCACAATACGCTATTGAAATTGCACAACCGGAGAATGTGGAAAAGGAGTAAGAAGGCCTTTGAGCTCAGCTGAATAGAGGACTGAAGGGAGGACACACAACAGGAGCCGTATGTGCAAAGGCCCTGCACGAAGAGGACCAAGAGGAAGCAAGGCCCCAAAGCAGGCGGGTGAAAGCTGGGTGGTGAGGCAAAGACCATGAGTGCAGGCTGGGAAGCCAGAGGTGAGGACGCACAGGCTTGCTGGGTCTGCTAGAGAAGCCTTGACAGGCCTTCCTGCGTGGAGCAGTAGGTAGAGACCTGCTTTCATGCAGTCAACTAGAATATCCTGCAGCACGGACTGCACCAGAGCAGAGCAGACACACGAGGCCAGCCCCACTGTGGAGAGCTTAGGAGACTCAGAGCAACAGGCTCAGATTCTTCTAAAGCTAAGTGTTATCATCAGCCTCCCAAGGACCTACTTATTCTCCTTTGAAAAAAATTAAAGCTGTATCAATTGTTTTAATTCTACCATCATATCATTTAAATTTTTCTATACTGCAAAATGTATGTATGTATGTGTGTGTATGTATGTATGTATATATGTATGTATGTGTATGTATATGTGTGTATATATATATATATATATATATATATAAACACAATGCCCATCTCTTATGCCTCATTTTCCTGATATCCCAATGGCCATCAATATCACCTTGGAAACTCATTAAAAACCAGAAAGCCAGTCTGCAGACTGCTCTGGGCCAAATGCCTCTGTATACTACGCACAGGGACATTACCAGCAGCAACAAGGGTACTCACAGAGCTATGCTTCTGCAAATGGCAGAGCCCACAACCTACATGGACTTGGGTGTCAATGTGCTTACCACAGTCATTAAATTCTAGGATTCAGAACTGCCTCTTGAATGAACGGCCATTTAAATCTTTGATGCTTCCCTGGAGAGAAATCAAATATTTTGTATGATAACATACATTGTTCTCTCTACAGAACAAATGTGTGTATACCTAATGCTTACATTGTGCTTCCTATGGGCCTAGGCCCCAGTCTAAGCATTTGTTACATCTAACTTGTTAAACTCTAGGAAGCTATATCCTTATCACAGCTGTGGGTGTTGTTATCAATCTCACTAATAACAAAGGGCACAGATGTAATCTCCTGCACACTGGGTTATTCGCTAGGCTCAGTCTTTTCTCTTGACTGTGGAGATCTGCCCACCTACATTCCTTACTAATGTTATAACAGGAAGCTCATCCTTTTATTGTTAGTTTGCAAAAGCTCTTTATATATACTGGCTATTAATCTCATAGAGGCCAAATAGGTTACACATTTTTTTCTCTCTTGTCTCTGAATTCCGGCTATAGAGTCTTTCTCCAATTATTATCATTATTATTATTATTTTACTATTAAATTTGCCAATATTTTCTCTCATGGTTCTGTCTTGGTTTTAGGATAAGAACATTTGAGCACTATATTTCTTCAGTTAGTGTTCCTCAAATACATTCTTCCAATAAAAATTTCCCACCTAAGTCAGACTGCTAGCAACACTAAGCAGCTGAGAAACGGACACAGACCACAGGCTGTGCCTAGGCCTCCCACCACTGCCTGCTCCCCGACAGCTTTGGAACTTCTCAAAAGACCCAAGCAAGCAAGGAACAGGATGGAACAACCACCGACTACCTGGACTATTCTGATTTCTGTGCTGCTAGGGATAGAACCCAGAGCCTTTCAGTGTTACACAGAAGACACAATGAAGGCACTAAAGTTACTTCCCTGACTCAGATGAAACCCAGAGCAGTGACAGCTCAGAAGGGCAGACAACCCACCACTACACTGGGAAGATATTCCAAATTATCTTCTCAAAGTAACTCTGCTCTTCCAAACAACTCAACAACACTGACCTTCCACACAGGCTCATCCTGGGCCCAGAGCAGAGGTAAAGAAAGACAGCCTTTGGGACTCAAGGATGCCATTCCTCACTCATCCCTGCTATAAAGGGTGTGTGTCGTCCTCCATTTCTTATAGCTATGGGAGCAATAGAGGAGACCAAGATGGAAAGTGCTCAAAGGGCCCATGGCCCATGGCCCTTACTGGGTACTCATTTAAACAGTTGCTACTGATTCGTGTGATCTCCATGATCCAGAGAGACACTCTGATCTACTCAGGAGCTTACAGTGTTCTAACGGGTCCAGTTACATGGAGGGTCTCAGAGCAGTCCGTTTGTGTGGACCCCAGGGCGGCCTTGCAGGAAGTAAAGAAGCATGTGGTAGAGGCAAGGGCAGCAGCAAAGCCAAGAGCAGCTGCAGACGCCAGGCCACATTCCACCCACACAAAGCCCATCCTGCTCGCTCACACGAGGGCAAGAGCAAACAACCAACCTCCTGAGAGCCCCTCCCGTCAGCTCTGCCGGGATGGACTAGGGTCTGTCCAAATGCAGCAGCACTTCTGAATCTACCCCTCAGTCATTTGAACCCTGAAGGTCAGTGTCACACTGAATGCCCAGAGTTGGCTGAACAGCAGGACACAGGATTGTCACTAGAGACCAAGACAAAGCCACTCCAAAAATCTCTTTGGCGCCCCTTCCCCATGTGCTCAATCTGGATTTACCTTCTGAAGCCTGTCCAGTCACCCCAGGGCCCAGAGACATCAAAAACCCTGGTCCTGGGACTGAGACCCCCACCCCCAGTCTTCCTGTGCAGCAGGTGTCTCTCATTTCTGCAGCTCCCTGGCTCGCTTGCTACATCAGGTATTAATGTATTACTTATGGCTGCTTCAGAGTTCTGAAAAACCAGCCGTTCTCAATAGAAAATGGCATGGACGAGGCTCGACAGGAGTGATGAAATTTTCTTCTGCTCTGGCAATTAGGACGGCACAAAGTCGCCTTTTCCTTTGGTGCCACCCCCAACATCAAAGGATTGGAATTCAAAGCCATTCATGCTGCATTGAAACCTCACAATGAGGCTGGAAAATGGAAGTCGATTACTGGGCAAAAATATGCAGTAGTTAAAAGGAAAGAGTTATAACGAAATTAAGCTGCAGCAGCCCCGCGATGTGTGGAAACTTCCAGCACCAGAGCTCTTCTGGTAAACATCAAGAGGGGCATCCTCCTAACACAGGTTTGAAACCAAAGTCGAGCTAGGTGCCAGGAGCCCCGTGAAGACAGAGTGCCATGTTCTCTTGCCCACCTCACCAGCGGCAGCCCCCGGCTTCTGAGAAGGTGCCATCTGGGGGCTTTATAAGTTGCACGGCTCTCTGACGCTGCTAACCACAGAACATTCTTTCTAGGGCTGCTTTGGTCACATCTGTCCTTGGTCCCTAGACTTTCCGGGCCCGTCTGCAGTCCACAGTCATTCTTCTCCCCCACAGGGCTCCCAGATACCCTGTAAGCAGCCAGCAGACCCCTAAAGGGGGCAGTGTTACCTCTGCCTTCTAGAAAACCCAGCCTCTTCTGGGTGATTGCTGCTCTTCAGGAAGGCATTTGATCTTTAAAAGAAAAGCCAGAACACAGAAAACCATAGAAGTCTTACAGTGTGTCGGGTGTGTGTTTTTAAAGCATGAAAATACTTCCCTCCCACACAAACGGGGAGTTCTTCTGGGGAAAGATGCCACAGATCCCGAGGAATGGCAGATCTGGAAAAGCGGATGGGTCTTAAAAATAGACAATTGAACCTAGACTGGAGCTGCAGAAGCTACCTGGCGAGAAAATGAGAATTTGTAACTAAATCTCACATGTTTTTTGACATCCAAAACTCCATTCTGATGAAACTTCTAACTGGGTGGCATTTTGCATTTCCAATTATAATGGAGTAATTGTGTTGCCATAGAGACTGCAAAATTCTGCAATAACTTTTGCTGCCTTGTAACTGCTATAGTGTATATTTGTGTACAAGCAGCTGAGTTTTCTTAATTCAACCTCCTTGCCTCTCCACAAGCACTACCCCACAACCACCACCGCCACCACCACCACCACCACCGCCGCCGCCGCTGCCACCACCACCTTTCTGGATGGATTTTGAAACCACCACACTAGCTTTCATCAAGCCGGTCCTGAAATAATGCACGGAATTATCAGAAGCAATTAAAACTCCTGGCAACCTCGATCATATCACGGAGGAAAAAGCGAAACCAGGTCAAGGTGCAAGCCGCTAGCATCCCCCTAGCCCCAAAGTGCGACAGGGCCATTTACACGTTAATACTCGCAGGCCTTAAATGCTTAGGTGGTTTGTGGGAACAGGCAGGAAAGCCTGAGCAGAGAAAAGCAGGGAGGCAAAGTGACTACACAGGCCTTTCCTTCCTCCCCGAGCAGGCAGAGTGGCTCTCGGAAAGCAATTAGGTAGGTCTCTACAGTAATGCAATTAGGATTTAGTTAAGAAAGTCATTAGTTCTAAAATAACTGAAGTTTAATTTCTGCGACGCTTTATTTGAAAATCGTGTCACAGCAGGTCAATTTACAGCATGCAATAACCAAAACACTGCTATCAGCGACTGCAAGTTATTAACAAATTCTCGGTGTGCATTAAAGGAGAACACGGGTTCCACACCCGGCCTTTCCGACCGACTCCCTCTGTGCGGGCTACAGCCGTGCCTTAGGAACCCTCACTCGGGGTGGACACCGGGTCGTCTCCCGGGCGAGCGCAGCTCCTCGCCAGCCCAGCAACGGTCCGGGCCCGGCCGCGGCCCCCGCCCCGCCACCCGCCGCCGCCGAGGGGCGTTTTCTGCAAACTCACAGGCTGACAAAGTTACATAAACGCCCCGGCCCCCGCCCCCGCGCGCCCACCTGCCCGCCCGCCGGCGCAGGCCGCTCTCCCGCCCGCCAGCCCGCGGCGCAGGGCCCCGAGGCCTCGGCGGGGCCGGGCGTCCACCTGCCGCCAGCAACCGGGCGGCGCGGACAATGACGGCCGGTGGCTTACCGCGGCGGCGGCGGGCCGCGTCTAGCCCTGCTCGGGCGCTCCGAGCCGCATCTCCTCAGCCTGCGCCGCCGCCGGCGGGCGGGCGGGCTCGGGCGGCGACGGCGACAGCAGCCGCGTTGAGCGGGCCGGGCGTGAGGCGGCGCGGCGACGGCGGCGGCGCGAGCAGGCGCGCGGGCTCGGGCTCGGGCGGCGACGGGGATGGTGCTCCGCGGCAGCGGCCCCACAACCTCCCCTCCTCATTCACAAAAAATTGACCCACGTTGAACCATGATGCTGCTCCCCCTCGAGCTCAGAGCCGCGCGGGGATAGGCCGCGCCCTACGCCCGTCAGGCGCCCGAACCCCGCCCCTCCCGCCGGCGGCCCGCTAGCCATTGGCTGCAATGGCTTTGCGTCACCTCCCCCCCTGTGGGCCCCGCCCCCTGCCTGGTTTCTAATGAAGAAAGCGTCAATTACGGCTCGGCCCCGCCTCCAAGAATTCAGCGGTCCTTCCATTGGTCCAAGAGTCCTAAGTCCGCCCCACAATAACCCAACAGCCAGCCCCGCTTCGCGGGCCCTGCAAAGGAGCTCCGCCTTCGTCCGCCCTCTCTCAAAAGTTCCAAACCCCATTGGCTCCTAGCATTGTCAATTCTAGTGAGTGGGGCGTACCGACGACTCTCCAGGCGCCAGCTCTGAGAGCTTTGCTGTCTTAGAAAGAGCAGGGGGCTGGTGCGCGTGCTGATTGAAGCCGTGGACAGACTCCTCAGCAGTCCATGGCGCTGCCTGGGTCAATACAGTGTGCCTGAGCGCCTGTCTTATGCTCTAATGGGGCGCGGAGGAGCTCAGACTGAGGCGAGGCCCGGCCAGGCCCAGCTGCAACCTCCATCTTGGGCAAGGCACAGGTCACGTGGGCTGCGTGCGGGGGACGCTGAGCCCAGAGGGAGTGCGCAGGCGCGGCGGGCCCCGCCCTGCCCCGGGGCAGGCGCGCCGCTTAGGGGTGCGGCTGTGACTGTGGCCTTGCGTGGTCGTGGGAACTGGGGGTTCAGGGACCGCTACTGTTGCAGACGTGTATGCCCTGGGTCACCGCCACCGCGTCCCGGTTTGTTAGAACCAACCCCTTCTTCGCTGGGACTCTTCTAGACCTGGGCCAAGTGCCTATAACTGGCACCCTTAGGTCCATTTCCTTTCCTCAGGGGAGTAGTACAATTTCTCATCCTGTGCATGATATTTCCAGAATTCCACATCCAAAACGAAGGAGGGAGCATCTGGTCCACCCTACGTGGCTTGATCTAGGATACTGGCCCATTTACTAGGCCTTCCCTTAATAGCATTTTTGATCCATGACTGGGGGAAAATTGAAAGTATGTGGATGAAAATTCTTAAGATGCAGTAGATTCTTTTCATTATCTCAGGGTAGTAGTGAGTTAGAAAGTTTTGTTCACTGGGAGAAATTCATACCCTAGGATAGCTCAGCTGTGAAGCCAGGGGATAAATTGCAGAATAGAAAAGAGCAAAAGAAAATGACCGCACTTAGGAGTGCTAGTGCAGCTGCTTGTAGAAAAGTACACTACCAAATTTACATACAAAATAATGCAAGATCTGCGGCCTGCTCCCATTTAGATGGAACAAGAAGTTCAGACGTACCTGAAAGGATTAAGATGTGCAATAATCACAGATTTGATTCGTACTGCGTAAAGACAAACCTGAATAAAAGTTACAGGGGAAAGTTCTGGAATATAATCTTAGATGCAATTACTTTCAAATGATAGAGTTCAATTCCAGGGACGAGGGCGTATTGCTGTGTGCCAATTAGATCTCACAGAATTGTATTTGGTACATAGAACGGTTCTAGCAGCACACAAAGTGTAGGGGAGGGGGCCCCCAGCACCGCCAGGGTTTCTATAGGGCTTTACAGAGCCTCAAGCAGAGGCTTGGTGTTAGAAACCAGGAGATCAGAAATAAAGACAGACCTCTAATACAAAAACACCCAAGAATTAGTAAGACCACCAATTAAAATTTAAACACAAAAACTACTTTCAGACTGGAGATAGAGCACGCCTGACTGGTACAAACAAGACTCTGGGTTTCCTCCCCAATATTGAGAGAAGTCAGGCTCAGCCAAATGGGCATACCTATATATCTCAGAGCTTGGAAGTAGTCTAAGCTGTGTGGTAAGATACATGCTTGTGACTCTTAAGCTTGATCATTAGAACCTAGAGAGGAAAAAACTTGCAGACCTACTAACAGCAGTAGTGAATGTGCACTGAGTATGTGGTAGGCATTGGGTTAAGCACATTACTTTAGAACTCTCGGCAGAAAATTTCCAATCATATCAACCAGAGAATACAGTAAATACCTAGGTATAACTCCAAAAGCAACTGAGAGCTGGTATGATTGGAAAAAAAAAAAAAAAAAAAAAAGAGCAGGTAAGAACAGTCAAGAAGAATGAAGGTAAAATCACTCCCAGAAAATAAACAGACTTTTGGGTGGAAATTGATGGACCTGTCTGTTCCAACTGCCAGGGATGAGTAGCCTTCTGTGCCAAGGCCTAGCCTGGCCAGTTGTTAGTTATTTGTAATATTAATCCTCTAGGGACTTAAAAAAGTAATAAAGATGGATTTTCAACTCAGTGAAAAAAAAGAAGAGAGAATGCAAATTGCAAATAATTTGAAGAAAGTAATGAATTTCTATCTCATCAAGAAGAGAGAACTAAGCATTTTTTTTAAAATACTTTAAAAAAAAACCTGTTAGTGGGTATATTTGTCAGGCATACCATTAACAATCATAAAAGAAAGTACTGAACTCTTGGCATAATTGAAAAATGGTTAACATAATAAGCAGTGAAATAGACAAACCCTGGTTGTGAAATACCCGAGAATACTACTCAGCATTATAAAAGTAAACCACAGGCGGATGAATGTGAATAGCTCGGTGATGAAACCAGACAGCAACAGAACACCCAGGAACCAGGGGACCAGAAACCAGAAGAGTCCCCTGCGCATGGTGGCAGAGGGCTGTGTGGGAAGCACAAGGTAGAGCATTACAAAGGGAAAGAAGGCACGCACAAGGGGTGTGGAATGCGGCTTGTGTGAGGGTAGTTCCTTTTCAAAGCTCACTGGAGTTAAGAGCTACGCCTTTCTCAGACAGGCTTTACCTGAAAACAGTACTGCAGGAAGTGGCTGCGTCACTTTAGAGGCAGCAGGACACAAATGAGGTTTAAAACAGGGAAAGGCTTGCATCTTCAGAGGCTGGTCTTCACAGGAAGGAGTCTTTCAAAGCCGAGACAAGGACTGGATTCCAAGCCAAACAAGCAGAGGCAAAGACACGAAAACAAAAGAAGGAACGCCCAATGAACATGACAGAATGTTCTATTCCTTAATAACAGGAGAAAGGCAACACTTTATATCTGTTGATAAAAGGGAAAGTGAAGAAATAAACATTACACCGCCACTAAGTGTCACCTGATGGAAACTTTTAGACAATTTCTCAACTACACAAACAGATGAAACCTTAAATTTTGTATATTTTTTTCAACAAGTGATCCCAGTTCTTGAAGTCTGTTCTAGTCAGCGTGGCTGTCAGTCAACTTGTAGCTAAAGATTCACAGAAAAGAAAAAATGAAATGGTTGGGTTCTGCATGAAACTCCTCAGGGAAAAATGATCGCTATCAAGCCTGAGGTCACGCATTCAGTCCCAGAGACCACAGGGTGAAGAAGAAATTCTCCACTGACATGCACATGCATGCACTAGTATACACACACACACACACACACACACACACTAAAGTGTAATAAGAGTAGGATGATTTATATTAATGGTGGCTTTTTTTCACTGCAGTTTGTATTACTGAGTTGTCATGTGTTGTTTGAGCTTCACTGAAAAGTTGGTGTAGAAAGCAGGGTGGCCACTCCACTCCAGGCCCAAGCATGTTTATGTCAAGTGTCCTCTAAAAGCCCCAGTCCTGGGTCAGGCTGGTCTCTGGCTCTGTAACAGGGAGAGGAAAAACAGCAAAGAACTGAGGGCATTGAAGACACTGTGTCCTTGAAAACAGCTAGAAGGTAGACTATTTACAACAGAGATTACTATTGTTTTTCCCATAATATGAAAATGCCTGCAGTAGAAAAGAGAAAGCAGACGCTCCTCCGCGGTGAGGACTCGCACTGAGGCTCTCAACTGAAAATGCTGCTTGACTGCTTCGACTTGCATAGTCAGTTTCTACTGGCTGAGTGTGCCCGTCCCCATGATGTTATTTATCTTCTGCTATTTGTCTGTTTACTTGGAAGCCTTACCTGAGGAAACACTGCACTCTGAGAACCCTGACTGGATTCCTTAACTGGGCTTCTGTGGTCACTTTTTGCTGGATGTTGCAAGCCGTGGGGGATTTAATGTCATGACCCTTTTGTTTGCTTTCTCAGTTGGGCTACTCCATTGTCTCTGTCCTGAAGGGTGGCCCTCAAAATAGCACCAGGCCATCCAGAGAAGAAATTTCATGATCCAGGATAGAGCATCTTCTGAAACAGGAGCTGTGGTCCTAGAGGTGTACAGCCTCTTGGCACCCCAGACTCCTCCTGAAAAAGCCCAACAGAACCATTCTAAAGTAGAGACAGGCCTGCGCCAGGAGGAGCAAGCAGGCTGGCTCAGCCAGGACCCGGGGCCAGCTTAGTCTCCTCTATCCAATCACTAGGAAGAACAGAGACACATTCAGGTAAATGCTGAGAGAACTGCTGAGGACCACAACCTTGTTTTATAGTAGATATGCTAGTCAGTCCAGCCTAGAGAAGGATAAGGAGATAAAGGTGACAAGACTATCACTGGGTCCATGTCCCAACAGCTAGCCCAGTGGGTAGGGCATTGGAACACTTGATCAGGGACAGGCAAATAATTGCTATGGGATGAAGACCAGCCAAACCAAAGTCAGGATCCATCCAACAACTCAGGGTGACTGTGGCTTGCAACACTCAGGGACCCTATTGTAGGAAATTTCTATGGTGGCTGAGTGGACAATTGGTATAGAAACAGAGAGCAAAAACTGGAGATTCCAGTGGAACTATGAGTGGAGGGCAGAGGTCACAGTTTACACAGGGATCCAGACTTCATATGGAGACGGGATTGTGGATAGAAAAAGGAAGAGTCACAAGCAGGTGTCCAGGAGATGGGCAGCAGGTGACTTTCTAAGAAATGGAGACACACGAATTGAAGAAAGATGTTGTCATTCTGAGATTTAGCATGGAGAGAGGACAAAGTCTAGGATTCTACAGAGGAGTAGAGTCGTTTACAAAATCTTTAGGAATGTGGCCTGAGAGGTAGCCCTTGAGAACAGACGTAGCTAGGTGAACAAGAAAGCAAGCGGACCCCCAGCAATCAGAAGCAAAATAAACCTAAAGATAAGAAATCTAACATGCGACCTGGAGAGCTGGCTCAGTGGTTAAGAGCATGTGTTGTTCTGCGGAGGGCCCGAGTTCAATTCCCAGCACTCACACCAGGCAGCTCATAACCACTCGTAACTCCAGCTCCAGGGATGCCTCTAACCTCAAGCACATGCACAGACACACACACACACACACGCCATTCTGCACGTGTGAGTAAATAATACTGCCAGTAAAACATTTTAAAAAAGGAAAAGAAATCTAACATGCATAAGACCCTGGGCTTTGACTCCCAGCAGGGACATGGGGAGAAGAAACCTACACAGATGTGTTCATGAGGCAAACAACTGTCCTGGTCTTTCTAAACCAAGCCCTTGGGGCTAAGCACCCAAGGGAGGGGGTGGAGTTTATATCTGCACAGAGCACAGAGTGGAGAAAGCATGCCCTCTGCACAGGAAGACAAGAAGGCACCTCGGAGAAGTGTAGTAGGCCGTTCTTGCTCTGGTCTGGTCTAGACAACCTACAGCATGGGGACTCAGGCCCAGACACTGACACAAAAAATGAGCCCCCATGGGAGAGTTGAGGTTTCTGGTAGTAGCTCAGCTCCCAACCCAGGTTCTCAGAGATTCCCGGCAATAGTCTCGCTCGTGGTGAGCTCATAACCAAAACCTAATACAACCTAAGTGTTTTATATAGAATGTGAAATCTTATATATAAAATTATAAGACCCATAGGAAATGATTCACCGTGAGCAACTGCCAGCGGACAAGTCAAAAAAACGGGGCTTGCCCCTCCCAGGACATGGGAATAAAGTAAGAAAATTTGAAAATAAGTGTATTAGAAATGACTAAAGAAGTTAAGGAAAGCTACACTAGATATGTAACCAAATGGTGAGATGCTAAGAAAAGCACTGACTTTCTTGACCAGTGGGACTTCTAGACATGAAGAATGCAGTCATTAACATTAGAAATGCAGAGTGGGGAGATACAATAATTCTCGATGTTATTGGTGACTTGGAAATGGATCTGGGAAAACTGTCCATGGGCAAACCAACCAGAGAACCCAAGAGAAGGTTGTGCTCATTCATGGCTCAGAACAGGGGCCACAAGGATGCCTGACAGCTCCACCCCACGCCCTATGAGTTGTCAGCTGCTCAGGGCTGTACCCTCTGGAGACCTGTCGAGGGAAGTCAGAAGCCATGGAGTGCTCTCTTGCCTCCCTGAGCTGCTTCCTGGTTGCTGGGTCAGAAAAAGCATCCCTCCACAATGCCTGAGCTTTGCGTGGGATCAGGAAGCAAATCAGGGTGAGCCTTTCTCTCAGCCTTGCTCAGCACCTTCCCATGCCCTGGCCTGTTGTCCTTGGAGCCATGTCTCCCCCCCCCCATGTGTATGAGATCCTATAGGTCAAGCTGGACCTCAGGGGTCTGATCTCACACAAGGCAGCAAAGGGGGAAGAGGGGAAACAAGGACAGGATGGATGTCCTAAGGTGTCTACAGCAGTGGCTCTCAACCCTCCTAACGCTATGACCCTTTCATACAGTTCCTCCTGTTGTGCTGACCCCAGCCATAAAACTATTTCGTTGCTACTTCATGACTGTAATTTTGCTGCTGTTATGAATTGTAATGTAAATATCTGATATGCAACCTCCAAAGGGATCATGACCCACAGGTTAAGAACCAGTGGCCTAAAGGAAAGAGCTCCTCAGATCCAGAAATCTCTCTCCGTTCCGAAGACAGTATCTACCAGATAACACAGGCATGACACTGCACCATGTCAACGAGGCAGACGCTTCATAATAAGAGTCACCAGGAAAAAATGACTCTTCCCTCCGAAGACATGATGGGAGTCATGATGGGAACTGCAGAATCCCTGAGCGACAGATTTGGATGCGGAGCAAAGAGCTTGGTCACCTAGCAGACTGGGCCAGTTGAACTCCACTCAGTGACAAGGAAGCATGGAAACACACATTCAGGCTAACATTGAAGGAACTTACTACCAAAGGTCACTCATGAGGAGAGCTGAGAAGGGATAGTCCTCAGCTCAAGTCGGCAGTCCTGGCTCCAGGACACAGCATGCTCACCCAGCAGCTTCCAGCCTTTGCCGCTGTCCCTCCAGCCATTCAGAGAGCAGCTGTGCCCTGTCATGGATGTGCCCTATCTGTAGGATGGCTGTCCAAAGGACTGGGTTGACACAGACATAGGGGCCCTCCTCTCCGCCAGTGTGGAGAAGGACACACAGCACAGGAATAGGTGAGATCCTGCCTCTGTGTCCCTAGTGTATCTGCTGAAGTGCATACATTAGACAGTTGCCTTAAACTTTGCAGCCAGACATTGCATATTTCTGAGCTCTCAACTTCTGTGAGTCAAGTCTCCTCAGGCTGCAAACCTGTTATCAGCCAAGACTGCATAACACATGTAAGGCCCAGGGTCCTTTTCCAAGCATACTGGCTAATGCCAGAACTCAGTTCTGTGTAACGGTGGTTCTGGAGCCCCAGCTTCCTGAAGCTATCAACGGAGACCTTTCTGAACTCTTAGAAGCCACTGTAATGTCTGTTTCTTGTCTCTCCACAAGGGCAGTCTGTGCTCCCAAAGCCGGCAGGACAATCTCTCCAACTTGGCCTCTCTTGACTTCTAAAAGTGTTCCTGATTAGATCAGGCCCATCAAGGTCTCCTCTGAGATGAAATCAAAGCCCCCTGATTCAGACAGAGCCTGTAAAATCTGCAAAGTCCCTGTCATGCAAAGCAGTAACGAGCAGCAGGCATCTCCCAAAGCGTGTCACTTTGCTGGAACAGCCTTCTGATCTCTATTATTTCTTCCTGGAACAGGAGATTCTACCTCAAAGGTGACTATTACTCTCTCTCTGGGCAGGGAAAAAAAAGAAGAAAGAAATAACGAGAAAAAGAAAAAAAAAAAAAAAGAAACATTCTTTAGTGGGAAGTCACAGCCCAGAGACTGTTTTACAAATAGCCCTATTAAAATAATCTTCATTTCCTTTAGCCTTTCCACATAACTTTGTTACTTTCTATAATTGTTTCTTTCTGTCTAGGCCAGTACAAAAGCATTTAGGTTTTGCTAGTTGGGGCCTTCCTTTTCTAAGAGCACTCTGGATCGCGTAAATCCCACAGAAAGTAAACCTATATGCTTTCCACCTGTTCACCTGTCTTAAGCCCAAAGACTCCTTGATTCTAGATGGAACTCGGGAGGGAGAGGCAAGGCTTTGCCTCCAAGCCCCTTCTGAGCACAAACCTGCCCACACTCCCCTGTGGGACCCTGGGACCACCTTTCACTTCCGTGCATGCTGGTCAGAGGCTCAGCCCGAGCAGCCCCACCTTTATTCCTTCTCCAGCCTGAGTGTGTCTCATGCTAAGCCAGCCGTACATGTTCACATCTGTCTAGTGGCCTCATACATTCTCTCCATCTGTTCTCTTCTGCAACAGAGCACCTGAGACTGGAGAGTCATTTAGAAGAGACGGTTATTAGGCTTACAGAGGCTAAAAATCCAAGATCTATTGGCCTCATTTGCTCGGCTTCTGATGAGATCCTCAGCTGCTCCACGCATGGCAGAAAAAAAAAGTGTAAGGGCAAGAGTATGTTCCAGGAATGAGGAGGGGGTATTGAGCAGAAGAACTGTGTAGGCACGGAGGACAGTGTGCAACGTGAAGTGGGGGTAGTGGGGTGATAACTCGCCCACTCTCAGGGGAGCTGGATTTTTCTCTTAAGAGTGGAGTTAATGACTTTAAGTCATTATTTGATGTTTAATGACATTAAGCCCAATGACTTAACAACTTTTTAAAAGTACCACTGCCTCCTCTCAGCATAGTGCATGGGGGATCAGGTTTCCAACACAAGAATTGGGGCGGGGTTTGTTCAAACCATATTATGTGACTATGACCAGCATTTATAAGTGGCCCATATATTTCTAAAAAGAATGAGCCCTAATCCAAGAGTGTACAGTTCTCTTGAACCATGAACATCAGTTTGGCTTGGGATATATGTAATTATCTATCAGATGGCAGAGCCCTGCGAGATAAGGAACAGCATGGGGAATTATCATGGTAGAATGCCCCTGAAGTGACCTCCCTGGTCCTGTGTGCCCTCCACAAAATCCTTCCCTTAGCCACAGCAGAAATCAGCTGCAAACAAACGTAAAGCTAAGAAGACTCTGAACAGACATATGCAATGACATAAGCATAGAAAATTTCTAGTGGAAAAAAAAAAAAAAAGATCTGAGAAGACCTGACGCTTGTGAGAATGTAAACCCTGTGTGTTGCTAGTGCTGCTGGGAGATTTGGCTTTTTATTTTGCTAAATTTTTCAAATTTTACTACCCTTGAAATAGAATAAACAAGTTCCAAAATGAGGGCAGGAAAAGAAGGGTGGAAAGCTCTTCAATCCAATAGACTCTAGGCAGGAAGCAAGGGCAGAGAAAAAGAGTAACAGGAAAGCCAAGGAAAAGGGGCCAGCCTTGAACACGTTCATTTCCGCATTAGTTTCCTCCCTGTTGCTTTGGTAAAAGGCTACAACCAAAAGCAGGTTAAGGAAGAAAGGGTTTATTTTGGCTTACGGTTCCAAAGGGCCATAGTCCCTCACTGCAAGGAAGGCATAGCAGGATGCTAGCTGTTTACATCTTCATCCACGCCAGCAGCAGAGAGAGGGAACAGGACGGGGGAGGAGGGGGCAGGATATACCTTCAAAGCTCAACCCCAGACACTTACAAAGCCACACCTAATGTTTCCATAATCTCTCTAAACAGTACCATCAGCCAGGAACCAAGTATCCAGATATGTGAGGCTATGGGGAACACTTCACATTCAAATGATGTAAGGACTAGATTATTATGGTCCATTTCCCGTATGAAGAATGCCTAAATTTGATCAGTTACAAATACTAGGAGTTCTAGAACCCTCTCTCCCTTAGCTGGCAGCTGGCACCTACTTGCTTCAGAGCCCTTAGAATTAGAAAGTGCCAGGCAGTCTGCTATGTGACTGGGGCCACATCAAAAAAGGCAGCAGTTTCAAGCCCCAAATGCTTCTTTAGATAAGGCTCTGTGTCCTAAACCCATGAGATAGGGGACTTAGGAAGTGGGTGATTCTCAGCTTATGGGAAAGGGGAATTTCTTCTGATACTGTTTTGCCAGCATGTATGTGTGGACACCATATGTATGTGGGGCACCTGAAGGGACCAGAAGAGTGCACAGGATCCCCTGGAAGTAGAGAATGGTTGTTAGTTGTCGCGTGGGTGCTAAGCATGAACCTCTGTAAGAGGATCAAGTTCTTTCAGATGTTGTGCCATCTCTGTGCATGCCCATTTTGCTCTATGCTTCATAGATGGTACATTAAAAGTTTCTTTGTTTTCAAGAAAGCCTTAGATTTGTTATTTAATCTCCCATAAATCACCACAAGAACAATGATTGCACATGGACTAAATTTGCCAGGTAAAGACAGTTTGTCAAGTCAGATTTAGAAACCAGAGCCACCTACTGCTTACAAATGATAGCGCCAAAACAGGACCTGTAAACACCAGTGGGCTGAAGAGCAGAAACACAACGTTTAAGCCAAAACTTTTGAAAGCACTGCCGTCATTACAAAATGGCTGGAATTTTCTACAAAAAGAAAGCTTTGTTGGAGATAGGGCTGACCACTGTGGGAAGGAAGATTGACCAGGAAGACACAGCAGCTAAATCTCCTTTCATGACATTCCACGTCATGACAACATAAAGCAAAGCTTCATAGTTCAAGGGAGGAATATGTAAGCCCACAGCATGGTGAGTGTTAGTCTCTTCGTGGCTATGACTCATGGTTTGAGCCGTAAAGCAGCACACTTGGAAAGTGTCCTACACTGCTGGAACACTAGTGAGAAAGCATATACTCTCCACAGAGTTGCATGTTCAAGCGCTTGCCACAGCAGATCTTAGCACACTGGGAGAGCCGGCATCTTGCAGATCACCTTGTGTGCTGAGCTCAGAGGTCAGAGGTTCTGTCCCCATGGGCAGTGTTACAACTGAGGAAAGGTTAGAATGACCATGTACCCATTAAGAACATTTAGAATTTCAAAGAAGTTGACAACTGGATGTGGTGATGTACACCTGTGAGCCCCCAGTGTTGGAAACTTCTGAAAATAGTTCAGGTAATTTGGGTAAATAACCAAGAAACTGTGCCTTGATCAGATGTCCTCATCCATCCTGAGCCAGATGGACAGACAAAAAAATATATAAAATAGAGAAGTCCAAACAGCAGTACATGCATATGCAGAAATGTGTGGTGGTCTGAATAAAAATGGCCCTCGTGGGCTATAGGGAATGGCACTATTAGGAGGTGTGACCTCGGAGGATGTGTGTCACTTTGAGGTTTCATATGCTCAAGCCAGATCCAGTATCACTCTCTCTTCCTGCTGCCTGTCTACCCAGATATAGAGCGCTCTCTGAAACCTCTCCAGGACCATGGATGCCCGCACGCCATTATGTTTCCCACAGTGATGATAATGGACTAAATCTCTGAACACTAGGCCAGCCCCAATTAAATGTTGTCCTTTATAAGAGTTGCCGTGGTCATGGTGTCTCTTCACAGCAATAAAGCCCTCACTAAGAGGGTGACCTATAACACCTTTAGAGATCGTGTCTGGGAGCATACAAATGTTACTAGTCCAGGGCTGAGTGAACTGAGTGTCCCTCTAAACAGCGGCATACTATACAACCAGGAAAGGAATGTGTGATTATGGTTACGTGATCGCAGATGTGATCACTTGTTTGTGATCAATGGAGACAGACTACTAAGTCACTGGGCTTAGACATGTGGCTCTCCCTTCTGAAAGGATGAATAAAACCATTACTTTACCCTGAACAGTAGCAAAGTATCCTTTATGGGAAAAGTCAAGCTTCAGAGTTTTAGCAGGCAGTGTGAGGGGAATAGGTTATGATCAGTGGGTAGATCTTTAAATACAGAATGGAAAAGAAACAAAACCAGAAACCATAGAGAAAAACATTGTTGTTCAACTTCATGATCCATCAGGGAAAGGCAAACTAAAGCCACAGTCAGTCACTATAACATCTACAGGAAGAGCAGAGACAAAAAGATGATAAAGGTGCCTGTGCCGTTGTGGCGGAATGGGGCCTTTCTCGGCACGTTTGCGGGAATGTGTGCTCACAGCTCTGAAATACAGAGCTTTTGTTTTTGTTCATCGCGGCTCTCTCCTGTGTAAACATATCTAACGTAGGACGCGGTGAGCCAGCTGCTTGGCATTCTCCCCTGATAAATGCAAACTTCTGCTCATACAAAAACCGAATGCAGTGTTTACTGACCCTCTATTCACAGCAGCCACAGAAAAGACTTGTTCCGAGTCTGTGGCTGAGTATATGAATCAAGTGATCCCTCCAAACAGTGGAGTATTATACAACCAGGAAAGGAACGCACAATTGTGGTATTGTGGTAACGTGATCACACTTGTGAGCATGTGTTATCATATAAATGTCTCTGCAGTTGCTGTGTACAGGAGCACTGAAGCCAGCCCAAGCTGGGCCTGTTCTCATCTCATGCTCACGGCAGACAGGTGTGCTTAGGAGTCGTGTTGCTTTCAAGAACGAGAGCAAGGAAGCGTGGAGCAGTGAGAAGGGTGGGTGTGCGGAGGGTGTGTGACATCTCCCCAGATGTCTCGGACATCTTCGCTGTGGTCACTGTTGCAGGTGGCATGGCGCCCATTTCCCGAAAGGCCTTGGGAGTGGAGCTGCTTGGTGAGTCACTCCGGGAACTGAGGGCGGAGCCCACACTGACCCAGGGCTAGCTGACCTGAAAGAGTGTGTTTTAAACCTCTTCCATAATTGTGTTATCTCCTTCTTCAGTACCAGCTTATTGGGCAATCAACCCCCCTCCCCCCGCACTGGTTTAATAGAACAATTATTAATACCTTTCCTCAGTTAAAAATGGAACCACTGTGTGCTCCACAACACCAAGGTCAGAGTTATTTAAAAACATTCAAGCTGGGCGGTGGTGGCACACACCTTTAATCCCAGCACTTGGGAGGCAGAGGCAGGTGGATTTCTGAGTTTGAGGCCAGCATGGTCTACAGAGTGAGTTCTAGGACAGCCAGGGCTACACAGAGAAACCCTGTCTCAAAAAAACAAAAAACGAAAAAAATAAAATAAAATAAAAAATAGATAAAAATAAAATCATTCAGTAGAGCACTTACCTGGCAAGCAGGAAGCTCTGGGTTGGATCCCCAACAGTACTTAAAACCGGGTATGGTCTTCCATGCCTATAATGGTAGCACTCTGCAGGAAAAAGCAGGAGGGGAACAGGTTCGAGGTGGTCTTCAGTTACATAGTGAGTTTGATGCCAACCCCGAGACACAGAAATCTGTCTTAAAAGCAAAACCAGTAACAAAACCTACTAGAACAAACAATCAGTTCAACAAATAAACAACAAAAACAACAAAAAGCAGTTGCTCTACTTAGACAAAACATCTTTTATGCTCCCAATTAGGGGTCACCTCCCTAAGCCATCTTGTAGAAACCCCTGGCCTCATGAGGACTTCAAAGCAGGCCAGGAAATCACTGTGAGCAGTGAGGCATCTGTTTGTTAATTTTAATTTTATTTTCCCCCCACTAAACATTCAAGTGAGAAACATTTGGAGATTTATATTCAGGGCACAGGACCAAATGGTATCCGAAGCATTTCTTTGTTAAATATAATTAATTTTCTTGGCTTTTTTCCTCCATCATGACAACGCTGCATCATTCCCATTCATCCTATTTATAGGTGGACCCCTCTCCCAGAGTCGGTGACGCCTGTGGAGATGCCGGAGGGAGACAGAGGTTCTGTTTCCTTTCTTGTTCTGCTATCAGAAAACGGGAGCCAGGTACTTTGTGGTACCAACTTTTAATTTAAAAAACAACATGCAGCAAATGAGGGATGAGTTTTTGAGTGACTTTCGGCTTGTCTAAAGCAGGCAGCCAGCTCACCCGGAGCTGGGGAAGGTGTGGGAGGGAGGTTTGTGTTTAGCTGGAGAGAGCAAAAATATTACTACTTCTTTTCCTTGTTTTTGTTTGTTTGTTTGTTTTTGTTTGTTTGATTTTGTTTTTTTCCCAGATAAGAAGGAAGGCTTCTTTGTCACACACACACACACACACACACACCTTCTTTGTCTCACACACACACACACACACACACACACACACTCACACTCGAATGCACACCCACTGCAGTTACAATCTAAAGAATCCTGGAAGGAAAACTGCACAATGTTATTTTTCCAATAAAAGACACATGTGATCCGGCCTGGTGTTGTTTTTAAGTGGAGATATTGACTTCCATCTGACTGATGAGTGGAGTGTCTTTCTCCTGAAATATTGATGGTAGATTACACGAAACCACAAACTATCTCCGCAAAGCCATCATCTGTAATCCTAATGGTCTTTTCTCTCCTCAGGATGACTGCTACATTCATGATATGATAGCTTTATTCTGTCTTGGGGAAAAACTTTTTACCATACTGCTAAATTAACTTGTCAAAAGGCTTCAAACTTCGGAAGCTTTTACAGCTCAATTCAGTGCTATTATTCAAGATTGAAAGGGAAGGCCACGGACTGTAAAAGCTTGCAAAAAATAAATTTCACGGGCTTTCATAGACTGAGTGAAATACTTACCTTTTGTTCAGGTTGTATGTCTTTATTGAAGAGTCTGCGAATAGCTGTGTTTGCCTATAAATCCTCACTCTTCCCTGAAAGGCTGCGTGCTCTCGTCTGCTGCCCTCGAGGCCGCTTTCAATGTGTCCCCTCTTGAGGACAATTTACATCCAGCGAACACAGTAGAGCTGGGTACACTCCAAGATGTGGGAGCAGATGGAAGTCAAAGATCCCCAGCCTCCAGAACAAGCCTCGATCTTTTCAATTCTCCTATTCTAAAAAAAAAAAAAAAAAAAAAAAAAAAAAAAAAAAAATCGTAAGGACCTGGATGGCCAATTACTGCTTGTAATTACAGGCTAACTCTCAGGGCGCATTCCAGGAGATGCTGCTCTATGCGAGGGATGAGGAGGAAGAGACCTGGCTGCAAACCTTGGCAGCATCCTCACCGTGACAGGGCATCTGAAACACTGAATGGCTGGCACTCGGCGCCAGCACAGCTAGGTAGTGGGTGAGCTCTACCATCTACCCCACAGGAAAGACAGCCCATGAGTCAGAGGTTGGCCGGCAGCCTGGTGTACATGTCGCCCAAGATCGACATAAGCCAGCCCTTTTCTCCCTGCAACCAGGAATATTCTGGCAGTGGGTGGAAGTGCTCAGGCAGGAGTCTCGTTGTCATGGAGTTGGCCAACATTTCAGCCACTGGAGGTCAGTCAGAATGTCAGGTGGGCTTTGCTGGCATCCTGTGGACTGAGGTTCTCATGACTGCCCTTCCGTTAGTAGGAAGTATCTCAACAGTGACTCGGTGCAATAGAGATATTGTAAAACATAGATTTTATGCTCCTGTGCCAAAGAGTGAACAGGACTGAAGAACAAAATTCGTTTATTTGATATTTTTGTTTGCTTCTTCATTTGTTTGGCTTTAAGACAGGATAGGTGGGGCCTTGGCAGGCTGGAAACTCGCCACAGATACCTTGCTGGCTTCAAACTGTGAGGCATGTTCCTACCTCTGCCTCCTGACTGTTAGGCATGTGCTGTCCAGGAGGCATGATTTGTAGATATTACCCTGCTCCTGGTTGTACTTAAAGGCAAGTTGATATGCTCTCTTCCATGAAGCCTGCCCTACCATGGAATAGAGTCTTTCCTATCCACCACTGAGCCTGCTTCAGTCACCATTGAGCCTGCCCTGCCCACCATTGAGCCCACCCTGCCCACCATGGAGCCTGCCCTGTCCACCAACCACTTTTTGCACTACGTTTCTGTTGGGCAAAGCCTTACTTTCTTAGACATGTGACAGTTCCCGTATTGCACGAAAGGTCTTTGCATCACAGAAGATGGCTCTAATCAGCCAGGAGCTGAGTGACATCCTCCTTGTCCTAGCCACAGTCCCTGTCACAATGGCTCACACCTACAGAGAGGTGCATGGCAGCAATGAATAGGCTTTAAAGCTGTCTAATTGGTACCTAAGAGTGCAGACAGGTGCAGGGGCCCCACAAGTTAGGGAACCCCTTTGAGGTTTCCATGAAGTACCAGTGAAGACTCACAGGAGAGTCAGGATCAGGTTTTAGTGGCCAGGTGTGGCAGGAATAGTGACCGATGGTCCATTTCAGGCCTGGGCAAGGGGGTAAGGTAAGGTTGGTTCAAAGGTCAGAAGCTCAGTCGGGTGTCCTGATCAAACAGAGCCCACTTTCCCGTACTGCATAGCACACTCTAGGAGACTCTCTTCTGGGGTGCAACCATCTCCACAGGTCTCCCATGCTGCATTTTGAGAGTCACGCTTAAATGAAGCAACACAGCAGAGCAAGCAGCCCGGGTGACTGGTGAGGAGAGTCATCCTGAGGTCAGGATCCTCTACCAGCCAGCGCCTCCACAGTCTCCTCTTTCCCTCTGAGTGATGTGGGGAAGACTCACATGAATGACGGTCCCACGAGCTTGCCGGGCTTGTGTTTGACATCACGTAGACGGATCATCGCGACTCTTTGCTGCCATCTTAAAGAAGAGCCTCTATTATTATTCTTGTTTTTCCAAGAAGAAAGATGAATACGCAGAGTCTCCTCCAAGTGGCTTTCTAGATCCACACAGCACTGATATTTCCAAGAAGAAAATATCAGGGGCAAGGCAGGCATCTACCTGCTAACTCCTCCGGGTTTCTCACAAGCCACACTGTCCTCCAGCTCACCCACAGACGGAAGATGCGATCCCTGTACGGTGTGGCCAGATCCAACCAGGCAGAAGGTGCCCCGGGCCAAAGGGCAATGGCCGGTGCCTCCCACTGTCAGAACCCGATTTTTCTGTTAACGATGAGAGCCTTTTAGACTCGCAGAGTCTTCCCTGCACTGACAGTTTTCTTCTTCCTGTAGGGGTTTCCTGATGAATTCAGATAATAAGTGGAGAAGTAGAAATGGGATTTGCCAAACTATCTACAGGAGGATTTTAGTTTGGGGCTTGTGTACTGGGCAGCACATGAAATGACACCCCCGGGTGTTGTACCTGAAGATTCTGACAGCAAGAACGGGAGCAGCTATAGTAATTAATCAAAGGCTCTCCTGATAATTTGAGAAGATGCCTCTCCTGAGACCTAGAATGGGAGGGAGGGAGGTGGAGTGGGGAGACTCGTCAAGCCGCCAAGTCAGAAGCAGGGCTGATGGGATGCCTCCATGGGTAAAGGGGCTTGCTGCCAAGCCTGACGACCTAAGTTCGATCCCCAGGATCCACATGGTAGAAGAAGAGCACTGATTCATGCAAGTTGTCCTCTGAACTCAACACACGCATGCGCATGAGTGTTCACACACAAAACACCCACATGCAAAGAGGCAGACAAATGTGATTTTTATTTTAAAAGGCCAGGGCAAACATGTGGGGATTCCTCTCACGTGAAGACATGTATGAACATAAACAAGTGTACTTGTGTCCTCCCCCAAGTACATGTTGAAATTGTTCCCCCGAAAGATGATGGTGTTAGAGATGGGGCCTCTGGAAAGGGGATTCGATCGGGTGACAAATGACAGAGAAAGGAATCTTTGGAAACACTAGGCTGTTGACTCACACAGGCTTTATCACAGGCAACTCTGCATCAGGCGAGAGTGTAGCAGTGTCGTCGTCATTAGAGGGGTGTGTCTGAGAGGGGAGCATGGACTGGAGAGGACACCCCAATAGTAAGCAGGCTGCAGGCCTCCTTAGGGTAGCTTTTTAAATGGAATTGAGTGACAGAAACAAAGAAACAGAGAAAGAGAAAAAAAAACAAAGAAATCGAGTGATTAAGGAGGGATAAATACAGAGACAGATAGACACAGAGACATACAGGGAGAAAGGCGGAGAAGGAGGTGGAAGTCAGCTCAGGCTCCTGTCCTTTACAGAACCCATCCCTGGTCCCTGGTTTCCTCTCTAATTCCATGGTCTGAGCTGCAGAGTATCTGCATAATTTCACCTTTCTTTGTTCTTTCTATTCTCTTGATGACAACAGGCCTGGGTCCCATCCCTTCAACAGTTCTCACCCAGGGCATTAGTTAGTGGCATCTCCGTGTGAAGGATGGACCCTCCGCTGCCTGCAGATGTCTACTCTGCTTTTGAGAGCAGACATCTGGCTGGCTTCGTGCGAGTGAAGAGACTCTGACCCTGGGTGAGCCTTTTCACTCCTGTGCAGGCACACGCATGCCTCCCATGAGGCCAGATGAGCCCCAGGACCAGCTGAGACGTTTATGCTGCCTCCCTTTGTCCCCAGCCCCAAAGACAGAGTATACCTCACAGGGTCTCACCACTCTCCAACATGACCTCCTTTCCTACCCCAAGTCCTCGTTCCCCAAAATGACTAGGTCCAGCTCAGAGTTCTGCTTAGTGGTGTGGCCCCCCCCCTCCAAGAGGTTGATGACTAAACTATTCACAAACCTTGTGTAAGAGGCAGGGACCCTCTGAGCAGAGGATGGTAGTAGCTCTTCCTGTGCTGATAGAGGAAGAAGGTGAAGGCTTTGTCCCCATTCCACACAACAGAACATGGTCCTGCCTAGAGCTTCTGGCTGCTCTCTAGATTTGGGATCTGGGTGCTGTCACCTCATCCCGATGTTTCAGTTGTGATTCTCAACCTTGCTAGTGCTGTGTGACCCCTCAGTACAGTTCCTCGTGTTGTGTTGACCTCCCCCAACCATAAAATTATTTTCATTGCTACTTCACAGTCACTTTGCTACTGTTATGAATTGGAAAGTAAATATCTGTTTTCTGATGGTCTCAGACAACCTCTGTGAAAGGGTTTTCCATCTACAAACAGGTTGTGACCCACAGGTTGAGAACCATAGTTCTAATTTGTCACTGGGAGTCTTGTGGATGCCGGCCAGCAACAGGTGTGGGAGCAGCCAGGGCTCCTGATGCCAACTTAAACTGTCCGCAGCAGCTAGCTGGCGTTATTTCCTACCTAACAAGAAGAGGCCGGGATTCCCTGCTTCCAGGGCTCTTCACTCTTCTTTAGGTTTTAGAAACCCCGAGCATAGATGTGTAGCTATGTAGAGGCACAGCTGCCTGTTATGATCAGGAGGCAACAAACGTGAAGATGACCAGGAACTTGCTCCAGATATTGGAAGAGAGAATCAGGAGATGCTTTAGTTCCTGGGTGTCACCAACAGGGAGTCACGGCACCTGGGGCTGTGCATTTCCACATCTGTCTGTGTGTGAGAGAAAAACAAACCTCAATAAATTTAATCTGCGGGGGTACAGTCATACACGACTTATAGCCTACAGCATTCCTAATCAATAGAATATATATGTACATATATATATTTTATATATTATAAATATATATTTATAATATAATATAATATAATATAATATAATATAATATAATATATAATAAATATTACATATATATATATATATATATATATGTATATGTATGTATTCCAGGGCCTTAAGTGGACATCATTCACTGTCTATAACCTGAGTAAGTTCTGCTGAGGCTAGTCTTCTTCTCTGGTATAAGAAATAATTAGCCTAAATATTAGTTCATAGAAAGTTTGCGTCTCAAATGGGAGCCAATACAGGCCCAATCCCGAGGGCCAGGAACAGGCACTCCCACGGAAGGAGGCTCTGTGACCTAAGGAGCACTCTTCTAGAGACAGTGATGTTAGTGCAAGGTGTGACTGTTGTACCCCCACTCACACACCGCCAATGCCGCCGGGGACAGTGGTGTCGAGCAGCCACCGTGGCAGCCCAGCCTGTCCCTGTGCTGTCTAATCATCTGACAGTCCTCAGATCTGCCCTCCTCCCGGGAACCTGCGCAGTTCAGGGAGCAGACGTTTGTGGGAAGTCCCTCTGCAGTCTGTCTGTGCGGATCTGGCCCTGGGGGGTTGTTTCTCTCCCCTTCCTGTGCTTCCTGCTGTGGGAAACCATAAGGGAGCTCAAATCACTTCTTCTCTGGGTCATTACCTCCAAGAACATCCATGCTGGCTGAGCTCCCCAAGACCGTGCAAACCAATTTTAATCCACTGTGCCTTTGAAAGCAGTTCCCCACCCCAGAGTGCCTTCAACTACATCCGAAAAGGACAGCGCTGTTCAAAATTGTAATTCCATTATCTCAGACTGTGACACAAATGCCAACCCTCTGCGGGAATCGTTTTCAACATTTTCCCTTGAAATAAGAGTTTGGCCTGTTAACCTCTCCTTCCCTTCTGAAACCGTTTCCACCCAGGAAGGGAAACACCGCACATTCGGGATTGAGGCACACGTGTTTGTATGTGCGGACACACAAGGATGATGGAAGTCAAAGTCTTTTGTGATTTTTGTGCTTTTATTTCCCCCTATTGATGTTGTTTGAGACATGACTGTGACCTTATAAAAATGTAAGGTTTGCGATGGAGAAATGGCTGAGCACTTGCTGCTCTCACAGAGGACCCAGGTTCAGGTTCCAGCTCACGACCGCCCTGAACTCCTGCTCCCTGGGTCTGCTGCCATCTTCTGGCCTCCATGGGTACCTGCACTCATGTGCCTATACCCCCACCTCACAAATAATTAAATGTAATAAAAATTAAAAACATACAAGGCTTAGTGACCTTTAAGTCAAGTAAAATTTACTTACACATGTGTCTTAGTAAATTTCGATGACTTCAATAAATTACTTGTTGAAATGCACTGACCATTACATGAGAACACATTAGCTGTTTATTTTCTTGACAGTTGTGTTCTCCTATGGGAAAGTGTATATTAGTTACTTACAAAATACCTTGACAAAAGCAACTTATGGGAGAAAGGGCTTATTCTAATTCATATTTCCAGGGTACATCATGGTGGATAAGTCAAGATGGCAGGAGCTTAAGCAACAGCCCAGAATGCGCTGGGGATTTAAAGTGGTGCATCCCTGCCTGTCTGTTCGTAACTGCACAGAGGATGCTGTGGACTTGGAATGGTGCGCCCACTCTATAAGCACAACCCTGGCTCCAACATGCCCACCGTTAAGTAGCAGAGAGCATGACTACATGCTGTCACTCAGCTCCCTTTCTGGTCTTGCATAGTCCAGGATCCCAACTAGGGAATGGCACCACCCACAGTGGGCGTGTCTTCCTACCTCCATTTATATAATCATGATAATCCCCTACAGGCATGCTCAGATGTTCTGGTGACTCTAGATCCTTTCCAGCACCCAGAGGAATTTGAATGCCTCTTCAGTTCTGTATGCGTATCACTGAGCATATAGTGGCCTTTGCTGTTATCATTGGCAAAGGACGCACAGCAAGCTCTCTGTAAATATTGGCCTATACAAATGGTTCCCGCTAAAGGTTACTGCATGTAGGCACCATGCTTTCTGTGGGCCTTCTCTGCAGCACCACTTCTAACTCCATATTCAGTTTCTATTGAAGTTGTGACTTTTGCATGAATTGCAACAATCCATAAAATGTCGAATTCGTAAGTGCTGCTAGAGTTTTCTCTGGGAGGACGCCTGCTCTTCAGGCATTGTCAGATGCATGCATAGATTATTTATTTTGCCTTTGACGCAGGCGACTGTGACCTGTGGCCTCCCTGGCTGCTTCCATTCGCCAGCTCACTTACCCACACCAGCTACAGCTGCCTGTGTGTTTATTTTGGTCGTGCATTTCAAAGGCCCATTTCTACCCTAAACAGACATAATGGAGCAGCTGTGGCTGATAAAAACTCCGGCATAATCCTCACCCTCTTGTACATATCCTGTGGTTTCAGATTTAATTTTAAAATTTCGCTTAACTCTTGATTCGCAATTGATATAGTGGATTCTGTGGAAAATGCCAGCAAAGCTGCTCTCTCCCGGAACAGGCATGAACAGAGAATAACAGTGCCTCTTCCTGCCTCCCGAGCAGCCAAGATGGCTGACACAGCGAGGCCCCTCCTCCTCAACAGGGTGTTGGATAACAGGCACGTGGATGGGCTACTAGAGTCCACAGGTAGCAAGCCTTTGTGAGACGGGAAGGAACATGTGACTAGAAGGATTAGGCCTGTGACTGGCCTAGGCCTCTCATGACCGTCTCCTCCTCACAAGCCATTCGGAGAAGTCTTCATTGGAAGAAGCCCAGAAACTGTCTAGAATGTGCTGAGGACTTAAGGTGGCACACCCATGCCCTTCCGTTCATGATTGCACGGAGAACGCAGTGGATTTGAGGTGGCGCGCCCCTGCCTTTCAGTTCCTTCCTCAAATACAACACTGGCTCCGTGAAGCACACCAGGTGAGAAGCCCAGGACACGCTGCATTATATTTACTTATATCTATCTGAAAACAAAACCAAGTTTTCCTTCCTCAAACCATTCACAAGCTCTGGGGCCTTCTGTAAGCCAGAAGCCCTCAACCCACAGAGCCCAGGTCCCAGGGATGGAGCTGACACGCTGAGGTGCAGTTAGCATGCATTTACAAATCCGATCAGTCCTTCCAGCATCTGGCCGTCATAAAATCCATGTTACCTGGTGCTGCAGAACCCGGCAAATGACCCAACAACTCTGCTCTGGCAGCGTACCTCGTTCTGAGTTTGGCTGCACAGTTTTTTAAAAGTCTAGGTTCAGTGAGAAAGAACCTACGGCCGGGAATGATCGAAGGAGACAGACAACACTGACCTCTGTCCTCTACATACACACGTATACACACACATACACACTCCCCCCTCACATCCATGCACATACACACACATGAACATGTATAAACACACAAATGAACATATATAAACACACAGGAACATGCATTAACACACATGCATGAGCATGTATAAACACACAGATGAACATGTATAAACATACAAATGGACATGTATAAACACATAGGAACATGCATAAACACACATGCACGAACGTCTATAAACACACACATGCACGAACATCTATAAACACACACATACACTCTCTTGTGAGCATGTGACCACATGTGCGCACACACAGGCACACACACGAACACTATAAATATGCAAATGAACAATTGTAAGCACACATAGGAACATGCATAAATGCACATGTATGAACATGTACACACATGCACACACACACACACACACACACACACACACACACACACGAGTACATGTGATTGCCCAGAAGAAAGCATCAGAGCGCCACAGTTACAGATGGTGCAATCCGCCTGCCGTGGGTACCAAGAACCAAGCTCCAGACCCAGGAAGAGCAGGAGGTGCTCGCTCTTAACCCAGCCCTCACTGTAGATTTCTTTTTGTCAGGTAAATGCTCTTTGTCAAGTAAATAGCACTTTCCTTTATTTTTAGTTTCTGAGACTTTTTTTTTTTTAAGATCGTATGTTTTAAATTCATCAAAACCCCTTTTTATCTGACAAATGTTGAGTGGTTTTTTTTTTTTTCTCTTCTTTGGACAGAATGACACTGATTTATTTTCAAATATTGAGTCACCTCTGTACAATTTGCTTGAAGACTACTTACAGGTGAAGTACTATTTAAAATTTTTCCTATGTAAAATAATTTCAAAAGGAAAATGTCTTAACTTGAGTGTGCGCTGTTGCCATGCGCCGAGTGCTGGCCAGTGAGCAGCGTCCACAGTCACTACCCAGCTAGGAAGGCCCAAACTTTGCTGCTTCAGTTCGCTTCCACCTTGACCTTTATGTAGACAGAATCCGTTTCTTTTCCCGGCATCCTGTTCTGGTGTCTTGGGGGCGTCGTCTATCCCTTGGTCTTCTTGTTGCTTGTTCTGGTTCTTACTCGTGTGGCCTTGTCCGCTCACTCACTGGGTTACCATGAGCGGTGTGGTTCTTTCTCTGCTTCCAGAGGAGTTCTGAGTTCCTCAGAGACCGCTGAGTTACTGACAGGCTGGGACCCGTCATTCCCAGGTGGGGCTGGGGGATGATTCCTACAGACTTTGATAATTCAGAGCTGGGCTATTGTACCCTAACATCCAGGAAAAGATGTTGCTGGAGCTGTGAGGACCAGCACTGAATTTTCTTCCTGATTCTGTTTGCAGAAATCTCCACAGTAGGAGACTGACACCATGCAAATTAGCCACCATCTTAAACAAGAGCATTGCGTCTCAGAAAGTTTTTAAAAATGGCTGCTCCTTGGTGTGTGTGTGTGTGTGTGTGTGTGTGTGTGTGTGTGTTGTTTATTTTTTGCTTTTGTTTTTAATTAGGTTTCTTGCTCTGAGCTGGGCCTAGACTCCCGTTTCTGTCTCCTAGGCTGGCAAGGCTGGCAAATGTGCCTCAGGAATCTCCCACATCAGCAAAGCTCATTTGGGCAAAAGCTGACTTTAAAGTTGTTTTCCAGTTTGGCAATCATGAATAGAGCTGCTATAAACAGTGATGGGGTATGGGATTAAATTTTCTCTCTCTCTCTCTCTCTCTCTCTCTCTCTCTCTCTCTCTCTCTCTCTGTGTGTGTGTGTGTGTGTGTGTGTGTGTGTGTGTGTGTGCAGTAGTCCTTAGAGGCCAGAAGAGGACACCACAGAGTTAAAGTTACAGATGGTTGTGAACTGTCTGACAAGGGTGCTTGGAATCAAGTTCTACTCTTCCACAAAAGCAGCAAATACTTTTAACCACTGAGTCATTTCTCAAGTTCCACTCCACCAATCAATCTGTCCCTGTCTCTGTCTCTGTCTCTGTCTCTGTCTCTCTCTCTCTCTGTCAGTTTTTCCAGACAGGGTTTCTCTGTGTAGCCCTGGCTTCTTAAAACTCACTTTGCAGACCAGGCTGACTTGGAACTCACAGAGATCCACCTGCCTCTGCTTCCGGAGTACCAGTGTTAAAGGCACGGGCCACCACCCAGGCTTATATGTCTCTTAATAAAGGATATTTTAGACCAGAAGGATGCTATCTGTCCCAGCATATTTCCACTCAGTTGACAGATGTCATCCAGGAACCCGCTGCAGCCCAGCAAGATGCTCCAAATGACCTGTACCTTACTAGCCCCAGGTGTTCCTTCAGAATGTGGGAGCCCCGGGCTCACTGAAAGTGGATGTGAAAGAGACGCCCCCGGGGGCCTGCTCCAAGGCTATTCTTTGCCCCCCCCCCTTGTATCCCCAGCTCCTACCCTGTCCTGGCCTTGGATTCACACTCCAACCTTCCTGGACCCCACATGGTCCTCCTCAGCTGAGAAGCAGCAACAGAAGAGACCACGTGGTCCCTCACCGCCAACAAGAAGCTCAAATGTTGGCTCTCAGGCTGTCTGTCCAAAGACCCAGAAGTTAGCTCAACCTGGACTATAGGAGGACTTCCGGTGGTGAGATAAAAGCCAACATTCTTCAAAAACGTATAAAAACCAGTGTTCACTGGTAAAAGGAGCCATTCCCTTCCCTCTGGCAGAAGGGACATATGGCTCCAGCGACGTATACCTGTAGCTGCATAGCAAAGCACCCTCAGCGTCACAAGTGTCACAGTGTCAGTGACCTAGTAAACATCTCAAAACTTCCACCTGGCACGCTAGCTTCTCACTCCCCAGGCTCCTCCGGACACACATTCGTTCTCTTCCTAACTGCAAGGCGTTTTCCCTGTCCCTGCTGTTCTCACTGTTCTATCCATTTATCATCTGTCTATCCTCTATCTATCTATCTATCTATCTATCTATCTATCTATCTATCATCTATTTATCTGTCTATCCATCCAACCACTTATCTATTTTGTCTATCCATTTATTCATCCATCCATCTATCCATCCATTTATCATCTATTTAATCTTTCTGCCTATCCATCTATCCAGTTATCATCTATTTCACCTATCTGTCTGTCTGCCTATCCACCCATCCGTTTATCATCTATTTTATCTGTATGTCTGTCTATTCATCCACTTATTATCTATTTTATCTATGTCTATCCACCTACCCAATTATATCTATCAGTTGTCTATCCACCCATTTATCGTCTATTTTATCTATCCATCTGTCTGTCTACCCATTTATTATCTATCTATCTATCTATCTATTTATCTATCTATCTATCTATCTATCTATCTATCTATCATCTATCTCACACCCACTTATTCTCTCTATCCCTTGCTGTTTTATTGCTCTCCAATGCTCTGTTCTCTATTTCTCGCTATCTCCAATTCTCTCCCACTCTCCCAGCCCTGGCTCTGGCCAGTCTGCAGATAGGAACCAGTTTCATCGATCCTGAGGAATGCTGACTTTTATATAGCTGCTAGAAATTCTCCTATAGTCCAGGTTGCGGCCATTTCTGTATATTTGGTTGCGGCCAAGACAGAACAAAAACTAGAGTTGAAAACACTTTAAACATGAAAATATATTTACCTTTATGAGGAGTCCTTCCCACACACACACACACACACACACACACACACACACACACGCATGCACACACCACTCACACAAAGCACACCAATCCACACAGTTCAGAGACAAATGGCACCTGTACGAGAACACAGGCCAGCATCTTGGGGTCTGTCAGCATCCCTCATGTGCCTCCATTGATCCTTTTGGCCCTGTGGCTCTGGGGAGAGCCAGGTGGGCTTTCTGGGTTCTGCTGTGCAGTCAGTATGGCCATAGCTAGGATGCAGTCAGTATGACCATAGCTAGGATGCAGTCAGTATCCTAGGAGTTCCTGGCTTCCTTAGCCTACCCTTCATGCCCCAGGACATCATCTGTCACCCTGTGTAAACTGCAAAGGGATCTAGAGAGAGGAGCCACTTTTTGGGAGATGCCAAGGCATTTCTCTCCTTATTAGTCTGGCCAGGGAGAGCCTGTCTGTCCAGTGGATTGTGCGGCTCAGATGAGCTCCACGTTTGTGAAGCAGCGGAGAGTGGGGCGCAGCATGACCCCCGCTTGGGTCTCCTCATTCTGGGCCCATTACCCACTTCCTCTTACTGGAGAAAACTAAGAACCAACACTTAATCCTCGCCTTACCTAATCTGCTTTCTAAAGAACCCAGGCTAAAGCGAAGTGTTACTTTTTCTTACTTCAGCCATCTGAAACAGGCTGTGGCGGCACATGCCTTTAATCCCAGCACTCGGGAGGTCGAGGCAGGTGGATCTCTGTGAGTTTGCAGAAGGAGTTCCAGGACAGCCAGGGCTACAGAAAGAACCCCTGCCTTAAAACAACACAGAAAGAAAGAAAGGAAGAAAGAAAGAAAGAAAGAAAGAAAGAAAGAAAGAAAGAAAGAAAGAAAGAAACCTGAGGGAAAACAGATAAGGACAGGAAGCTGTCCGCACGACCTTAGAGACCACAGTCTCCACCTCCATGCTCCGCCATTCTCTGTATTTGCCTTTTGTCTTCATGGTTAGAGTGAGGCTGCTGCACCTGAACACCTTTCATCGACACTGCAGGAAGGAAGGAAGGGGGATTGTGCCTGTATCTGATGTCGCTATTCAGGACAGCAAGGCATCCCAAGATAATTAATTATTCAGGGCAGCACAGTCTAGAATTGGTACAGTCGCAGGATCTCGGTTGGGCTGGTTTTCTCTGTCACTGCAAAGGCAGGGAGAATCCAAAATGTAATAGGCAGCAGGAGAGAAGTCTCAAGCACGGCAGATGGAGTCAGCAGTGGAAGGAAGGTGTTCATTGTCAGATGTGCTGTCTGAGGAGGTATGAGTTCCCAGCCGCCCTGCGGGTGGGGTGGACACCGCGCCAAACCAGCTCAAGACTCCAGCTGCGGTGCAAACGGGAGCCTGCTGTACCTCACTCCACACACCCCACCCACCCTGTCTCCCCTGAAAGGGACTTTGAGGAATCAGACAGAACAAACCCCCTCGTTCTTTATTTTCGCTTATTTAATTATTTATTATGTGTGCGTTGCTTATTTAATTATTTAGTATGTGTGAGCCGGTGTTAGAGTTATGGGTCTGCTGCTGCACACAGATGCGTGTGGATGTGTGTGTGTGTGCATCCTTGCGTGCCTGCATAGGCTAGAGGAGGCTGCTGGGTATCTTGATCTATTCCTTAAGACGGTCTCTCACTGAACTCGGTGCTAGGCTGGTGGCCAGCAAGCCCCAGAGACCGTCCTTTCTCTATTTCCCACAGTGCCAGGTTACAGACTTATGTGCAGCTACGTCCAGCCTTTTACCTGGGTGCTCAGGTCCTCCTGCTTGCCCAGGAAGCACCCTTCCCTGCAAAGACAGCTCCCTAGCTTCCAAGTCGTGTTTTTCAGGGGATTCCATTTGGCCCATTTGGTCTTGCTGCCAACACCTTCGTCCGAAGGCAGTGAGAACTGGTGTGCGTGTGTGCTCATTCAACAGATCACCCACTCTGGCCGGGTGGAATTTGGTTAGGGCTGCCTTTCCCCTTATTTCAAGGGCACATACCTATTAGGAAAAGTACTCAGATGGACTCTGGGATGCCCACAAACCACAAAGCCCTGACAGTTAAGTACGGTGATGCGCAAAGACACTGTCGGCTCACCGGCTCGCCTGCTTTCCCCTTTGTGTTCATTCATTTTTCTTTTCTAAATGTTCATTTTATCGTGTATGAGTGCTTTATGTGCATATGTGTATGTGCATCAAGACCATCCCTGGTGCCCACAGAGGTCAGAAAAAGAGCATCAGATCCCGTGGAACTGGAGTTGCAGATGGTTGGGAGTCATCCTGTGCTGGGAATTGAGCCCAGGTCCTCTGCAAGAACAAATGCTCTTAATGATTGAGCCACATCTCCAGCCTCATTTTTATTATTTGTTTGTTTGTTTGTTTATTTATTTATTTATTTTTGGTTTTTCGAGATAGGGTTTCTCTGTGTAGTCCTGGCTGTCCTGGAGCTCACTCTGTAGACCAGGCTGGCCTCGAACTCAGGAATCCGCCTGCCTCTGCCTCCCAAGTGCTGGGATTACAGGCGTCTGCCACCACGCCCGGCTTTTCATTTTTATTTTTAAAAGCCTTAATTTTTATTTTAATTATGTGTCCCCGTGTGTGCAGATGTCCACAGAGATCAGGGGTGTTAGATCTCTCTGGAACCGGAGTTGCAGGTAAGAGCCATCCAGCAGGAGTACTGAGAACTGAACTTAGGTTGTCTGCAAGGACAAATAATCTTCACCGCTGAGCCACCTCTGAGGGCCCCATGCTTGTGTTTAAAGTTGTGTAATTAAATATGACGTTAATTGTGCAACTAAATGGTTTCGGCTTTTCAGTGTTTGTTCGCTGAGGTCTCCTTAGGTCATGGGGAAGATGCCTCCTACTGTCTTGCCCCCGTGGCTGTCTCCTCTCCTTTCTTCCCAGCCACCGTGAGCTGAGCATCTTCCTCCTTCACATATTCCCACCACAGTGCGCTATCATGCCACGGGCCGAAAAGCAATGGGACCAACTAACATGGACTGGAACTTTAGAACTAAGAGTTACAATAAACCTCTCATTTTTGTTTTGTTTTGTTTTCTTTTTCTTTTTTTCTTTCTTTTCTTTTCCTTTCCTTTCTTTTCTCTCTCTCTCTCTCTCTCTTTTTTTTTTTTTTTTTGAAATGGGCTCTCACTGTGTAGACGGGCTCTACAGCTCTGATTGCCCTGCAACACACTATGCAGACCCAGGCTGGCTTGCAACTCAGCTGCCTGCCCCTGCCTCTCAAGGGCCGGGTTAAAGGCGTGCAGCACTGCCCGTAGCTACCTTTCCTCTTTATAAACTGACTGCCTAGGGTATTTTGTCACAGTGATGGAAAGTTGACTGGTAATCACTGGTGATACTACAGGGACATGTGTGTCAGAGTTCACGTGGGTTCCACGGCAGACCCCGTAGAGGGTGCGAGCCAACTGCAGGGACCTTTGTCTCCCGTGGCATTGGCTGTCAATGTGGGGGTAGGGGAGTCTCAGCATCTTCCATTCATAAAAGTTTCCTACGTGACGGCAGCATCGGGTGGGTTGAGGCAGGGAGGCCACATCAGCCACACACTTCATTCTGAGTATTTCCCCCAGATAACCTCCAGTGTTTCTGTAAATGTAGAACTAACAGGCTTAATTCAGAATTTTCTGGGGAGCTGGGGATTGACAGTCAGGACAGCTCTGATATTGCACCACTAAGTTCTTTCCTTCATTTCCTTAGGGATCGTCTTTAATGACTGTTTTTAAAAAGTGAGCAAAAGCCGAGTGACAGAGAACAGGAGAGATAGCTCCTCTCCCTGAAATCAGTCTCAGAGACGTTTCAGTCGACACACAGTTCTGAAGCTTTTAATTTGCAGCTGTGAGAGGCGGATTGCTGAGCCCCGGCAATCCAAAGCCTTCGGAAGACAGGGCGCTGCACGTGTGCAAAACTGCTTCCACGGCACCCCTTGTTAGGAAGCTGGATGGGTGGGTATATCCAGGGTCAGCGTGGGAGTGGGCCTGCTGCTGTAGGCTGTGGCGTGGGCCCGGTTATGAGGCCTGAGGCTCCTCGGGCCTGGGCCACACTCCTACAGAGGTTTACCAGAGAGATGGGCTAGGGTGGTCTTACTCTGTACTCAATAGAAACCTCTGAAAGGGGACAGACTGTGTCACTGTGGTAGACAAGAGACAGCGTGAGATGGAAGAGAACGGAAGGCCCTCCAAGGACAAGCCTGACCTCTGTGTAGGGTGTGGATGGAGCAGGTATGCAGGAGGCCCTGCAAGCCTTCAGAACACTACATTTACCTCCCGAGTGGGCCTCACTCAAATGGGACACTCATTCCTCATTCATGCAAGGGGATGGGTAGATGCTCAGGTCCCAGATCTTGGCCCCGTCCCCTTTGTGCCTCCGTACCACTGTTTCACAGTCTAAGAGCAGGACACCATGGTCTGGAGAGCTCTTATCACTATAGCTACATCATCTTATCTCTAACCAACCTTGTGGACTGCCAGGTGTC
Source organism: Apodemus agrarius (assembly GCA_964023405.1). Lineage (NCBI taxonomy): Eukaryota > Metazoa > Chordata > Mammalia > Rodentia > Muridae > Apodemus > Apodemus agrarius. The sequence goes on from OZ030014.1 coordinate 91,898,518, forward strand.
AGTGAGTGGCCCCTATGGGCCCCTCCGCCTCTGAGCGATGGTCCCCACAGCCTTCTACTCTCTGTAGATGCTTGTCCTTTAGCGCCCAAACCCCAGGGCCTTTTGTGAACTGTGGTACCTCTCTGGGCCTCCAGGGGCTACCAGGCAGGGTCGTTTTGGAAGCTGCAGAGAGACTAGGAAAGCATCTCTTTTGAGATGTCACCCAAGTCGTGATGCAGCTGTTCTGAAAAATCACATACTGCATATTAAGCATCTGGAACGCTTTTCATAAAGGGGCTAGAAGGAGGAGGCCGAGGGAGGGTCAGTCTGCAGGATCGAAGCTGCCTGCTCCTCCACTTGTGCGGCGCTCTGACTCCAGAGCTGAGCCAACCCGAAGTTGTCTTTCTCCGAGCACATAGGGTTGTCTGGGATGTTTGTTTGCACAGACCTGCTGTCACACTGCAGGGGTGGAGTATGAGGATGGTGGGGGGGTCACAGATGAGCCTTGTCCTTGTCCAGGATTCCTGTTGATCCATGTGTCCATGTGTGTGATAAAGGCTGACTGGAGGGAACAAAGGAAAACTCCTGTCCCCTCCTTGGTCCTGCCCAGCTGTGCTCACTGTGTAAAGCTCTGGCTCCGGCAGTTCTGAGGCTTCTGCTGGTGAACTGAGGAAGGCAAGCTCCCTGGGGCTGAGCCTGTGAATGCCACACAGGCAGGGGGCCGTACCCTCCCCCTGGCATGGCTGCTGCTGGAGGCTTGCCAGATGGAGCTGAGCCACCCGCCCCCGACAGACAGCATAATATAGGTCCCCAGTCAGACCCTTGAGGCCCAGGCAGTGACTTAGGCTCAGGGTACTTGGCACTCACAAATAGAAGATGTCTCTAAACTTCTTCAGTTGGACCCAGAAATGGCTTGTGCTTAGATTACTTCTCCCAGGGGGTGTGGGGAATGACAACCTATTTTTAAAGGCTCGAGTGGAAAAGCCTTCTTGCAGCTGTGAAAATACGTTCAGGGTCAGCCACCCCATCCTCGCCTGCTGCCCCTGCTGACAGGAATGACGATGGATGTGCTTGCTGGGACCTGGGACTGGAAGAGAGGTCGGCGCTTGCACCTCTTCCCTGAGGGACAGCGGGGTGGCAACACAACAGAGAAGCCTGCCACCGGGGAGATTTCGTGTTTTCTCATGGATCACACTCTAGGTCTTGCAACACAGCACTTCCCTATTATGGACTTCTGAACATGGGTCCAAGGTATCCGCAGTGAGCTATGAGGGTCTGGGACCTGCCGCCCATGAAGTGGGTACACCCCTGACCCCAGTTCATCTGTTGACCCTGCAAAGAGCAAGGTCTCTCTTAGAGAGTTGGATAAATGTCCTCCAGGCCTTTGAAACAATCTGAGGCCCCAGGGAAATGTGTCAATGGCCGTGGTGGCTTGGTTTGCAACATCTGGAAGGCTCTGTAGCCTAAATCACCGAAAGTAAAAATTCACAGCAAGGTGCTTTCCACCGTTTCAGCTGACTCCTTAGAGTAACTTCTGGGGGTGGGGTGGGGTGGGGTGGGGGAGGGGCGGGCTTCTGTTGCACACAGCATCTCTTTGTGGTGCTGAGGATGGAATCCACAGCTCCACATGCTGGAGCCGTGGTAGCCCCTCCATGCCTGTTTCCTTTACAGTCTCTCTGAGCTGCTGGGACCAGAGGCAGTGGCCAGAACCAACTCACTGTGCAAATGAAGACAAGGAGACTAAGCCAAGACCCTATATATTCTGTATCTTCAATTGAGATCTCAAGAAACATATCTGTGGGCTGAGAAGGTATCCAGAAAGAGCTCCACATGGTCGCATGCACCAGGTTCAAATAGGGCTTTGTCATCTTACCGTGCCTGTGGTTATTTTAACTGACAGCCATGTGAGAATTACCTTTTTTTTTTTTACTGGCTTTCTTCAGCTTGCTGATACCATCTCACAACTTTCTTTGCATCCAGGTGCTGGTAGATTGGAGCAGAAATCACCCGCCATCTAAGGAGTCAGTCCAGAGAGGAATTAGGCCCTGAGGACCCAAACTCAGCCATCAAAACCCTCTGCCCGTGGGCAATGCCAACCTCCAGGCAGGTTCCAGCCCATGGGGAGCATTCTTAGGGTGCCTGCAGGGCCCACCTCAGTTCCTGGCACACAACGGCTACCTAAGGAATGTCTCTGCCCTTCTGTGGGTGAGGTGGTCCGGCAGTTGGACTGCCTGAGAGTCTTGTGGTAGCTGGTGGCTATGGTTGAGCTGGAGGCAGGCCCAGCTACCTACCTGAAGTCCACCGTGGCTTTAGGGTTGGCATGGTCCTGGAGAGGGCACCAGGCAGTGAGCATGTCGGGGAGAAGTGAGGTTTCAGAGCTCCAGGGGTCTGGGAACTGTGATCTGGGTCACATAGATGCTGGGGAATGTTTAGCATCTGGCTGCCCTGTAGCACCTGGCCTTTCTTTGATGTAAACATTTGCACTGTGGCTGATACCTGGCAGAAATGGGAAGATGCCATCGGTTTTGGGGCGCTGAGGCTGACTCTGGGACACTACTGGAGAAATAGCTGACCCCAAGTACAAGGGTCTGGGGTCAGGTCCACTGAGCCCTTATGTCTGTTACTTCTTGTCTGTCACCCATACGTCCTGTTTTGGATGCTGGTTGGGAATGGAAGGAAGAAGTCCTCTTTGGTGCCTGCACAGCAGATAGTGTCATCTTAGCACAGAAGAACTGAAAAAAACCCCAGGCATCTCTTTCCAAAGAGGCACTTTCAAGAGCGGCCTCTTATCCTAACCAGGGTTGGGGCCCCGGCTCTGCTGAGCCAGCATTGGTATCTCCGTGCTCCTTTTTCACTGTTGCTACAGGCATGTGGCTCTGTCAGACTCCTCCATCTCTTGCGTAGGACAAGGGTCTGACATCTGCTTCCAGCCTTGAGGGTTGAGGTTGAGGGTGTGGCATGGTCTGGTTTCCTCTGACCAGCACAGAGAATGGCGTTCCCTGAGCTGGACGGACCCCACAGCTCACTCCCTGCATGCATCCTCATGACTCCTTCCGGCCCCTCATCCCTGACTCTCAGGGGCAGGAAGAGAGTAGCCCGTGTCCTGTCCACACAGCTCACCCTTGGGCAGACTTCTACTAAGGAAGAGCAAGCCCTTGAACTTTGGAGCTGGAAAGCCTGGTCCCCTTCTGCCTCCTGCATCTCTGGGCTTTCTGTTCAGACATTGGAAGCTGTAAAAGTAGCACACGGAGAGCAACCATCCATCTCAAGTTATGTGGCAGGACCACCTGGTCAGGAAGGGAGCAGAGCCAAGCCCCAGGTGGTGACCTAGGTAGTCAGGATGCAAAGGATGGGGAGAAAGGCAAGGCCTCCTGCCTGGCAAGGCTGAAGCCTCAGCCCAATTCTGCGCAGGCTGGGTCAGAGGGCACTGCTTTGGCCTTCTAGACTACCAACAGGAGTCAAGGCTGACAGCTTCTAGCTGTGAGCACAGAGGCAATCCTGACAAGCCAGAGAAATCCATGATGTTCATGTAGGAAGCAGCCTGAGACGCCTCCCGCCATGGGCTTCCTTGTGCTGTGATAACAAGGAGACACACTTCAGACCCCGATTTCTGGGCCATTAGCCTCACGCTTTCCTCTCTGGAGGGCCTCTTGTTTCCTGGAAGGGTACTGGTGTTTTGTGACAGGCCAGCCTCTGGCCTTGTGAAATTCAGTCCTAATCCCTTGGTTAATAAAGTGACTCATGTCTGGGCTTGCCAGCTCTTTGTTCCAGGAGATAATAACTTGTGCTGAGTGACCCCTTGTGCATAAGGAGTCACGTCTGATTAGCCAGTGTTTTATCTTTCATGACTGCACATACTTTCCTAGCCCTCTGAGCGGGTAGAGTCCAGGGGCTACCATGGCCTGACCTTGTAGATGCCTGCATGGGCTCCGGACATTTTCCAGGGCGCCTAACGGGTTGCGAAACGCTCTCACTTCCCAGAGAAGTACCTACGTTTGGCCTATTGTCCCGGGGCAAACATCTTCTGCCCTTGTGAGCTGGGTCACTTGTGGGATGCCACCCAGCTGAGAACAGGCAGCACAGAGGAGCAATTAGTTTGTATTCCCACAAACATTTTTTTTTCACGGATTCAAGTCTCTCTCAGAGAGAATGAACCAGAGGGTAAACGGAACCATAGATTAAAGGGCTGGTGTCGGGCAATTCTTTGAACTATTTTCTTGGGTTTGAGCCATCATTATTTGTAACGTTCTATGAAAAGCCAGCAAATAATTGTTTTCCCCCCTGACTGATTTTGTTCTTTTCCTCTTAGCAAATATTGATTCTCTCCCCGCTTCCCCCCTCCCCCCTTCAAACTTGGTGCTGAATGAAGCTGAAATTAACAGGGCTGCTTTTGTTTAATACAATGAACAAAAACTTGTGTTGGAGGGGTCTTGTCCTGCCAGAACATCTGCGCATGGTCCAGATGGCAACTGGGCTCTGGAAATAGGGCCTGAGCGCCTAACTCCTGCCGAGTCAGCGCAGGGGAATGCGCGTGCTGCATTTTAATAGATCCTACAAAAATAGTAACTTTCGAAAACTTCTTGGCAACAGAAGTCTTTTTTTTTCTTTTCTTTTCTTTCTTTCTTTCTTTTTTTTTTTAAATATGCAGAGATGTGGGACTTCCCTATTAGAGACTAAATAGAGGAAAGTGTGGTTTCAAGCTGGAGATCTCCTCCCAAGAGCTACAAGGACTGGTTTGTAGCACAGACTGGTGCGGGTCACAGGACAGTGGAAGATGATGGAGTTCCCCTAGCGTTGGTGACATCGCTGTCCCAGGCACCAGGATTGTTTTTCTCTCTCTCGCTCTGAAAAGTCGTGAAGAAACAAAAAAAGGGATGTTTTACCGGGACGCCTTGTTTTTGTTGTTTTCGTTTCGAAGCGTAGTGTCACGTAGCCCAGGCTGGCCTCAAAGTCATTGCATAGCTGGGGGTGATGATCTTGAACGTCTCATCTTCCTGCCTGTGCTCCCAAGCGCTGACATCACAGGCAGGCTCCACCTCTCGCAGTTTGTGGTGCTTGGGATTAGATCATGTACGCTGGGCTTTTCCTACACACTTAACTGCTACCCAGTGCCTGGAGGTTCGCAGGGTTGGAAATGGCCCAAGACCGAGGGTGCAGAAAGAGAAGTGAGAGGAAACCGTGCACATATTGTGCAAAGCCATCCAGAGAAGTCCAGGGTCACGGCTGTCTTAGGTCCTCGCACTGGTTTCAGATGCTAGCTCTGAAAGTGCTGCAGTCTCTCTGCTCCACTGTTGGAGATGGTCCCAGGTCCCAGTGTCTCAGGGTGGCAGGTAAGTGACCTGAACTTTAGCTCAGGGGACTCTCAGGGCAGACACTCTTCTCTGTTGCTTTATGTCCAAAATGATGTTTGTGAGTCTGTGTCGTTTCTTCTTCTCTGTTGCCAGTGTAAGAACTCGTCCTGCCCCTCCTTTCCTCCCTTCCCTCCTCCTTTTAGATTTATTTTTGGCATGGGTGTGTGTGTGTCTGTACAGGCGCACTCAGGCGCCAAAGGGGGTCACTGCATCACGGTGTTAGTGAGTTGCCTGATAAGAGTGCTAGGCTTCCAAATCTAGGTCCTCACAACCCAGTCATCCATAACTGCTTAGTCATCCATGCACCCCACTTCCCTCTTCTTATTGAGACCATGTCTCACTGTGCATCTCAGGCTGGTCTGCAGCCGACTACATAACCCAGGCTAGATTTGAAGTGGTAGCAATCCTCCTGCCTCAGCTTCCTCCGTGCGGGGTTACAGGCTTGTGCTCCCCACTGCCACCTAGCTTCATTTCTGTTCCCAGTGGGGAAGGGGGGAGGGTTCATGCTTTTCCTTAGATTTATCAGAGATGTGTGTCTTTTCAATGAAGGGCTTACTAAAGTCGCCTGCCCATATTTTCCCACTCAGCCATTGCCTCTCATACAAGCATCTGTAGTGATTTCTGAAGGACGAGCCGTGAAGGAGCTCTAGGCAGTGGCTCCCACTGACCCTAACAGGTATGATTTTTTTGTGACTAGAGATTCTGAATTTTGTTTGATTTCCCCTACATGTATGTAAATACCTGTATCTCCCCCCCCCTTTTTTTGCTCTTTGCCTCAGGTTTAAGATCTTTTTCTGCCCAGCACTTGGGAGAACAGAGTTACATTCTATATCTAAGCCCTTTCTTGGTTTGCCTTTCCAAGGAGACCTATGTGGGGCCATCAGTCCATCCTCATTTGTATAAGACTTTGCTGTTGTAAAAATTGAAATTAAGGGCTGGAGAGACGGTTCAGCAGGTAAGAGCACCGACTGCTCTTCCAAAGGTCCTGAGTTCAAATGCCAGCAACCACATGGTGGCTCACAACCATCCGTAATGATATCTGACACCTCTTCTGGTGCGTCTGAAGACAGCTACAGTATACTTAGATATAATAATAAATAAATCTTTGGATTGGAGCGAACAGGGCCGGAGCAAGCAGAAGTCCTGAATTCAGTTCCCAGCAACCACAATGCACAACCATCTGTACAGCTATTGTGTACTCATATACATGCAATAAACAAATAAATCTTTAAAAAATTGAAATGAAAAGCCTTTGGCGGGGAGGGCACAGTGAGAAGACTCAGAGGGTAAAGGCACTTACCACCAATGACAATTTCCTTTCAATACCCAGACCCCACACGGTAAACAGAGAACTGACACCTTCAGGTTTACATGTGCACCCGTGCAATAAATAAATATATATTTTCTGAATGGGTAACACATAAGCCCAGCAGCACTGATTCTTCTCCGTTTAGCACATGGTCAGCCATCTTGCTCTTCTCCATCTTAGCACATGGTCAGCCATCTTGCAGGGCTCCCTTTGGCCTTATGCTTTTTTGGTTTTTGACTTTCCCAGTTCTCCAGGACTAAGTCATCTTATAGATGATTTTGTTATAGATATTAGATAGCATAATTAGTTATCTAGTTATAGTAGTTATCTTAGTTATAGCTGTTAGATAACATGAATTGTCTAAGTGCCTTCTTAGGTACCCTCTGAGTCTTCTCACTGCACCCCCCAAAGACTTTTCATTTCAATTTTTAAAAAGGATTTATCTATCTATCTATCTATCTATTTATTTATTTATTTATTTATTTATTTATTTATTGTAGATGAGTACACAGTAGCTGTGCAGATGGTTGTGCGCAGTGGTGTTGACAGCTTCGAAGCCTGCCATCCCTTTTTCTTAAGACTGTTTTGATTCTTCCTTTTCATTTTATCTTGAGTATGTAGTTCTGGCTGCCTTGGGACTCACTCTGTAGACCAGGCTGGCCTTGAACTCATAGAATTCCACCTAGCTCTGCCTCCTAAGTACTGGGATTGAGGGCGTATGCCATCATGCCTGGCCTTGGAACTTTATGATTTTAAATAAGGTAAAAACCAACAAACTAACAAAAACAAAGTGCCAATTTGTAGAAGAGATGTTGTAATTTTCATTGGTGTTGCTTTTGAGTCTGTAGCTGTTTTAGGAAGAATTGGTACACTCACTATATTGACCCTTCCCGTCCATGAACATGGTACCCCCTAACGGATCTAGGACTCCTTCATGCACTTTATTAGTTTTCCACAAAGAGATTGTACCTTTTGCTAGCTTTATCATTGGGATGCTTTTGTAAATCGTATTTTAAGTATATTATTTTTTAAACATTAGTGCTTTACATGTATGCATATGTGCATAATTGATTTCTGCATACTGACTTACTGCCTTCTGTGCTAAACTCATTAGATATCACTCATGTATATTGAAACACTAGTTCTGTTCTTCCTAATTCTTCTGCCATTTGTCTCCTTCTCTGGCTTCATTGTGCTGGTGAGAACTTCCAATACAACCAATAAGAATGAGGCGATCCTCTTCCTGCTTTAGACCTAGACTATAAACATGTCATTGTTTTTATCAGTAAATATGCTGGGCATTTTTTCTTCATTGTTTATATACCAGACCCTTTATTTTGTTGTACTTTCCCGTTTTTCCTGGATACTTTCTTCCAAGTCTTCCAATTCACTAATTCTTTCCTCAACTGTATCTAATAATCTCCCTGTAGTTTAATGTCATATTTTCAGAGGGGTAATGGTGAATATCTCTATCTATCTATCTATCTATCTATCTATCTATCTATCTATCTATCTATTGTGTGTGTTTGTATGTGTTTATGCTGTGTGTGTGTGTGTGTGTGTGTGTGTGTGTGTGTGTGTAGTCTAGAAGAGGGTGTTAGGTCCACTGGAGCTGGAGTTGTTGGAAGTTGTGAGCCATCCAGTGTGAGTGCTGAGAGCTGAGCACGGGTCCTCTGGAGAAGAAGTATGTGCTCTTTCCTGCTGAGTCATCGCTCCAGCCCAGCCACTCCTTGTGTAATTAGGATTTTATAAGTTTTAAACATATATGTTTTTTTTTTTAAACTTCTGTTGACACCCAGTAATCGTACATACACCCGGAAGTCATACTGTTCTGGTTATTATATTGTTAAATCTATAAGCTCAGTCTGCATCTTATTTAAAATTTGCTAAGTCACAAGTTACAGTTTACTGTGCACCCCAGATATTTTGAAGCTTGTGTGTTATTTTTTTTTAAACACTGAACGTGAATTTGTTTTAAAATCTGTAACCCAAATGACAGTTGGAGGCTGAGGAGTCTGTTTATTATTTGTTGTTTATGTCTCCTTTGATCATGATGAGTTGTATTGTTATGAATTGACTACTTTTTGTGGGAGTACCTCCAAAGGATCCAAAGAGTATAAATACAGGAAAAGCATGGAGTTCGCTGGGTTGGCTCAACCAACCGCACTTATGTTCAGCCGCTCAGGAACTAATATTCAGCCATTGCAGGATAGTGTCATTGGAAGTGGAGGAAGAACAAGCCGCCGAGGCATCTCGTTCACTGGTCACTGGAAGAAGCTGGCCAGTTAGTGCTTGGTCACCATGACAACAGAGAACCATCTGGAATGAGAAACTGTGGCACGTTTAGTCACCTCCACACATGCTAGTCCTGAATGCCACCGTCTTTGACAAATCATCTTGGCTTAACTGTGTCTCCTCCAAAGCTAAACCCTGAAATTCCAACCCCGGAGCTTCAGGCCAGTGCTGTGTTTGGAGATGGGGCCTTCAATGAAGTAACTGAGTTGAACTGAACTCTTTAAGCTGAGCCTACACCAACACAAAGGGGAAACTAGTCACATTCCTCAGCCATGTGCAGAGGGAAGACCATGGGGACACAGCTGCCTGTAAGCCAAGATGCAGGCTGAGGGAGGACTCCCCATGCCCACACTCTGATCTTAGACTTCCAGCTCACAGGATCTAAGAAAATACACTGCTGTGTTTCAGGATGAATGAATACAATGGTTTCTATAAAGCCAGAGCTACCCACAGGATGGGAGCTTTCTCCAAAGATATTTAGCTGAAGGTATGGAGGGCGTAAGGGCAACAGAGAAGGCTCTGTGGTGCTCTCAGAAGAGGATCATATCACTCAGACAGCCATAATCCATACCCAGCTCATGTCCTGAAAGCAACAGATGTGTGTTTGTACTAGGTGTCACAACTATGGTGCCTGTCAGAGTTGGTGTGCTGTCCTGTGACTCACTTTATCTGTGATGAGACACCTCAGTCTTATTACCCCCACAGGGTCATAGAGTTTTGCTTTAAAAACAGTCCTATTGTGTCATATATTTGAGATATGTGATCTTCTCTGGGAATTTTATTATCTCTGGCTTCTGAAAGAGATTTATGGTAAAGGTTATTCTGATCAAGTGCCATCAACTTTGACATCTCTATAATCTGAGAAATTATACCTCATCTTCAGACTTAATACTAGGATATTTTTTAAAAGGCTATGCCTTGCCACTGCCCTTGCTGGCCTTGTGTGTCACCCTGTCCCAGTAGTTGCAGATAATAAATTAAAGATCATCATCCTTAAAGCGTAGGAAGGCTCTAGTGAGCCCCGAATGGATATACCCTCAGAATTTACTAGCTGCTTTTGACTTCAGCACACAGAGCCAATGACCAAGTAGGGCATCTAGGTTTCCAGGTCAACAGGAAGTCAACAAATTATGGTTGGTTTTAATGTCAACTTGCCACCAATTAGAATCACTTGAGTAGGAAGTCTCAACCTGAAGAACTATCCTGATTGTGTTGATCAATGTGGCAAGGCCCACCCTGATGGTGGGTGGTACCTTCAGGTAGCAGCCCAAGCTTCACAAGGTCTTCCGGGAAGAAGCACGCCTCACCTTGTGCATGCTTGGCCATCGCTCTTGTGGCAGAGTTGGTCCTCCCGGTTGTTGCCACCACTGCTGATTCCTTCGCTGTAGCAGAATCAGTATTTCTTTCTTATTTTTTGAGACAGGGTTTCTCTGTATAGCCCTGGCTGTTCTGGAACTCACTCTATAGACTGGGCTGGCCTCAAACTCAGAAATCTGCCTGCCTCTGCCTCCCGGGGGGTGCTTGAATTAAAGGCATGCACCCCCACTGCCCAGCGTAGAATCAGTATTTCTAAGCTTTCATTATGGTATAGGGACCAGCAGTTCTCCAGAACCTTTTCAGGCTTCCATGATCTGCGTTCCTCTCTAAGAGCATTATCTTCTAAGCTCCCACAATTCATTAAACTCTGAGCCCTTAATGGCTTTTCTAGCTCAGACTTCCAAAGTCTTTTTCTCATCTTCCCAAAATGTGTGGTCTGGTCTGCTACAGCAGTACCCCACTCCTGGTACCAACTTCTCTCTACCACTGTGAAAGAACATTATGGCCAAAAGCAAGTTCTGGAGGAAGGGGATTCATCTCATAGTCCCTTATCTAGGAAAGTCAGGGCAGGAACTCAAGGAGGGAACCTAAAGGCAGTAACTAATATAGAGACCATGGAGGAGTGCTGCTTACTGGCTTGCTCTTCATGGTTTCCTTCGTCTGATTTCTCATAGCACCCAGGACCACCAGCCCAAGGGTAGCCCTGCTCACAGCAAGCTGTGCCCTACCATACCAATCACCAGCCAAGAAAACCCACCCACAGGTTAATCTGTTGGGGTGATTTTTTTGCTCAATTGAGGTTCTCTCTTCTAAAATTACTCTAGTTTGTGTCATGTTGACATGAAACTAGTCAACACACTACATTTTCTCCCATAGCTGCTCATCACTTGAATGTATGTCATGGTTCAGCTACTTATGCCAAGGGGTTCTTATTTACAGGAGGTAGAACCTCCCACGGCAGGCAAAGTGGCCCCCAAAGAATAATTACCTCTGGTTATCTTCCTCAAGACCACACCCCAAGAGTCAGGGCGTACTGCAGAAGGATGGCCAACATCCCACTATGGACTTGTCACAGCCACAGATGCTGTCTGTCTCCCTCGGGAGGAACCCTTTGGATGGCCCACCCTGAGGTTTCTTAGGAAAGGGTGGCTTGGTGAGGCTCACAGGTCGGCGGCTCCTTGGAGGCAGATTGACAACTCATCTGCCGTCTGGAGCATCTCAGGAGAACTGCCTCCCACCCCTTGTTTGAGCAGCTGTCTATACTTTCTCACCTGCTGTCACTCATAGAAGACCTGAGAAGCTTCCTCAATGTTCTTATCAGAGATAAAGGAACAGAGGCAGAGGTACCAGCTGATGCTATCTTCCCTGCCTGGAGTCTTCAGTGGATCTTCAGGTTGAGGCCCAGAACCAACCTCTCCCCTCTGGAATGGTCTACTACAGCAAGCCCTTCCTACTGGCTTATAATCACCCTCTGGCTGGCTCCTCCAGAAAGGGGGAGAATATTCAACATCAAGAGGAGCCACAACCTGTCCATTGTCTTTTGTTTAGACGAGGCTTTAAGGGATCTGGAGGACCAACTTGGAAAGTCCTTGGGAAGGGTGGGAGACACGCTAGGTTCCAAGGCCTGGGAAAGGCTTCAGGGGAAATGCCATGACTCCAGGGACTTGTAGATGGATCCAGACAACAAGGGCATCCAGATGGAATGTGTCAAGGTCACTCTGTTCACCCATCTGTCCAGTTCCAGCCTAGATAACTCCAGAACCCATTCCCATGTCCACTGTGCAGAGTAAGGGAAACTCCAGCTCTTCAGACTGCTTTTTCTTTTTCTCAACAGGGTCCCTATGTTTTTCTCAGACCTCTCTATCTTTCAAGAGGTGGGGCGGGAAGGGTCTCCTTTACCTCTTCCCGCCCCACCTCCCCAGCCACCTTTTCCATGGGGGAGAACTGATACCAGAGAGGAGTGAGCTAGTTAGTTTGGCTTCCTCACACCCTCCCCATGGAAGACCACTATCCCTGGCCCATGCTAGTCTTTGTTTTCCTCCATGCACTTCTGGTCCACTCAACAGTGGGTGAGGCCACTTTACCACACTCACTGGACCTGAGAAGAAACTGAGGCATGATGAGGTGAATGCCTTTATGCATGTCATGCAACAAAGAAGCAGCAAACTGGACCAAGAACCCTGGTCTTCTGCTGCCTGCAACACCATGTCCACGCTCAGTGGGCACTCACACAGGCAACGGGATGGAATGTTCTAGAAGGGCCCAGGCTGCCACCAGCCAGGATGCAGGCTGCTCTGTCTGTAGGCTGTCATGGCCATAGCTGGCCAGGCCACCATTGCTGGGTGGCAGCTCAGGACACTGGGCAGCCACAGGCAGGGAGGACAGCCAAGATTGTGTGTGTGTCCCTCGGCAGGTTTTCTGCAGCTCCTCAGAGACACAGTCTTGAGGACTGAGGACGTCCCCAGTGTTCCTTCCATGTCTGAGTCTCGCTGTGGGGTGTAATTAACACTCCTGACAGCCAACTTAACACATGAGCTGTCTTCATTCAGCTACAACCCACGGGGCTCGGTGACACAGAGACGCTGCCACTGTGGGGGCCGTGGCTCTTGAAGCTTCCCATTCAGTCACTCCGGGGACCTGTCCCCCGCAGTCCCTCTCTCTGTTCTTTCTCAGACTCCCTTTGTCCTGTCTTGGGGGTGGTTGTGGGGGTCCATGCATCCCACCAACTGCTGCCTGCGGTGCCCCTTGAACAACTGTGCCAGGTTGCCATGGGCACGGCCCCCCAGGCGCAGAGAACAAGAGCGCAGCATGGAGGGCTGCTCCCGGGCCTCGGGCTCCAAGCTGCTCATTATGCTGCGTGTTTTGTTTTAAATTACCTTCCGCCGTGAGGGTGTGTTTTATCCCCACTCTAAGTACTGTTGACAGATGTGTTAATTCATGTATTTAAACAGATATTTAGCAACTGGCAGAAGATTCGACTAAAAATAGGTCATCTTTCTAAAGGGCTCTTTAGCGTCGAGCTGGTGCTCATAGCTGCTGCTCCTGGCTGCTGACACGGGCCTTAGGGCAGCCATTTTCAACAGGAGGCTACATCAGTGGGGACAGGAGGTCCAAGGGACAGATTGCAAAAGTATAAGCCCTCTGGGTGAGTGCACATCTGACTAACTGTTTGGCATAGAAGAGAGTCCGGCATCCAGGGATTTGCATCTGAAGTAATTGGCCTGGTCCAGGCTATGGGAGCTTCTCTGGTACTAAGAACAGAGTGGTCTCTTTGTCAGGCTCAGTACCTGGGCAGTGCTTGCTGCCTGTGAAGGATGAGACTGCCAAGGGGACACAGACTCCCAGGGGCAGCTGCCTTGGGGACAGAGCTCCAACAGAACCCATTTCTTGTCCAAGCAGCTGTGGCCTGTAGACCCCTCAGGATCCTGTTTGACATGGGCTCCATGACTCCCTTGGTCAGTCAGAGTAGTCAGAGTCACAGGTGAGCCCCGTCTGAGTGGGGGCATGGAAATGGGTTGCCTTCAGGGTCCCCGCTTCATGTACCTCAGGAGAGGTGGAAAGGGCAGCAGTTCAGGGAGAGGTGTCATGGAGGGTTCTTTCATATCTCGTGATGAGTGGCGGTCTCACACCTGTGCAAGATGAGGATCTTGCTCCAGGCTCCCGGATGACGGTGGCAGAGGTGAGTTCCTCTTGGGCCTTGATGACAGAGCTATCTACTTCCAGCCTCACTTTCATCCATTCCATTAGAGGTGACCGGAGCCTTACTGGTGGCTTTGTGGAGCGTGAGCCGGGAGGGAGGGAGGGAGGGCAACGAGGTAATTGGGATGTTTGGGCTTGGCACACATCCTGGGTGGGCAGGAGGAGGGCTGGGCTGGCCGTTAGGGGCCTGAGACTAGAGGGAGGATCACAAAGGAGCCACCCTGACCTGGAGCTCGGGAGGGGACATAAAGGAGACATTAAAGGCAACACCCCTTAGCAGGAAGGAAGCCAGAGAAGAACCATGGTGGGGGCGGAGACCTCAACTCAGGGCTATCCTGTGACCTCAGAGGACAGATGGAGGTGGACTGGACTTGCTCAGATGTCCTAGTTGAGGTTTGAGGGGACTGGGTCTAGGTGCCACCTCCTTTTGACAGGAGAGTCCTATAGTTGACACCACATGGAAAAAAGCAGGGAGATGAGGGTATGGTTGTCCTGGGAGATGTTTGGATAGGGTACATGGGATTTGGGCAATGAGAAGGATCAGAACTAGTGCTCCCTGACAGTTCCCCCCTACAGTGCTCCCCTGACAGTGCTCCCCAGACAGTGCTCCCTTTCCCCATGGAATCCTGCTGTCTCTTGCACTTATTTCACGCTAATCCTGAAATGCACCTTGCCCCACTCCCACCCTTCTGGCCTCTCTGACAATAAGAGATGGTGTGTTAATCATAAGGTTTGCTGTCCTCACTATCGGCATCAGGCTCGGGTGGGAGGTTGTGGGTCCTTGGCAGTATGGCATGGGTTCTGGGCTGCTGGCTACCAGCTAAAGAGCGGGGTATCTCCTCTCTGCCCTACAAAGGCTCACCTTCCTCCCTCAGACCATTACAGAGCTCTTCCTGTGAAGCCAGTCACCCATGTATGCTGTCCTGTATACAACAGGACTGAGGGCAAACCAGGATTCCCTATGCCATAACCAATCTGAACAGCGGCCAGTGAGGTAGCTAAGTAGACCTTCCCTCAGCCCTCCGCATGGCATACAGAGTCCCAGGACCAGGGACACAGCCACCCTAGCAGGACACAAGCACAGAGTGCCCAGGGCTTGTGGCTGGCCTATCTGCAGACCCTGGGCTACTCAGTTCCACTCTAGACCAGTTGGGGATTTCATGAGGCCTCCAGGTTCCTGAATGTCAAGCAGGAAGGCCGTCCCTTCTGCTTTCCTCTTGCTAATTAGGAGCAAGACTCTAATTTCTTGCTCCCGTCTGCAAACTTGGGAGGGCCCCATGCAGGGAGGGAGACAAGTTGGAGGGCCCCATGCCCTTGTCACTAACTGATATGGCCACTTTCCATTTGATTGCATTATGCTGTGGTCCTTTCTGCCCACCTGGTAACTCACTGGCCTCATGCAGTCCCAGCCTTCCTCATCTAGGAGCCAGAACTAATTAAGGTGGAGGCTGGGGCTCGGAGAGTGGTAGGAAGTGTCTGGCTGGACATAGCTTTCATTCCCACACAGCGGCCACCTAGCATGGCCCCTGCACTTCCTGACCATATCATGCCCCTACACCTGTGCCCCCCTCACTCTAGAGACTTTACCTGCAGCTTCCAAGTCAGCTGCCCTCTCAGTTTGCGTCCAGGTGCTGGTGGGGAGGAGGAGGAGTCACTAGGTTTCCCTCAGGTGTGCTCTGTCCACAGGAAGTCCTCTCCTCACACAGGTCCCCTGACCTCTGCAGGCCCCACGTGCATACTCTTTCCAGGCAGCCCCCCTGCCCCAGGCATGCTTCCTCTTCAGACATCCCCCCCCCATCCCCAGAGATGCTCCCTCCCCAGGCAGGTCCTTTCCTCGGGCTGCAGCAGAGTACAGCGCCCTTGTTCTCTCTCAGCTGTTTCTCAGTAAGAGGCTGGTTAACCCCAGGTGTAGTATACCTCGGTGCAGGCAGCTGGGGGCGGCAGGATGTGTCTCCGAGGACTTACAGACTGGGGATGGAGCTGGGTACATCTGTGGGAAAAAGCTTCCAAAAGAGTATGGTATGGCTGAGGTCACAGCCGGAAGCTAGGACCGCTGCTGTGCTAAAGAAGGATGGAGACCGGAAGATCAGGATGGGGGGGGAGGGGGGATGGGGGGAGGGTGGGTGGGAGGGGGGAGGCAGAGCATGGGATGTGGCATTTCCCCAGCCATGGGGAGATCTGGGAAATTTCCTCTAGGTGTGAGGGAGGCATGTAGAAGGGCATGATCGGATTTATGTACTGAAGTGTTGCTCAGATTGTCATGTAAGGACTAGGATGTAAGTGTGTGTGTATGTGTGTGTATGCATATTTGTGTGTGTATGCATGTGTGTGTATGTATGTGTGTGTGGCTGTATAAGTGTGTGCATATGTCTGTAATGTGTGTGGCATCTGCAGAATATATGGTATCAGTGTGTGTGTGTATAGAATGTGTGTGCCTGTATTTTTATATGTATAGATGGGTGTGTGCATGCAGTGTTATGGGAGAGTGTTATGGTATATGTACACATATGTTTTCATGTAGCACGAGAGAGTGTTATATGAGTGATGTGTGTGTCTCATGGTGTGATGGTAACTGTGTGATGCATATATGTGATGTGTGGGTGTTAAAAGTCAGTCTTAGCTGGGCAGTGGTAGCGCACGCCTTTAATCCCAGCACTTGGGAGGAAGAGGCAGGCAGATTTCTGAGTTCGAGGCCAGCCTGGTCTACAGAGTGAGTTCCAAGACAGCCAGGGATATATAGAGAAACCCTGTCTCCAAAAACAAAAACAAAAACAAAAAAGTCTGTCTTGCTAATGGGTTGCAAATGTGTTTGCGAGCTCATGAGTTCAAGAATGCAAGAGCGGGCACAGGCATATGGGTGCTAAGAGGCAGGCGCAGGCGCAGGAGGCTATTTTGGCAGAGATCACATTATTAGCCATCCTCCTTGCAGGATCTTGGGTCACAAGAAAAATGTTCCCTGACCATTCTGAAGACCAGGACTCCCTGGAGTGAACTGCAGGTTCTGAGTCTCTGAACCACCTTCACTCTGGGAAAGACAGGCCTTCCTGGTGATCCTCCATGAGTAGTCTGGAAGGTTTCCTGCTGAAGACGTTGGTCCCAAAGGGTCCACCAGGTTGTCATGATGAAGTCCCCAAGGACTTGGTGGGTGCACAATAGTCCATGACGTGCTTCTCTGTGTGGAGCTCGGCTCTCCTTGCAGGGAGACCCTGGCCCGTTCCTGCTTTGCCACTGAGGCTGGAGACGTCGCCCTCCTCCTTCCTGAGGGGCCTCACATTTCCAACCCCGTGTTCTCCACACATGCCAACTGACTGTTTTCCATTCAACATTGAAATTAAAGTGACTTTGTGGGGCTATTTAAGCTACAGATGCGTCTAGTGTAAGCCGTGTTTACGTGGTGACTGGTGACCACTTAATTACATGCTGATTACAGCATAGCGGCGAGGCACTCGCACAGCGAGTGCTGTGTCATTAGCCCTGATTATGCCATGTCCCAAGCTCATGGACGCGCATGGCAGTCACCATTGGACCTTCCGAAGGCATCCAGACACCCACAATGCAGCCTGTGATTATCCGGGGCATATCTGAGTATGTGGTAAGGACAGACAGTGTGAAGGTGTGTGTCTGGTGTGTGTATATGTGTGTGTGTGTGTGTGTGTGTGTGTGTTATGTGTAGTTTTCCTTGTATGTTTGTGTGTATGTATACATCTACATGTGTCATGTATGTATGTGTGTATGATGTGTGTGAGACCTAGCACAGGGTGAGTTGTATCAGAACCCATAGCACGTTGTTCTGGGGATTCATGTGCTTCCCAAAGGCCAGCCAACTCCCTGCCCCCACAAGGCTCCACAATATCTTTAGGTCCCGGGGAAACTTAAAGATCCAAGGCTCAAAAGCTTGAGTCTGGTGATCTGTGCTTTGGTGTGTTCCGTGCCCCAGGCTGCGCTGCTCCTAGTTGAGGTGAAGGCTGTTGGTCTTGAAGAAGTGCTCTGTGCTATGAAGAAACCAGCGGGGAATGTACCACAAACACAAAGCACTGAAATCCCAGAACTGAGGGGGGAACCGGGAGGCTCAATGAAGCTTCCTGGGTGTGGACAGGTCTTAGGCTCTCCAGGGATGAAGAGGAAGGAAGTGGGGATGAGAGGGTAGGGCATGTGGTGCCCTGGTAGCCCTGGGCATGCTGGTCTGTTTCCAATTCCATGAAGGGAATCTCTCTCAGCCAAGGGTAGGGGGAGTGGTTAGGATTCTCTGTTTGGAGGAAGCTGCTTTGAACAGGAATCTCTTCCCTTCATCTAAAATTGTCCTTGTGAAAACGATGAGTTCAGGGGACTGCATGAAGGGACAGAGGAGGGGAAGGGGCAGACCTCAGAGGGTTCAAGTCAGGAGAGTACTGAGGGCAGATGAAGGGCGTGGATGGTGCCAGGCAGGGCTGGTCTAATGATAATGAGATCCAACCATCAGGAAGTGTCAGGATGCAAGCAGGCTAGCCTCTGGTCCCCATGCCATGCTCCTGAGTCCTTTTGCCACCGCTCTGTGCATTGAACCAGGGTACCCGTTGACTGTGGCTAGAAGAATGGACCACCATTGAGGCGAGGAGCTGACAGACGGGCACCAAGCCCCACCCTGGGCACCCTAGGTATGGACTGAGAGTGGAGAGCCCTGCACCAGGCTAGGGGATCTGGCCAGGAAAGCACCAGGAACTGATTCCACCTCCAGTGAGAACATGGGGAAGGCTCTGGAGGCGGGCAGGACCATTCTCTCAGCTGCGGGAGGATGACACTCATAAGGACCAGTGAGCATCCTTGCTGCAAGGCACAGCTTGGGAGAGCCACCCATCAGCCCCCTCTTTTCTGCCCCTAAGGGCATTCTATTCCCATCTTCCATGCACCAGCTCTGGTAGAGACCCTGGGATCCAGCCAGACCCATGCCAAGTGTCTCTCCATCATGGGATGATTCCTCCTTCTTCCCTCATGGGCCATCTGTGTGCTGCTGTGTCTCCATCATCTCTTCCGCCCAGATCTCCTTTCTGGGTTTCAGCCTCCTCCCTTCTCACATGGCATGTCCCAAAGGCTCACGAGCCTCCCCAACTTGACCAGACAATGTCCTACCCCATACCACCACAGCCCACCCAGCTCCTTGGACACACTGGCCACTCTGGTCTCCTTTCCTTCCACAGAGCACACCATTCTTCCTAATGGTCACACAGCACGCCACATGCCCCTCTCCCTGGAGTGTTCAGTGTTTTAATTCCCCCTCTTTAACTTTTCCTTTTGCACATTCCAGGGCAGGCTTGCTTCTTGGAGGCTCCCGAGCCAGATCCCTGGTCCGGGGTGGATCCCGCTTGCAGTAGCTTCTCTTCCTCGTGGTCCTCACACACAAGGTGAATCATTTGGTCACTGACTACTGTGTGCTCTGGGCTATATGCTCCTGAAGCCATGCTGTTTCACTCATCACAGGACCCCACGGCTTCTGGGTCCTGGCACACAATAGACCCTCAGAAATATTTATCATCTGTGTGAATGAGTTGACACTTGGGAGGGGTTGAGGCAGGAGAGAGGAGGGCCACTTGTCTTCTGACCCTCCGTTCAGCAGCAACCATTGCTACCTGCTCTGCCTGTTCCCAAGAAACCTTCTAATTTCTTTGTCGTTCCTTCCGGTCGTGACCTGATGCTACCCCCTAGAAACTGCTTTTGTTCCTCAGGGCACTTGTGATACATGGTGGTTGGTGGTTGTCTGTGGGCTCAGACAAAACCTGCCACGATTTTGAGACCTGCCACTTGTCTTGATGAGGGGGGTCCATGGGCCCAAATGGCCTGTGTCCTATACTCTCTGGGTTCAAGTTTTCCCCTGTCCTCTTAGACATCATGTCTTTGACTCCAGAGAAACGACTTTCTGTGATAAGAGTCAAGGGCAGAGCGTGTATGCCTGAGACCATGCGTCCGTCAGGATGTCCACAGCCTCGTGTCCCTTTATGCGTCTGGGACCCAGGTATCTTCTTATGAGTCTGTAGTCACATGTCCCTTTGTGTGCCCAGGGCGATGTGTCCTCTCATGCGTTGAAAGATACAAGTCCTTCTCCATGCCTGGGGCTATGTGTCTGCTCCTCTATCTGAGGCCACATGTTCCTCCATGTGCCTGAGGCCATGTGTCTGCTCTTCTGTTCAGAGCTGCATGTCCTTCCATGCTCCCAGGGTTGTGTGTTCTTTTGTATGTTCAAAGCGACATGTATGGCAAGAGTCTGCTCCTGTGTCTGAGCCTGAACATCTACCATGCACCTGGGACAATGAGTCCATTTGTGTCTGGAAAGTATGTGCTTGGGGCTTCCTGTTGAACTCCCGGCCAGGCTGAGGGGCAGGATTCAGGCCCGGAGTTTCCAAAGGGGCAGTTCCAGCTTCTAACCTGAGCATGGTTCCAGAAACCAGAGAAAGGCTGAGGACGTTGGGACTTCTGTCATGCTGTTATGTGTAGGTAACTGTGATAATACCCTGTGGGGGGTTGAGGGGGGGCTTCAGCCTTCCCAGAGCAAACCGAGGTCCCAGCCAACAGAGGCAGCCTGCTGGTCTACTCAAAGTTAACAGGGATCTATCCAAGTCAACTCAATGACATGGGCTAAGACTAGAGGCCCAGTCAGCTATCAGGGAACAGTCAGCAGAGGGGGAGTGCCCTCTTGGTGTGGAGTGACCCTTTCGTTAGCTGCCATAGATGCCAGGGTCCACAGGTTGCGGTATGGATGAGGTATGGCAGCCAACCAAGTAGACCCCAGGAAGGAATCATGGGTACTGGGAACACTTGGGGAGGAGGGGGGTTAGTCAAAAGTTTCTTAGGTGAGTTGGGACCAGTCTATGAAAATTCATGTCTCAGAACCCGGCTTTAGTTTGGAAGGCAACAGGGCCCCATTGGAGGTTTTAGGACAGGGCAGTGGTATGCCCGAACCAGGGCTACATGCCACAGTCTCAGCTCTTAATGTCTTGCTGCGCATGTGGCTGGGACTATGTCCTGTGTGTGCAGAAGGATGTTTCGTGGGGCCACTGATCATGCAGTTTAAAGAGGCCTGTTGAACGAGGCCACTGGAGAGTCAGTCCAAAGTGCTACAAGCTAAAAGTGGAGCGACACAAATCTCTGGAGAATAATACACCACTTGTTAGCATTCTCCATGTTTCTATATTGAAAGGAATTAAGATTTCCTTCTACCTCAGAGATACAAGAGGCGTTGGATTTGGGGTACTTAAGTAGAAACTGTTATCTGTGCATTCTTCCTTACCTGCTGCTCATTTCTTTACCCCAACCTCTGGCCCTGCCATCTGCCATGCCTGTCATTTTCCTGAGTCTTCTTCCATGGCTAGGGTCAGGCTTGGAGTTGGGCAGTGGTCCAAAGTGTGGCTGTGTGCCATGTAGTATAGCTGATGTGCATTACTGCCTATCCAGGCAGCAGTGTAGAACATCGTGTAAGCTTCTCCCGAGGTTTCCGATGCCAGTAGCCACCGACCAGGACTCTATTCCCAGCTGCAGACACAGAACAACAGAGCTCAGATTCTTGTCCATGAGTGTTCCAAGCAGCATAATGCACAAAAGGTCAGACTGGTCATTAGCTAGGGAGCACATTGTCGACCACGCACATGATGGGGTGAGTCAGCCATAAAGGATACGAACCATCAGTGCCCGGGTGAGCCTCAGACATGAGTGAGGGGAACCAGCCCCCAGGGCTGTGTATAAGAGAGCTTGTTTGTGTGCGAAGCCAATACAGAGACAGAAAGTGGGTGAGCGGCTGCTTAGGGTTGGGAGGGGGTGCAGTCATGGGCGGGGCTTCGTCTGTTTTAGAATGCCGTGACTACCAAAAGCCACTAAATTGCACATCTTAAACAGTAAGCTCTGTATTGCATGAATCTTGCTTAAAATAAAGGGGCTTCTACATCTGGAGACTGGGTATGAGCAGGGCGACACCGGGGGAAACATCTGCCTGGGGGAGAGTAGGGTCCCTAGGCTGTGTGGGTACTATGTAAGGGTCATGCTGTTTGTGTGAGTGTGTATGTGTGTGTATGTGCACACACAAATGCGCTCACTCACAGAAGGTGGTGTCTGGGTCTTACTCACTGCAGGCCATGTGGGTCCTATTGGATGGACCTCTCTCTGATCTCTTGATGAGTCTTCCCTGTGTCCTGAGGGGGTCATCAGGAACAAATTACACGGTCTCCATGTCCCAGTGCAGGGACTGAAGGGACAGAGTAAAGCCGGGATGGTTTGTGTACCGGCAAACCCATGACCCTGGGGACTATGTGGGTCTAACTCTTTTATGTAGGGACAACCCACCTGTCGCTCCATGGTGGCCCTGAGTTTCTCTGTGGAGGAGCAAGAATGGCAGTCAAGGGAGCTTTGGAGTAAGGGTACACATCATCTGCACCCCTTGGGGCCCTGGGGTACCACCGTGTCTTCGTGTTTTGTCGTTTTCTTCGGCTCTGTCACCTGGATGCTAATGTGAGAAGGGCTCACGGGCACACCCAGGCTGCCTCTCTGCTCAGCGTCCAGCTCTTGTGTTCGTTCTTCCTTGGAGCCCTTCTTCTAGGCCCGTGCCTTCTCCTCTCTCTCTGCCCTCTCCCCAGGAGGCGCCTGCGGCAGGGCTTCCCCTGACCCTGCTGCTGCTTTGCCGGCCCTCCTCTGCCCACCGTGAGTGCCCGCCCCTCTTCCGTCTGTGGCCTCAGGTGTGGCTGTGCCCTGTCAGGCTTGCACTGTGCCCGGAAGGAAGCAGGCAGGCACAATCTGTGTTGAAGTGGGCTTTGATGATTTTGTAAAATCTGAAAGCACCAATGTCCCACAGAAATGGCTGAGAGGGAGAGACAGAGTGACTGCCATGGGCACAAGTCAAGGAACCCACTCACTCCAATGCTATTTCCTTCCAGAACAAATGTAAACACTTAGGACGGACTTTTCAAAACTTATTGTGGGATTTGTGTATACAAATACATATGCAGAAGATATGCATATGCATGACTGCCTGAATCACTGCCTCCTGTCATCTCCCTGTCCACCCCACTGTCATTTGGAACACCTCTGCAGGTCCCGTCTCAAGCCCGAATGACAAGGTCTGACTAACCGTACCCTCGTTGTCACCCTTTGAAAGTGACAGCTCCGTGATGCTCTTGCCTTTAAAGGTAGACGGGTCACGGTATCTTCTGTGGGACATGCTCTTCAGTCCCAAGCACAGGCTGTGGTTCTCTCCCAGCTCCTGTCCTTCCCACATTCAGGCCCCCAGGGCCTGCTCTCCAGGCTCTTCTCTCCCTCTTCCTACCCTAGGTCCCCACCACTCTGCAGAGGAAGAACCTACTGTCATCCTCACCTCCTTCCTCGTCTGTTGTAACTTGACCAAGTCCTACCTCGTCTCTGCCCTCATCCTACCCTCCCACATGCTAAAGACGCTATCAGGCCTGTCAACCCTCCAGTTGTGCTGGTTGGCTCAAAACAAACATACAAGGTGGCATTTGAACTCCTTGTATGTGGGTGCCTTTCATAAGCCAGGCTCAACACCAGTGTGGGCGGATTGTGTCCTTCGAAATGATCTTCCCACTATAAGTAGATGTTTTTGTGACTAAGGCTGAGAGCGGCACTAATCACAGGAATAAATATTTAGAAATATTAGTTTCGTGGACATAGCATGCCCATTTATCAAAACAACAATAATACCTCCTCCTTCCTCTATAGCTTATGATCCACCAGCACAGACTTAACAAAGTTTACAGTTCCAGGTATGAATTCTCTCCATATAGTAGGCCTGAAATTTAATCAGAAAGTGGTTGGCTACCTCATACCAATCATGTCCCTATTATACTGGGTACATCTTGCCCAGCAGGTATCTCGTGCTGCTGCTGCGGCTGTTGTACTCATGAACCCACGATCACCTGCACCGATTAATTTAGTCCATATTTCTCTTTGTGAGGGCTGAGGGTGGGATTTTGGTTCATGGTTACACACTAAAAATTATTGCCTCAAGTAGCTTTGGTAGCTGGATCACTGGCTTGGGGGCTTCTCAAGGCCCCTCTGAAGTCTGCATTAGACAACAGGGTTTTCATTACAGCAAAGGAATTTTACCCAAAAATCTAGGCTCTTGGGTGGAGCTTGTGCCAGGGGTGGGACTTCCTGTGGTACGAAGGATTCAGTGCTTACAATAGCGCTGTCTCATACCTGCCTTCCTTCGGAACTTGGTCCTTTGACATCTCAGTTCTGAGGCACCTCCTGCCTCAGAACATGGAGTCAAGGCCTACGGTGGCAGGTGGGTACCTTCTGCTTTAGAGCATGAACTGGGCCTGTGGGGGCATGTGTAGTCTCTGGTCCCTTCTGCCTCTGAGCACAGAGCTGGCTCTGTGGTAATAAAGCTCCTTTGGTCATTAGATCCACTAGGCCCTGCATTCTGGAAGACTGACTTTTCCCATTAGTCTTATCAATTATGCATTATTAATAGATTTGTCTGAGTAAGATGCATACTTGGCGTAATTTTAAAAAAAAGCAACTTTATCCTATTGATACAAAATAGTCAGAGTTTTGCCAAATTGTAACCATGGAGAGCAAATGTAACACTTGAAGGAAACTTGTTTCCCTGACAATCTCCATGTCAGTAGACCTATTGTTCACACCTTGTTAAAAAAATATCTTGGGGGTGAGGTGTAGACCCTTCTTTTTCAGGCATGAGTCATTTCTTAGCAACCACCAAAGCGTCATGTGTTCAGCTGCTAGCTTTGGGGTGGCAGTTTAATGCCACACCAGCCCCAGGATGCCAGGTATTTATATCCTCACCCTCACCTGTCAGCTTCATCATGGATGGGACCTGCTAAGACAACAACCATGGCCAGAAGCAGCCTGGCAAGAGGCACATAGGCAGCAAGGCCCCTTCCTCCTCAGCAACTCTCAGCCCTGTCACCGGTAGACACCCATCTAAGGCTTAAGACATGCCTCGTGGATGTCCCTAAGACACATGAATGCCTGTGGCCTAAGGCGTATAAACTACCTTCCCCGCAGAAGGCAGCATCCTGCTGCGCTAGCTGAAGCTGTAAGTGTCTTTGAGAAGATCTACCACTGGGACATTAGGGATAGGTGACTGAACAGCAAAGTCAGCCTCAGCTAGCTTCTTCCAGCCATGGTCCTTCCCAGTCACCATTCCCTCCCAGGAGGATGGTAGCTACTCTCCTGGTGCATCATGGGTAATAGATTGAACACCAGTGTCAAGGATTCTGTTTCCAGTCACGCTGGAATCTAGGGCAGATAGACGGCAACTACAAAGCCACTTAGAAGGGCTTGCAGGATTCACCCTGGGTGGAATGCTTGTTCGTAAACACACACTCAATCACAAGAAGATCCAAGGAAGTAACTGGGGACAGGCTGTTGGGAAAGATGATTGTTTTCAAAACAAAATTGCAAGAAAGTTGTAGAAAGTGGGAACCTGCAACTAGCACCCCAACTATTTCTCAGCAAGGTAGCTTTTGAGAATGGGCACAGTGCACTGTGTGGCCAGAGATCCCTGTGTGTGTCTTGACGTGCTTCCCAGCAGAGGGGCCTGACATCTGTTCCATCATCACAAACAACCCCGGGTAGCATTAGACCCAGATATGGCCCAAGCCCACCTCTCCAGAAGAAAGCAAAAGATGCAAAAGGCAAGCATGCAAGGCAGCAAGGGCTGGAGGACATCTGACCAGAGAGAGAGAGAGAGAGAGAGAGAGAGAGAGAGAGAGAGAGAGAGAGAGAGAGAGAGAGAGAGAGAGAGAGAAGGAAGCCAAGCGTGCAGAGCAGAAACTGACGAGCCTCCTGCACAGGCAACACAGGAGCTGGAAGGACAACCACAGTTGGCAGAGAAAGGGGGGTCTCAGACTGTAGCCCCTGAAATGACAAGATGTGTCCCCAAGAAACCTCTGGCCTCAGAGATGATCTGCCTGCATCAGTGGAATGACCCAGTCCCCAGGGTCGCCTGAGCTCTCTCACACAGCCCCTGGAATGAAGGCTAAGCATGGAGAAGGAGAAGCATGGAACTGGTCCCACAGGAGAAGAGCCGGGGTAGATGGTATCCAGAACAATGTCCGCGACCCGAGGATGTCACACAGTACAGAAGCAAGAGCCGTGGGCAGCATGTCTGACGCTTCCCTGTTGGAACACACCTCACCTTCAATGGAATAGGCGGCAGAGGTGGAGATATTGGCAGAAGGCGAGCGCAAGTTCTCCCCCACCAGACTTCTACAAGTGCTTTGAGGAGCTGGCTCATTCCTGCATTGGGGAGCAGGATAGGGAACCCCCAGTAGCTAGCTTGCTTTCTGTACAAAGCAGGTCAAGGATTTTTTTCCCCCGATGAATAAAAGACAACCAACTATAGAAAGTAAATGAAGAATCTTTGCTGAATGTCTCGGTGGTCCCAAGTTATATATAGTGTTTCATTTCTAAACCCATGCAAAACCAAAACAACCCACAAACACTAAGAATTTAAGACCTTGGAGCACCAAGTGGAAGGCATAAACAGGATCAGGCCTGGCAGATGGGGAGGGTCTGAATGCCAGCGGAGGAGGGGAGAGGATGGCGGGGAGGGAAGGAGGGAGGGCAGGGAGGGGAGAGGATGGCGGGGAAGTGTGGAGGTCTCCGTTTGCTCACACTGGTACCCAACAATAGCATCCTTTGCCCACTTGTGGCTTGCAGACCTGTCATGGCAGTAAGGCTGGGTCGCTGCTGCTGGAGCTTGGATCCAGTCTGGCACATTTTATTGCATCTGCTGTTCTGTTTGTGCCTGCTTAAAACACATGTCCGCAGTCTAAAACAAGGTGGGCCTGGTGATCACAGCTCAAGGCCTGCCTGAGCTGCATGCAGAAGGGGTTCATGAGCATGTTAACTCAGCGAGGCTCCCTGACAAACCAGCAAAGCAAGTAAAGGATTGGAGATATACAGCTCAGCCGCAGAGAATTTGCCTAGCCTGTGCGAAGCTTTTGGCTTAATACCCAGTACCGCAACAATAACAACTAGTGTATACATATACACATATACATACATATGCCATTTATGAAAGCACAGAGAGTCCCCGTCACTTTTCACGAGAGAAGCTCAGAGACAGACACAAGCTAGGCCCCCAATCCAGACAAGGACAATGCCTTGCAGCTGGACCTGGGACAGAGGACCCGTGGATGGGTTGGCCCTGTGGCTTACAGAGAGGCACCTGGTCACAGCACACCTCCCCAGAGGGTGAGGCCAGGGCCTTTCTGTTTGCTCCATTTCTTTCCTGAAGAAGGGGCTTGGCGCCAGCATTGCCAAGCAGAAGAATGTGGAGGTTCTGATGTCTGCAGCAAGGTGCGGCAGACAAGAGAAATGTTATTTCGGGAACTTTCAAGAAGGGGTTATTTATGAAGCATCAGCCGCCGTATGCTTCCCCATGCTGGTTCACGGGGTAACGATTCTCATAATTACCTGTGTTTAGAAATACCTTCATGCAAAGAAATAAATATGCCTCCCACTGAGAAGACAGCGGCCCTTCCTCCCTACTAATAAACGACATCTTTTTTCACCTCCGGTGCCTGGTCTCCTTTTTGGCTTCTCAGGGCGACAGGGGATGGAGAAGTCACTGTGTTCAATCTCTGTTCGCCTCCCGCCCGCACCCAAGGCTGTGCCCACGGGTCCTGGGTGAGCTCCTGCTTGGGCATCTGAGGGAGCTCTTGGAGCTCCGGTGCCTCGGCTGCACGGTACAGTGAGTCGCCAAATGTGGGTGGGAAGGCCACCAGAACAGGACAACTTGGAATGGTTTGTTGACCCTAACACTCTGTCCTTCACCCAGGGATGAGGTTTTGCTTCCCTCTTGCAGTAAGGATGTCCTCTGTGAATTAGAGCTCTCAAAAGGCCTTTCCCCCTCTTAATGTTTGTTGTGGCTGTATTCCCCAATGGGCAGAGTGTGTGCCTGGGCCCTCATGAGCACCAGGGGACACGGATGTGGGTGACAAGACGTGGAGTAGATTATGAGTCAATCCATGATGGTTTGTCTTTGGAGGGGCTGAATGTTTGGCCTAAGAGGTAGACTCTAAGGAAGACAAGGCCATGACCAGCAGGGGAGCCCAAAGTAAGCACACACACACACACACACACACACACACACAATATGCACACCACAGCACAACTGTGCACGTACGTGCATGCCCCACAGGAGGAGCAGAGACATCTTGTTCTTAGTTGGCATGTTTCCTGAGAGCAGCTTGTGTGTAACCTGTGCTGTGTGCACCTGTTGGGAAGTTCCCCAGGTTGTCCTTTCTTTGCCTGTAATGCTTCATTTTGTGAGGATATACGCAGAGACGTTTTCTGCTCTTGTGAGTTTTCCCTTAAAGCACAACCTGCCTTCTCTAACTGGCAGGCTCCTCGGGGGCATCCCCAGTGAGCTCGGAATCTTCCATGAATGAAGTCATGGCCAGCAACGCAGGACCCACTACACAGATGGTGGGGTGACACACAGCATAAGGAGGTGGGGTGCCATGGACATGAGGTGTTGAACTTTTGCCACGAGTATGCATGAAATGCTTAGTAGACAATGTTTGACCCTTGGCACGTCGGGGTGGGGGTCCTCTAAATTCCTCTGAGAAGCAGGGGGTGGTGGTGGTGGAATTTTACCCTGTCCGAGGGAAGGGGACTAGCATATGGCCAGTTAAGCACTGGGGGCTCATTTCGCTCCGCGTAAACCTGGCCCTGAGAGTCAGCAGTTGTGTGGTCAGATTTAGAAAGACACAGCCCTTGTCACTCCTGCAGCTACAGCAAAGCTAGTGTCATTGCTCTGTCCTCAAAGACTTCTATGGCTTGCCTCCAGCCCACAAAAGGAGGTTCTGAGATGCTGGTTTCCACTCAAGACCAGCAAACTGAAGCACACACACACACACACACACACACACACTTTACACAAGAATCCACACTATAAGAGAGAACGCTCTTTGAGCCAGTGTGCTGTCATAGCCCAATACTCATGACATCAAAGCACAGCTTGACCAATGGCTGGAGAGTTCCCACAGCAATCCGGCTTGTCCATCTGACTGAACACCCACGGACGAAGCAGTTGCCCCCTGAACCCTTTCTGGGATCCATCGCACGGGACATCTGTTTGGTTCTTAAGATCTGAGATGCCCAGATTTGGTGAGGGACTCACTGTTTCCTGCAGAAATTGGACAAGCACGCAAATAACCCCAGGATAATGAGATAAGAACACAGATGGCTCCAAGTTAGGTTTAGGGTTAGGCATAATTAGGGTGGCAGATGGGAAATTCAAGTTAAAATTCAGTAAAAATTTTAATTAAAAGATTATGTGTTTCCACCCCGAGATCTTACAAAGATGAGCTCAAGCCTCACGTGCCTGCCACCCCCACCATCTCAATGAGCACAGACCTGAACACAATCTGTTTTGAGCTGAGGGCTGTCACCCACCCTGGAATCGCTGGTCTTACTTCACCATGCCCCACTCACAGCCTGGGAGGACTGACCCAGGCGTCACCCTTTATCTGCGAGTCCTAGGGAGGAAGCAAATGCAGGGTATGCCACCGAAGGAAGAGAAGGATGGATAATGGAGAGATGAACACTGTTCAGTGTCACGGTGGGCCGTGACAACTGAGTCCTTTTCCTTTGGCTCCTAGGTAGTCCCCATGCATTATGTTAGGATTGAGTTCTTCCTGGATGTGCCAGGATACCCTGCTTGGCCTTCTGTCTGGTATTCTACCCTTATCCATGGCCAGAAACTCCCTCTTCTTGGAAGGGCTACCTACAGGACTGAATCCCAAGCTTCCTTGGGTTCTAGGCCTTGGGCACATGCCTATTGCTCGTGGGAGAGGCAGGAGCCCTGGGCCACAGGGCTTGGTGTGGGGTTGCCATTCCCTGCTTCCCGGGGCTGGTGGGAAACTGCCCTTCCATGTACAGTTCCTGTCATGGCGTCTCTCACAGGTCAGAGCATTTGTGCTGGGACCAGCTCTCAGAAGATCTGCTTTCTCGCTGTTCCTTTCCTTCTATTTGCACAAAACTATATTCCTCAAACCTGCCCTTTCCAAGGTGTCTACCCCTCCAGCAGGGTGACTCTAGCAGGCTGGCTCTACTACTTCATTGGCCCATTTGTTCGCAGAAAGTGCCGAGGCTCCTTGTAGCCTGGCTTGATGCTGCAAGCCTGTAATTCTAGTTTCTACGCAAGTTGAGGTAGGAGGATTTTACATTCAAAGCCTGCCTAGTCAATAGACCGAGTTAAGGGTTATCCTGAGAAACTTAAAGAGATGCTGTCTTAAAATGAAAAGTAAACAGAAGAGATTGGGATACTGCTAAGTGACAGAATTTTTTTTTTTTTAAACATGAATGTGGCCCCAAGTTTAACCTCTAGTTCTGGGGAAAAAAAGATACTTTATAGTCTTTTGATGAATTGAATTTTCTTTCAGTCCATCTATCCATCCATCCATCCATCTATCCATCCACCCATCCATCAACCTACCTACCATCTATCCACACACCCACCCATCCATTTATCCATTCAATCACTCACCATATATCCACTCATCTGCCCATCTTTTAAAAAAAAAAAAGGCTAGATCTATTCCCTCAGGGAATCATTGAAACAGTCTATCATTAAAATCTGCTTACTTTTAAGAACATAGCTTGCAGGAATTTTTTAAAATCAAAGTAAACCACATGAAATATTACCTCTCCTTCTGTGTGTGTATATGTGTGATATGTGTGTATGTATATATGTATGTGTGTGTGTGTGTGTGTGTGTGTGTTTGTACACAGCATCAACATGGGTCAATGTTCTGTTTTCCTGTCTTCTGGAAGAACTCTAAGGCACCGACTCCCTTCGGGAGTACAAGTGAACGGTACCAGCCACTGCAGGAGGGGATTGTTTGTCCTCATGTCTGAAACTTTGCTTTTCAAATATTTTTCCGATTTAGGGAAAGATTAGGTAGGAAGTCCTGAGTTTCCATCTTCCTTCTCCAATCCCACTGCTTGTAATCTCTGTTTTCATTAGCATCCTGCGTCAGTGTGGAGCACGTCTTACAATTAGTGAGCCACTGGGAATGTGTTAGCCCCGGCCGAAGTCTGACATTTTCTCCTGTGTTACTGTGGCTTTGTGTATGTACATACTTAAGAGTGTGCAGTTGAGTGCCTATGTGTGTATATGTGAGTGTGGATGCCAGGGGTCAACCTTGGGTCATCTCTCAGTCATTATCTATTAACCCTATACTATATATCATATAACCACACATCACAATACATACATATATCTTACCCTCACATTCAATACATTTCACAGATATATTCTAGGACTGGGCCTTTCACTGGGGCCTGGAGCTTACTGATTTGGCTGGGCCCACCTGCTGGGGAGCCTGAGCGATCTTCCAATTTCCATCCCTTCCGTGCTGGCTACAAGCGTGTTCCACCATTCTTGATCCCTCCCTCCCTCCCTTCCTCCCTCCTCCCTCCCTCCCTCCCTCCCTCACCTCTCTCTCTCTCTCTCTCTCTCTCTCTCTCTCTCTCTCTCTCTCTCTCTCCCTCTCTCCCTCTCTCCCTCTCTCCCTCTCTCCCTCTTAACATTTGGTTTTGTTTGTTTTTCAAGACAAGTTTTCTCTGTGCAGCCCTGACTGTCCTGGCACTGGCTCTGTGGATCCGGCTGTCCTCAAACTCAGAATCCTCCCGCTGCTGTCTCTTGTGGGCTTGGACTAAAGGCATGTGCTGCTAAGCCTAGCTCAACTCTTGGCTTTCCTATGTGGGTGCCGGAGGCGGAGCTCCAGTCGTCATGTCTGTGCAGCAAGCCCTTTACCGACGACGGAGCCGTCTCCTCTCCCTTCTCCCAACTATTGACAGTGTAGTATCACATGCAGGTCCAGCGCAGTCGAGCAGAGGTTCCCTCCCCGGAGCCTGGCTCTGCCTGCACTCCCTCTCCTCAAGCCTTTGGAATCCTCTGATCTTTTCACACTCTCTATATTTTGTTTTATTTTCCAAGATGAAAGAGAACGGAATGTAAACATATGATGGGGATAGTTAAAGAGAGGAGACTGTGGAGGCGAGGAGAGGAAGGGGGTATGGAGGGAGCAGGTGTCCCTGGAAGCCAGCAGGTGTGGTCATGCTCCAGAGAAGGGGGGGGCCTTGCCCAGCACAGGCCGGGTGGGGCTGATGGGAGCACGGTGAGCTGGGGGAGTTCTTGCTCGGTGCTTTGATTATTTAGCGGTGCCCTTCTGGCTCTGATAGATCCAGGGGGTGGGGGTATTGTCTTCGAGGAAGAAAGGAGAGCATGGAGACAGGTGGTTATCTTACAGTCCCCAGGGTGGCAGCTTTCTGAGGCTGGAGGTCACAGCTTGCAGGTGTCTGGATCTGCTGCACACCAGGGCCGTGTCAGGTGTCCAGGAGGTTTGGGGGGGGGCACACTTTGTGCAGAGCTACTAGAGCACGGCTTCCCGATGCCATGGTCACATCGCCAAGTCCGACCATACCTGAGCAACACATACAGCCAGGCGGCACTGCCGCTTCGCACAAGACAAGCGTCGCCTCCCTTTCTCCCCACTAGGAGCTGAGCACAAGTTCTGCATAAAGAGGCAGAAATCAGGCATCACTCTCTGTCCAAAACAAGCCTATCTTCGAAAAGCATCTTTCCCCAGAGTTTCCATGATATTCTCTCTCTCTCTCTCTCTCTCTCTCTCTCTCTCTCTCTCTCTCTCTCTCTCCTCTTTGTGTGTGTGTGTGGGGGGGGAGTGACTAGCATTTTGTGTTTTCATAAAAGCCATATTCCACCCATGCTATTCTGTAGCGCCCGCTCAGAGCCAGGTCTATTTTTTTTTTTAATAAAGCATTTGGCACTCTGAAGTGTTACATGTGGCCCGGTGAAAACAGCAATATGGGGAGACTCAGAAGACGTCGCTCCATGTCAGGCACAAGACGTGATCAGCCTTAATTCTTCTTCAACACAAACTCCACTCAGCGGTGCCTGGGGCTGGCCAGTTGGGTGAGACTTCTGCTCCCTCTGTGTTGGCATCTAAATGCATATGTGCCAGGGCCACGTCAGCCTGAAGGCTTCCTGGACTGAGCCCTCCCTCCAGGTCTTGAGGGATCTTTATGACAATTCCAGAGAGAGAGAGAGAGAGAGAGAGAGAGAGAGAGAGAGAGAGAGAGAGAGAGAGAGAGAGAGAAACAGAGAGAGAGAAACAGAGAGAGAGAAACAGAGAGACAGAGACAGACAGGGACAGATAGAGAAAGAGAGAGAGACAGAGACAGAGAGACAGACAGGGACAGAGAGAGAAAGAGAGATGGGGAGTCAGAGACAGACAGAGACATAGACAGAAAGAAAGAGACAGAGACAGACAGATACAGAGAGAGAGAGAGAAGGCAGAGAGAGAGAGAGAGAGAGAGAGAGAGAGAGAGAGAGAGAGAGATTGTCCAACAGCTCTACAGCTCTAAGTGTGTAGGAGCATTTCTGGTCGTCAAGCTTAGGAGTTAGAGTTGACTCCACTCCTCCCCTCCTCCATGGCTGTGCATGGCAGCCACAGTAGGCCCTGCTGGTGCAACGGTCCTTCATCGTGGTTAGTACCTGAAATGAGGACAGAGGGCTCCAGGTGCTACATAACCAACTTATAAGCTTCTTCTTGGAAACCTGAGAGACAACAGATTATCTTTCTGGGAAAATACTGATGGCTGATTAGCCATACTGAAAATTAACCACTAGCCCCAGCCCAGGTGAAGGCAGACTTCTGCCGGTATAAATGCCAGTGGGTCAGGCTGTGACATCTCACCCTCTGGACCCAGCCCCTTGCGATCAGGTCAGTTGTTTGCTGGGTTGTAAGGTCCAGCTCCCTACAGCCTTACAGGTCACTTCAGAGGCCTGCTTCCGACAGCGGTGGTCTTTCCCTGGGTAGCTCTGTGCTATGCTGAGGTCTCCTCTCAGAGCTTGGACTTGTGACAGGAGGCAAAGAGAGCTCTCTGGCACAGGTGGTCAGTGATATGTGACAGAGTGGCTCCTGGGGTGTCATTGGCCCAGAAGAAAGAGGGTAGACGCTAAGTCCTAACCCTGGACACTGGATGAGCCCAGTGCTGCCTGACCCTTCCCATGTCTAGAGACCCTGCCCATGTCTAAAGGCCGGGACTTTTAGCTGATGGTGGCTTGAGGACAGCAGGGACGGGACCCCAGAGAGCCCAGGAATCTATTTGAACATTAATTTCTAGAGATGCTTCAGCAGATCTCTTAATTTTGTCAGGTATGGGCAAGTGGCAGAGATGGTACAAATCTTTACTCATAGCCTAAGAGAGCTGAAGCCCTGACCTGCTCGCATGCGGGTTTGCTGACTTGTCTTCTTACCTTCTTTTTGATTCTTCACCAATAACCAGAGGTAAGCCAGTGGCTCCTGAGACTGCAGCAAGTATAGAGCCTTAGGACACTTAGGAAAGGGTAGGCCGCAGCTCGGTCAGGGGCATGTAGCTCCGGAGGTCACGTACAGCTGGGAGTAAGGTCCAGAAGCCTTGGCATCACCTCCAGCTTCCCTGACGTTCCCACAGGTGCTACCCTCTAAGTCCCTCCATGGCCCTGGGCAGGTCTCTGCAGCATAACCTGACAGTGTACTGAGCCTTCCTTTCTATCATCCTTGTATCCTCGCCTGGGCCTCGCTCCTCTTTCCCTACCTAACTTATCCCCAGCACTACTCCACTAGGATAACACTGTTCCTACGCCCCAAATCCATGCGAGGGTCCAGCCAGGTGCTGACAGCTGGCCACACAGTGTCTGATACTGAAGCTGGGTTGACATTTTGAGGGTGGTAGAACACATACTCGTGTGTTCTGTGTAACAGAGGAGGCAGACACGGCCAAGGCTCTGAGATGCTGCTAGATCCCAGCAGACCACTTGGCTATATCTGGCTTCCTTAGCTGATTCTCATGTTGTATAAAGGTAGACAGTGGTGGGTCATCCAGGCAGTAAGTGGAGATGGCCTGTTAGGCTCCACACAGGTCCGCTTGGAGGGTGGCCGGCAGGTCCCTGGCTACTGATTGGTTGATACATAGGTAGATGAGAATCACAAGGGCAGATTAAGTTAAGATGGTGGCTATCCATGCATCAAGGAGAAGTCCTAGTATGTGTACACTTGTGGAACGCCTGACACATGAAGTCCCACTGTGGCTCATAGGAGCAATTTAGCAAGATTTGAAACATGAAGAAGAAAGACTGGGAGAAACAGTCCTCCTCATGCTCCAGTCAAGAGGGACCACTCGAGTAATGCGGAGGGAATTCTGAGGGTCAGGGAGCTCTGACTGAGGCACAGAGTGGTAGAAGAGGAGGTATGTTCTGCTGGGCTCCCAGCAAGCGGGGAGAGAGTCCTTCCCCTCACCGCTGTGGCTGCCTGTATGGGAGTGCAGATGTGTGAAGAGAGAGAGGGTCCAGCCAAATTCCACCCACGGCCGCCTCTTGTCTCTTTTGGCCTCAAGCTGTGTCTGAACTGTTGAATGCTGGCCATCAGTGGCTCCAAACCCTGGCCATGCTTGGAGGCTGACCACTCTGTTCCCGGATTCTGGTGGAAGGGTCTTGAATCTTGGGCTCTTCAGAGGACTTAGCGTTTTAGGAGAATGAGGTTTGGCCTGGCGCTCCGGTCTTCCTCCTGCAGTTCATTTCATTCCCTTGTTACAGGTATTTAGCTTCCTTTGCGTGTGGATGTGTGGATGTTCGTACGCTGTGGTGCATGTGTGGAAATCAGAAGAGTCAGATCCATCTTCCCACCATGCGGGGGTCCTGGGGAGCAAACAGGTTGTCATGCTTGGCCGTAACCCCCTTAACTGGCCGAGACATCTTGCCCACTTGTGGCTGTGTGTTTGAGAAGTTGATAGAAATCAGGGTCACTCCAGTGAGAAGAAGCAACGTTTGAAGCAGGGCTGTCCCGCCTTGCCCTGGCAGCTGATGGAGCCGGTTCGAGGTCAAGGTGTCAGGGAGGAGGTCTGAGATGAGCTGGTCTGTACTTCCGATGGTGTTCCCTGTCCTCAGCTGCCGATCTGTGACATGAGACCTTTGGCCTGGGGCCAGACAAGTGCAACCCCAGTGTTCAGCGTCTCCATTCATTTTGACCAACGGAAGACTCTGATCCTGATGAAGGCCATACAGGAGGGGCCTGGACATGCTTTGTGCAGCATTCCTGGGCAGCATTTGGGTGTGGCCATCCGTGAGTGAAGTGGTTGCAGGGGGGGGGTCTCTGCTGGTTCATCCCCACAGACCTCAGGACTGTCCTCCTAAGTCCTTTTGGGTTTCA
The DNA here is from genome assembly GCA_964023405.1 of Apodemus agrarius. Lineage (NCBI taxonomy): Eukaryota > Metazoa > Chordata > Mammalia > Rodentia > Muridae > Apodemus > Apodemus agrarius. The sequence goes on from OZ030014.1 coordinate 91,934,694, forward strand.
GTCTGGCTTTGTGAGCCTTGCCCTTCTCAGAAGCACTCTGCACAGGGCGAGCTGGTGGATACATCGAGTTTGCTGGACACAGCCTGGTGGAGAAGCTGTTTCTGATGCTGAACAGGAGCCAGCAAACGCCCTTCTCAGCTTTATCTACGTCTGCCAGAAAAGCTCTCCTTCACACTTCAAGTGCCCCACTAGACACCCCGTGGGTACTGCAGCCATCGTGACTTCAGCGGGAGCTCCCCGAAGAATGCGGCTCCCTATCTGACTCGAGGCTCTGCCGGATTCGATGTACTGATGAGTGGCAGTGATATCCAAGGCCTGGACCAAAGGGGATTTAGCCCCTCCTCTTCATCTGCCTGATGTCTAGATGCATGAAGCCTTTCCTGCCATCCCCGGTGCTCTGGGAAATGTTGAGCAGGCTCTGGTTGAAGGGAGCCGGTGTGTCCTGGATGCAGGGTTATGTGAAAGACCTCGTAGGGAATGCTGTGCTTTTACGAACTTGGCTGGAGAAAGTCTCCTTGGGCCTGTGGATGGCCTTAGTGCTGAAGGGTAGGGGTGTCGTGCGGTAAGGCAGCTGGGTGACAAGCAGGAGGAGGTCTGGCTGAGTTTAGGGCAATCACTGGGGATATCCATGGATGTCCCTGCTGTCTCTTGTCCCAAGGTAGCTTTTAGTAATACCAAGGAGCCATGTTTTAAGGACTGTCTGCAATGACAGATGTTGACTGCAGAGGACAACTCTTAAGGTCCCTGATATATTCCTCCCTCTGACTCTGGAGTGCCTTGGACTGAGCCCTGTGCTCAGAGACATGTCAGATAACGGTAGACATGAAGGTCATCCCTGAGGAATCTGGGCACACCGTCTGCCCCATGATAGTGGATTCCTTCAACCTCTCACGCCCAAGATAGCTTGGATTTCACTTGGCGCACGTGCATGGCAGATGAGGCACAGGTGTTCACTGATGCTTTTGCTAAACAGTCTGAGACCCATGGTGATTTCACAGGGAACCACCTCCGACGAGTCAGCAATCGCAATGAAAACACACCAATATAAATGCCGACTATCACACATAGTTTTTTTTTTTTTTTTTTTAATAATACACAGGACATTTTACTTGGGAAATTCACTCCCTTAAAAATAAATAAATTAATTTTATGTTAAGAGAAATTAATTCTTTGGCAAGTGTCAAACTCTCACGTGTTTTGTCTCTCCGTTCTAGTCTGGCACTCCTGTCTTTTATCTTCAATTTACTTGTTTCTTTTTTTTTTAATTTTATTTTCTATATTCTTTGTTTACATTCCAAAGGCTTTCCCCTTTCCCAGTTCCCCCCTCACCATGTGTCCCATAAGTCCTCCCTCCCTCACCCCCGCGCATCCCCAATCACCCCCCCAACCCTTTCTCTGTTCTGGTACTCTCCTGCAAAACTGGAACCAGTCTTTTCTGCACCAGGGTCCTCTCATTCCTTCTTCTTGGGAATCTTTTGATTTGCTAATTGTGCCTTGAGTATTCAGAGCTTCTGGGCTCATTAATATCAGTGATTGCATCACACATAGTTTTAAGAGCACACAGTAACATCTGCTGTGCTGTGCAACCGCCACCTCTGGCTTGTTCAGAAAAGTTTCACTGGCCCCACCAAAACCCACAACCATTTGACAGGAAACTGTGTTTAACTTCCTCTCCGCCCTTGAGAGCTGCCGAATGAAGAAGGATCCCTTGAAGATGGGCAGGGGGCAAACACAGGCTCTCCACAGAGGTGCTAGCCTGGTCCCAGGTCAGCAGGGAACCCAGGGTGCCTGCTCGAAATACCCAGCCACCTTTGCCACCAGTCGCCACCTTCCACCAGAGAGGCACATGACAGTGTTTCGAGTGTCATTGAGTCTGTTGGGTTGATGGCCCTGTGACTCTGGGCACTTAACTTCTTTAAGAGTCAGCTTCCACTAATTTGCAAGCCTCGCTGGGGACCACACAGGTACTCATGAGGAGGAGGAGGAGGAGGAGGAGGAGGAGGAGGAGGAGGAGGAGGAGGAGGAGGAGGATGGGGGCATCTCTTGAGATGCTACAGATCCCCTCCCTTAAGTGGCTCTGACTCTGGCTTACTGCAATAAAGTGACGTTCCACACCAGAGTCCCTGACTGCAGCAACTCCTGTGAGCTTAGGACCTCTTCTGGACATGGCATCATTGCTTCTGGACTGTTCGTCTGGACTAGAAGGTGAGGGGTGCTGTGTTTAACAGAGACGGCTCTCTTGGTTCTCTGACGGCTGACCCTGAGAGCACCCACACCAGCCTTCCATGCCTTGGGGATTGGCACAATTCTCTTCTGTCGTGCAGGGCATGCCCCACCTGGAGGAACCTTTGAGGCCACTGGGTGTAGAGAGCCTTATAGAGGTGCCATGCCACCTGGCAGGAACTTGACATGACCAATGTGAAGTTCCTCTCCCAGCCTTTGAGCGGGAACTCCTGTGTTAGCCACAATCCCCTCCACCTAGGGTGGAGTGCTCAGACCAAGGGGAAGCCCCTTGTTCTTCAAGGACCTGCAGTTTCCTGAGAAACACTGGCCACCTGTGGAGCAACTGAACTGATTCTGCTGAGAAGCTTCCAGCCTTTGGGGAAGGGTTTTCCACTGCCTATATATTTGGAGTTCTTCATTAAACTTTGAGACCTTGAACAGCAATGTTGTCTTGGTCTCCATCTCTTTTTGCCGCCTTCCCATATATCCCCAACTTCCCTTCCAGGTAATCCTTTCGATGTAACTGCGGGCAGTTACAACTGCGCCTGAGAGGCAGTTTACCTCTGAATACTTGCTGCTGTTTGCACGGGCCAATCCTTTAGGAAGGTCATTTACCTCACTTGGCTTCAGTTACCACAATCCTTGGGGTGAGCGAAAGAATGAACAGATGCATCCAGATTCTCACAGCTGCTTCTGGATTTGAACTGAGGTGGCAGGCAGAGGAGACGATCAGGAGAGACACAGCTCTAGCGAAGGATTGACCTGCACTGTCCGAGTGGCTTGAAGCAGGCATGAGGCGGCGTGGATGCCCACATCTCACAGCACGTGGGACAGGCTCCTGGCTGATGCTCTCTGCCGGCTCCCTGTCACATGCTGCACAAAATGGACTTACCCACACTTTTAGGGTGTCCTTCCCATTCCCCAATCCCAGAGGATACTCCTGGGCTCCACCTTCCCTTGTCCTCGAGGGCTTGGAAGTGGCTTCTCTCCACTGGAACCCTGGGTGTTAGCAGCCCGTTCTTGTCCATACATCCGGGTACTTCACTGGCCATGCGCTTGTCCCACAGGGAGCTCCGGAAGTGGGTTGAGACACTGAGGGATCTGGCTGCCAGAACAGCCTCTGCGAGGTAACCTAGCTACCATCTTGCCTTTTCTCTTCCTGACGAAAGACAGACTTTCATTACTGTACACCTGTTACCCAGAGACCAGCCTCTGCTAGAAGACACCTAGCGATGGAGTACTGGCCACTTCCTCCAGGATCTGACCCTCAGTAAGATCAACTCAAAGGCATGCATTGAGATGGATTGATTTAGGCTGGGGGGCAGGAGGGGCCGAGATCAGCATATCACAAAGAACAGGCCAAGCCGCCACTGTGGTGGTCCTTCTCCAGGACGAGAAAGACTCTCTCTGTCTCTCTCCCAGAATTCTAGCCCTTGAGCATAGTCCATATGCCTGGCTCACAGCCGGACCCCCCAATGGTAGAACAGGAGCCTGGACTGATGGACCACCCGAGGCTGTCCTTCAGGGTCCTGAGGCAGGAGCTGGCCTCTCTCAGGGCACGCCGGCTTGCTCACTGTGCATTGGCAGTGTTAGAGGAAAGGGGTGGAGGTGAGCAGGCTCAGCGTCCATGCAGTTGACTGCTACATCGGCGGATAGCATCAGGAGGGGAAGGGTCAAGTGCAGGTGTCTACCCGGAGGGCGGGAGCAGGGCAGGAGGCATAGCAGCAGGATAGCCCTCGTGCGGAGTCCCAGCCTCAGAACTGAGTCACTCTGGTGCCCAGGTGGGATGGCCTGGCCCTGGAAGTGGGTGAAGGCTGGGGGCAGTTGGTTGGTGGGCTGTGGCTGCTGGGCACTGGGACGGACCCCTGCCGCGTGTCCCTGGCTGTGTCTGGCTCTGCAAGGAAGGCAGCAATAGCAGCTCCATCAGGTTCCTGCTAGAGCAGTTTCTGAGCACCTGCGGTCCACTTTGCAGAGAACCAGCCAGCTACTCAAGACCCCATGGCCTGTGGCCAAGAACTGGTCCATATCCTACAGTTCAAAAGTCACAAACTTATCGTTCTGGTGTCCTAGGAGGAAAGAGGAAGAGAGAGGAGATAGAAGGGGGAGAGAGAAGAGTGAATGAGAAGAGAAAGAAGAGGAGAGAGAGGAGAGACAGAGGGAGGAGAGGAGAGAGGACATCGGGTGGTGGAGAAAGCAGAAGAAAGAGTGAGGGAGAATTCAATGGGTTGATTGTGTGTGTGTCTGTGTGTATGCATGTGCATGTGAGTGCGTGTGTGCGTGTGTGCGTGTGTGTGTGTGTGTGTGTGTGTGTGTGTGTGTGTGTGCCTGCGTGTGTGTGTGTGTGTGTGTGTGTGTGTGTGTGTGTGGTGTATGAGCGTGTGCACTGCCATAGGACAAGTCTTCCCCACCCATTCTTATTCATCCATCTCCTCCAGCACTCATCCCAGACACACATGCTCAGAAACAATGCCTCCTTAGCCATTGAGGCACTCCCCACCCAGCCACACAGCCTTTGCTCCTCCCACAGGAGCCCCTCCCCCCAAACTCTGCTTCCAAGATATGGGAGGAGCATGTGCAGAGGCATCCTGGGCTGGGGCTGGCAGCCCATCTCACAGCTTAATGCTGATGATTAATGGTACTGGGGTTGAGGGGCTCCCTTCTCCAGGGTTGCCCGCGAACCTCTGGGTGGGCCAGCTTGAGCAGGACTTTGGTGTCACACTGCCCTGTCATTTCTCATGTGGAGAATCCCTAAGGGTTTCACTAGACCTCTCAGCAGGGACTGGCGAGTAACACCTGTGCTGTATTAGTTTGTCCTGACGAGATTCCTGACCCCCCACGCCCACCCCGTAATCTGTCACCCAGTGTCTCCTCTAGACAGACCATCCCCCCGCCAGACCCTGTTTGACTTTGAGAAATCACTCTGGTCCAGTGTGATGTGCATCCCATCATAGGAGAATGGATGGTCACAACCACTGTTGGGATTCCTGCTCCCAGTGAGCCCTGGAGGACACAACTTCCTTTCAGGGCCCCAAGGCAGGAGCTGGCCTCCCTCAAGGCTGCCAGGTGGTGGCCTGTGTGCCACGTGTTTTTATTTGAGATGTCGGCTGTGTCTCTCTCCTTTCCCAGGTATTTCTGCTTCATGATTAGGTGTGGCGAATATATCTCACCCTGTCCAGAATTAGAGAGACATCACAAAGGGGCTGGTGCTATGTGGCCAGGAGAGGCAGGGGGCCAGTGTACCTGGTTGTCTCCCTGTGCACGCAGGGTGTTGGGTTTGTTCCTAGAGGTAAGAATCAGAGAGAGGGAAGGGATGGAGAGTAATGAGCTTGGCCGACTCATAGATGGGCTGTCCACACCGCAGCAGGTTCCCTTCCATTCATCTCTATGAAAGGGATGAGCTGACAGACAGTCCTCCATGGGGCTGGGCCTACTTCCTGGTCCCAGCTGAGTTCCTAAGTCTAAGAAGAGGAGGAGACAGCGGGGAGTCTGTGGGTCAGAAGAGGTTGCTTTAACTGCAGGAAACCGTAAAGGAGCCATCAGAGGTTGTGGGGCCTCTCAGACCCTGGGGTGGTGGTCTGAATGCCAGGGCATTGTCAGAGACACCTCTGTGCCAAAACACTCACACTGCAGAGTGTACCCACAGTGCAGAGTGCACCCCTGGGAATGCACTCATGCCTCCAGAACGCACCCCACAGTGGAGCGCAGGAATGTACTTACACTGCAGAATGCACCCAAGCTGAAGAATCTAATGCGATTCCTTGAGCTCCCACTCTCAGGCCTCAGAGAACTGTTAATAGTATTAATGGTTAATACAATTTAAAACCTCCCAAGTTTAGCAAAATACTACCTCATTAAATAAGTTAATGTATGCAAATTGATTACCATGTGGTCTAAAGTAGAGACGGCACCAACAGTAGTGAGTCTCGCTTCCAGCTGCCAAAATGGAGGCTTTTGTCTTCATTTTGTGCAAGAGATGAGCCGACAGACAAGACCCCCTTGTCCCATAGCGTCTGACTTCTCCCTCAGCTCTTCACACTCCACGGAATCCAGCTGGCATATGGGGGTTGAGCCTTTTGGACCCAGCACTGTCCCAGGCTGTTAGCAGGGTCCTGCATGCTAGATGTCTCTGTTGTGGAGAACAGACCCCTAGAGCCTCCCAGCCTTGCTCTGTGAGCTTCGCTCCACCCCTTGGACCATGCACAGCTAGACAGGCCATGCTTAGTTCCCTAGGATCAGACTTAGTTCTCTAGTTTTGAGACTCTCTTCAGCCTATGTCTGATCAGAACTCTGAAGAGCAAATACCGAGTGGACAGACCGGTCCTCCTGTCCACGCAGCAGACGGCCTCATGTTGGCATCGTGAAGGCACCTTGGTGTGATTCTCAGACGCTTCCCCCTGCTCTGCCTGGGTAATTCCCCCTTGCCACAGAATGACATGCTAACACTGGTAATTGGGTCATTCTCCCCAAACCTCAGCCTCTATGTCTTTCTTAGCAGGTGCTAAATTGACGCCCCAGCTGCGGAACAGTAACAATTAGCTCCATTAACGTCACCACAGCTGTAATTTTTGAGGAAATGAGAAACATTAATAACTACTACCAAAAGCTGAAAACCAAGGCAAACACAAAACACAACCCCCCCCCCCAGAGGTGAGAGGGGCTCAGATGGGCCGCTGCTCCTGGAGGGTGTGGAAGGGCCTTGATTACTCCGAAACTGGGCTCTCCTGGCAGGAAAGGTAAGGATCTTCAGGGCTCAGTGTCCCGTTAGGGACTCAGAAAGGTATATGTGCCCAATGCTGTGACTTGGAATAATATATAAATAGCAATTGCTTTACACATTGGAGACCAAGCTGGGCTAAGGGCAAGCGACTGCATCTAGACAGTTCACTCTTCTTTCTAGTCTGCACCCATGTTCCCCTATGCACATGCATGTGCATCCCACAGCATCTTTACATCTATACAATGTCATGCACAAACCCATTTTTACATGTACATACCCTGTACACCCAGGCACACTCACGGGTCACACACACACACTATGTATGTACACCAGGTACATACACTATGTACGTGCACATGCCATAGTGCAAGCTGGGCACACTAATAGGTCACCCACACTATGTATGTATACCAGGCACACCTACACCCATGCCCAGCCCACAGTGCACCCACGCATACCCACACAGCACACATATACTCATGCGAATATCTTGTCAAGTGTGCATGTACCAGAAACCATTGGACCTAACACTCAGGAACCTGCCCTGGGCCTGGCATTATTCCCAGGATGCTGTGTGTCACTCTCCTCCCCTGCCCCCCTCCCCCACACACATACAAAGTTATCGAGATGCAGGATCTAGGCTACGGTGGCCTAAATGCTTAGGTGGGTGACTAGATAAGATGACCAACCATCTGGTGTGGAAGCAATTCTGAAAAGCACAGTATCGCTTCCAGCAGGGATTTGATTTTCAGACACAGAACACGAAGAGGCAGACTGAAGTGAGTGCCCCTCGAAAGTTTAGTATTTATTGTGGTTTTTAGTTTTGCCATGGTGCTGGCTAGTGATGTGACAACTTGACACAAGCTATAGTCACCTGAGAGGAGGAAACCGCAAATGAGAAAATGACCCCAGAAGACCAGGCTCTAGAGAAGCCTGGAGGGTATTAATTACTTGCCGGTCGGGAAGGGTGGGGCCAAACCTAGGCTGGTGGTCCTGGGTTCTGAGCAAGCCGGTAAGCAGCACCCTCTATTCCTCCTGTTACCAGGTTCCTGCCCTGCTTGAGTTCTTGTCCTGGCTTGGGTCAGTGATGGGATATGATGTGGAAGGGTAAGCCAAATGAGCCCTTTCCTCCCTAACTTGTTTTTTTGTCATGATATTTCACTACAGCAATAGTAACCCAGCTATGACAGCTACTAATGTTAATAAGTATTTTGTTTTATATGAAATACACACTAGGAAAGGATGCATGGGTTAGTATTTACCTCTATGTTTTATACATATACATATACATATATATGAGAAAAACATTTGATTAAAGACACTGCATGGGAATTGAGGGGATGGCCTAGTGGGTAGGAACCCTAGTTTGCCAACACAAGGACCTGAATTCAATTCCTCGGCACCCACATAAGAGCATGGGCGTGGCTGCGTGTGTATGTAAGTCCAGTACTAGTAGACAGAAACAGAAAGGCCCCAGGAGGTTGCTAGCTGGTCAGCCTACCTGAAAAAGCTGGCTTCTAGATCAGTGAGAGACCTGGTCTCGAGGCGACAAGGCTGAGAGAAATCGAGGAAGTGCCTCGTCTGGCTTCTACATTCATGCACATTCATGTTCAGACTCACACACATGTGTGTACCACATACAACCCATGCACAACACTGTGTGCCTATGTGTACATGCTCAGAGGCAAACACATGCACCCCACCCACCAATTCAAATGTGCACACACGTGCACCCACCAACCCACATGTGTACCTATCCACTCACATGGAGATACAAATGAACCCAATGATTTACATGTGCACAAATGTGCACCCACCAACTCATATCTGTGCACATGTGCGTTCCTCAACTTACATGAATATATGGATGTGCTCACAGACTCACACATGTACACATATCCACTCAATGATTCAAATATATGAACACATGCACCTGCTAACCCCTATGTGCACACACATGTATTCATGAACTCGTACATGTATCAATTTGCACCCTGTGAACCACTGACTTACATCTGTACCTGTGTGCACCTCCCTGCTCACATGTGTACCCATGTGCACCCAAAGACTCACATCTGTACCCACCTGCTCACATGTGTACCCATGTGCATGCAAAGACTTACATCTGTACCCATGTGCACCCACTGACTTACAACTGCACCTGTGTGTATCTACCTGCTCACATGTGTACCCATGTGCACCCATGTGCATCCACCTGCCCACATGTGCACCCATGTGCATCCACCTGCTCACATGTGTACCCATGTGCACCCAAAGAGTCACATCTGTACCCACCTGCTCACATGTGTACCCATGTGCATGCAAAGACTCATATCTGCACCCATGTGCACCCACTGACTTACAACTGCACCTGTGTGCATCTACCTGCTCACATGTGTACCCATGTGCACCCATGTGCATCCACCTGCCCACATGTGCACCCATGTGCATCCACCTGCTCACATGTGCACCCATGTGCACCCATGTGCATCCACCTGCTCACATCTGCACCCATGTACACCCAGTGACTCACATCTGCACCCACAAAGCCACACCAGCTGTATGAGCACAGCTGCTCTTGAGCTGGAGAACCGCAGACAGCACTTACAGAGGAGTGAGCTCAGGGAGGGCCAGGCCCCGAGAGGCAGAGAGCTAGACTGAGCCTGTCAGAGCTGGGACTGGGGCTAGAGACACGGGACTCCACGGGGAGCAGCTAGCAGTTTTGGGGTGCAGGGTGGTTGGGTGCAGGAAGTGCTCCAGCCTCCTGCTAAAATCCTGTCCAGGAAGGAGAGGTCTGGGCTTCACCCTCCTGAGTCTTGTTCGTGGTCTGTTTCTTCTGCTTTCCCTGGACCTGCAGCAGGACCCTGAGGCGGAGACACTGGCCCCTCGCCTCCCTCTGTACCACATGGCAGCTCAGCACCTGCTCTCTGTGAGTGTGCTTTCTGGCTTATTTCTCTGGCTTTGCTTCTGGAGTCTGGACTTGGTATGAAGTACCCACAGTCACGTGCTTTGACTTCCTCCGGGGCCTAGCAGCCATCCTTCCAGAATAAAACTTACATTTTGGGCCTCTCCAGTTAGGATCTGGAGTGTGTGTTCTGCTCAGAACATCAGGGCATGCAAACTACCAGTGTTAGGGCCCAACAGCTCCATGCCATCTCCAGGGGCTTCTCCAAGAACATCACTATCTGTTGACTTGCTGGTTTCAATGAGCTATTTATCTTATTCCACCCACGCAGGATTTAATTAGAGCAATTTATTGCTTTTTCTAATTTGGGCATTTCTCTTGAAAAGTAGTCCGAAATGATCTATAAGCAGTGGTAATAGGAGGCCATGTGGCACCTCTTCGTATGGACACGTGTCTGTGAAATGGCCAGCTTTCCACAGACTGGCAGAGCGCTCCTTGTCTACCGGTTTCTCCGCTCAGAACATCAGAACTGGCCATGAGATTTTCCCCACATACTCAGCTCTGCATTGCCAACATGGCTCCTCTTTCATCTGCTCCCTCAGTGGAAGGCCTGGCTCCTACAAGACGTTTGCGACATCCGAACATCTTTCTGCCCTGACCTGGTGGGGAGAGCCTCTGGCTTCAGACCTCAGTGGCTGTACCACCCACAGCAGATGGCCAACTCTATGTGGATTTGTTTCCTGGGGCAACTAACACCAGTCTTTGTTCCTTCTTATTCTTGCATCATGTGCACTGCAGGGGATGATGTCCTCACCGGGAGAGGCTTCGGGGGGGTGGGGGTGTCAGTGTGAACTGTGATAAATGCACAGACAAATCTCTGGGAGTGTCGAGCAGAAGCAGGTAGGCTTCCGTCCTGACCTGAGACCTCTCTGCTCCCTTCAGGGTAGATTAGCTCATTGTGAGTGAGTGTGTAAAAATGTGTGTGCTCACAGAAGTGTGTATGTGCACATACATGAGCTTGAAAGTGTGTCCAGAAGGACCCTTCTGTCCTGAGAGCAGCTGGTGAGGGGCAGGTGCTCAGCCCAGATTGGCTGCCAGCAAGCCAGCTGAAATACCTGGGCCTTGTGTCCTGTTTCAGCTTTTTCATTCCACTAATCTGGCACTGGAAAGGGATGCATCATGGAGAGGGGGACTCTACTGTCAGGCTTATTCTCATAGAGGTGGTGTCAGTTGGAGGGTCCTCTACTTATCTCAAGCTCTCTCCTGTGCTGGGCTCCAGACCTTTCAGAAAAACAAGGCCTGATTCTACCAAACAGTTCTTGTGCTGGGGTGGTGTGACACTATTCCTGGGAGCTGGGAATGTCTACTCATCCCAGATAAGGACTTAATGACAGACCAAAATACAGCGCCTAACACCAATGCCCAACTTGGTGGACCAATGAGTTTTATTGGGGTTCCTTATAGGAATATGGGTGATGGGTTACTTACAGGAGCAGAAATGATTGAAGAGAGCTGCATCACCAAGGCCCACCCCAGCATGAGTGGCATCTTATGCACGCTGGAAACCACAGCACACTGCACAGCCTGCAGGCCCCTCAACAAGTTGGGAGTCTTTTCTAGGCAGCTCAGCTGGATTTTGTTTCTTCAGCTCAGCTGGACTTTGTTTCTTTTAATTAGTTTGGATACTCTCTGCTTCCTCTAGGCTGTTTGGCTTATCTGAAAGTAACCCTCAGCAGTCTTTACTGTCCATATACTCTTGGAGAAGGAGGGGCCTAGTGAATTTGGTCAGTTTCAGGAACTTCCTGTAGCTTTGATGAGTTGCCTGCTTCCTGTCTTACCACTACAATCTTTCCTCTATTCTTAGAACACCCTATTGCTTCAAAATATCATCTCGAGAGATTGCTATCCAAGATGGAAGATTAAGGAAGAAAACTATTTTGCAACAGGGTTCACCCAGGAGCATAGACACAGGGCCAAACTTCCAGTCTGCTGGAGAACCCTGGCCTTGAGCCAGGGTATCTGTGTTCAGCCACTTGCTGAGACTTCTGAGAGGAGGCCAAAGCTCTTTGCACTGCTTGTGTACTCTGTCTTCGAACCTCTGAGTGCTATATGCAGAGTGGTCATGTGGGAACTGGGTATGTTTTATAGGCTGGTAAGCTGGCCTTGGTCTCCTAAGCAATAGCAGTTGGAGCTTTCTAGGGTGGAAGAGCCTTGTTCTTTCCATCTCCCCGTCATTCTGATGTCTCATGTGCCTTCTGACACTTTTTCAGATTTATCCAACATGCAGCTGGCCCAGGCCTGTGTCCCTGGTGTTCCCTCTCCTGTTACCCCTCACTTTCTTCAACATAGCTTTAATTGACCAATTTGCACACTCTTAGTGATGCTCTTTGACTTCTCATGGGGTTGTGAAAGCTTCAGGGGTGTCGGGTGGGGGTGGGGGTGGGGGTGGGGTGGGAGTGGGGAGAATTGGGCCTGTGGCAGCTAGGACTGTGCCAGGACTCTGCACTGGAAGCAAGCTGCTGTCCCTCTGTGTGACCTGGTGCTATGGGAGCTACAGTGCAGCCGTGCATCTCGATGGATGTTGTGTGTACAGCGAGGGGCAATGGGGCTAGCACCCTCATAAACCCACAGAACCAGAACAAGCTGCTGTCCACATGGGGCAGTTGTAGGACCTTGGATCTCAGTGTGGCTTCCTTAGCCCCTGAAGCCACGAGACCACACCTCTTTCTGTGAGAAGCTGTGGATCCACAGATTACTCCACCCTACCCTTGGTGAAAATGCCCAGGTTGTGCATTTCAGAGTCACAGCCGCAGCCTTAACCCAGAGGAGGCCACCATCCCTGCTTCTCAACCCTATGACTGGCCTGCTTCTCAAACACTTGGATTTTAAGGTTTAAGGATGCTAGTAATATACAATGAGGGTGCTGAGTGAAACTCAAGATGGACTTTGAAAGCTGATGATGTGCTTGACACAGGACCCTGTATTGTGCCCAGGGCCTGTTGTCACTTTCCTGTGCTGCCCATATGAGCTCTGGCCGCCATTTACTCTTGGATAGGTACCCAGGTTGGTATAATGTATAGGAAAGGGACACTAAGCTTATATTAATTCCCATAGGGCATAGAAGAACCGCTGGCATGGAGGAGCATCTCCCGTAGGCTGACCAGACAGCGAACAGTTTTTCTTCCCAGCAAGAGAAGCAGAGGCAGGGGGATGTCCACTGGATGTCGGGGCCGGAGTCTGCCAAGAAAGCATCCGAGGGTTGCATCCTCTTGCTGTAGGCATGGAATCTGGCTTCTCCTGGTGACTGTTCTCCAGTGAGAGCTGGAGGCTGTGCCCCAGGCACACAAGCTGTGATGGCACCTCAAGTTGAAGGAGTCCCGAGAATGCTGTCTCTGATACAGCAGGCCACAGATGTATCTAGGGGGTTGATGTGTGTCCCGTGATCCTTTGCGTTGTCCCACTGTTTGTGTGTGTGCATTGGTGTTCAGTGACCTGGCGCACAGCTGACTGGTGCAATGGACGTTCACTTCGAATTCTATTTTGCAAAGACTTCTGGTCACACCCTGCATTTCAACACATAGGGGAAGGATAGGCAGGTTCTGGGAGGTGTCTCGACTCCATATGGGATATGGCTAGACAGACTGCTTGTCCTGTATCACATGGTTGTCAGGAGCCCTAACACAGAAGGTATGACCACACAGGTGCTGGGGCCGCACAGGACCTCGCTCCCTAAAGTATATGCAAACCTGTTTTCCTGCTTCCTATTTGCAAGAGTCACAAGGGAGCCTCGGGAGACAGTGTCAGGAGCCTGTGTGATTCTGCTCAGCCACTGACATCTTGAGAGGGGAAAAAAGCAGAACCCATCTAAGCAGGTGGAGGGATCGATCTCAGCCCGCGCCACCTGTCTTGTTGTCAGGACGAGAGATATACGATGGTTTTATTTAAGATGCTGCTTCCGCACTGGCCCCTGGAGAGGCACCTCTCGTCTGTGTTATGCTAAATCTTTAATAGCTTTTGACTGTAATATATGCTGCGAGGAAGCGCATCTGGCAGAGTGATCTGGCAGAGCCGCCCGGTACTCTGCTGTTATTGGGGAAGGTCAAAGGTGAGAGGTAAAAGTGGCTGCTCTGCTGGTATTTACAATGCTGGCCTCGCCAGCGAGGGAGACAGGATTGGATGTAGTGGGAACAGCTTGGGTGGGATACAGGCTCTGAGCAGTGAGTTTCAAGCTCACATACACACCCCCTGCCCCATGCACAGCCTTGAGATTCTGGACATTAAGCAAGATCTAGGCTCTGTACTCAGGCCTGTTTCCGTGAGGTTGGCTAACTACACGCACAGAGCCACGCTGTCTGTCCCCAGAGCTGTGGGAAGGCTCTGGGCCCATCCGAAATGAGAAAAGAGCCTGGTGCAGCTGGGTTGCTGGAGCTCCCAATGCCCAGGTTCCCTTTCTTGTCAACTCAGTTATGTCCGTTGAATCAATGGTTTCTGGCCACTTCCATTCCTGCCTAGGAGGGCTAGCTCTGGAACTTGGCTCAGTGGATACACAGGGTCCAGACAGTGAGGTCATCACAGTCATGAGTCAGAGGAATTCTGGGTCATCTAGCCTTCTGCTCTCAACTTCTGGGAAGAGAACCAAGGCCAGTAGCCATCTTGGCTGTCGAAGAGAACACTTTTCCCTGCGGCTCCATCTCACCAGGCTGGGCATTGCAGCTGTGGCTTGAACCCATGGGATGTCCCATGAGAGTCCCTAGGCCAGTTCTGTCATTCAGGTTTTTGCTCAGCCGCCTCCACTTGGGCCTCTCTGTCTGTCACCATCAGCACACTCCCTCAACTACCATCCATGCCGTGCAGCCCTCCCTCGCCAGCATGGTGCTCTCTGGGGTCTAGAGCAGGCTCACTGAGCACTCAGGACTCAGGCGTGTGTGGAATGAAGCCCCCAGCTCAGAGCTCAGGATGCAGATACTTGACTCATGTAGGAGACTTCCATAGCAGTAGCCTGACTTGGACAGCAGATCTCATCTTCCTGCCTTCTCTCTGAGTGGTAGAGAAGGAGAAGAGTCAAAGGATGCTGCCCAGCAGGGGTGGTGGGAAGAACCTCAGGGTACCTCTAGAAGCACACAGGATTTCTTGGCTGCCCCACTGACCCAAGCTCAATCGTGCCCAAAGGCTGTAAAAGTCAACACAGCTGAGTGACTGGCATCCTCTGAGCCTTGTTCTCCAGCACCTTCCCTTCCGTCCTTTCCTACCTCAGCTCTGCTTCCTTGGCTTCCATTCCACTCAGCACCATCTCTTCAAGATCAGCCCTGCCCCTTTCCAGCTGCAGCTCCGCACTGAAAAGTTCACGGGGGACCAGACACCTCCTGTTGCATTTTTCAAAGTGGTTTGACTACTGTGCAGTTTGAGAAGGGTTTCCATGTGTGTTTTACAAAACCATCCCTTGAAAAATCTAAGACACACCTACCATGTTCCCTCTAGCTTCTGGATAGTCCTTCCTACTTCCTGCTTCCTGGATTTGTGTCCAGTTTGCTTTGGCAGTATGAAGCACAGAACTGGACGCCCACCCCTACACCATCTCCTCACACAGGGCTTTCCTGAACTACACTCTCCCATTTCATCCAAATATGATTTATTTTACAAGAAAAGCCTTATGACTATTGCTATGAAACACTCAATCTTGACCCTGTGTGGTGCCTGGGTGTGAGCTCTCTGTGGTAGTTTGAATGAGAATGCCTCCCCCCCCATTGGTTCAAATGCTTGAATACTGGTCCCCAGTTGATGGACCTGTTTAAGAAGGATTAAAGGGGTGTGGCCTTGTTGGAGGAAGTGTGTCACTGGGGGTGGGCTTTGAGGTTCCCTGTTGGCTCTCTCTGACTCATACTTGTAGATCGGGATGTAAGCCCTCAGCTGTTGCTCTAGTGCCATGATTGCTTGCCTGCTGTCATGCTCACTGACATGACAGTCATAGACTCTAACCCTCTGGACCTGGGCCTGTGAGTCCCAAATTAAATGCTTTCTTTTATAAGTTGCCTTGCCTCATGGTGTTTTATCACAGCAATAAAAAAGTCACTGAGACACTTTCTTTAAGTCTTGTTACTATAGCTCTTATAGATCATCGCAGATTGGGTAACTGAGGCAGAGTGGAAGTTCTCACAGCTCAAGATACTATCCAGGAGCCTTGGAAATTGGTTTCCTTCCATACCCCACCTGCCCCATGTGGGGAGCTGACGGTAACAGTGCTAGTTCATGGAGAGATGTAAGTGCCACCTCTTCATATCCTGCTTCACTGGACATTATGCTTCCAACTTTCCATCTTGGGGACATGTTAAATCTCCTTTTTGCATGATCCCCTAGCAACCAAGAGGGTGATGGCCACAGATCTGCCTGATGCTTGTGGTGCAGCCACTTGGAATGGTTTTGCTGATGTCCCTCTCTGCTCACGGAACACGTGTGAGGATATAATACCACCTATGAAGAGAAAAGGCCCTTTCTTAGGAGCCATAGACCCTGAGGGGAAGAGATAGCTTAAGACCCTCATACCTCGGAAGAGCCATCTCAGGAGACCTCATATGCCAGAACAGTGGTGAGGGGAGAGTGGGTGAGCATCCTCCTGGTAAGGATTTCTAAGATGCCCAAGTCTAAACACCATTCCTTCCTTATGTCCACTAGTCTAACTAAGGTGGGAAGATCTGCCCACTGTGGGTGGCGTCAGTCCCTAGGCTATGTTCTTGAACTGAATGAGCAGAGAAGTGAGCTGAGCCCAAGCATTCATTGCTATTTATCAGCCTCTTGACTGCAAATGCAGTGTGACCTGCTGCTTAACTCTTCTGTTACTGTGTCTTTCCTGTGGTGATTGACTCTACCTTCAAACTTCCTCCCTTAAACTGCTTTCATCAAAATATTTCATTATAGTAATAAGAAAAGAAAGATACTTCCCTCACCATCTTCTTTGGCCCTTGAAGTTCAACTCTGAGATGTTTCTTCTCCATTCACCCCACCTTAGGGAGGTGACTTAGTGTCCTGTGGGGACCCACAGGCTAGACATACAGCCACAGTCAGAACTGCCTCATGGCTCCTGTCCTGAGGCAGGGCTGGCAGGATGTGTACAGAGCACAGGGCCCACTGGAATGACCTCCTGGCTTCTGTGCCAGGCTGGGTCTGACTTAGCTAGACATCTGCCGCTGTCCCTTAGAACCTCCATGCCCTTGTCAAAGGCACTGATATTCCTACCAGGATGAGTCCCACCCCATGCAGCCTTGCCCTCCCTTCCTTAGCCTCTTTAGTCTTCTTACCAGCAGTGTGGAGTTGCCCACTGACACATGACTGAGTCACCTGTGGCACCAGGCTCCCTTGGAGGCCTCATTAGATCCACCTGAAGGTGACTGTTTGGGTCCAAGCAGGGCTGGAACGCCAGGGCCTCATTAGATGCAGGGTTTGCCTTGCAGATGACCAACAGTGGTTCCCACTCTCCCGATTCAGCAGTTGTCTTAGTCAGGGTTTCTATTCCTGCACAAACATCGTGACCAAGAAGCAAGTTGGGGAGGAAAGGGTTTATTCAGTTTACACTTCCACATTGCTGTTCATCACCAAAGGAAGTCAGGACTGAAACTCAAGCAGGTCAGGAAGCAAGAGCTGACGCAGAGGCCATGGGGGATGTTTCTTACTGGCTTGCTTCCCCTGGCTTGCTCAGCCTGCTTTCTTATAGAACCCAAGACAACCAGCCCAGGGATGGCTCCACCCACAATGGGCCCTCCTCCCTTGACCACTAATTGAGAAAATGCCCCACAGCTGGATCTCATGGAGGCACTTCCCCAACTGAAGCTCCTTTCTCTGGGATAACTCCAGTTTGTGTCAAGTTGACACACAAAACCAGCCAGTCCAGCAGTGATCCAGGATCTTAGAGGCTATGGATAGAAGGATGCCTGTGGACACCAACACAGCCTTTACATCAAAGGGTCCAGCAATAGTTTACTCTAGAGCCAAACTTGAGTGACCACGGCCAGGAGGCAGGGTTCAGCTTGTCCCATTGTGGTAGCAGTTTGATTAAGTGTTGGTACTTTTTAAAAATATATCACTGATGCCATCACAGCGAAGCTAGAACATCTCTTCCATAGGTGTCAGACACTCTTTGATTGTGGGGCGGACGAGCAGTGGAGCCCTGGATTTGTGGGGAGCTGGCCTGGAGCAACAGTCGGGTTGAGGTGTATCAAACCCCTGGAAATCTCATCCTGAGACTGGCAGGAGTAAGACCGCTCCCCTGCGGCCCTAGGTCCGCGTGTCCCAGCACTCATAGTCCTGTGCTGTCACCTTCCTTCCCGGAAGGAGGTCTCATAGCCCAGTAGCCAAATTGAACTGCCTCTCCCTTTATAAGGTCTTACCCAGCAGCACCTGAAATTCCTCCTTATGCAAATGAGGCATCCCATCACCTTATCCTGGCCAATAATGTCCACTCACTCCAAAAGCCCTTACCCACCTTCCTAAGGTTTAAGTAGCCTTTCCTCCCCCATTAAAAGAGCTGTGTCTTGAAGCCTCCCCCTGAGAGCCTGTTTTTGTCCTCACCGCTGTCTGAGGTCTCCTTTGCTCTGGTCTGATCTGTTTCACTTCCCCACAGGATCCACTGGTTTTGATTGTGGGCGGTTCATGCTGCAATGGGTGGGCGGGTGGGTGACCTCTATTCTTACCTTTGGGTTTGTGGAAACTAGGGAGTCTGTTAATACAGCCTCAAAGGACTTAGCCAATAGTCACAGAGGTGATAACTCAAGTATTTGGTCTATCCACCTGTAAAACTCCACAATCATTGGCATTTCAGTCACAGTCGCAATTGTGTGGCCCCGATCTGGGATCCACCGCTCCCAGTGCACACCGCTAACATTCTCTCCGAGGGATTCTTTCATGGGCTCCGTTGAGGGCTCTTCTGCCCACTGGTCCCTGCTTTGTCTTTGGACTCCTTCATCATTTGTCTCAGGGGCTAATAACTAACACAGCCACTCCAAATGCACGGGGCCTGGCTATGTGTAAACACAGACCACTGTATTACTACTAACCAGGAAGCATCCTGGAAAGCACCCACGCTCCCTCCCACCCTGGAAATGAAATGATCAAAGGGGCCCGGGAGCACTGGAGAGAGCAGTACAGAGAGGAGAGGATGCAAATTCTCTACTGTAGGACTTCTCAGGTCATTCGAGACGATGCTGAGCACCAAAGACTCTTCCGGAAGACAGTGGGGTTTGGAGTTTTCATGAAGCAATTTTGCCATGGAAATGTTTGTTAAGAGGTTATCCTGTACCTAGGACTCCCAGGCTGGTACAGGCTGTCAACAGCATGGTAACATATTGCTGCTGCAGAAGGAGTTCAGGCTTTCGCCAGGGTAAAGGTTTTGGGGGACAGTTTCCAGGTGGAACCCCACATTTCACCTGGCTGCATGGTGATAGTGTCTGTCCTTCCAGGTCCTGTGTGCATCTCACTTAGTACAGCAGCCTCACCAGCTTGTCTTCCCAGCTATGAGTGTGTGTGTGTGTGTGTGTGTGTGTGTGTGTGTGTGTGTACACGAGAGCACACCCCTGACCTGGACACCTAAAGTCATTGCTTTAATCTCTGCTGCTGATAGACACCCAGGGCTGCTTCTGATGGCTGTGGTCCTCACGGTGTCTGGTATCTTGCATGCTCTTGTAACGTGTCACTGAATCCGTTTACCCAATCAGTCTGCTGGCTCCCAGAGGGCCACAGCCATGTCCCTGTTCTGCATGCTGTGTCCCTCCCTATACTGGCTGGCTGCCTGGAACATGGGAGCCATCTCACAAATCCTTGTGGGAAACATGCTGAATGCCCCATTGTCTTTGTGTGACAAGAGGCAAATACATTCCTTCAGCAGATGGTGGACATGGGGATCCACAGGGAAGCCTATTTCACTATCACACAATGATACTCAGCCCAGGTCGGGCCATGGGGAGCCTCACGGAAAGCTTCAGAGATGTGTCCGTCAGGCCAGAGGCCCAACTTGGCCACTCTGATGGTGCGGCTTGATGTCAGCTGTCTATTTTAGGATCATCCAGGCCAGGAATAATTTCATCATGGTGTGGATTATTGGAAATGTGGAGATGATGGGAGCTACTGCAAACCTGTGGGCTGATGGCAGTGTGCAGGTGGGAGCCGGAAGGAGCCTGTGGTCTGATGCCAAAGGTCAGGTGGGAGCTGGCTCTTTTGAGGTGGCGCAGCACGGTGGTGAGGAGCCTCCGCAGTCATTAAGGTGGTCTCGACTTTGGGAAGCATGAAGTCCTTGTTTTTCAGAGCGTCATATACTCAGGTCTCCCTTTCTCCTCCCCCTCCCCCCATCCTGCCACTTTGCAAATGTCTCTGAAGCAAGGCCCAAAGCCCAGTCCTCCTCCTGTCTCCGATGCAGCAGCCCCCATTGTGGAAGGGGATGTGTAGTCAGGTATGAGAAGAGTGACCAGATGTCTACTCAGCTTCCATCTGCGTACAGAGGCAAGCTCAGCATTTCCAGCAGGTGGCTGCCTGTGGGAAGCTGGCCAAACCCTTGACCTCACACTGCAGGCTGCTCGTACCAGCAAGGACAGGCCCTTGCTCCAGGGTTGATGAGACAGACGTTGGGCCTCACCCACTGCTCTGTCCATCTGTAGATGCTGGCTACTGACCACCAGGTAGCCAGTACCTGATGCAGGTAGCACGGGTTCTTTTGGGTCGAGTCCAGCGTTCTGTAAGATTGGAAGCTTCCAACAATGCTGTCTAGCTTCCTCCCGGTGCTGGAGAGTGACGTGTGTCTGAGACTTGGGTGTTTCAGAAACCTGAGATGCCTCTGCTCGTCAGAGTCCTGAGTAGAGAGACAGGAGAACAATCCCTGAATGAAGATAACATGGGTTTAGACACAGGCTAAAGCCTAGGACAGCCCACTGACTGACTGACTGACTGTGTTAATGCAATTCAAAGGGCGAGACTCTCTGTCTCGTTGGTGTGCTGGTTTTCTGACAGAGTCACCACAAGCTTTGCATATGAACCCTGTGGCTCTCTAGCCTGTACCCCAAAACTCTCTGAATTCCTTCCTCAGCCAAACTCTGACATTTTCTGAAGCACACGGTCAGGTTGCCAGTCAGGAGTCCACTTTTCTAGAAGTCATTTCTTTGTGTCTTTCTTTCCATCTCCATGACAAATCCCAAAGGGAACAACTTAGAAGAGGGAATTTGTTTCTCTTCTTGATTCCAGAGGGTTCATCTCTTGTCTGGCGCTATGGCTTGGGGTGTGGAGCAGAGCTGCTCACAGAGTGAAGCCATCAAGTTGCTGGAGACAGGAGGGTACCTGAGACTCCACCGGGACAGTCAAGAGCCTCACTTATTCACAGCTGCAAAGGCCTCTTCCCAGATAAACTGACATCAGCAGGCTTTATGGTTTGATAATGTCTCACTTAGGGAGGAGGCAGTCTTCCTCCTATTATGGATTGACTATGAATAGGAAATGGGACCTAAGGCCATGACTTTGGGAAGCAGACCTTGTCCCCAACTCGTCTCTGTCTCTCCCTTTCCATGCTATTTCTACTTTTAACACCGGTCAAAACAATAATGCATCTAGCAGACTCTGGACAGAATCATCTGAAACTGAGCCCAAACCAACCCTTCCTCCTTCACGTTATCTACGACAGGCATTTTGTTACAGGGATACTACTAGTTAAAACTGATACTGAGAAGTGGGGTCAGGAGTCAGGGCTGTGACCGTTCCTGACAATGTGTCACAGAGACCCCTTTGGGGATAGTTTTTGGGAAGAGTATGGAGGTGCGGGTGTCATAGTTTCATTTTCAATTGCTGTGATGAAAAGCCCAGCAAAAGCAACTTAACGGAGAAAGGGTTTCTTAGGCTCACACTTCCAGGGTACAGTCCATTGCTGTGAGGAAGTACATCAGCATGAACTCGGAGTAACTAAGGAACTTGTTCCACCGCACCCACAGTCAGGAGCAGAGACCAGTGAATTAATGCATGCATGCTACTGTCGGCTCACTTTCTGCACTGTCGCATACACTCCGGGATCCTTGCCTAGGGAATGCTGCCACCCAGAGTGAGCAGTCTTTCCCACCTCAATTAACAAAATCAAGACAATCCCCCTCAGATATGTCCCACCCCCACAACACACACACACACACACACACACACACACACACACACACACACACGGTCCAACCTGATCTAGCTAATCCCTAGGTGGTGTTGGGCTGACAATCAGCACTTGTCATGTGTGTGCTAGAGTGTTGTAGGCGGAGCTTCGTGGGCGACTCTGATAGGAGCTCAGAAGTCCCGACTGGGGATAGTAAAGGCTCCTGTAGTAATAGTTAATCCCAGTCAGCGCTTTCTACCCACCTTTGATCATTTAGTTCCCAGATAAAAGACACAAAACCTTTATATTTATGATCAACCTTTAAAACACTAGAAGAGCTGGGCAGATATCCACCTTCTATGCTTCTATGTCTACTTCCCTGCCAATTACCACACAGTATGACCCGCCGTGTTCTGTCTAGGCCATTCTTACTAAGACTGGTCAGCCCTCATGGCCATGTTTTCAAGATTCCTCCCCTATGGCATCTTCTCATCTCTCCACCTTCTTCTCTTCTCTTTCCACTCAGACCCTGTCTTAGTTAGGGTTTTACTGCTGTGTACAGACACCATGACCGATGCAAGTTTTATAAAAGACAACATTTAATTGGGGTTGGCTTACAGGCTCAGAGGTTCAGTCCATTGTCATCAAGGCAGAAACATGGCAGCATCCAGGCAGGCATGGTATAGGAGGAGCTGAGAGTTCTACATCTTCATCTGAAGGCTGCTAGTAGAAGACTGACTTCCAGGCAACTAGGGTAAAGATCTTAAGCCCACACCCACAGTGACACACCTACTCCAACAAGGCCATACCTCCTAATAGTGCCACTCCCTGGGAAAAGCATATACAAACCATAACAGACCCCAATCTTGGAAATGGAAACCCTACCTCCCTCTCCTCTACCCAGCTATAGGCTGCTAGCATCTTTATTCAACCAATACGTTTAAATTAAGGGACAAGATCACATAGCATCCCTTGATGCCCCCGAGGAGGAGTCTCTCATCCACGAGGCAACCAAGGCCAGTATTTAGCATCACAATATGTAGCCACAGACATGAGTCTGTTCAAGAAGTTTCACATGGGAACAAGGACTCTGACAAGAATCTGAACTGAGGTACATTCTGTCAAAGAATTTGCCTGCATTTTGACCCCATGTGTTAAGACTCTGTAGAAAGCCGAAAATAAATATGATGGACTGATCGAATCTTTGGGGGAATTTCCAAGGTAGCATAACATCCAGACAGTGGTGCAGGCATTGCTGCGTGCTTTTAGTCACAACTACTGAGAAAACAGGGAGTAAAAACAGATCGGAAAGATCTGAAAAATGAGCAGTGTGGCCTGAGAGCTGCCTTGAGGGTATGTCGGGAGTTTGCCGGATGCTACGTGCTACAGTGTGCAGAGTGTAAATGGGCACACCCCTTGCTTTGAGAGGCGAGTGTACAGTACTCTGTTTGCCCGGGCTCCCCTCCGGAACTTGTTTCCCAGGATTCATCTCTTCATGCTCAGCAGCCCAGGCACTCAGAGACTCGATGGTTAAGAGTTTGTCTTGAGCCTCACGGGAGACCTTGAGCCTGAACTTGTGAGAAATGCTGGACCGAGTGAGTCTTCAGGGACTCTCTGAGGCGGCTCAGATGCATTTTGCTTTGTGAGGTGGACACGATTCTTTGGAGCCCAGGAGGTGTCGTGGCTCAGATGAAGACTGCCCCTCAAAGTGGTTAGTGTGTTGAAGGCTTGGTCCTTAGTGGAGAAAGTGGGGATAGGATGTGTGCCTGTGAAGGTTACATCTTGTCCATAGACCCTTGCTTTCTATCTTCTCGGCTGCCATGAGGTGGGAAGCCCTCCCCTGCCCACTACACATACATACATTCATACATTCATACACACACACACACACACACACACACACACACACACACACACCCCATACCCTTCTACCGTGAAGACCCACAGGTCCAGAGCAATGGAGCCTGCTGGTCATAGACAGGAACCATGGGACCAAACAACCTTTCCTCTGTTAAATTATGTCTGGGCACTTTGTCATAGCAAAGCAGAGTGACAGCTTCCTATGGAAGACTAGAGCTGAGCAGGAACTGGAGGGACAGTGGACAGCAGTATGGTGGGATACCTGCTCAGAGGGGTGGAAGGAAGAGGGAAGGGGAGCCCTGGTCCATGCCAGAGCAAGGAGAAAGATGGTTAGACAAGGGGTGTCAGAGCCAGAACACTGTTTGAGGAGTCCTGCCTTGGTTGGGTGTGGCTAGGCTCCATCCCCAGTATGCCTGTCACTGGGCTCTGTCTCCAGCAGGAATGTCACTGGCTGGGATGCCCAGGGATATATGGGTTCAACCCCAGACATGCTCAGTTGGGCTGCACCCCAAAGATCCAATCCCATCATGGCACCAGTTGCAAACATAAACCTTAGGATGCTGGAGTTTGAGCGCGTGCCCCAAATTTCAGGTCCTTGAACTCCTATTGGAAGTGGAGCTTTGGGGATTAGGTGCAGTTAACGGAAGTCATGAGAGTGGTGCCCCATGATGCCACTGTGGTCTTATGAGACGAGACCCACCTCTGTTCTGATTGGCGCAGAAGGTTCTCCAGATGGCATGCTCATCCCACAGTTCCGTCCTTGGGCTCCCTGTTCTCCAGAGCAGCAGGTCAAATCCACTTCACCCACTTCACTTCTTCATGCACTGCTTGGCCTCCCTTCTGTACATCTGCATCCCAGGGAGAGCCTTCCTAATGGTAACCTGGTCCCAGATCCACAGTATAGGGGGCAGCCATGAGGGAGATCCAGACCTGAGCCAGCTCTGTCACAATGGCTAGACCTGTGCCCATAGTCTGCGGGCTGGAAAGCAAGAACACATGACGTTTGGTTTAAGCAACTGAGGGATGGAACATTTTGTTTCATAACATGTTGAAGGGTAGCTAGTTGATACACTTTGGAGGAGAGGATGAGGTATGAGCTCCCTCAGTGCACCAAGCTTTTGTGACTCCTGCCTGGCTTTCCTCTTCAAAGGGGACACGTCCTGAGAGTAGACGACAGGACAGCTCTTACAGGGCCACTGATAATAACTGTAAAGACATCTGTGGCACTCCCTTGATGCCAGGACAGCGGGGTCTTCCGCATCCCATGCAGAGCTCACATTCAGCTTGCTGTAGCAGGCTGTGGAGTTTGTAGTGGGCTCCACATTGGTGCGTGTGTGTGAAAGAAAGTAACGTTGTGAGGCTGCAAGAAAGCAGCATTGCGAGGTTGGCCACCATCTTGGATGCTGACTAGCTGCCGCATCCTGGGAAACTCTCTCACCATTCTGGTCTTCAGACTCATCATCTGTGGAGTGCAGCGTTTTCCACCTCTTGGCACCGAGGCCAGTGCCGACACGTGGCAGCCCACGCACAAAGCGCCGTTTACAGTGGCCATAGGTGGTGTGTGGTGGGCAGTAGACATTATTAGCAGGCAGCGAAGCAGAGGAATGAATCAGACTAGTTTTCTTTATGCATCTCTTGACATTTAAGTTGCTATAAAGAATTCTGGGTTGAAATAGGGACTCGGTGCATTGGATAGGGGTAAATTAAAGAGAAAAGACCTTGACAAATGTGAGTAGAGAGATGGAGAGAGAGGTGACGTTTTGAAAGCTGCAAAGCAGATGAGAGAAAAAGTGATGGTCAGCAGAATACGGGAGTCAACTTGGGAATTTTAGGAGGTTTATTCTGTACCCCCAAATCCACACTGAACGGGGGGGGTTGGGGTACAAGGAGACCAGGGCCTCTGCAAGCTTCATAGGTGTAAGACAGCAAGGAAGGGCTGATGGCCTGGCTGGGGGAACTACGTGGCTCTCCATGGAGTGACATTCCGTAGCCCTGGGCCTTCAGAGGTACTGTGGTGGGAGACACCTGGTAGGTTCTTTTCAGATCTCCTTTCTCTTCATTTGCAGCTTGGGTTCTGGCTCTCAGCGAAGGCAGCCAGGTAGGCGAGAAAACCAGGTTGGCACAGAGGAGCGCTACTGTCTAGCTCCTTCCCCAGACTATTTACCGAGGGCATCCTGGAGTCTCTGAAGATGGAGAGGCCTGCTGTTCTCCTGTCCAGCCTCTGCCATCTGAGGACAGAAAGATGACATTTCAGGTTCCTGTCCTCCAGAGCCCCGGTGACTCATGTCCTTTTAGGAAGAGGCGAGGGCACAGACACAGATATGAAATGGAGGCAGAGATGGAAGTCAGGCAGCTGCAGGCTGTGCAGTGCTCAGAGATGCCAGGGCCTGGGAGATCGGAAGACACTCGCCCTGGAGTCTTGGGATGGAACATTGATTTGCCACAACCTGTTTCCAGAACCTAAAAATAGCTGCTGTTTAGTTCACAGTAAATTGTTACCCAGCAGCCTCGGGTCAGGAATGCAGCTGGGATGCAGCTGGAGGGCAAGGGGCAGATGTTGAGGAGCCTGGGGTGGGACAGAGAAGTACTGTGCCTTAGACCGCAGCTCTGTCCAGCAGATCACACTCCCTGATGCCAGGCGGGAGAGGCTGCTGCACAGGAGGAAAAAAGCTCGGGGATGAACTGGGTGGAGATACAGGTTGAAACTGGAGATAAACTCACCAAAGAATAATGAAAGCATTGGTAATAAAGAGGAGAATGGAGTGTGGGCAATCCAACAGTAAGACCCACTCCAGGGAGTCATCAGGATTAAAAGAGAGGAAAAGAATGCACAAGCTATAGGAGCAGAGAGGGAGTGGGCGACCATTTCATGGACTTCTAAATTCTATTATCCAGTGCTGTGTGAGCTGAAACGAGTTACTTAGCCCCTCTGGTCCTCACATAGACCATCTGTAGAAGGCAGAATAATAATTGTTGCTGTTGTTGTTGTTGTTGTTGTTGTTGTTGCTAGGAGTAAATAAAATCTCAGCAGTGAGGGGCCAAAAGCAGATAGAAAGCAGACACATGCCAGATGTTAATAATATCGAGAGGACAGAAACAAAGGCCGAAGACATACCAGAAGAAAAGCCTTGCCAGGGTGCAGAAAGCCCAGCATATAGATTTGATAAGCAATCATTAGAGGAAAATAGCAGCACTGGTTGTCAATTGAATGGCAGAAGAAGGGATAAATTTTATCCCAAAGCCTTGGTTCTGGTGTTCCCAGGCCATGAGCAGCCTCTTCGAGGTGGCCCCTGGGCCGAGGAGTACAGTCCTTGTGAGCAGCTCTCCTTGTCTTATAGCTCTCGGTAGCTGTCGTCTCATTTGATATTCAACAGCTGTCTGGCGAGTCGGGGAGAAGTGTGTGCTAAGGCTCTGTTCATTTGGAGGGAAGGCTGAGTGTCTAGCTCCCCAGGCTCCACCTAGGCTTGAAGCAGGAGTAGGCATCCTCAGCCCCTCTCTGTTTCCGTTCACTGCACCTGCCTCATGCCTAATTCTCCTCTAGCACAGACAGGGAATCAGTACTCTCTGGGGTACGGCGTCAGGGTGTCGGGGGCCTGGAACTGTCCTTGTAACCAGGCAACACTGATAACTTTTAAGCTGGTTTGATTACCTGGAAAAAAGCAAGCGTCCACCTTATTCTGTTTCTTGCTTCATTGGCAGAAAGCATTGCTGTTGCCAGGCAACAGCTGGGCGCACATCCCCACCCCGCCCCCTGAGGCAGGAGGCAGGAGTGGGCTCTTTGCTGCTGTGGCCTTGCTCAGCCCTGCCTTTCACAGTCACTGACTCGTGTGACTGAGTGTGCCATGTCCCTGGCCCTGAGCCAGCTGTGAGAGGCTGCAGGCTGGGTTGATGCCTCTTCCCGCACCGTGAACTCCTGCCTCCCTGTTGGCACTGAAGCCTCCATCAGAGGTCCCTGGGGTAGGCAGGGTCCCTGAATTATGCATTTTTATTGACCTTGCTCAACCTCTCTGGCCTTTTCTTCATCGTGTGGAGTGCTGTGGTCTGCTGACTGGAAAATGGCTTTAGATGACAAAAGAGGGGACCACTGGGTGGCTCAGATACCAAAAGCATCAACAATGCCTTCTGACTTAGTGCTAGAAACCACCCTTCTCGTGTGCGTGCGTGTGTGTGTGTGTGTGTGTGTGTGTGTGTGTGTGTATGTGTGTGTGTGTGTGTGTGTGTGTGTATACGCATGCACTCACACCCATATAAACCACAGTGTAAATATCTGACATGTGGAACATCGCATATCACAGTTTGGGAATGGTGGCACTAGAACCTAGCCCCTTTCCTTTTGCCTTTCTTTGTAGCAAGAGAACTTGGAAAAAGCTCTTCCCACATTTTACCTCAGGGCTGAAGGGAGATGATGAAGGGAAAGAAGGAACGAGAGGAAGGTAAGGAGGGATGAAGGTAGGACGGGCAAGAACTCGGAAGGGAATAGAAGGGCAGGATGGGGTGAAAAAATGAGAAAGATGGGGAGAAGAAGGGGAGGAGGGGACGTAGGACAGAGATGAGGGAAAGGAGGGATCTGAAGGGGAAGAAGGGGAAGAGGAGTGGGGAGGAGGAGGAGGAGGGTGTGAAGATCAGCTTTAGCGTCAACTTGACACAACCTAGGAACAGTCTTGCAGCCTGAATCAGGTTGGCCTGCAGATATGTCGGTTGGGAATTGTCTGGATTGTTAGTTGGTGTGGGAAGGCCCAGTCAACAGTGGGTGGTACCATTCCCTAGGCAGGAGGTCCTAGACTGCATAGACTGGAGAAATCAAGTTGAGCACAAGCAAGCAAGCGATCATGCATGCATCCAGTTTTCTCTGCTCTGGTGGCCGGTGTGATATGACCAGGATGTGAAGCTCTTACCTTAATTCCCCACGGTGATCACTACACCTGGAACTGTCACCCTAAGAAGGGAGAGGAGAGGGAGGGAGGGAAAGATGGTGAGAGAGAGAGAGAGAGAGAGAGAGAGGGGGGGGGAGATGAGGAGAAGGAGAGTGAGAGATGGAGGGAGAAAGAGGAGAGGAGAGAAAGGAAGTGGTGTGACTATGGAGGCAAAATGCCACGATGTGTGTGTGTGTGTGTGTGTGTGTGTGTGTGTGTGTGTGTGTTGCATGTGTGTGTGTGTGTGTTGCATGTGTGTGTGTTGCATGTGTGTGTGTGTGTGTGTTGCATGTGTGTGTGTGTGTGTTGCATGTGTGTGTGTGTGTGTGTGAGAGAGAGAGAGGGGGGGGAGGGAGAGAGAGAGATTCTCCTCCAGAAACCCTGAACTTCTAGCTTTGCCAGATCATCAGCTCTGCCTTCTGAAATGGAGAGATAACTTTCTAGTTCTTTTTTTTTTACATTGATTGATTTATTGATTGATTGATTGATTGATTTAGTGGGTGGAGGACATGCCACAGTACACACATGGCAGCCAGAGGACAGTTTGTGGAATTCTTTTTTTTTTTTTGTTTTTTCATCTGGGTATTCAGTCCTCAGCTCTGGCGGCAAGCACCCTTACTCACGGAGCTATCTCACTTGCCCAGCTTCCTGTTTGAAGCTGCCAAGCAGCTTCCGGAGGCAAAGGCACCAGGACGGAACTGGAGCCCTGGGCAGTGCTGCTTCATGGGCGCAGACTGACTGGGACACGACCTTCCCTAGAAGGGGCTGTGCATCCTTTACTTCACATTCAAACAAATCACAATAATTATAGATTTCCACAGGGCTTCAAAACGACATGAGATCTCATTCTGCCTCACTTAGATTCCCCAAAGGCATGCCTGTAGCCACAGAACACTATCCTAACTTGATACTGCACACCTGCCATCTCGTGTCTACTTTCTCACATCTGCCTCCTGGTTGGGGTCTGATCCATGGACAAGGAGCTCATCCATAGGTCTCCTCTGATGTCCTTCAAGACAAAGCCCCACCTTCTCTCCTGAACAGCTTGGAATCACTCCCTTGTATGTCCATCATTGCTGTTCCAAAGATGGTGCACGCTGTGTAAGCTTCTAGCTCACACTTCCCATTCTAGAGTGTCCAAGTTTTCTTTGTGTCTTAAGACACTTTTCTAGTGCTGTGAAGAGACACATGGCCAAGACAGCATAAAGGAAATAATTTGACTGGGGACTTGTGTACAGTTCCAGAGGGTTCATTCATGGTCATCAGGATGGGGAGTATGGTGGCAGGCAGGCACGGCACTGGAGCAGCAGCTGATAATCACACCACAAGTGCAGGGAGAGTAAAATGGAAAGAGAGGAAGTGAGGGAGATAGAGACAGAGGCAGAGATAGCTAGGATAGCTAGCTAGCTAGCTAGATTAGATAGGTAGATAGATAGATAGATAGATAGATAGATAGATAGATAGATAGATGAGTGGACAGACAGACAGACAGATGGATGATGGATTGATAGCTAGGATAGATGATAGATAGATAGATAGATAGATAGATAGACAAATGGATGGACAGACAGATGGACAGGTGGATGATGGATGATAGATGGCTAGGGTAGATAGATAGATAAATAGATAGATGGAAAGAAAGAAAGAAAGAAAAAGAGAAAAAAAGAAAGAAAGAAAGATAGATGGAAAGATAGATAGATAATTAGATAGATAGAGAGATAGATAGATAGATAGATAGATAGATAGATAGATAGATAGATAGATAGATAGATAATAGATGGGTGAGTGGGCAGGTGGATGACGGGTGGGCAGACGGACAGACAGACAGACAGATAGAGACCAGGTCTAGCATTGGCTTTTGAAACCTCACTCCCCCCCCATGACATACCTCCTCCAGCAAGGTCACACTGCCTAGTCCTTCTTAAGAAGTTCACCAACTAGGTGAACTTGTATATTTGACACAGGCATCTCCTTTCCTACATTTTTGAGTTATAGGAAAGCCACAATCCACTTTCCCTGGAAAGAATCCTCAGGATTTCACTATAATCCTGACTCAGAACTAAACTTCACTTAAATACCTGAATGCCTCTAGTGGTTCCCAGGGTGTGGCCCTTCTTTAAGCTTAACTGCACATCAGTTGTGTGCAAGTACTCGGCGGTTTCCTTCTGTCCCTCACTCTGCTGGGATTTAGTATGATGTTTTCAAAGTTGCTATCTAGATTTATGGGTATTTTCATTACTTCTACTTGGTGTTTTCTGGCTACTCAGAACCTTTCTTTGTAATTGTCTGTCTGTCTGCCTGCCTGCCTGTCTATCATGTGTGTATGTTTTCAGATTCTTATGCATGTAGGTTGCATATATGCAGCTGCGTGTGCACAGCCTCGATGTTGTTCTTTGAGTACGGTCCACAGAGGTTTTTGAAACCAGGTCTCCCTTTGCCCTGAACTCACCCATGAGGCACAATGATTTTCTTAGTTCCATTTCCCCAGGGTTGGAATTACAAGCAGACACCACCACACCCAACTTTTAAAATGTGAGTTCTGAGGCTCAACACTCAGGTTCCAGCACTGCGGACTGCAGCATCTCTGTAACCGGAAGTGGCCTTCCATTTTAAACAAACAACTTCCTTTATGATTTCTTACAGTGGGTCTTCGGGGGAAGCTCTCATGCTTTGCTCTAAAACTCTCAGGCTTAGGACTTGTGGTTGGCTTAATGAGTCCTGGACAAAGCTGGAGAACAGCATGCCTACAGGCCACCACGCTGGGGACACTGAGCCATCAAATATCCCATGGGAGTTGTGAACAGAGAGAATCCTTCCTCTTGGATGTCCTCATTATGCACTGGAGGTTAGCACAGAGGATACCTGGGGCAAGTGTCACCCTGCTAGGAATGTGCAGAAACTTTGGCTTGGCTTTTCTGCATCGTGGGCTCCTCCCATCACTGCCTTGGCTATAAGTTACACTTTATCAAGCCCTCTTCTCACCCTGCCCTGTCCAAACCCGATCCTTCAGGTTCAGACACAACAGATTCTCTGCCGGACAAGTTTTGATGCTTCACATGTGACAAGTCTGGGAGCCTCAGGCAGGTCTGTTAATGTTGTGCTGACCAAGAATGCCCTGAAGGCTGACTGTCAAGAGGAAGTCTCTGGGAGGTCCTGGGTTTTACTTCTTACTCAAGAGGTCATGGAGCCTGTGGAAGCTGTGAATGCCTGTGTATGTTTGTGTGAAGCCAGACGGAGACCTTGCTGGTGCCTGTCTGGAGCCTGCGGATTGCTGTGTAGACACTGTGTGGAGACAAAACAGAGCCTTGCAGAAGCCATGAAGTCCTGTGTGCAGCCTGTGGGGAGTCTGTAGATTCCTGTGTGGAGCCTCTGGGAGTGCCTGTGGGGATCCTGTGCAGTGCATGTGTGGAGATTTGTGGATGCCTGCACATGGCCTGTATGGAGCCTGTGTAAAGCCTGTATGGAGCCTTTAGATATCTGTGGGGTATCTATGTAGATCTTATAAATGCCTGTGTGGAGCCTGTGGGTGCCGTGGGGATGCCTGAGAGGAACCTGTGGATACCTGTGTCGATGCTTGTGTGGAGACTGTTTGAAGCCTGTAGAGAGTGTGTGAACGGCTATGGAGCCTCTTGGGGATGCCTGTGTGAAGCCTGTGTATTTGTCTGAAGCTTGTATGAAGCCTGTGGATGCCCGTATGGAGACTGTATGGAGACTATGTGGGGCCTGTGTGGGACCTCTGTGAAGCCTATGGATATATGCGTGGAGCCTATGTGGAGACCATGGATTTCTCTGTGGCTCCTGCGTGGAGCCTCTGGAGGCCTGTGTGGAGCCCACGAGGAGCTTGTGGCACACCTTTGTTCTGTAGGGTGTAGCAGCAGACTCAACTCCTTTCCAGGGGACAAGCATGGGGAACCCTGGCAGGTCCATACGTTTCAGTCCCCCCTCCTGTTGCCACAGCAGGCCTGCTCTTTATGTATCCAGCGGGAATATTTTTCATTATCTTCCCTCTCAATTTAATTAATCCACATCCCGTAATGAACCTTGAAATTTCAATTAAACACACCATTACCAATCAGTGCGGAGCTGGTCGGTGGTGGCTTCTTGCAGCGTGCTGGCGTCTTGGGTGGCCATCCTGTTTCATCCACTCTGGCCTGTCGTCTCCCTGTCCCAGCACAGCATTCCTTCCTGGGGAAGCCAGGAAGGGCCCGCTGGAAGGTTCTTGCAGGATTGCCATTCTTGGTCTCGGTGAACCCCTCTACAAGGCCAGTGAGGTGCACCTTACCACTTCGTCTCCTTAGCTGGGCTCCTGGCGGACTGGCCAGAGGGTGTGGTTCACCTCCAAAGTAGCATGGTGCCTTGTGACAGAAAGTGGAAAGGCTCATACCCTGTAGCTGAGGGTCCCGTGATGCCATCTGTGGAACTCAGTTTCATTTGGTGACAAGGCTCGCTTTTCAACTTTCTCTCTTACAAAGGCACCTGTTGACGTTGACGTCAACGTCAACTTTGACAGACAAGAGTTGGTGGAGCCTCCTGGACTCCTGTTACATGCACAGATGCTTCGTTTTCATGCCTTTGAGTGGTTCCACCGTTCCTCCTAGTTGCCTGGAGGTTTTCATACCATTTCATCTCCTACCTTGGCCAGCATCTTTCTCTGGCTGCATTGGGTGCCCTGTGCACAGCCCATTCCTTGTAGGGCATCCATGTCTCTTCCCCGCCTTCTCGAGGGGACCCTCCAACTTCAGAGACATGGATCTCCCCACCCCTGTTCAGACTCCACAGAGGCCCGGGCATCCCCTGTCACGAGTGCTTGCTTTCACATACATTCATCTCCTCTTGGCAGACACTCTTGCTTTCTTGGGGATCCACCAGCCTGACTGTCCCTCCCCACCCCCATTACACGGAAAGAAAGCCCAGCCAGTTCTCAATGTGGCTATCCCATGGTAATGGATATGCTCAGACAGGAGACAAAGCCAGCCCATGGCTTGGCCTTGGAAGAAACCTCCTCTTGGCTTCGGTGACAACAGTGTGGTCTCCTTGTGGTGGTTTGAATAAGAATGACCCCCGTAGGCTTATAGATTTGAATTCTTAGTTATCAGGGAGTGGCACTAAGAAGGATTAGAAGGTGTGGTCAAGTTGGAGGAAGTGCATCACAGGCTTCAGAAGGTTTCAGAAGTCCAAGCCAGGCCCAGTGTCTCTTTTCCTACTGTCCGTGGATCAAGATCCCAGCTCCCTCTCCAGCGCCATGCCTGCCTGCATGCTGCCGTGCTCCTCACCATGATGATAATGGACTAAACCTCTGAACCTGTAAGCCAGCTCCAATCAAGTGCTTTCCTTTATAAGAGTTTCAGTAGCCACAGTGTCTCTTGACAGCAATAGTTAGACACTCCTGGAGAGAACACAAAGGCTCAGGCAGAGCCCCATCCCTTTCTCCCAGCGCCTGCCCTGTCTGGAGGCTATCTTCCCCGCTTCAGGAAAGACCGTCACTTGCCTTCATGAGAAGGACACACCCTAACTCCTCCTTCTCAGAACTCTGCCCTGATTGGGGTTGTTGAGAGAGAAGGCAGGAGAATGGTGGGGAGGGATGAGGTGAGTCTGTCTATCCCACTATAGGTCAGCAGCTTGAAGACTGGCTTTGTCTCCTGATCTATTGTGGTTTTGATAAAGACAACGAGAGATACTGCATCTGTGAACAGTTTGTGGTTTCCTGATGTTGTGAACCCTGTTGACTACAGCGGCAGGTTGTATTACTTCTGCCTTCTGGGTCATCTTGATCCTGTGACAAGTTTGTCTATTCACCACCATGCTGCTGCTAACATATCTGAGATGGCCCTTGGGTCTACAGGAGGGTCACAAGGGATACTAGGCTCCATGCCTCCCACCTCCCTCTCTGGGGTCCTAATGCCTACTACTGACCAATGGTGTATTTTACAGCCTAGTTTCCCTGTCCCTGGTCTGGATGCATCCTGGAGGTCCTCTGGAATTGGGTAGGCTCAGGCTGGCCATCCCGAATGCATCCTCTTAACTCTTTCCCATCCCTGTCCTGCTGGCCTCTTCTGAAGTTTCTCCTCTGTGATCTGTCACATAAGGGACCCCATCTCAGGTTCTGATCCTGGGGGCCCCCATCTGCGACTGCAGTGAGAACTGGTAAATGAGATGACTCTTGTGCCTGGACAGAAGCTGTCTCACCAGGACTAAGCATCTTCATGTAGGAAGTTGCATCCTACATGAAGGCAGTCAATGGTTCCTGGCAGAGGTTTACTGCTATAGCACTGAGCAATAGTGTTGATGATCGATACAAGAATGGGCATAGGTGGGTGCCAATAAAACTTTATTCAGAAAACATGACACTCGGACTCAGGCAATCAGTGAGCTGCCAGGGTGGCATAGTTACATGTTGGCTATGGTTCCCCTGATCCCAGTGACCAGAGCCCATACACTGTCATGGTAGCACTCACTTGGAGAGAACAATTTCTGTCTCTTACAATTTAATTTTTTTCCATTAAAGTACAGGCCTGTAGTTATAGTAGGAATAAAATATATCAGGAATTAGCTTGTTTGGGGGAAACTGTTACCGAGAGCACATGCCAAGAACTTTAAAATGGTGAAATCAGAATCCGAGCACATGTTTAGAGACTAGTTTCTTTGAGTGTATTGGAGAAGGCAGCAACATGGTCTTTGGAACGTTCGTTTAGCAATGAGAACCGAGACAGAATAATGGACACTGGCATCATTCTGATGCCAGAGCCTGCAGATTGGGGGTGTTGGGGAGGCAGAGGGGCAACATCTTACACACTTAAGCAAAGTAAATTTTAGGGACTGCTTTATAGAACGTGCTATTTTTTAAACAAAGCTTAAAACCTTGTCATTGCTTACATCGTTACATTTCCATTGTTACATTTCTATTGTTACATTTCCATTGTTACAGGTTTCCATTGTTACCTTTCCATTGTTAAAGGTTTAAGAGACTGTATTCAAAATGAAATGTCAACGTTTCCACCTCATTCCATCTCTGTCCACATCAATGACATACATGGGAGTCACTTTGTCCTAGTGAGTTTGAAGAATGGGAACACATGTCGGAGAAGGACGAGGCTGCAGAGAGCCAAATCCCGCTCATCTCAGTGGAGTGGATGCTCTATGACATTATATCCCATGGAGTCACACTCTGAGGTGTCACAGCTTAGGGCATCCTCTCGGGACACAGGTACAGTTTAGCAGCCTGAGTTGTTCAGAGAGCTTGGGGTAACATCATGACCTATTTGGTTCATCTAAGTACTAACACATCTAAAAGCGGTGCCAGAGTGATAACAGATCCCCCTGTAACTATGCTGTGAGAGGAATGGAATTTTCTGTCACAATGCTGAAGCCCTGAAAAGGGTTAGAAATATTGAATATTTGCTAAAATCACTTCCGGGAAACCATCTGATTTCACCTGTGTCCATTACTTGAGAACTTTGCATATGGAAGTCTTACTGTTTCTCCTACCCAGGATTCTAAGGCCAGGACTGATCACAGCCTCCAGTCTGAGCTCATCAGAATTTCTAGCAAGCCACTTGACCACTGTCTTCTTTTCCCTACTCTCTTCTTTGCCATCTTCCCTTTCCTTTAACCACTGACCCTCCTCTTGTCACCGCCTGGGTCCCAGCCTTGGTGTTAAAGCTGGGAATGCACACAGGAGCTCTGGAGAGACCTGGTCTACACACTTCTATAGATTGGAAGACAATGGCACCTCTGAATATCAGTGACTGCAAGGTGAGTGCCCCTGACGACCCAAGTGTGGCTTTGAGGGTTTGCCCTTTGTGTTAGTTTTCTCAGGGCTGTGACAAAAACAACTTAAAGAAGGAAGGAGTTAAAGTGGCTCAGTTCCAAGGTGCAGCACACCATGACAGAGAAGTCAAGACAGCAGGAGGCAGATGGTCACATTGTATCTGTAACAAGAAGCAGAGAGAGAGGGGGGGTGGGGCCAGGCTATAAAACCTAGAAGCCCACTTCTAGCAAGGCTCAGCCTCCTAACTGTTCTACAACCTTCCAGAACAGTGCCACCGCAAGCATTCAAAGACACTAGGAACTTATGGGAGACAGTATTCAAACTGCATGCTTCAGGACGTCCACTGTTCCAGGGACAGGATGAACAGCAAGGGACAAGGAGGGTAAGGCTACAGATCCAATCTGTGATGACTAGTGTGTCTACCTCAGCCCAGCGGCAGAGAACCGTCTTTGTGGTCTGCATCCCCCTTGTGTTTTTAGTCTCGGGCTCAGTCTTGGGTAATTTGAGTTACATGGCTTCCAGGTCCCTATCCACCCCACCCCTCCCCATCAGAGTGGAAAAGCTATGCGACCAGGGCCAGCTTCTTTCCCTTCACAATTTGAGCTCTCCACCCACACTCAGCGGAAAGCACACTGAATCTGGCTCATCACCTCAGAGTTTTCAATCCTCAGTCAGCTGGCTCCAGAGTCATCTAGCAAGGGACGGTGAAGGAAAGACACTCATGTTGTAGTGGCCAGGAAGCAGAGAGCGGGAAGGAAGCGCCTGGAACGTTCCGTCCTTACTCATCAAAGGTACATTTTTAGTAACGTGCTTCCTCTGCCTGGCCCCACTTGCTAATAGCGTGCTCACCTCTGACCTCACCAACAGACTAATCTGTCGAGCAGGCTAGAGTCCTTATGATCCTATCATTTCTCATTAGTGTCACGAGCTTGGGATCATACCTTTCATCCACAAGGATTTCGGGTGACACTTCAAATCCAATCCCTAGCAGTGAGAGTCGAAGCTTGCTCTTGCTGGTATCCAGTGTCCTGGGAGGCACAGGGTGGTCCTGGCTACTGGGCTTCCAGAACTTGTTTATCTGCTGGTGAAGAGAGACTCCCCTCCGTCTCCTCCCTTCTTATTTATAATGCAACATTCCTGCTTGGCCTGGGACTCCCAAAACACATCCCCAGACATGAAATCTTAGCACACTTTGCCAGAAGCAAGCTATGACCCAGAGGACAACCCAAGGGAGAAGACCCTACATGGTCTTGACTCACCATGCATTATGCTGAGTCTCTGTGGAGGGGTGCTGGTGTCAGCTCCACACCACTCTCCCCTCTGCTGTCTCCGTAGTCAGGGAACGGGTGGAAAGTTCTGTATCTGTGTGATTGTTGTCCTCCTTGGTTACACTGGATCCTTAAGATGATGCTATCCATTGTCAGAAAAGCAAGACTGAGAGTCACCTCTGGGGAACTTTTGTAGCCACCAACCATCTCGGGGACCCTCCGAGACTCCCGTGCACCTGTTCCAGGCTGGAAGGCCTCGCGATCTTCCTCAGGTAATCTTAGCCACATACATGGCCAATGAAGGAGGCAGAAGCCATGGTTAGGGATGGAGAGATATGAACACAGCAGCGCCACATTCCAAGGAAGGGGCGTCAGGCTGAGCGTGGAAGTTCATCACACTGTGGTATTTCCCCTCTATCTAGCTCCTATTGCTATGGACTCAGTGTTTGGTTTTCCTCAGAATTTGTGTGCTGACACACACACACACACACACACACACACACACACACACACACACACGGATATTAGAAAGCTTAGTCCTCAGGAAACAATTAGGTGGATTCAATCCTTACAAAGGCGAGCCAAGGACCCCTTCCCCTCTTCTAACATGATGCACCAGGAAGTTACCGTCCCCAAACATGAAATCTTCCAGTCTCTGAACTGTGAGCAGTAAACATGTGAGGCCCCCGAGGTCTGCAGGTTTGTGATAGGAGAGGGGGCGGGATGGGACATTCTTGCCATGGGAACCAATTGGGGAGGCAGAGGCTTTGGGGGGGCAGCCTTCAGTGTATTCAGTTGGCGATTAATTGTTAGCATCACCCTTTCAGCATGTGTTGGACAGCACCTGTGAGAGTAGCCTGGACCAAAATGTATGGGCTGCTCCTCACAGGATGCTATCCTGGGACGGTGACAGTAAGGGGCACCCGCTGGGGACAGGAAAAGAGGCAGTGCAGGAGTGAGCAACTTGAATGTGAGGCTTGTCTTGCAACGGCTTTCATGAGGAACACAGCTTGGGGCTATTCTCCTCACAGGTGGCAGGAAGACTTCCCCATGACTGCCCTGGTGTGGGCCCAGTGTTCACCGCTAGGTGCATCCTCTGTGTGGCTTCAGGAAGCAGGCTACACTATGCCAGGGATTTTCTGGGTGTGCATGGCATCTGTTGGCCATATAGACAAGATTTGGAACAAGGTGACTAGAGCTTCATCTAGATCATGGTTGTGACCCCTTTGGGGGTGGATGTCAAATGATCCTTTCACAGGGGTCACCTAAGAGCATCTGCCTATCAGATGTTTACATTGTGATTCATAACAATAGTAAAGAATACAGTTATGAAGTAGCAACAAAAATAACTTTACGGTTGGGGGTCACCACCACATAAGGGACATTAAGGGTTCACGGCAATAGGGAGGTTGAGAACTAAATCCTTCAAGTCCCCAGACCCAGAGATTCTAGGTCTTTCTTCATGTTATTCTCTTGTCCTGCCTCTACTGCAAGACATGGGGCCAGGGCTCCTGCTGCTCTCTGTCCTTTCCCGAGGACAGGTCTCTGTCCCTCCTACCTTTGATGGTATCTGTCATGGAATAGACCACAGAAACTCCAAGCTCTGGCTGTTGTTGGCAGTCTCCATGCTCTTAGCTGAATCTGGTAGGTTCTGGTAGGTGCACGCTAGAAGAAGACAGGCATTGTTTGCTGTCTTCCCTCTCAATCTTACTCAGAGGGCTGAGGGACAAAGAATAGACATGTGTGACACCGGCATTCTAACTTGGGGAAGACTTAATACAACCACTGACTTGGACAAGGCAGTGAGGCTGGAGATGCCTGTCCCTTCCTACAGCTGCTTCATGGGCATGCTGAGGTGAATCCGGTCCTGTCTGGATTCTGAGGGGCAGGACTGTTTCCCATCTTCTCACTGTTCCTCTGCATTAGGAGCAGATGGTCTGGAAGAGACACAGAAACAACCTAGTAACAGGTGGACTGTGACTTCCATAATACTCAAGACAGATGACCAGGCTGGGGGTTCTGAACAGAAAAGGTGGGGTCCATGCCTCTGTGATTGGACCCGCACCCTCATTGCTCCTCTCCTTGGCCTCCTTTCTGCAAGAAACACACCCCTGTCTTCCTTCTCTGCAAGCCAAAGATCGAAGAAAGCTCCAGCAGCAGGCAGGCCAATAGAGACCTGCCCCTAGGACACTGACACTTTCTGGGGCTTTCTGAGATGTGTGCTTGAGTGTGTGAGAGAGATAACAACACTACAGGGGCTGCAGGGGCTGAGATGCACGAACCCTTCCCTGATGCTGCATGGATTCTAGATGATTTGGGAGAGGGAGAGAAAGGAGAAGATGGAGAGAGAGAGAGAGAGAGAGAGAGAGTGGAGTCATCTTGGGAGCCAGTGCAATCGGTTGACTTGCAAGAAGTCAGCAGTGGATGCCTGCTGTGTGCGCTTAGGAAGCAGGTGTTAGCCCCCGGCTGCTGGTGCGGCGCTAGCATCCCATGACAGACAGACCTGCTCTTCGTAGCAGCTGCCCATAGCTGCTGTTTGCTCAGACCCAGATGCACAAACTCAGCAAGGACTGTAAAAATAACAGAGTTAAAATGGCAGGAGTTAATGCCCTTTCTGTGTCTGCAAACAGCACGGCGTGTCCTCTTATTAAAAGAGTGAGCGATGAGGGGTGGGGGTGGGGACCCACCCTGTCAGAGGATGGGGGCAGCAGGCTTCAAAATTAAAATACTGTGGACCAGCCCATTAGTAGAGCAACAGGTGAGATTCATAGATAGGGTTGTCCATAAGAAACTCAGCCTCCTTAATAATTTAGTCCATTATTAAGGTGATATTTCAAATCAGCAGCCCAAGGATGGATTATTCAATAACCGTCTCTGTGACGTTTACCTCAGGCTTTGGGAAGAAAAATGAAGTTAGAGTCGTGGTTTACATCTCATACCTGATGGGTTAATGCTCCGGCTATAAATATTTAATGTTCACATCATCACGAGAGCACAGAGACATTTGTGAAAATTTAACAGACTTGACAGCCACGAAAAGGAAGAACTGTAGAACAATATGACAATATGACGGTCTTTACAGACAGCATCCCCAGCGGGCGGGCTCTGGAGATGCAGCCTCTGGCAGGGGGCTAGGCTAGAGAGTGGCTGGGGCCCACTTTGAGAGAGGGGGATATGCACAGGAACTCAGCGAAGCTCCTCGGGGGTGCCCTAGATTTGAGCAGGGCCCAGATTCAAATCCCTCCACCACACTGGTCATCAGATGAACTAACAAACACTCGGGACCTCGTCAAAGTGATTGGTGCTCTTGCCAAGAACCGAAGGCAAGGGGCTCCCTGCCAGGGCCCTTCGGCTCAGATGGGCCTCACACAGGAGAACCCACCGCCAACACTGCGCTCAGCGTCAGAAGACTGCAGAAAAGCTGGGGAGCTTTTCCCAAGATGCACGAGGTAAAGAAATAAACATTTTTCATAGATGGCGTTATTAAAAACAGATATGACGAATGCCCCAGAGAAATGGAATATCCGTCTTAGACAGTATGAGCAACAGGTGTGAACAGGCGTCGGCGGAGGGGGAGGCTGGGTGGAACCTAACAAGGAGATGGAAACTGTATCTGGCCTCCTCAGCCAGGAGAAGGGCAGTTATTTATCATTGGGTGACGTAGGCAGACTTCTTGTATGACACTTGGGGATGAATAGGGATTTAATAGACAGAGAGTTGATTTTTGGCACATCAACTTTATCCTCGGTAAATTTACCAAACTCACCTGTTACAATAGCTATCTTGAAATTATTTTGGGTTTATAAGTGCGCAAGTTTTTAATTTTCCAGAGACCACATGGGTTCGTATTTTTCTTAATGGTTTCTGGCTTTTGTAATGGGCTTAAAAAGCCCTTCCTTACACCGAGATTATTTAAAAAGAAGCCTCTCTTTTCCTAATGGAGCCTTTTATGGCTTTATAATGTAATATGCAGGTTCATAAAGCCTGCCCTCTTTTTTCAAAGCGTTCTGTGCAGTTTTAATGTGTTCACTTTTCTGCCTAAATAAATGGCTTATTTTGACAGTGTAAAAAATCCTCCTGGAATCTTTATTAGCGCCGCAGTAAATTTTATTTAAGCGTCGCTGCCAGTTTTATACCGTTCACATTTACCATTCGCGTGTGTTTGCCTTCAGTTCATTTATCTTAACATGTGGTTTTAGAAGTGGAGCAGTTAGACGAAGCAAGACCAGCAGATGCCGTATCGACTCCGGCGCGGGGCTTCTGGGACTCATCACTCCCGTTCCTCTGGCTTGGCTCTGCCTTTGAAAATCTCCCACGTGGAACTCCAACGACTCAGCCGACAGCTGCCCCCGTCCTTCGCGGACTCCGAGTCGCCGTGAAAGGCCTGTCTCCGCTCGCCGCCACCGTGAATAGGATTGTTCTCAACGTGTGCTCCGTACGGCTGCCCTGCCTTTAGGAGCCATAAAGCAGCAAAGGTTGACGGTAGCCCTCTGCTCATTGATTTGTATAAATGGAACGCAAGAATTCCTGAGTGCTCTTCAATAATTCATGCTTTTATAAACATGGAAATCTACTCCAGAGCGTCTCCAGGAGACAAGGCACTTCGGGGGTGGGGATGGGGGTGGGGGGAGTGACATCTCTGGGGACCTGAGGTGCAGCTCTGTTATCCTTGAGCTGAGCATGGAGCAGAGACATGAACGTACGCTTGTACATACAACCTCATATTCTGCCTCGTGACAGGGGGCAGCACTGTGCCTCCTGGGGTGAAAAGCATTGAGCCACACACAGACACCCCCCCCCCCAATTTGGACCCTCAAAGTGTACTTTTTCAGAGCCATAGTCTATACTCAGGGTGGCCAAGGACTCCCCAGTTGTGTCCTGATTCTGGGGATATCAGTACTGTCCTTTGTGCTGCCTCTGAATTCCTTTGAACTATGTCCCCGCCCCCATGCCCTCTAAGTCTCTGAGGCCAGAACCCTTGATGGTGTCCCTAGAGGAGTGAACTGAGTGTGCTATGGAATCTTTGCAAACTGTTCACCGGCTGTGTGGTCTTAGGTAAGAGATTATAAATTTCAGGCTCATAGTTTTACCATATTGAAGATTTCTGTAATAAATTCCCACCTCACAGAACATTCATGAGATGACATGCAACAGACTTGTGTGGAGTGTGTGTGTGTGTGTGTGTGTGTGTGTGTGTGTGTGTGGTGTTGCACTGTAGGGAGTGTGTGAGCACTGCGGGGTGTGCATGCCCAGTGTGGGGAGTGTGTCTACATGTGCACAGTTATGTATATGTGTGTGTGCATGTATGTGTGTGTGTGTGTTTGTTGTGAGGAATGTGTGTGTGCATTGTGGACAGTGTGTTTGTGTATGTGTGTATGTTTGTGTGTATGTATACTGTGTGGATTCTGTGTGTGTGAACTGTGGACAGTGTATGTATGTAACAGTATATGTATGTACACCATGGGGATCATGTGTGTACACACTATGGTGATTGTATATATATGTGTGTATATTATGTGGATTTGCTTTCATGCTGTGGTTTAGAATCGGGGAAGCATTGCTTGTCCGGTGACTGTCAGGAGAAGGGCACTGAGTAAGACAGGTGGTCTACTGACTTTGCTCCTCAGTCAGGCCTGCAGTTGTAAGACTTCAAATTATGACATGAACATCCCCAGACCTGAAGAAGGGTCTCTATAAACACATCATCTGACCCCCCCTCTGGCTCCTGTGTCCCAAATCCTCTAATATGATGAATCATTCCCAAGCCTGTATGACTCCTCTGTGTGACCTCTCTCTGTCCCCTGGTTCCCCTGGATTCTTTAAAATGTCACCAGAACACAAAAGCCACTTCCTAAGGGAGCTCTAGATTCTGAGGCTGGATTTTCCAAAGTCCAGACTATGTGAGCCTCAGCGCCTCTGTAGGTAGTGGGCATGGAGAAGGATTGAGACAGAACAGAAGGCTGGGATGATGGAGTCTGGTCTCTGGCTCAGCCCAGAGGTTATCTGGCATGGCTTGTCTAACACATGTGCTGAACATAGCTGCCCGGGTGCCTGCTGGAGCCATCTCTGAGTCCAGGAAGAAGCACAGGACAGACATGAGGCTGCTTCTTCTGATAACATTTTGGAGAATCCAGGAGAAGTTGGAACCAGAGGGGGGTCATACAGAGGAGTCATACAGCTTTTGGAATCAGTCATCATTATAGAGGATTATGGGACACAGGAGCAGCAGGGGGGGGGGCGGTTAAAATGATGTATTTGCCAGAGACCTTTCTTTGCGTCTGGGGATGTTCTTCTCAGAGTTTGAAGCCATTTTTATTCTTAGACTTACCATGCTTCTACCAGGGTAAACAGCGGCTGGAGCCAGACAGTTGCAATGTCTCATATGGTTCTCTGTTTTTGCATTTTAAAAAGTTCTAATAAAAAATGGATGTAAAATACTTTTTATGACTTTTTGTATTTGTGTTTGCATTAGAAATTTAAGATGGAGTTCTTAAGTTACAGACCCTCTTTGGATACCAACAGAGTGTCAGTGACAGCCGGCTGTAATCTCAACACAAGTTTTTCTTAGTCTGTTATCTTCTCTTAATTTTATCAGTTCTTTTGAAGTTTAGAAGGTGCTTGGGTTAAGTCAGCCAATATTCTCTTTCATGAGGTTTGGATTTCATCTGCTGGTTAAGAAGCCTTTCCTGGTCGAGCGGCTAAAAACTGACTTCTTGTGT
Organism: Apodemus agrarius; assembly: GCA_964023405.1. Classification (NCBI taxonomy): domain Eukaryota; kingdom Metazoa; phylum Chordata; class Mammalia; order Rodentia; family Muridae; genus Apodemus; species Apodemus agrarius. The sequence goes on from OZ030014.1 coordinate 91,979,164, forward strand.
TTTTTTTTCTGCTGCTCTTATCATTTAAAAGCTGGATACTTTGTGTATCGGGGGTTTGCTTCTGAGTTTGCTGTGGGTGTGAATCTAAGCTTTTCTCGGTTCCCAGCAGGTTCTCGAGAGTCCTCCATATCTATTTGAAACCCCCAGTCATAGCTAGCTGTTCTGTGCCGCTTACAATCAACGGTCTTTCTTACCATTGTACTCTGTGTTCTCAGCCAGCGTCTGATTGTTTTGATTAATATCGCTGTACACTTTGATTTATGCCCAGTAGCGAATTCCCCGCGATTTCCTGCGTTTTCTTGGCAACGTCTCCGTATTTATGATTCTGCCAGCATCGGAACCAGCTTTCCAAGTGAAACCCTCTCTCACTCTTTGAGCTGACTGAGTGTAGTGTACAGTCTGCTGGGGATTTCGTGTCTTTACCTATTCAACTCTCACACCCAGAAACAAGATGTGTCCCTGTTTAAACTCACCTCGTCTCTGTGTATCGCCAGAGAGATTTTCATGATTTTTTTTTATATTTAGATGATTCCTGCCTCTCATTACTTGTGTTTCCAGGGCTTTTTCCCCCCAAGTTAAGCCAAACCTCTTCTTTGTGACATCATGTACTATTTGTGGAGAGTGCTCTCCCTGTATATGCTGGATGCCTGGCTCAGGGCACACTTGGGCTATATATATCATGTCTTCTGTGTGATATGGTCTATGGTCTTTTTTATAAAAAGTGCTATAGTCTTTTTTTTTAATAAATCTGCCAGTTGTGTTAGACTATAGCCCTCAACAATAACCTTATTTAATGTTATTCACTTCTTCAAGAGCCCTGCTACAAATATAAACACGTTCTGACGCCCTGACTCTTGGAGGTTCAACACAGGAATTTTAGTGGGCACAGTCCATCTGCATTGACAGTGGGTAAAGAGGGGATTAATGTGATGGCCACCCCAGGCCAGACCAAATGAGAGCAGGTGGTACTGGGTGAAGGCCTCTGAAATCATCAGTCAGTATAGGTATTTCCTCGTTCTAAGTGGATTTTCTCTGGTATTTTTGTCCCAGCAGTAGGAAACTGACTAGCAAATGCATCTGCTAAGAAAATGTAGTTTGAAAAAAAATGTTATAAATGAGGCTAACGAGCAACTGCAGCCAGGGCATGGTGGGATAGACTCCCAGGAACTACAAGGACTAGTTGGCATTTCTGTTTTTCTTTATTTACATTTCAAATGTTATCCCCTTTCTGGGTCCCTCCCCCCAGAAACCTCCTGTCCCATCCTCCCTCCTCTGCTTCTATGGGGGGGGGGGTGCTTCCTCTCACTGATGCCCGAAAAGGCCATCCTTTGCTACATATGTGGTTGGAGCCATGGGTCCCTCCATGTGTACTCCTTGCTTGGTGGTTTCGTCCCTGGGAGTTCTGGGGGGTCTGGTTGGTTGAAATTGTTCTTCTTATGGGGTTGCTCCTTCAGTTCTTTCTCTAACTCCTCCATTGAGGACCCTGTGCTCAGTCCATCAGTTGCCTACGAGCATCTGCCTCTGTATTTGTCAGGCACTAGCAGAGCCTCTCAGGAGACAGCTATACCAAGCTTGTGTCAGCATGCACTTCTAGGCATTCACAATAGTGTCTGGATTTGGTGACTGTATATGGGATGGATCCCAAAGTGGGGCAGTCTCTGGATGGCCTTTCCTTCAGTCTCTGCTCCACACTTTGTCTCTGTATCTCCTCCCATGGGTATTTTGTTCCTCCTTCTAAGAAGGACCGTGGCAGCCACACTTTGGTCTTCTGTCTTCTTGAGCTTCATGTGGTCTGTGAATTGTATCTTGGGTATTCTGAGCTTCTGGGCTAATAACCACTTATTGGTGAGTGCATACTGTGTGTGTTCTTTTGTGATTGGGTTATCTCACGCAGGATGATATTTTCTAGCTCCATCCATTTGCCTAAGAAGTTCATTAATTCATTATTTTTAATAGCTGAGTAGTACTCCATTATATACAGAAATGTACCACATTTTCTGTATTTATTCCTCTTTTGAAGAACATCTGGGTTCTTCCAGTTTCTATTATAAATAAGACTGCTGTGAAAATAGTGGAGCATGTGTCCTGTTATATGTTGGAGAATCTTTTGTGTATATGCCCAGGAGTGGTATGGTATCCTTTGGTAATACTATGTTCAATTTTCTAAGGAACCCCCAGACTTATTTTCAGAGTGGTTGTACCAGCTTGCAATTCCACCAACAATGGAGGAGTGTTCTTCTTTCTCCACATCCTCACCAGCATATGCTGTCACCTGAGTTTTTGATTTTAGCCATTCAGACTGGTGGAATCTCAGGGTTGTTTTGATTTGCATTTCCCCTACGACAAAGCATGCCGAACATTTATGTAGGTGCTTCTTGGTCATTCGATATTCCTCCGTTGAAAATTCTTTGTTTAGCTCTATACCCCATTTTTAACAGGGTTATTTGAGTCTTTGAAGTCTAACTTCTTGAGTTCTTTATTTATATTGGATATTAGCTCTCTATTGGAGGTAGGCTTGGTAAAGCGCTTTTTCAAATCTGTTGGTTGACATTTTGTCCTACTGACAGATTCTGAGCCATCACAGTATCGCTGAAGTGAACACGAACTGAGTAGAAATTCAAATGGTACCTGTGCCTAGAAGAAAAGATCCAGACCTCAGGTGTGATGGTTTGTACATGCTCAGCCCTGAGAGTGGCACTATTAGAGGGTGTGGCCCAGTTGGAGTTGGTGTGTCACTGTGGGTGTGGGTGCTAAGACCCCTATCCTAGCTGCCTGGAAGCCAGTATTCTGCTAGCAGCCTTCAGATGAAGATGCAGAACTCTCAGCTCCTCTTGTGCCATGCCTGCCTGGAAGCTGCCATGTTCTTGCCTTGATGATCATGGACTGAACCTGTGAATCCGTAAGCCAGCCCCAATTAAATGTTGTCCTTATAAGAGTTGTCTTGGTCACGGTGTCTGTTCACAGCAGCAAAACGCTAACCAAGACCCCAGGGCCCCTTAGCCAATAGCACAACCTGCCCAGAAGTCTCAACTCTGCACTCTCTCTCTCTGCTGGTTGTAGCCGCGGAGCTCTTCGATGCTCTTCACACCGGCATTACCATCTGTTGGTTTTTGCAGCATTGACATGAACGCATCTTCAGCACATGCTCATGCTGCTTGTAGGAGATCCTTTCCTGAGATCGTCTTCTGGCAGATTCTAGATGCATACCGTGTCTAAGGCTGACCTGCGGTGTGGATTGACTCATCTTTGAAGTTACCTCTAAAATACTTCTCAAAAAAGCATCATACCTGTCCATTAAGGCATGATGGTTGATGCATCGTCCACATTCTGGGAACTGGTGAGAGTCAGGGTGTCCTAGCAGGTGAGTCGGTTCTCCCTTAGATACAGTATCGGTGACTCTCAGCCTCCCCCTGTGGTGAGCTGAGCTACACAGACTCTACACATAGGCAGGCTTCGCCAAGCTGCTTCTGATGCCGCACACTCTCTTTCTCCTAGTTAATTAGTTTGACTTTAGCATGTGCTCTTTGACCTGTGAATGGTGTGCAGGTGCAGGTGTTAGAGCCAGTAAGGGAAATGGAGCAATGATCTACAGGGCAGTGACAAGTCAACAGAGAAAGAGAGGGAGGAAGGGAGGGAGAGGGAGAGAGACAGAGAGACAGAGACGGAACAGAGTGGGGCTGAGCAGGTGATGTAATGATGGCGGGAACATGCTCTCCTCCCCGCATCTCTCCATCTCCAGGCAGGGCCTTGGGTTGGAAGAAGATAGAACTGCTCCATACACAAGGGGCCACTAGGCTGTGAAGGCCCTGGGGCTTGCTCTCTAGGGGCCTGAGTCCTGTAACACAGCCTTCCTGTCCTTCCTGGTCCCAATCGGATCTGCTGCTCCGACCCCTCCTCTGGTGTTGGTGGTGATGTAAAGACGGGCATGGGTAGCAATGGAGGCAGGGCATCTCTGATCCCTGTCTTGGTTATGGTATGTTTACTTTTGGAGCACAGACACTGACCAGCCTAAGGGGCTGGGTGCTGGATGGCAGTGTCCCTGCTCCTTTTGCTCCTGTGGCCTCAACAGTAGGAAAAGCCAAGCCTGTCCTGCTTGCTGCCCAGAAGATGGGTTTCCCTGGGACACTTATTTAGCCTCTGGGAGAGTGTATTAGTTATGTCTCCTGTTTTGATGATAAAATACCCAGACAAATGCAATTTGAGGGACCTAGGGAAATGGCTCAGTGGTTAAGTGTACTTGCTGCTCTTCCTAGGGGACCCAAGTTCAATTCCCAGCTCTTGTACTAGGAAGTTCACAACCACCTAGAACTCTAGCTCCAGGGTGCTCTCTTTTGGGGTTTTTGAACAAAACACACACACACACACACACACACACACACACACACACGTGAGTAAATACAAATAAATAGCAATAAATATTTCAAAGCAACTTAAAACCAAATTTGGTGGCATTTACTTTTAATCCCAACATGCAGGAAGCAGAGGCAGGTGGATCTCTGAGAGTTTGAGGTCAACCTGGTCTACATAGCAAAGTTCCAGGTCATCCAAGGGATCCATACTGAGTCCCTGTCACAAACAACAAAAATAAATAAATAAATAAATAAATAAATAGCAACTTCAGAGATTTATTTTGGCTCTCAGTTTGAGGATACAGTACAACAAGCAGGCAAGACTTGGTGTCAGGAGTTGGAGACACCTGATCACATAGCACCTGAAGGGTAGGAGACACCTGATCACATTGCACCTGCAGGGAAGAAGACACTGGGTCACATTGCACCTGCAGAAAAGGAGTCACCTGATCACATTGCACCTGCAGGGCAGGAGACACCTGGTCACATTGTTGTGCAGGGAAGGAGACACCTGGTCACATTGCTGTCCAGGAATAGAGACACCTGGTCACATTGCTGTCCAGGGAAGGAGACACCTGGTCACATTGCTGTGCAGGGAAGGAGACACCTGGTCACATTGCATCTGTAGGGAAGGAGATACCTGGACACATTGCACCTGCAGGGAAGGAGACACCTGGACACATTGCACCTGCAGGGAAGGAGACACCTGGTCACATTGCACCTGCAGAGAAGGAGTCACCTGATCACATTGCACCTGCAGGACAGGAGACACCTGGTCACATTGCTGTGCAGGGAAGGAGACATCTGATCACACAGCATCTGTAGGGAAAGAGACACCTGATCACATTGCACCTGCAGGGAAGGAGACACCTGGTCACATTGCTGTGCAGGGAAGGAGACACCTGGTCACATTGCACCGACAGGGAAGGAGACACCTGGTCACATTGCACCTGCAGAGAAGGAGACACCTGGCCACATTGCACCTGCACGGAAGAAGCAGAGAGTGGCGGATGCTTGTACCCAGCTTGCTCTTTCCTTTGTATTCCATTCAGAACTCCAGCTCATTTAGAAAGATGATGCTTAGAGTTAAGATAGGTTTTGTCATGTCAGTGAACCCAGCCTGTTAATAAATAGCTCCTCCTTGCAGGCATGCCCAGGGCTAACAACTCTCTTGTAATTCCTCACAGATGTTCCCTGAAGTGCCAGATGTGGTTCGAGTTCCCACGAGGTTCCCTCAGGTCCCACCTGTGGCTTCCTGAGATCACACCTGGAGCTCTTATGAGTCACACCCTTGGGTCCCAAGACCCACCTGCAGTTCCTGGGGTTCCCACCTCCCACATCTGATGTCTTATCTAGGGTTTCCTTAGGCCCTACCTATGGTCCTAGGGCTCCCACCTGTGGTTTCCCAGAGCTACCCTGAAGTTCTCTGGCTTTTAGACTTGGGATGTAGATTGCTAGAAGCCAGAGCCCTCCCATGGTCCCCTCTCCCTTCTTCTGCTAGTGTCCACTCCTTGTCTAGTGTCCACTCTGCATGTGATTGTTGTTAGGGGAAGCAAACCATGGAGCTGGGGAGGAATGATTCTCCTGAGTGTATTCGCCCCACATCAGATGATCAAAATGACTAGAGCCATCTGTTTAGAGCAACTGATCCTTCCAATGACCCATAAGCAACAGACCAAGAATTCCTTGGCTATCCCAGAACTGATAACTGAGGTAAAAGGGAAACACAAAATGCTGAACTCCACCCAAGACGGCTCTCATACCCTTGATGCTGTCTAGCACCATATCAAGGTCACTGATTCATCTAGAGAATCCCAAAGGGCACTTGACCTCAATTTTTATAATTTTCTCACCGAGATGCAAGAGAAACTTCCTTGCTGTTCTCTTATTCCCCCTTTGTTACTCAGAGAAAGTTAAAGTTGAAATGGCAATTCTCTCTGGAATTTAATATCTGTTCTCAACTATCCTGTTTAATTGCTAACCAATTCTTTAGAAAATTGAATCACTATATTACATTGTGTTTATGCACGGATGGCCTGGGAAGGGTTGGCAGGGACCTCCGCCAAAGTTAACAGCGGCTGTGTTTCAAGCTGTGAGCAGTTTATTAGAAAAATTTCGAGCCGGAATTTTCCTTCACTTTAATTTCTTTGGCTTTTTAAATTTTTAAGTTGAAGCCCCCGTGTCTGGCGTAAGCATGTTAAAGCTGGGACTGCAGTGGGTGAAACTCTCTCTGCCTGCCTTATAGTTGCTTGTAAACTATAGCAAGGCCTGAGAACATTGTCCGGGCTTGGAGACGGAAGAGTGTTGAGCTGATTGACGTCACCATAGCCCTGTTCCTCTCCCGTGGGTGCTTGTGTTGGGGAGTGGCCACTGGCCACCTCCACGCTGGGACACAGGTCTGTCTATGAGAAAATGACTCACATCTGAGAGGCTCCGGTATTTATGGTCTAGGAGCCATTCTAAAGTTATATACTTTCAGGAGAGTATATAGCAAGGCAAGAAGAGGTGGCGTAGGCTAGACCCTGGCTTTCCCCCAGTCCCCAGCTGACACCGAGAGCAATTGGATTTTCCTGCTGTTCAGCTCAGAACATCTGATTCTGTGTGCTGGTTGGCTTAAAGAAACCAGAGCCACATGCAAAGAAGAAGTCACTTAAGTAAGACGATGTCTCCATCAGATTGGCCTGTAGACAGTTGTGGGCCACGCATTTCTTGATTAGTGATTGATGTAGGAGACCCCAGGCCACTGTCATTGCTGCCATGCCTAGGCAAGGTGGTCCCAGTTTATATAAAACCATATGGATAAGCCAGGAGACGAAGCCAGGAAGCTGAGTGACCCCCTCCACAGCCTCTGCTTCAAGTTCATGCCTTCCCTTCTTGACTTCCTTTCATAATGAACTGTAAACTCTAAACTGAAAGAAACCCCTTCTTTACCAAGTTGGTTTTCGTCATGACGCTTATCCCGGGAATTAAAAAGCAAGCTAGGCCTGCTTTCGACCATGTCTCCTTTCCTGGACAACACGATGCCCTGTTATGTCTCTGAGGATGGACACATCTTCCCAGGGTATCTTGAAAACGTATTTACATCTGTTCTAGAGAGCCTCCCCATGCACTTTCATACTGCCCAATACATTGCCATAAAGGGACATTATTCTTTATATATGTCTTTCTGATTTTAACGAGGACCAAGGCTGTTATGCCTGATGCTTCAGGGGAAAGAGTAGCGAGCTCAAAGCAACTGCTTAAAAGGCCCTCCTTGAGAAAATTGTCTTGAAATGTAGCATTTAAAAAACCTTTTACTGAAGTAATTTAATGGAGAGAAAAAAAAGTACATGTGTTTTAAGTGTGCGGCTGGCTGGACTTTTGTAGACTGAACATGGCCAGAAGAGCAACTGTCCTCTGAGAGGGGGATGTGGTCACTCGAGGTCTCTGGGGCTGGTGTGGCGGTCTGAGAATTGAAGCTCCAGCCACAGCTGGACTTGTCTGGGTCCCTTGGCACGGGCAATGCCTATTGATCAAGTCTGGGATCTCCTGTTTGAGGGGTGCTGCTCCAGACCTCCAGAGCCAGGGCTGGGTTGTGACTAAGAACCACAGTCTTTTGAGTCCAGCACCCTTCCTTAACTGCCCTTAGACCTGCATCTCGACAATGGGCAGCAGCCAGCGGGATGACTGCACTGAGGTGAGATGCCAGGCTCCTGGGGATAGGACCAGAAGCGATCCTAACACTACCCTGCACATCAGCTGGTCTCACAGCGTGGTCTTGAGGAATCCCAGTAGGATCCGGGTAGATGGGAAGGCAGTGATCTGGTTGATCTGAGCTGACCTCGGGGACTCACAGTAGAACCACAGAGTCACTGTCCCCTGGTGCCCTCTGTACAGAGCAACCCTGCTGGGTTCCAGGCTCTGAGCTCTTCCATGTTTGAGATTTTTACCTTCTCCTACACCCTTGCCACAGTTGCGGCTGACTACCCCTTCAGACTGCACTCTGCCCCCTGCTGCTATCCACACTCCCTGTACCCTTTTAGAATCCTAAGCCTGTTCTTGGGCTGGGGAGATGGCTCAGTTGACATAGAGCTTGCTTAGCGTCTGAGAAGCCCTGGGTTCTTCCCCAGCAAGGGACAAACAGGCCACAACAGCTTCCCCTACCTACAGTGAAGCTTTCCTTTTAATATTGCTTCAAGCGGGTTCTTGAGTTCCTGCACCAGCTGCTCCGCTTATTTAAACGATCCTCCAAATGACGGGGCTGCCACGGTATTTTTAATCTCTTCTCTGTCATGATTCCTGCTGTTTGCATCTCTGGCGGTCTGGTTTGGTTTGCATAGTGGGTTCCTTCTTGAGACGGGGCAGCGCGGTCACACTCACGGCTCAGAACCATTCCTATGGAGCTGCCTCCTGGAATGCGGACGCGTCGCTCTAATGCTCGTCCTTCCGCAGGGCCCCTCCACCTTCTGGGACACCAAGAATCTTGCTTTTTTTTTTTTTTTTTTTTTTAATGGCAATTTTAGTTAGTGACTTCACAGTTGGATTTTCTCTGCTCTGGATCATTCCAAGTGAATCACACTAAACTATGGCAATGTCCCTGGGCATCCCTGTAGACCCACCCCCAGCATGTCAGCTACTGGCTCTTACAGCTCCGAGTTCTTGCCTTGGAAGCCTGTGTCCCTTCCCAGGACAGAGTGAGCGGTGCTGAGCTCACGGGGTGACAAACTTCACGGTTCATCCTCTGCTGGTTTCCCTGAGTTTTGAGAAGGGTCCACTGGGAGTGATTATAGTAAGACCAGGGAAACAGAGAACTGTAACAGGGGGTGTGGTACAAAGAGAGCGTGTGTGTGTGTGTGTGGGGGGTGTCTGTTAAGTAGCAGAGCTGGACTGATCCTTCTGGAATCTCTCTGAGTAGCTCAGAGCAGAGGGGATGGAGGCCCCTGGGCAGCTGGGAGGAGCCTAATCAGAGAGTATCAGATCCCACATTTGTCTTGGACTGGCACCCCAGAAACAGCCTTAACTATCCAGACATCGCTACCAAGGAAACACAGAAGGGCAGGACACAGCGATGTGAGGGCTATGAAACCATCAATGCCACTTGGATGTGGCAGCAAAGCGGATCCTCCAGTGGGGCTGCTGGGCAGGCTGCACCCGTGGACCGTGACCGTCGCGTCGCACTCTTGTGTGTCTGAGTACGTCCGAGCTTCACTGAGGAGGGCATGCGCAACTGAGTGGGAACATACCTGAAGCGTGCCTGTGGGGGGCAGGGTTGGTGTGAGCGCATGCGGGATGGGGAGCTAGGAGGGTGGGGGAGCTATGGGGATGTGTGGGGGCTGGAGGCATGTTTGTCTCAGATACAGCCTTCCTGTAGAACTGAAGGCAAGTCTGAGTCGAGTCCACCGTACCTCAGTTACACACCCCAAACTCCCCAAGCCAGGGCCTCTTGCTTTGTGCCACTGTGCACCTGGGCTCTTCAGAACTCATAGTGGCAGGGGCCCGGGGTGGGGGGTGGGGCGGTGAGAATCACAAATCCAGGCTGCAGAAAGAGGGGAGAATCCTCAGTACCCAGGGGGTCCAGGAAGAAGATGATCTGGAGAGTGAAGCTATTCATGCAGGCATCTGTCTTCCCAAAACTGTCTTGTAGACAAATGGGACACAACACGAAGCCCTACAGGACAGGTCCCCTGTTGTCATACTAATTCAAGTTGGATAAATCCGAGTTCTCAATTTTACTAATGAGATAATTAAATACCCTCATACAGGTAAGCTGGTGTTTATAAAGTAAATGCTTTTGTTTGTCTCTTTGGGAGGCGGGGTTCACATGTCCAACAGAACAAATCAAAACCCCAAGGAAATCAAAGTCCTGTAACAAAAAGCGTTGATCTCAGGACTTCCTTGAAATGAGCCTTCTACATGGAGACAACGGCTGACTCCTCTTAGGACAGAAGCGTTCAGTGGGCGGTCTCCTCCCTCACCTGCAGGGAGCTTCTGGCTCCAGGACGTAGTTTTGTCCTCTTAGTGGCTCAGTGCCTCCATGACACCAGATACCAGAACTACATTTGGAGTCTTTTCAGTATTGTCCCTGCCCCAATGGAGGAAAGGGTTAGATCTTGTTCTGTTCCCATCCTTTTGGACGACTCGAGCCAACGGCAGTCTGGATGTCCTCCTGTGTCATCCTGGTGCCAGTGTGGCCAGACTGGACCTCTATTCGGCCATGTTTTGGTAGAATACAAGAATCCCCAGCTCTCTGAAAGCTCCAGGGTCCTCCACCCACCCATCCCCGCCCCCACTCTGTCAATAAGGGAGTGAATGTTAAGGCCCTTGTCTATCTTCATGGAGGCATCAAACATGCTTGAGAAGTAACACTGCCCATGAAGTTCAGAAATGTCTTGGTTTCTGTCTCAGCCCAGTGGGAGATAACAGGGAACAGCCAGGATGGTGTCCACAGACATGGAGGGGGTGGAAAGATAGAAAGGTACTTGAGAAAAAAGCCACGTCAAGAGGCGTCTGCTGAGGGACCTACGTTCATTTTGTTGACTGCCAACGTGAGCATCCATATTTACCCAGTGACGAGCGTGTGGTCATGATGCTCCTGTTAGGTCAGAGCCATCAGAGGTTGGCCTCAGGTGGTTGTGGCATCACCCAAGCATGATGGCAGGTGTGATGGATGTCTGGTGTGTATTCAGGAAAGCATCCATGGATAGCTGTAGACTAGGTATGGGAGGTCACCAATGCTCTTGGAAGATGTGCTAAACGTTGATGCACATTTCTGTTCTTCAAACTCCAAGAGGGGATGGATTGGTCCAGGGCAGAGTGGGAATGAGAGCAAAAGCCAAAGGCAGAACCAGGGACAACTGAGGGAGGAATTTGTCCAGGAAGTCAAGTAGAGATAGTCTAAGTGGATATAGGTGAGGGAGGAGCCAAGACCATGTCTACCATAGGTTCAACCACAGGATGTCTCAGGCAGAGCGGGACTGGGCACAAGTATATTGTCAACAACAGGAAGGGGGTGACATTTTAAAGCAACTGACCACCTAGCAGAGCCCAGACCACTGGAACTATGATGGGCAATGGTAACTGTCAACCTGATAGGATCGGGAATCTTATAGGAGACAAGCCTGTGGGGATGACGGTGAGAGACTTTTCCAGATCGGGTTAATCAAGATGGGAGAGCATCTAGCATAAATGTGGGTGGCACCAACCACCCTGCACTGGGGTCCTGCACTGAATTAAACAGAGACAGGCAGCTGTGGCATTTCTTGCTCTTGGCTTCCTGATTGGTTACAATGTGACAGCCGTCTCTCTGACCATTGTCACACTGTATCTCCTCATCCTGTGAGCCAAAGCAAACCATTTCTTCCTAAAGTTGCTTTGGTCAGGTATTTTGTTACAACCAGAAAAGCAACATGGAAGAACTCTCTTTCCAGGACTGCATTTTCTCGCCTTCCCTGCTCTGCCAGCTGTGCGCCCTGGTGTGTCTGCACACCCAGCGCCTGCCAGTGTCTTTAGCTCATTTCCTCTGCTTGGGGTTTTTTCTCTTTAATCTGCGTACTCTTTTCTCGTTTCTTTTTATAAAAGGAAGCCTGACATTCATTTAGCTCTTTCATAATGTTTCAGGGAACTGAGACGAACTCTGTGTCTTATAATTAGGACTCTGGGCAATTTTAGGAAGAAATAACCACATCTTCCCAAACTCTTTATAAAAACTTCCTGGGAAAATGTGACCGTGCTGTTTGGAAGGCAGAGCAGCCTCCTCAGCTCCATGCAGGCCTCATTTGGGGGCCTTGGTGGCATTTCGAAAAGCCATCTCTCTGTGATCTGTGCTGTGGCTGGGACAGACCCCAGTGGCAAGGGGTGGGAGGAGCATTAGGAACATGTGTGCCCCTTTCCTCTGTCTTGGGCAACCCTATATCTGATACTCTCTGAAATGTAGTTTATCAAGCCACAGAACCAAGACCTATACCCTGGTGATCTCTAGCAAGCCTGTACCCCAATCCTCTTTGCCAGAGGAAATCTCAACCTTTTTGTGCTAAGCAAATCTTCTAGCTGGCATGGAGGGGGGCATACCTCACCACTCTCAGGTTCGAGCCCCCATACAGCTTGGATGTTTACCTCTGTGGAAGTACCGGTCCCACCTTGGGTACGTCTCACTAGGATTCCCTATGGCAGTATACACAGGTTACATGAGTCTCTCACCATTGTGACTATATAACAGCCCTGTGTCGTGGATTGTGTTAGGCTAGGTAGCCAGGGAGCCTTGGGGAGCTGGCCTGGAGCAATAGTGGGGCCAAGAAGTATCCAAACCCCAGAACTCTCATCCTAATATTGGCAGGAATAAGCTTGCTTCCCTCCCCCTGCCCCTAGCCTGCATGTCCTAGTGCTTTAAGCCCAGTGCCCCAAACTTTGCCTGCCAGAGGAGGTCACTAAGTAGCCAGTAGCCAGGTTAAATGTCTTCTCCCCTTATAAGGTCATGTCCAGCAACACCTGAAATTCCTATTTATGCAAATGAGGCATTCCAAGCATCCTCACACGGGCCAATGATGTACACTTACTCCTCATAGGTTTAAATAGCCTTTATTTGTGCCCTCCCGCATTAAAATGAGCTGTCTCTCTGAAGTCTGTCTCCCTGATTGTTTTTGCAGGGCTCACTGAGGTCTCCACCCCGCCCCTGCAGCTCATCCTCTCAGGATCCAGAGGTTGTGACCACCTGTTGTCGCACCTTCTAAGGGCAGAGCATAACAGCTATATGGCTCACAGGCCTGGGTCTGGCTCTATCTTCTTCAAAAATCAAGTCTTCGAGCACCCTGGCATTGGCCCCTTACTGGCTCCCTCTTTGGAGGTGTCTGAAGTTTGTCCCCTGGTTCTAGTCTGAGTCTCCTCCCAAGAGTTTTGGGGTCTCTGTATGGCTGGCAACACCTTGAATTTGATTTCCTAATGAGGCCAATGTGGACCACTGATGTCTGGGCCTGATTGGGGCCTTGACATGTCCTCATACTGTCTGATCCAGGGGAAGTAGGGACCTCTGGGTTTACTGAGTTGGCTGTAAGCACCTGCCAGGCTGCCCAGAGCCGTCTGACTTTGGGAAGAGAACTGGATTCTCAGCATTCCCCAATGGCATGGCAGGTACAGAGGCAGGGGCAACCTGTGGGTTTCACTGGGCAAGCCAATCAGAACTGAGTCTGTGGGAATCCTGATTGCCCCAGCTCCACTAGCACTGACCTTGCCCCGCCCCGCCCCCCACCCCACCCCAGGGCAAATCAGAAGGGCAACTTCTCACTTCTTTTCCCTTCTGAGGTAGAGAAAGGAGGTTGGGGATAGTTATGCTCTGGGTTCTGACATGGCTCTGCAGGGTGGCTGGGGAGACTCTGTCCTCCCTGGAACTCGGCTCACTTAGAAATGAAAGCCTGGGACTTCAGGGGTGTGTGCAAATGTGAGTGTGTAATAGAATGTGTCAGCCTGTGTGAGAGTGACAGTGTGAACACATGAAGGACACAAGGGTGACAAAGCGAGCTGGTGTATGTGTGTGTGTGTATATATGTACAAGTATGCATGCACACACATGCATGTACAAGCATTGTTGCATGTCTGTATTAATTGAGCACCTGAAGCCAAAGAGAGTATGTGCCTATGGAGTTGGCCTTTCAGATGGAGATGTCTGCTGAGGTGCCCTCTCATCCCTGGGGTGCTCTCTCCTCTGCCATCCGGCCCCCAGGAAGTTGTTCCCACTTCCCTGCACTTCCTGGTCATGAGGAGGAAGAGGAGGAGGTCTGTGGTGCTCCCTCAGCATGAGCTGATCCCCAAGGACTCCATGATTCACTCCTACGTCACCAAAAGCCAACTTCCTCCTGTGCCTGGGCCCCGGGGCCCAGGCGTGCTCTTCACAAGCAATCGTCATTTTCACTTCAGACTCACAGGACGGCCTGTGAGGTCCTTGGCAGAAGATCTACCTGTGGATCTTTCTGATCTGATTCTTGCTGCCCCGTCTGACCTTTCTGTGGCATTTGAAAGCACGGAACTCTAACAGTGTCATCCACACAAGACTATGGAGGATCTCAGAGCACTAGTTAATGAGGCCTTCCTCCAAAGGGTCACGTATGCTGAAGGACCCATGGACATGTAGGCCATGTAAAAGTAAAGGCTTCGGCAAGCTGAACATACCTTACTTCACACTTTACCTCCTCAGGCAGCAGAAAGACACATGCTTCCTACATATGAATACAGAAAGACACATACCTAAGAACATATACATACGTTTATGCAACTCACACACACATAACATGTATGCATAGACACATATGCATTCACACATACTCTTGCACATATCAGACACATCTATGCACAGCCAATGCTTGTGTGTATATATGTGCAACTGTATACACACCTCATATAATCATATATTCGTACACTCATAGACACATAAATACACACAAACATAGATACAAACCACATAGTCATACTTTCCACACACATAAGCAATATATGCAAATAATATATACATATATCTCCAAACATATAGTAATATATACAAACATAGGTAAGTACACAGAGATAAACAATACATACATAAGAACATACATGTGCATACACTCTTGCAATAAATATAAGCAATTCATACATGTACATGCATACACACAAGAGATGAACGTGTCCACCCCTGAGCAATGGTCCTCCTGACTATACCTTTACACCGTCTGCCTGCCCCTGTGTTCCTGCTGAGCCCCTTCCTGTGCATACCTCACAGTTATCAGGCCTCTTTGTCACAGCCTTCCTGCTCTTTTGCCCACAGTCCACATCAGAGCCACAGTGACATCTTTTGGACCCATCTCACGCTTTCTAAGAGCAAAGGTTTCATAGACCCATGCAGGAAGGTCACTCCATGCGGTCTCTATTGGGCAAGTAACAGCAGGCAGGCAAGCCTCAGGCTGGGGTAGAGTCACCCTCTCTTCGGCTGGGTGACTTTGAATAATTGGCCTTTTTATAAACCTCTCTTCATCTGATAAGCAGCAATTGATTCTTGCCTTTTATTCAACTCTGTGAACTGCCTATGAGGTGTCGGCCACTGCAGTGATCACAGATCCTGGCTTTCAGGGGTCTTTTATGCTTGTTGGAGAAGACAGATTGCCAGCGGTGCCTGCCCACTACCCAGAGGAGCTCACAGCAGGGCTAAGAAGGTACTCGATGTGGAAGGTACCCTGCATAGCTGTAGATGCTGCCTCCTCTAAACCTCAATGTGGGCTCCCATGAGGATGGTGAGGTGTCTGTCCCAGAGGCAGGAATCTTGTAAAGACAGGAAGATCCTTGTGCCCCTGGTCATGTTGGGTGCCATGGGCCATGGTGAGGATTTTGGACCTACTTCAAGTACATTAGGTGGAGGCTCTCAGTGGAGGGGGTGAGGGATTGGAACCAGGGTCAGTATTGCTGAACGGAGGATGGGCACACAGCTATAGATGAGATGGACAGGCAGAAGGGCCTGGGTATATTTTTAGGGAAGACTCAGGGTTGCTGAGAGACTGCCTAGACATGTAAGCAGACCCGGATAGAAGACACTCCAGGTTCAGTTCAGAGTAGCGTGCCACTACCCACTGAGCAGAGCTGGAGACTGTGGAGACAGCAGCAGTGAGACGAATGGCTGGCTAGAAATCGGCTGGTGAGTCTGGAAGGGTGACTCTGGGGGAGGCCCAGGGGAAGAGAGACAGGGGTTCTGTGTACAGATAGTATTTAATGTCATGGCGATGAGGGGGTTGCCCAGAGATAATAGCACCCTGTCCCGAGATTATTATGAGACATAGACAGTCAGCTCCAGGGTGGCTTGGTTTATGATACACAACAGGGCCATCAGTTCAAGCAAGCAAGCAACAAGCAATCAAGCTCAGTCACCTCGGAGCTTCCTGTAGGAAGGTGACTCACTGTTGTGATTGGCCAGGTATCTAGCTAAGAACAGGCCACGTTTAGTGGGCCCAGCACACTGAGCCATTTCCTCTGGCCTGTGGGTGTTCAGGACTATCTCAAAGCTTGTAGAAGCAGGGACCTCCCCGTGGGGGGAGGGGCGGGTGGACTCCTGCATCCTTGGCATTGGTGCAGTGCTGAGTGAACAGTGCACAGGAGGGAAGGTGTGGCTCGTCACAGTGCAGCCCTACTGGCTGCAGATGAGGGAAAGGTCTTCAAAAGTGTGCAGATGAATACCTAGGCAGACAGTGCCAGGCCCACCTCAGGGCAGGGTCTCTGGGCTCTGAGAGAGAGAGAGAGAGAGGCATGGGACAGAGGTGGCAGGGTTGCTGTGGGGACTTGGTGACATTAATGGGGGTAGGATGCTCCAGGAGGCTTGGCCACAGAGGTTATCTTGGGACTTCTGCCAAAATCAGTGCCCCGATTGAAAGCTCTAGGCTAAAGTGTCTTTGAAAGGCCTATGGATGGGGGTGGGGGGTTGGGAGAGGCGGCTGGCTTTGTGGAGTAAGGAAGGTGGGTGGCTCCATCATGGGCACAACAGAAAGGTGAGCTGGATCCGTGAAGCCAATCTGCAGATTGTTGTAGGAACCTCTGGAAAAGGTAGACTCACGTGGACTTAGGTAGTGCCAGTGGATAGATCCGAGGTTGTGTCAGAAAGGGTGACAGCTAATTCCAGGCTGGCCACATGCTTTTGAAGTAAGGCTCTACTGTTCACGTGTCCAGTAGTCTTGTCTGAACAGCACTGTATGGAAGCCTGGGTTGCCATACCTTCTGCCCTGGCTTTAAACTTCTCGTGAGCATCAGGTGCAGAGAGGTAAAGAGGGGTGACTGTAGTGCCCTTTGGCTAGTGACTGTGCATGGCTGTCTTCCTGCACCAGAACCTTAACGATGACTGGGAACCTGCACTCGACATTTTGGTCTTACCTCAGCTCCTTTCTGCACGTGCCGTGACAATAAGCCCTGCGGACCTCCTCTGGTGTCTTGGTTTGCTTTCTATTGCTGTAACAAAACACCAAGACGAGAAGTGATTTGGGAAGGAGAGTGATTATTTAGCTTCCATGCCCTAACCGTTGTCTGTCAGGAAGTCAAGGCAGGAACCTGGAGGCAGGAACTGAAGTAGAGCCAGGGAGTAATGCAGTTGACCCTTGGAGCCTTGTCCTACCTCCATCTTCTCCCATTATTGACTTTCCCATGCGAGTCAGGGTCCTGAGAAATAGGCCCATGTGCTGGCCATCTCTAAGTCCCAGGACTGGAGAAACCCCATCACTAAATTTGAATTGCCATTCAGAGGCAGCGTGACCCATCCACTCATCTTTCCATGCTGGCATTTCAACACTCTGGAGTCTCCTTTGCAGCCTAAGATGAATCTTTACAGATAGCCTGTCAGAGGCTTTCTGAAGGGAATCTGACTCATAGCCTGAACTCTCGGGCTTTCTCCTAAAATCTTGGTGCAAGCCTCCATGACTCCACAATTCGTGTGTTCTGTATGTTGGCCAAATGAACACCATATGAATAATCTGCCTGCCTGAGAAGTAGCAAAGCCCTTTGACCTGGATTTAGTGGTCTCTGAGTCCCTGTATGACTGAACTGTGAAAGTAGTCTATAGTCCTTCCTTCCTTCCTTCCTTCCTTCCTTCCTTCCTTCCTTCCTTCCTTCCTTCCTTCCTTTCTCTTTCTTTCTTTCTTTCTTTCTTTCTTTCTTTCTTTCTTTCTTTCTTTCTTTCTGTGTTTCTTTCATTCTTTATATGGGAATGGGCTTCAAATTGGCTCCTATTTTGATGTCCTGGGGCCTTTGATGGGTGAGATATTTCACTCTCAAGCTCCTTCCTATTGCCACACTGCAAAGTGTATGGCTTCTTTAAAAGAAAAAGTTTTAATTGTTTTAACAATCCCAACCACTTCACCCACAATCGTTTTATCTGCACGTTAACATGCTCTGTTCTTGGTCAAATGTCACAGATTTTTACATAGTTCTGCTTTACTTTCTGTTCCCAATTCTTACTATAAATTTGACTAAAATCAAACATTAATAATCATGTCACGTCCTGAATTTATGCTGTTCTGAAAATGTATCTGCCAAATTAATTGGTCCATTATTTCAAATTCAGCCTTCCCAGGATTTTCAGACTATGAGAAAAACAGTTATGAGTAAATTCTTCCAGAAGGTAACGTGAAGGGCCTCTCATCCAATTCTAAATAGTCCTATCCCACTCTGTGTGTCTGATCCTGTGTCTGATCTTCACTTTCTGCATTTCTATCAGGATTCTGGTCTTTTGAATGCATATCAGATCAGATCATTCAACGGTACATATAGCATTGCAAGACTACTCAAGCTAATGACCTCAGATGGTTCCAAACTCTTCCAGCAAATAAACTTTAAAAGATAAAGAATAACACTATTTGATTTAGTAACAATAACATCAACAACCCCACTCCTGGTACTAACTTCTGCATTCGATATTTTTACATCACTATGATAAAACATCTGTCAGAAGCAACTACTGGGAGGAAAGATTTATCTTAGCTCATGGTTTCATAATATTTCAGTCCACTGCGAGGAGGAAACCTTGGCAGAAATCTCAGTCAATGTCAGCAGGGACATATGGCCATGTCCACTCACACGTTGCCAGATTAGAAAGCAGAAAGTGAAGCAGGAATCGGGGGTCCTAACCCATTAAAGGCTCTGCCCTAACAACTGCTTCTACTAGGTAGACGTCACCTCCTAAAGCTTCCACAGCCTCACTAAGTAGCACCACCAGCTGGTTGTAAGCACTCCAAACCTGTACTGGGGGAGTATTTCAGACTTTATGCATTTTATTGAAACAACAACAACAAAGCAACCCATTTGTACAACAATGTGAGGAAGAGAAATAGATACCAGATTTAAATAAAACAACAGTGTGGTGCTACCCAGTCGTTCCTGCATGTTCAGCGTGGCTTTTGCAATTAGGTATACCATGGTTCTATATGCTGCCCAACATAAACCATGGGGCAATCAACTTTGCTTGCAACCCTGACCAAGACCCTTGGGGGCAGGAGTATGAAGGTACAGAGTCAACAACACAGACTCAAGGAGTCAGACAAGTGGCAAAAGGAGACTCATTTAATTCAGGAACTGGGCAAGCCTTTATATACTCCACAGGAGCCCCATTGCCCCATGACCTCCTGCTCCATGTAGCTGGCACCATCTGGTTGCTTGTTCTGGTCATGAGATCGTTCATCATTTGTCTCTGAGTGTCAGGCAAGCTTTAGGGGTTAGCAGGTACAGAAGCTACTGTTGCTCATGTGTGCACGGGCCACTGTGAGCCTCTGGTCAGGGCTTGCTGACTCATTTCTCCAGCAGTGTGATGATAGTCCATTATTTGACCGAATTCTCTTCTATTTCTCCTTCTTCTCCTTCTCCTTCTTCTCCTTCTCCTTCTCCTCCTCCTCCTTCTCCTTCTCCTTCTCCTCCTCCTCCTTCTCCTTCTCCTCCTTCTCCTTCTCCTCCTTCTCCTTCTCCTCCTTCTCCTTCTCCTTCTCCTTCTCCTCCTTCTCCTTCTCCTCCTTCTCCTTCTCCTCCTTCTCCTTCTCCTCCTTCTCCTTCTCCTCCTTCTCCTTCTCCTCCTTCTCCTTCTCCTCCTTCTCCTTCTCCTCCTTCTCCTTCTCCTTCTCCTCCCTTTGCCTCCTCCTACTTCTTCCTTCTCCTTCTCCTCCTCCTCCTACTCCTTTCCCCTCCTTCTTTTTAAAGTAAAGGAACATGGAGAGGGGAGGGAGAGAAGGGAAGCAACTTTCAAAAAATATTTCTTTATTTTATGTATGTGAGTACACTGTTACTCTCTCAGACACATCAGAGGAATTGAACTCAGGACCACTGGAACAGCAGTCGGTTCTCTTAACCATTGGGCCATCCCTCCACCCCTCATTCCTTTTTAAAAAAAGCTTTCTCACATTTTCTTAATTAATTTATTGACTTACTTAATTCATTACTTATTAATTTATCGTGTGCTTTCGAGAACAATTGGGAGCTGTTTCTCTCGTTCTGCCATATGGACTATGAGGACTGAGCTCAGGTTGTCAGGCTCTGAGGCAAGGTTTTGTTTTTATTTGTGGTTGTTTTTGTCTTGTTTGTTTATTTTTCGTTTCGTTTTGTTTTACTTATTGGGCCGTTTTCTCAGCCTCCATTTTCTCATCCCCAGAAAGGTGTCACACGTGTTAAGGGTAAACAATTTCAAATGCAAAAACTCATAATTTTTCCCCAGTATCTATGAAAGTGGATTTAAAAATAATTGACTAATCCCTTTATTTTGTTCAATTGACCTCCCTGATGGTAAGAAGGGATTATGGGAGTTCCCACCATCTCATATAAAACTCCAGAACCTCTGATGGATGTACAGGCTGCCAGGCTTCCCTGGCACAGTGCCACAGCCCCTGAAAGTTGGCACAACAGGAGGTTGCTATGGCACAGGGGTGCTCACTCTGCTCCCCGGGAGGCCACTCTACAGCAAGCCATTTCTGTTCTTGGGTCAGAATGGGGACATAGGAAAAAACTACTCTGTGTTTCTTTTCCCCTGCCTATAAAATTTCCTCTGAGCCCCAGTGGAGACCACCCATGGGTGACCATCCCTGCCTATGGAGTCCCCTCCAGCCCCAGTGGAGGCCGTCCCTGGGTGACCACATTCTGCTCCATCGACAGTGGTCCTCCCCTGTGGTCCTCATCCACGCACCCTGATGTTCCTCCTGCTCTTCTCTCCAGCTTGGCTTCTTAAAAGGGCTTTGCCCTTTCTCTCTCATGAGCGTTTTTAACACGTTTCAAAAATAACAGAACTGTGTTTTTAAAAATCTAGCTTCACACAGGGTTTCTTCTCACTGAGTCACGCTTCATCCTTGCCTCTGCTGAGGCAGAGGGGAGATTAATTTAAGACAGCTGAGAGAGTGATGTCATGTCATATGTTGCCACCATCAAACAAGGGAGGAGAGAGAAGGGCTTGCCTCAGGCCACTCAGAACGTGTGTCCAGAAAGGCCAGAAGAGACATTATGTTCTTGTGAATCCGAGCAGAGCCTGGTCAGCTGAGGACCGAAGAGAGTTAAGCCCTGTCATTCCAAGATGCTCCGTGTGTCTAGGAAGCTGGCACCAAGCAATGCTGGCACCGAAAACCTTGTTGGGGAAAGTTATTCATAGTCAAATTAGAGTTCTGACAGTTATACCGAGTAGACATGGTTTAAAAATACACACAACATATATTTTACCTAAAAATGTAAAATGTGTTTTTCTATTGCGTGGTTTCTTATTTCACATGACATGTTGTCTCCATTGGCGAATTTGGATTGTCAAGGTGGATGGACTGAGCAGTATCTGGGAGATTAGTAGAGGGAAGATCTCCCTCTTTCCCCCCTCCCGGCTCCCTCCCTCTCCCCCTCCCTCTCTTTCCCCTTCCTCATCTTTCCTGGCTGCTGTAAAGTGATCTGCTCTTCCCCCCTTATGATAGACCAAGGCCTCTGAAACCATAAACACAATAAGCTTCCCTCCCTCCCTTCCTCTTCCCCTTTCTTTCTTTTTCTCCTCCTCCTCCCTCCTTCCTTCCCTCCTTCCTTTCCTCCTCCCTCCTTCCTTCCCTCCTCCCTCCTCCCTTCCTTCCTCCCTCCTTCCTTCCCTCCCTCCTCCCTTCCTTCCTCCCTCCTTCCTTCCCTCCTACCTCCTTTCTCCCCTCCTCCCTCCTTCCTTCCCTCCTCCCTTCCCTCCTCCCTCCTCCCTTCCCTCCTCCCTCCTCCCTTCTCTCCTCCCTCCTCCCTTCCTTCCTCCCTCCTCCCTTCCTTCCTCCCTCCTTCCTTCCCTCCTCCCTCCTTCCTCCCCTCCTCCCTCCTTCCTTCCCTCCTCCCTTCCCTCTTCCCTCCTCCCTCCCCTCCTCCCTCCTCCCTTCCCTCCTCCCTCCTTTCTTCCTTTCTTCCCTTCCATCCTTCACTATTTGTCATGGTGATGAGAAGTCCAATGACAGCGGCTGGTGAGCCTCCCTGGTCCCCGGCCTGCTCTCCCCCATCTCAGTCAGTCATCGACAAGGTAGAGCTGTGAGCGTGTCGTAGCTGTGTTCGTCACCTTCCAGTCTCTTCTACACAGCTTTACCAAACTCTCCTACCTGCCTATCCTAAGACCACATCTCCTAGATGACCTTGCAGTGTGACCTGGCTTTCTCTGCGATTAAAGATTATTGGCAAAAATGCGGAAGTTATATACATGGGGATGTTCTGCCTGGCAAGCCTGGATGGTGCCTCCAGCTCCTAGCATGGCTGAGCTCTTGTGTCCAGGTACCAGCAGTGGGGATGCTCCCCGGGGGTCACGACCCGTCTTCCAGGGGGCCGCCATCAGATTTCCATCAGACCAGGGAGGGTCCCGTAGGAGGAGTCGGCTCACTGAAGTTCGTTCTTGCTGTTTAAAGGATCAACACTCCGATTTTGTTTATATATTTTGAAATGTGGCGAGAGGCTACAGTTGTGTCTCCTAGTTGGTAGCTCGTCTGAGGGTTTTCGGAGCCAGCATGCTGGGTGCAGAGAGCAGCTTGAGAACGAGCCGCAGTGCTTAGCTATGCCAGGAGCCCTCCACTGTTTTCTTGCTGAGCCTAGATCTGGCTTATAAAGGAATGTGAGCACTGACGCACTGACCGTCCCACCCCATCCCCATGAGCCTACACAGCGGGGCCTGGGCTGTTTAGTGTCTAGAGTTGGCCAACGCCCTAGTTCTTACTTCCCGAGATCCCGCTGTGAAGAGCCATTCTGAGGAGAGAATCCATCGCTGGGGTTGGAGAAAGCTGTGCCTGTGAAGACTGAGGCGTGACGTCATGGCAGCTAAGACGCAGACCGGAAAGGCAACGGGCATTTCTGGCCTGGCTTGTTTATAGTAAAGGAAATCCATCCTCTTCTCCCTGAAGAAGACTGCCAAACAACCCCCGGGCTTAGGCAGCAAGCCTCGCCAGCAGGACTCACCAAGCAGAGGGTGCTCGATTGAGTCAGGAAGCACCAGGAGTGTGAGAGTAGTGTGTGCTGTCCCAGGCTCAGGCTCGGAAGGGAAACACTCTGGACACTTCAACCAAAAGACAGTGGAAGATGACCTCTGCGTACAGTCTGAAGGGCACTAGGGGCCAATCTGATCCAACTTACTGCTGACTTCCGGTTTCAAATGCTTTGTTTTGTAAACGTCGGGAGTACAGTCTGATTCCCAGCAGGTGCCTAGGGCTGAAGTGGGAAGGGCTGTCCCTGTCCCTTGGGTGGCAAGGTATAGCTCTGTAAGCCATCGTGACTTGTCTAGGTGAGAAACAAAACCTATCCTTTCGGAAGTGCTGATGCCTGGATGCTCGTTCTGCTAAACTCACCCTTTGGACTGGGACGATCTGGATAGACACTCAGTTCTCATGGCTCAGGTTTTAGTCTCAAGCTGACCCTAGGATGGGGTTCTGCTACCCATGGGAGCCATTGAGTCCTGGAGTGACCCCACTCTAAAGCTTCCCTCCCCTTTCTCTTGTCTTCAGAACCCCCAAACTGCAGAGCAGGGAGGAGGGGCCAGTCCCAGCAGAGACTTACCTTCTGCTCTGTTTCTCGATGGTGCCTGCGGACGCTGTTGGCCCAGCGCGCGCTGTTGGCCCAGCGCACGCCAAGCACAGCTGACAGTCTTGCGAGGACGTGAGCTTTTGTTGGGAGTGATTGAGTCTCACATTGTTTTGCCAACTCCTAAACAAACGGATGGATCCATTTGGAGCTTGTCTGTCTTTGTTGTTGTTTAATAAAGCAGCAATCATATATGTACGAGATAATGGGACGGCTGACTGCAAACTTGAATTATTTCATTTTATGGAGTCTTAATTAGATTTGTAATGCGGCGCCCCTAAGTACCAAATGTTTGCTTAGGTTTAATGAGACCTGTTATGGAGAGCGAGAGAATTGTAATTGTCCCATTACCACAACAGTGATACATATTGCGAAGTTTGGCATATATCACATTATCAAAGATGCTCTTGACACCATGGGGAGCCGCTCCTTTCTGTTTGCCTCTCTGCGGTGTTATCTAGGCTTCTGGCTTGGCATGCCCAGTCGCCTTCACGGAGGGTAGAATGGTTCACGTTGCAGACTAAGCTGAAGCTTTGGCCACAGCCATCATTCGGGGCAGAGGAGAGGTTCCTAGCTTAATGCCACATCTCTAGCGGTATCCGGTGATAGCTTTCCTGCCCGAGAACATGCCTTCTGGCAGAAGTTGGTAACCCTGGGGCAACTATATAGGAGCCAAACCTAATGTTAAGGTAATACTGTCCTTTCTGGACTGATGCTCCCTCTCACAATGCCCTGCATCCTGGGCTGCATTTCTTGTAATGAAGAAAGGCTGGGCTGCCTGGTACTGGGCTCCTGCCTCTGACCACGGTAACTTTACAGTCCGACCTGAGGCTTCCTGCTGGTGCATTCATTCTTCCTTCCAATGACCATCAGGTCCCTTTGCCCAGATGAGCTTACTCTGTAGACACAAGAGCCCTCTCTTCTCTCGAGGCAGACTCTCTGTCTCTTTCATATACATATGCAGCTGGGCTGGTGACAGGCAGACAGGTGTCTCCAGCTCACCTCCGGAGCCAGCTGGATGGACAGGCTGCAGCTCAGGCCCTGCTGCTTAGATCCATGCCCCAGGGCTGTGAGAGGCCTTGCCTGGCCTTTTGCTTTCAGCCTGCAGCTGGGGGGGGGGGGGGAAGGGCAGTGTGGCCCACTAAGGATTCCACCCTCATGATCAAGGATGCTGGTTAATTTTCTTCTGGATCAACTCCCACCTCTTCCTGGATATCCCCAGGCCTGTCTCCTTGCTATGGTGGGTGTGGAGTTTACGTCTACATCTTTGATTCCTGGGAGGGTTGTGTGAGCTGAGCGACACCTGAGCCTCCAGTCAAGGGTGCTAATAAGCTGCTTACAATTCTGTGAACTGTAATTCTGATGTGGTTTCCCCTGACAGATTTCCCAGGTCATGGTCTGTGACTATCAGCCTTTAGTGTGGCCCACTTGGCAGGCGGAACCTCTGGAATCCTAACAAAGTCTCAGTGTGGTGAGTCCACTGTTGGTGTATAACGTCTGTCATTAGACAGTAGGTGGCAAGGTAAATCTCATGTCCGGTGCCCTCTCACCTACCTGGATTCCTAGGAAGTCCATTTGACAATTAGAGGACTAAGACCATGAAGTGACTTCTCTTATCCACTCCAGTCTTTGGATATTGGCAGCCCTAAGCTATGGAGTGCTGCAGTCCTGAGGGACCTCAAACCAGATTAGTCAATCCTGACCATGTAACTGCTGTTTTAAGCTGCTGGGCTTAGGGAACTGTGTTTTGTAGCAATGGGAAACTGAGGCACAGCTTCTGCAGTGATGTGCTCTAGGTTTAACTCATAGACACTTGCCCACACACAGCAGTAGAGGACTCAGGCCCCTCCCCCATCCCCTACTACCCCAAACCTCAGGCTCCTCTACTCTGTTCCTCCTCAGAGTGGGAACTGAATCGTTAGGAACCATCGGCCATCCCAAGTATGTTCACCACATCCTCTCGTCCCTGAGACCTTGTCTGGGTCTGAAGCTCACTCATGCTTGTTCTGAGTCCACTCTTCTGTAACATGGCCTGTAGTCTCCAGGCTGAGTTATAGCTATGGTCTCTGAGATACGCAGCGCTCCCCTGCACATCTTGTCTTTTGGTGAAGTGTGCAGTAAGCATGCTCCAGCTGACCCCTTCGTGCCGGCTGACATGCACGTCTGCTGGTCCTGTAGGGAAGCCGGTCCTTCCCCAGTCATGAGACAATAGGTCTTAATTGCTGCCTGAAGCTAAGCTGTGACTTCTGACCCGCAGCGACTGATGTAACACGTGTGCTGTTTCAAGTTAATAGGCTTATAACAGTATGTCACGCCGCAAAAGATAGCGGACGGACGCCGACCCCGTGCCTTCCTGACACTGTGCCTTCCCAAGATCGGTAAAGACAGTCAACTACAGCAGCAGAGCTGATTGGGGAAACATCAGCGAGCATGTACGCTTGGGGCCAGGCGAGGCCGGAAGCTTCTGAGGTGGCCACAGTCACAGAACTTATAGCTGTGAGACCTGCAGCCCTTACTCTTCCTAAGCTCACCTTGCTTAGGCTGTCTTCATCCTTCCTGCCTTTGTGTCTAGAAACACACACACACACACACACACACACACACACACAGATAGAGAGAGAGAGACAGAGACAGAGAGACAGAGAGAGTCTTTGTGGGACATTGAGAGAGTGGTCAGAGTTCCGAGTTCCTTATGGGGGGCAGTAACTCCCATCCTGTCCAGTGTCTGCTGAATGGCTTGCCTCTGATTCTACTGCCTCTGGTTTTGGCTCAGTGGTTTTTCTGCCTCTGGAGAGATACTCAAGCCCGTGAGAACTGCCACTCTAAGTTGTTGGGGACAAAAATGAACAGTTTCCTTGGATGACCAGATGCTTAGAGGCACAGGCATGAGGCCAGAATTTGAGACCAAGAGTAAGGATGTTTCTTCTCCCTGCCTTCTGCGTTCTCGGGGCCCTCTTCCTGGGCAGCAGGTACCCCGCGGTTGGAGTGGACAAGCCATCGGCTCTAGGGTCCCCAATATATACCCTCCCCTGAATTAAAAATGCCCAGAAAAGTCACTAGAGCCCCCTTTCACCCCATGAGGCGATTGCATTTTCGCCTGTGAATGTCGGAAGAGAGCGCACATGGAAACTTCGTGCAGAGCTGTAATCAGAGTGATTACAAGGTACACCACGAAGACAAAAGCAGCAGAGTCAGAGGCACAGAAGATTAAACAAAGAAACACACAGCTAAGCATTTGCCTGCAAATGCCGTGGTTCAGAGCCGCTGTCTAAACAGTGTTGAGCCTTCGAGATAAATTGCCGGTGGCTGGCAGGGACAAGCTTATTGCTAGAGTATGCTCGCCGTGTCCCCACCCCCACCCCCAGGAACCTGAAATGGTTCCCATGCTGGCTGAGGCTGGGGTAGTAAACCCAGGCATTGTTTTTCTGCCTGGGGGTTGGCCAAACCACTTAACAGGACCTAAACTAGAAGCAGGAATTTTGGTGGGTCACATGGCTGTCTAGGACACGTGAGCGTGGGGACACGCAGCATTGGACACAAGGGGAGTGAAGAAAGGGCCTGAGCCCTTCCTTGGTGTCCTAGTCACTATACTAGGGACCTTCAGCAGTCTTCAGCCCTCTCCCCACAGCTACCAAGGGAAAGACCCTCTCCAGTGTAGCACACACGGACTGCGCTTAGCACACAGGAGCCCAGAGTTCAGCTGCGTGTCTGACCACGGTACAGTGGGATCCTGACTGTGCCACTGCACCTGCGTGCAACGTGGCTTCCTGACTCTGAAGACACAAATACATCACTGTTATTTCACACAGAGCCCAGAATCTGTGTATCCTGTGACCCATGCAATTTCTGCTCTAACCTCTGAGTGACTGCCACCCCCCATGGTAAAACGGGTCCCTCAGCTGGGTATGTTCTAGAGAAAACTCATTTTCTCCCTCTTGCAGATTCCATATGGCTACACTTTCTGAGTCACGGCTCCTCGGCCACCTGAAGGTTTTAAATGTGATGTTTTGACACAAGATCCATTTCAGCTTTCCCTACCCTCTTCTTGCCACCCACATCCCTACGTGTTGGGAGAGAGATGCCTTGGCTAGGAGCGGCTGTCCAGGAGTGTGAGGGACCGACTGGGAGCTGGGACGCAGCCCTGGGATTCCACCTGAGTTCATCGCCTGCGGAATATCCATGGGTATGTATGAGGCCTCTCTGGGGAGCTGGGAGCCTTTCTGCACTTCGGGGTGTAGGGTACCCCGGTATACTAAGCCAGCCCTGCACTCTGAACTTGTTGCGAGAGTGTGTTCAGTCCCGAGGAACCTGGAAATGGCTCCCATGCTGGGTGAGGCTGGGGTAGTAAGCCCAGGTATTGTTTATCTGCCGGGGGAGGGGGTATCTCTCAGCATTCTGGGCTGGGGTTTGGAGGTGTCCCTGAAGGTCACTTCCGGCTCCCTCTGACTCTGGGTTCAGAAGCTGAGGTTGCATTTATAGGTGCAGGCTGAGCCAGGCAGAGGGGACTTGCTAAGCAAGACCGATCTGGGGTAAGCAGCCATCTCTGGTGGGGAGCTGGCAGGGAAAGGGGGGTTTCCTAATCCAGGGGCCAATTTCTACATCCACTAGTCCTATAGGAGTCTGAGGTATGTATGGGCTGTGCCTGTCTTGGTTTTCAATTATAGATGGGGTCTCTGTACCCCCTACATGATCAGTCACCAAGGGCCATGGCCCTGGGGAGAGTTCCTAGAAAGCACTTGTCATTCCCAGCCTAACTTCCAGAAAAGTTCATGGTCAGAAGCTTCTGCTAAATGAGCTGACAGGGAAGCCCCACCCCCAACCCATAGACACTGTGCACTGGGTGGGCGCTGGAAATGGGCCACAGCGCCAGCTGGCCTGGATCTGGGCCTCAGCCGATAGCAATGCCACGCCCTGGGTTCTTCTTCCTGTCTTTTCCTCATTCACCTTGTCAATGTCATGAATCCGACCCTTCCAAAGACCTGGTGCAATGAAAGGACCTGTTTTCTTCTGCTAGTGGGGACCAACTGAGGGCCAAACGAGTCCTCTCTTGTCAGGGTGAAGTGTTCCAGAGGGCAACCATAGCAACTGTGGGTGACTGAGTGCTGTGCTGACCCCTGCGCTGGCCCACTCTTGTCAACAGGTCTTGCACTACTCACTTCTGTGACCAGGCACATATCAGGAGGGAGGGGATGGCACCGTAGGGAAACGGAGCTGCCCAAGGCCTGCAAGGTTTGCTTCTCAAGCTGAGATCACTCTGAAACACCCCCTGCCCTCCCAAGTTCTCTAGGGTCCCCTCAGCTAATCCTACTACTTTCCTGGGTGAGCCGCAGTCTGGGAGTTCTGGTGGACTTCCTGTAAGAGGAGACACCTGAACTCTGTGGTTGATATAGCACTGGCTAGAAAACCATTCCCAGGCTGTAGAATGATGTCTGGGCACTTCTGGGAGACACTAGGGTCTGATCCCTGCCCTGAGGACGGGAGACTTGGGGCTGAGGTAGAGAAAGTACGTCTCTGGAGATGGGGTGGGCCTGGACCAGTTTCTGTCCCTCCTATGCATTCCTGTCAGTGGTAATGTGAATGAGCGGCCTCACCTGTCAGGTGCTTGGACTCGGCCCACTCACACAACACAGCTTCCCCACCAAGAATCCAACCTTGAGTCAAATAAACCCTTCTTCTCGTCAGGTGTTTGACCACAGCGTTAAGAAATGAACCAAGATGGCCGCCGTGGGCTGGGGAAGCCCTCAGACTGCCCAGGGGAAACCACACTTCCACACAACCCAGCCTAATAAAGTGACTATCCTGCACACCAGACTGTCACATGGGCTCACGTTCTGTGGAGGGGGAACAACACAGGAATATTTGCCTCCACGTGGCCCTGTATGGAAAGACTCTGAGGTCTGCGCCCTCCAGCAAGGCTCCAGTGAGAGGAAAAATCCAGCTCACTCCTGTCCCATTTCACTCAAGCTAATCCACAAAATTTTAACTTGCCAGTTAGAATCTGATGGTTACTATAGTAACTCTAGTAGATTTTTTTTTCTTCTGCTCAAAGGCCTCAGACGACTGGACCATAGTGTGGAGATGCATGCCTTTCTCAGAGCATGACAGATGACCTGGCCTTTCCTCCAGGGCCTGACCAATCCACCCCAAATTTTAAACTATCTTCTGTCCATCTTTCTCAGCCTCTCTGGTCAGTGCTCCCTAGTGTCCTCCCCCACTCCTTCATCCCTCCAGAGCCTGACCACATGACCAACTTCTACCTCTTCACCTCACTCGGGCTTGGAAATTCTGTTCTTTCCTCAGACAGGCCAGTGTTGTGGTGCGTGGTGTGGCTGTGTAGGTGTGTATGTAATGTGGTGTATGTGGTGTACCCTGTGGTATGTGTGGGTGTACGGCATGTTTGCCTGTGTGTGAGGTGCGTAGGATGGAAGGGGTCGTAGGAGTGGGGAATCCCATCCTTTGCCCAGCCAGAGTTCCAGAACTTACCTTGCCTCAGACAGTATTAGTGGGCTCTGGCAGTCAGCTGGGCCTCCACCCTGTCCAGTCTTACCACTGAACAGGGTAGTGTGGGTTGGGGTATGTGTCTGGGGGGATTTAGGAGGCCTAGGTCTGCACGGTAGGAGTGAGGAGATGTGAGGCTTAGTCATTCTGCTGGGCCTTGTCCCTCCTTTACCATGGGAGATCCAGAATCTAAGTGGAGCTGAGCGTTCTCACTGCCCTACAACAGCGAAGCAATGTGGATGGTCCCTGCCTACCTCCCCTGGCTGCTCTGTTGGGCAGAACCCCTGCTTAGAGACAATGAGAGTCAGGAATGCATCGCCCAGGGTGAACATCCACCTGACTGATTGCCCAGGGACATGTGGGGAGACCAGAGCTGCACTTCCACTGGCGGGCCCCAATGGAAACTGCACACACCACACGTTCCTCGCACTCATCCCAACCAGAGGCTGCTCAACCATCACCCTCACAGGTAGTCTATCAGGAGCCTCACTTCCGCCCTCGTTTGGGGGGGGGCGGGGGGGAACACCGCCTGCCCCCCGAAAGTTAGAGAGCATGAGTCCCCTGGCCAGATACTCAGTTTGTTCAGAACACAAATCGACAGAGGGAAACCTCTTGTCAATCAACAACCATGGCAGTCACGACCTCAATGTTAGAACACACTCGACAGACATCAACCTGACTCTGACACTGGGATTATTCCAGAGAGATTTGAAGATAGGAGTCAAAGAAGTGATTCCTCAAACAAACTTGCGGAAACTCATCCGAGCCGTAGAAGTTATAAGCGAACGGCCGCAGGAGTCACAGCAAGGCCTTCCCTGGAAGTGCTGCAGGCAGAGCAGAGGGCAGTGCCAGTGTGAGGGAGCTCGGAGCAGGCGTGGCCAACCTGACTGAACACAATGGCATCCAAGGTGGAAGCCTGAGATGTCTGTGTGCCAGGAACAGCTCTGCCTGCCTCCCAGCGTGCCTGGAGAAACATCCCAAACTCGGTGACTAGAAAGGCCCAAGTTTGGTGAGAAACACATCCCAAGGGAAGCCGCCGCTGGCCAGAATGAGCCCTAAAGTGAACGTGTAGAGAAGAGAGCTGAGGAAGCTATAGTCACGCGGACAGACGTTGTTTAGGAAAAGTAGGAGCCAGTCTGAGAAGACTGAGCAAAGGACACATTTTACATCGTGGAAGACTCAAGTCAGATGACGGAAGGGCTGCCCCACCGTTGAGGGCATATAACCCCCACTGCGTGCTTGAGGAACCCGAAGGAAAACTGCTACACAGTGGAAAAGTAGTAGCAAGCCAGCAATCATGGTTGGAACCACCAAAGCTGCCCTGTCAGCATGGCAGGGAGGGTGTGGGAAAGCCAACCACAAATGCCAGCAGCGAGTGTCCACGCGGTGTGCAGAACAGAACAGCCTGTGAAAACTCACATAGGTGCACACACCTGTAACTTCAGCTCACCGGAGGACGGAAACAGGGGACATGGCTGGAGCTTGCTGGCCACCACCAGCATAGCTCCAGGTTTTGTGAGAGACCCAGTCTCAAGGGAATAAGACGGAAGGAGACAGACAGAGGACAAGTGCCATCCTCCTCTGGCTTAGTGGCGTGCACATGACGTCTCATGAACTCTCACACACAGTGTATTAAGTCTGTGAAGTTGTAGAAGGAAACTATTGAGAAATTTAATATCAGATTCTCCGAAATTGTAAATGAACAATAAATTTCCAGCAAGACCCATTCAAACATAAAGAGAAAAGGCACAAGCCAGCCATTACATGCACCTCGGTAACTTTCCACTTTGTTGGCAGATAAAATACTCTGCTATAGCAGATGAAGGACGCTGAGGCTCACAGTCTGATGACAGCCCATCATGGCGGGGAAGGCAGGAGGCGGAGCTTGAGGAGACAGAGCACAGCGAATGCTGGCATTCAGCTTGCTTTGTTCTTTTAATTCAATCCAGGACAGGAATTATCCAGGAAATCATATCGCACCCTTCTGAGGTGGGTCTATCCTAAGCTTGGTAACCCCTCACAAGGGTGCTCAAGGGCTTATCTCTTTGGTTCTGTCCGGCTGACAATCAACAACAACTACTCGATAGGGAGGGAAGGGGGCACTACCACAAACCCTACAGACACAAATTTGTCAACATAGAAGAAACAAACCAATGTTTCACACATACCTCCAAAACTTTCAAAACTCAATCGAGATGAAGTAAAAGCCGAATTCCTCTGGAAAAAAAACATTTAGTAAGTTGAATTTGTGATTAAAACCATCTTGCAGATGATTACATATGGTGCTGACCTCAGCTCAGATCTACACAGAACTGACGCACAGTGGAAGATGGTTCAGATATGAAGTTGAGAACTACAAACCTTCTCGTGGGGACGTAGAAGAAAATGTTTAGGATTGGTGAGAGTATAAAAGAAAAAAAACCACCTCGGTTTGACATCAAAAGCAAGGGGGAAATTTGACAAGTTGGGAACTATCAAAGTTATAAATTTCTGCTCTGCAAAGACACGGCAATGGGTCTGAGTGGAAGTACGTTCTAACCACACCTGAAGGGAGACTACAGTGGAGGCTCTTTCCAGGCTAAAGAGACTGCAAAACTCAACAGTGGAAACTCCATCTAGAAACCAGGCCAAGAAACAACACTGAATGTGTGAATGAGCTCATGCAATAGGATGCTCAGAGCCACTGGGTTCGTGAAAGCCACAGAGAGAAGAGTAAAAGGGTCAGCAAACTGAAAGCTGGCCCAGAGGTGGGGGGGGCTGGACCCCACACTGCCCATGGGACTGTGAAATGGCACAGGCACACGGGAAGACACGTTGGCATTTCCCTCTTACACCGAACACCACCATAGACCCAGCATACCCATTCTTGGCATTTATCTCAGAGGAATCCAGGCGTACGGCTTCCAGTTCTGTCACCTCATCTTGCTTATTAGCTGTGCTCCATTGGTGTGCGCTCTCTGCTCTGTAGGGACCCTGTGAGTTAGTCAAAATTTCCTTTTACAAGAGGCAATGCCTCTTGTATTGGTTTGTTTTATGCGTCAACCTGACACAAGCTGGAGTTATCACAGAGAAAGGAGCCTCCCTTGAGGAAATGCCTCCATGAGATCCAGCTGTAAGGCATTTTATCAATTAGTGATCAAGAGGGGAGAACCCATTGTGGGTGGCACCATCCCCGGGCTGGTGGCCCTAGGTTCTATAAGAGAACAACCTGAGAAAGTCAGGGGAAGCAAGCCAATAAGAAACATCCCTTTATGGCTTCTGCATCAGCTCCTGATTACTACCCTGTGTGAGTTCCACTCTTGACTTCCTTTGGTGACAAACAGCAGTGAGGAAAGTGTAAGCTGAATAAACCCTTTCCTCCCCAACTTACTTCTTAGTCATGATGTTTGTGTAGGAATAGAAACCCTGACTCAGACACTACTGCTTCCTCATTAAAATTCTAGCTTGTACCTGGTCCCTCTCTGCCCTAAAGAACAAACTTAGTCATCTTTTCCTCCTTCCTTTTTAACTTCCGAATTGATCATACTATGCTTTGAATGTCTTTTGATTATTTCAGTCACACAAATCTTTGAAGTTTCTAGTACTTGAATAATCAGTTTTCACATCTATGAAATAATTTAAATATTATTCGTCTTCCTCTGCAGTTTTTGCTATACAATTTCTCTACTTAAAAAAAAGGAATAAAATTAATTCTACCCTATAAATAGCGTTTACGGAGAGTTTGCCTATGGTTTGATATTTAAGTTGGGTTTGATCTATATATTAAATCTATCTATTGTTTGTTTATTTCTTATGCACTTTTTGTGGTACTAAGGATTGAACCCAGGGTATCAGGCATGAAGCAGGCTCTGCACGTGAGCCACACCCCTACCATTTATCTTTTAATGCTACGGATTTCCCTTTGTACTTGACTGGGTTCCATGAAGTTGCCTCTCAGACTGAGCTCAGGATTGCCATTCTCCAAACCCTTGAGAGACAGAATGTCTGTTCAACTCTTGAGGCATCAACAACCCCTCTGTGCTCTGTGGACACAGCATCTAACCAGATGACTCAACTGTCACTGGTTTTTTTCCTTCCTCAATGGTCTTGAAAGTATTTTTTTTCTGGAATACATTCATCTCAGGATGCCTTTTGGGAGTAGGTATCCTGTAAGTAGTTGTGTCCTGTCTTCTTTTCCAGTCTTCATATGGTCTCTCTTTGTGCCTTAATCTCTTGGTTCTAATGGTTCTGTTCACTCCTGAGTCTCCTATATGAATTGCTAGGTCTTGTGTCTGGCTTCCAAATCTTTAATTTTCTCTAAAATCCTTTAAATATTTTTTCTCTTTTCTTCTGTCCTGTTCTTGACTTTCAGCACCATCTCCTCTTCTCCCTTCCACGTCTATGACAGTTTTGTTGTATCTGTCTGATGTATGTCTGTGCACCACATACAGTCCACTGGAACTAGAGTTGTCTGTCCATCGTTGTGCGCCACCATGTAGGGCTAGGAACCAAACCCTGGTCCTCTGCAGGAGCAGCTCATGATGTTAACTGCTAAGCCAGCTCCACAACCACACGACAAAGTCTATTGCATTTTTTTATTACTTTATATTTAGTATTTTCTCTTTGATTTTTTTTTTTTTTTTTTTTTGTCTCAGGGTTTAACCATCTCTCTCAGACATTGTTTTCCCTTACCGTCTTCTTGGGTGGCTGCATCCAGTGTGGCATCAAGCAAGGCAGGTAGGTAAAGATCAGATGAGGGCTGGGGGAACGTCAGTTGACAGATATCTTGCTGCGACATCTCCACCCTGGGCACAAGCAGCCTGCATGTCTGCCCCATGCCTTTTTTTTCTTTTTCTTTTCTTTCTTTCTTTCTTTCTTTCTTTCTTTCTTTCTTTCTTTCTTTTTTGTTTTTGTTTTTGTTTTTGTTTTTCAAGACAGGGTTTCTCTGTGTGGTCCTGACTGTCCTGGAACTCACTCTGTAGACCAGGCTGGCCTCGAACTCAGAAATCCGCCTGCCTCTGCCTCCCAAGTGCTGGGATTACAGGCGTGTGCCACCATGCCTGGCTGCCCCACCCACGCCTCTTATCTCTTGCCTCTGTCTGTCTCTGTCTCTGTCTCTATCTCTGTCTCTCTCTGTCTCTGTCTGTCTCTCTCTCTCTCTCTCTCTCTCTCTCTCTCTCTCTCTCTCTGTGTGTGTGTGTGTGTGTGTGTGTGTGTGTGTGAAGGGGAACTTTAGCTGCAGTGCCAAAAAGGGTTTTGTTAGGGAGATGGGTAGACCCTCAAGCTAAATATTTTTGACAGGAGAATCCTTGGCCCATAGAACACGGTCCCAGCCTGCTCACCAGAGGGTGGCGGCCACCAGGGCACTGAGATTTGGGCATAAACAGGGTGAGGCACCAGTGCAAGTAAGTGACAGTCAGTTCTGCTCAGGGTATATGGGAGGTGGCTGAGCTGCTCGGGGCCAGTGAGTGCTCTGGTCTGACCAGAAACACTGAAGGCTTTGTCCCGCTGGGACACTGTTGTGCTAGCTGCTCTCTGGAACATGGAGTTGATCCTGCTGCGAGCTCCTCCTCTCACAGAATTACATGGAGTGGCTGAGGCCATGGAGTTCCTGCAGCAGCATCCTGAGAAGAGGCCTCACTGGGAACGCGTCCCTGCTTCTTTATCCTAGGCCTTTGGCTGAGCAGCCTGGAAACTGCTGGGAGTTGCCTGTGATTACTGGCACCCTCAGCCCTCTGGAGGCACCCAGGACTCCCTGGGCTCTCAGAGCCTGGCTTTGGAGTTTCTAGCCCACGGTTCTGAAGTGGAAACCTTCTCTTCCCATCCATGACACTTCCCATGACGGCACTCAGATCTGGGACCTTAGCGTGAGTCAAGGCCCAGGAGTTCCAAGGTGGTTGGTGAGCCGTCCCCACACGGTAGCTGAAGCTGGGTGTCCTGTGTGCTGTCCTCAGCTGGGGTGAGCATCTCCTGTCTGCAGTCTCTACAGTCTCACTCCTCCAGAACTCAGTGAGGAGGAACATCAGGGTGACCGCCTTGCTCATGTGACTCCTTCATCCTTAGTACCTGGACCGACCCTTGAAGGGCACACTCAATAGTCCCCACCCGTCACTGTCTAGCTCTTGGGGGCGGGGGACAGTGGCTCTGTGCGTTGGGTTCATCTTCCTGGCCCAGAGCTCTGCTCTTCACTTTATCATTGTGGGCCCCTTCTCAGGCTCCCATATCCTCGTCTGTGTGAGCCTCAGGTGTGTGGAACTGGCAAGAGCTAGCTGTTCACGTGTCCTAAGATGCCTGTCAAGTGCCAGAGGTGCCTGTGCTAACCCATGACAGCTACCTCTTACCTCCTGGGGACAACCATGGTGAGGGCTTCTAGCTCTTTCTGTGAATGTTTGGCTCACCACGGGAGTTCCTAGGTGAGCTACAAGGTGAGCTGCAAGGACCGTTTCCAAGTGAGAACAGGACAGGCTGGCCTTGCCAAGCAGGCCTGACGCCAAAGGCAGGAAGCACTCACTACAGCCCATTCCCACTCTCGATGCAGTTACCAGAGACTTCTCCCGCGATGGTCGTCTCTCACCCCTCCCCCAACCCTCGGACATCTCCTTTCTTGGACTCGCTTTGGGGGGAAATGTCTTTCCTTAAAGGGAGGCCAGCGAGCTGCTCTCCGATAAAGCTCCCCCAGTCAGGAGTGCTGCTCCAGCTTGGCCCCCATTCCTGGCAGCTCATCAGCCGCCAACCGTATCATAGCTTCATCTGCCGCTCACCAGCCTCTGCTCAGACGTGTCTAATGAGGGGATCGGGGCAGGTGAAGCAATCTCTTTCCCAGGGTGAGCCTCTCCTGCCCCCACACATTCAGTCCTTCCAGTCTGTGCCCCCAAAGCGGTGCTCCCTGTAACTCCCCCGCATTATTCTCTGCTGAGAGGGCAAGGGTCCCACCAAGAGCTGAGCCACCTTTGCCACGATCCCACTGCAGGCGTTGCGAAGGAAGCCAGGCGCCCTCCTTGGACTGTGTGTCTAAATGACATACTCTACTCCAGCCCCGCCCCCAGCCTGCCAACTTCTCTTCCACCTCCTGAAAAGATTGTTTTTCCAGGATGTGACCCCAACATGAAAGCGGTGGAGGATGCCTGTCTTTGGTTCCCACGCTGGCTGGCTGGCTGCTGGCTTTCACCATTTCACTCAGATGAGCTGTAGCAGGAGCCAAAGAAAGATCTGAAGGAAACCTGGGGGCGGAAGGCAGCCTGGATGTCGAGAGCATCTCATTTGCTAACTTTTTGAAATATAGCCGCTCTTCGGTTTTTTGCAAGGGTCTCTATCGTACAATGTCAGACAAGCAGACACTTGCTCCACCCTTGGCACGCAAGACCTCACGCCGGCTCTGGTCTCAGCAGTGCCTGTCAATGCCTTCCACTGAGTTGCTCTAGGGATGCAGAGAAAGGGTCAACCCAGCCCTCTGACTGTGAGCCCAACAGCCCAATGCGCCACCATGGCGGTCCTTCCTATTCCTGGATGCCTGCACAAGGCCTTTTGTTGTATAGAAAAACCAACCAAACAAACAGAATTCCTTGGTCCGAGGTTGTTAAGAACCAAAGACTTTCCCCCTAGCTCACCCAAATACTAGGGTCACCGCTGACCCTGTAGACAGTGGCTTACTTCCTCCGCTCCTCCAGAACCCCAGTGTCTGTCTGTCTTCCATTCCCTTTGGAGGAAGACTTTCCCAAGTGGCAGATGGAAGCACTTGTTGGATCAGCCATGACCTTTCCTCCTCACAGCCTCCTTCCTTTCTCCCTGACCATCATGAGACCTGAACACAGAGAGCCTCAGTGGGTGGCAGGTCCCCAGTGCGTAGGAAGAACTCATGGTCACCAATGGTAGAAGGCCTGATGTGGCTGACGTGGGTATGGGTATCAGCTCCCTGGCTGCTCCCTGTGTGGCCTCTGCCATCCATGGCTCTGAGCCACCTTGAGCGGGGTGCTTGAGGGCTTCAAATGCCGGGGCGTTTTACAGCACTCAGGTGCACAGTCGGGTTAGATTGCTCTCCGGTCAACCCACCCAAGGAAGACACACCCTGGGGAATGGGAGCTGCAAGTTTCCTAGTACACCCTGCCTGTAGCACCTGCTAGAGGGCAGAACTTAGAGGCCATGAACTTAGGGGATTTCCTCACTGCCTGTGAGTAAAAGCAAGATGGGACAATGCTGTTGTCTTCCAACCCTCAGCCAGGCTCATGTAACAACGCAGCACACTCCCCGGGAACACAGCTCCCCTGCCCGCACCCACAGGCACACCCAGAGCCGCGCACATGTCCGATACACATGTGTGCGACCACACTCTCACCATGTACGTGTGATGAACACATGAATACCAATGCCCACATTAGTACCATTGCGCATACCTCTCCTATCATGAAGCCCAGGAAGGCCTTCACATTTTGCTGAAGTCTCCTGTGGTGGGCAAAGTAGAGTTTCCTACTGCCACCTATAGGGCCGTAGGTTTCTTTCTTGCCAAGTCAAAGGTTCTCTGTAGGGACCTTGGCCTTTGCCATGGAAAAGACTGTGCTCATGGCTGAAGACGCCTCAGAGCTTCACTGGCACATGGGTTAAACCGGGTCATAGATGTCAGATGGCATGAAGAATAGCCAGTACCATTTGTTGTGGGTAGAAAGACCCATAGAGCCCTAGGGACAAGGAACGATAATGCCCTGTGTGCCTCCCTGTAAGCTTGCAAACCCACGGCTCTTACCTGCTCTCCAGAGCCAGTTCCCAGAAACTCATGGGAGAGCATGTGTTCCTGACATTGGTGGTAGACTGTCTGCTTTGTCCATGATGACCCTTTACAATGAGTCCCACCTGCATCTAGGTCGGACAGACCCCACATCTCATGGGATGCACAGTAGCCAGAAGGCAGAAGGATCCAACTTTCACTTTTTCTTTACAAACCAGCAAGGTGTTGAGGAGTGGACTCAGTGCGGGGTAGTTCTCTATATGAATTGGCAGCAACAGGAAGAGAAGCCTCAAGCAGGGTTCTGCTTGGTGCTTTGGGGCAGGAGTCTGTGCTTATGGTCAAGGGTGTCCTGCCCTTCTTACCCAAAGCAGGCTGGAAAGGCAGCTGGGAGAAGAGGCTGGTCAAGGCCTCCATCCTTGTAGAAAGGGAACACTTGAGACAGGATGCCCCAGGGCCCTGTAGAGTCTTTTCCTATCATGATGAAGAGTCTCCAGGATGCCTGCTACCTCTGTTCTTGGCTTTTTCATGGTTACTCTCTTCTGTTTTACCATAGCCTTGGCCATCATAAGTTAGGTCACCATCCTTCTAGTTCTCAGCTCCTTGGTTATGAGTAGACACAGACCTTGAGATCTGAGTGTCCAAGGCTCTATGTCCCCCACAGGCAAGAATCCTTCCTTCTACCAGGCCTGCTGGAGTCTGTATTCCATGCCCAACTTGTTGCAAGCTCCTGTTGCTGTGGAGGTGCATTGGTGGGAACTTCTGGTCTAAAGAACGAACGGTTCTTACTGGTCCCATGGGAGACATTCCAGAGGCTGCTGCCTGGCTTTGTACTGGGTGTCCTTCTGATGAGGGTCCATTTGCTCCCCTCTGGCCTGACTCCTTCTGGAGACCCTAGATGAACGCCTGATAGCAGCTTAGATTCCCACTCCCTTTCCCAGGGCCCCCAGACAGGATGAGGCTTCCTCAGAACGGGAGTGCTGGGTAATTTCACGTGAAATACTTGTTCAATTATTTACCTAACAAATTAACTCAGTTTGTCACAAAGATTGGAATTAGTTTTTATTTATCGGGTGCATAAAAGTCAAAGCAGAGCCAACTTTTTAAAATGCATGTAATTCGTACAGCAACTATTTCTAGCACCACAGAGCTGATAGTTTATAAAAGAATTCTCATGCTGGTGAAAAAAAAAATGAACTTTCTGCAGAGGAAAGCTTGCCGGGTAGTGGGAAGCCAGAACTGTACAAATGGCTCCGAGAATACTTAAGGACAGTATTCAGTATCCAGTCATTTATGTGCACAGCCGTTTACAGATAGAGGCTTCTGTGGAGAACATGGGGCCAGTTCTCCTGGGATTCAGGACCTGTTTCTTCTCTCTCCCATCCCTCTAAGGTGACTCACCTTGAGTCCTCATCTTTACCTACACCTTCTCTCAGGACGGCAGTACCAATTTTCCTTGCCCATGTTTTAGCTTCTAGCATTTCCCAACTATGCCACTGGGATCTACCAAGATACTGGGCCTCATCTGTCTCTGCTGTACTTACTCCTGTCCTCCTCCAGGCATAAGTGAACTCTCCTGCCCCGAATGGCCACAGAGCTTTGTCCCTCCTGCTCTGCTGCTCAAGTGGAATTATTGGCCCTATCTCTCACAAGTCTCTTGGTCCTCTCTTTCCAATCCAAACCTCTTTCCCACAGCATGTAGAAATCATTCAGAATTAGACCCAAAATTATTGAACACTGAGTTTTGTTTTAGCCTTTGCTTCAATGAATTATTTGATCAATGACTGTTTCTATGAAAAAATCTTTTGGGTGACCAAGTTTCTGAGGTCAAACATCTGAAGATGCCTTCCTTTATCCCTTGCCTCTAAATGCTAGTTAGCTGGATATAAAATTCTGAGTTTAAGGACTTTCCTCAATGTGGAATTGTCATAGCACTAACTTTCTGGATGCCCTATCACTGACCATCACAATGCTACTCTCCAGCTTATAGAAGTTAATGCTCCACAGCTATAACAAAATACCTGGGGCCAGTTACTTATAAAAAAGAGAGGTTTTAACTAGCTAACAATTTTGAAAGTTGAAAATCTGAGTCTGGGACCTCATTGTTTTATTTTGATTTTTTATTGGCCATTGATGAGGCCCCTTGTCTGGGTCAAAACATGTTAGACATCATCCCAAGTGGGAACCTGTGTGAGAGAGGTCATGTGGCAAGACAGGGAGCCAGAGAGCAGGTAGAAGCCATCTTGTTATTTTCTAGCAGCCTTCTCTTATAGAAACTGACTGTGGTCCTTAGTCCTTTCCCAGGACACTGTCACAATGGCCTCCTCTTAAACTCTACCTCTGAAAGGATCTGCTTCCTCCACAGGACCACTACCAAATACTGGTAGACATCTTCCCCTATGATAAATGACAGGGGGATGACTAGATAGATAAATAGATGGATAGATAGATAGATAGATAGATAGATAATAAATATATAGGTAGATAGATTATAGATAGAAAAATCAATAGCTAGATACCTAGATGATAGATTAATAATAGGTGATAGATAAATAGGTAGATAGATGATAGATGATAAATAGATTGATAATAGATGGTAGATAAATAGATAAAATGATAGCTAGATGGATGATAGGTTGATAGATGATAAATAAATGGTAGATAACAGGTGATAGACAGGTGTGTTATAGATTATAGATAACATTGATAGATAAGAAACAGGTAGGTGACACTGATAAAAATTATAGTCAGTAAATGTATATAACACGTACCTTACATATACTTCAGTATCCATTGTACGTGTATTTATCTCTAAGCTGTTTGGGAGTGAATTCCAGATGCCATGCCCTTTGTTCAAGCATCTGTGTGAGCTTTATAGGAATACTCTGACTAGGAAAGTGAACGCTGACATTACACTCACAGGTGACATTCATAGTTCCTAGGTGTTTTCTTTCACGGCCACATCTGCCCAGCCCACCCTGGGCCAGGATGAACCTTGCATTGTGCTGCTACTGCTCTGTCCCAGGCCACAGCCTTGTCAGCCCTGAATGCAGCTGCAGTGAAGGTTACAGGGGTCATCTGCAAGAGGGAAAGGGTTGGGTCCAGTGGCAGAGGTTTTTAAACAGTGTGCTCTGGGTGATGTCCATGACACTAGTAGTTATTTGCAGGGCAGCATCCACAGTGCAGGTGGACCTACTCCACAGGACACATGGAGCAGGACAATTCTGACATCCACGGGGCGGGGGTGGGGTGGGGTATTGGGTGTGCTCCTTTGTGAGAATGCCACTGTATCCCCAAGCTGGTTGCTTAGTGGCTCACTTACTATTCCCACCTGGTCATACCCTGTTCCCAATATGCACCTGTGTAGCCAGAATGTGATGCTCCTCCAATACTCAGCTGTCATTTCAGCTGATGATCACCTCCACGGCTGAATTGTGGTGGTAGCAAGCTTTGAGTCTTCGAAGATGATGAAGATGATGATGATGATGATGATGATGATGATGATGATGATGATGATTTTTAGACATGGTATCTCTGTATAGCTCTGGCTCTTCTAGAACTCACTCTGTAGATCAAGTGATGATGATGATGATGATGATGATGATGATGATGATGATGATGATGATGATTTTTAGACATGGTATCTCTGTATAGCTTTGGCTCTTCTAGAACTCACTCTGTAGATCAAGTTGGCCTCAAACTCAGAGATCCTCCTGCCTCTAGTGTTGGATTAAAGGCGTGCACCACCACTGCCTAGCTGTGTCTTCTCATTTGTCAGCCCTTTCTCTGTTGTGAGTTGGAGCACCGCCTTCCCCAAAATTTATTTCTCCATTCGCATCACTGCAAGTTTAGATCTCTGAGCTAACCTGGGAGTTATGGACATTGCTTCCTTTTGTTGTATAGATGCTCAGGCAGAAGACGCACTTTGGTGGCAGCCATACAATGATCATGCTGATCTCGGAAGCTGCAGGTGAGAGCCCAGAGCTGACCAGTGGTTCACTCCAGGGTGTTTGGATGAAAGCTTGTTCCCTCGGGGCTCAGGCTCCGCCCACATCTCCTGTGTGCATCTCTGCCAGAGCTGAGTGGGTTTGACTAAGTGTCAAGTTCTCCTTTGGCTCCTGATCTTGAGTCAGCGCCACCTCCAGGGTGCCCAGAAGCCCTTCATCTCCATCTCCCAGGAGAGAACCAGACAGCTCAGTCAGGGACCACCCTCCTATCCAATTCAGCCTGAAGGAGGGAGACAACATCCTACCTGCCCTCACCACACAGCCAGACACCACAGAATGAGCCCAGCTATCTGGAAAGATGTTTGGCAGAACATAACAGGAATCGTGAAATTGTTTGTTCCGTTTGACCTCGTGGTGATATTTCTGGGAAGTCACTTTAAAAGAAAATTCCCAAAATGAACAAAGG
The DNA here is from genome assembly GCA_964023405.1 of Apodemus agrarius. Lineage (NCBI taxonomy): Eukaryota > Metazoa > Chordata > Mammalia > Rodentia > Muridae > Apodemus > Apodemus agrarius. Next base: position 92,022,619 of record OZ030014.1, read on the forward strand.
CCTATGCACGAGGAGGTTTATTGCAGAATTATGCAACTCATAAAGTAAACTGGACGACGCCGGTCAGCAGGGGAATGCCGGGCCGTTCAGGCACACCACACCCAGTGCGAGGAGTCCTGCGCCGCCTCCCAGATAACCCCTGAGATTATAAAGCAAAGAGAAGAACATTTGTCATGTGTTATCAGGCAGGAAAATGAGCACTCTGAGCTTGCACACACCTCGAATGGAGTTATGGAAAATGGCGCCCAGTCTGCTTTCTTGAGGGGCTGAAGTTGGCATTCCACTAAGAGGGAGGTGTCTTTCTTGGCTGAGGGATTCGTTGTCTGAGGAGGCAGAGGCTCTGACGTGGGTGCCTCTCCCAACACAGCCCTAACTGTTGTTGTAGAGGTTAAATCACAGAGTGTCAGCCTGGGGAGGGCTGTTCCTCAGGGGAGGGCCAGCACACCTGACGTCAGTGGGTGGGCAGAGATCTGTGACTGGGGGAAGCAGCCTGGACCAGCCAAGGGAGCTGAGTTCTCTCCTGTCAGCCTTCATCCCAGCATCACACAGTAAAGGTAGATGGGCATATACCTCCTCCCTGTACAGTGCTCCTAAGGGCATCAAATAGCCCAGAATCAGCACAAGCATGGCGCTCCAGCTAAGGGTGCCAAGGCTGCGTGCATGCGCTCTAGAATCTTCCGTCTCAGCTCCTCTCACCCCTGTGCTGGATGCACACCACAGCTGTCTTCAGGGCCTCGTGCTTCCAGTATCTAGAAGCACTGGTGCATAGAAAGACAATGACCTTTAAAGGGTAGCCTGTTTTCCTAACTACAGATACAACACAGGTTTCCTACAGAGTGAAAGACAGACGCATCTTAGTTGGAATGGGAGAGAGAGAAAGAGGGAAAGACAGAGATAGAGTCAGAAACAGAGACAGAGGGAGAGGAAGGGAGGGAGAGAGACACACAGAGAGACAAAGACAGAGAAAGAAAGAGACAGAGAGACAGAGAGAGAGGAAGGCAGGGAGACACACACTGAGAGACAAAGACAGAGAGAGAGAAAGAGACAGAGACAAAGCAAGAGCAGGGGAGAAAGAAAAATTTCATTCCCGTGAAGAAAATATCTAAGGGGCCCATGTGACCCCACAAGCCACGAATAAAGGTCATAAGCGAGGCGTGAATATGTTATTGGGTCCAGGCCAGAGGCACAGGACAAGACCTATTCAGGCCTGTCAAGTCCCTGAAAGACCCCCATCCCTTCTCCAAGGCAGATGTTGAAGTCTCTAACCCTTCTGAGTAGCTGAACTGAGTGATGTCTGTGTGTTTGGCAATGTCTAGCTACTAATCTGACCTCTAAGCTGCCCTAGCCCAATCACTTGGGGTTTCCAACAGAGGCAAGCCCTGGTTGCTTTATAATGATGTCACTACCCCAGGGGTCATGAGATAGCCTCTGAGGGAAGTGCCCATGAAGGGTCACTGTGAGTTCAGGTTGGAAGACTCTGTGGGGCTGGAGAAGGCAAGAGGTGATCAGGAAGAAGCATTATAGCCACAGGCTACCTTCTGGTGTGTCTGTGCATGGAAGGGCAGAAATCTCACTCTAGCCTTCGTACCTGATGACAGCGCAAGGCTGGGACGTGGCTCAGCGGGCAAATGGCTCACAGCACGAGTTTAAGGACCTACGCACGGCTGTCCGGAACCTCTGTCACAGGATCCAGTAGCGTGTGCCTGCCATTCCAGTGCCCCTGTGACAACAGGGGAGGCAGAGACAAACGGATCAGCAGGAGGTCTTGGGCCAGCAAGCCCGGAGTACTCAGTGGTGAATAAGAGTTCCTGTGTTTAATTGGAGGGCCAGGACCGAAACCTGAGGTTGTCCTCTGACGGCCACAGGGCAGGCACCAGGGCCCTTACACCCCTTCATACACACATGAGCACGTGTGCCAAAGAGTCAGCAATACTGACAGCCTGCTGTTTTCCCAGGAGGCATTCTGATGTCAGCCGTCATCGCTTTTTATAAGTAGGGTTTTTTTTTTTCTTCTTTTCCTTTAGCAGAAAAAAAAATCAATATTGCTTTAAGGATAACATTTGGAAAAAGGAGAGTGGATGAGAAGGAAGTTAGGGTGGGCTGGGGGAGGGGTGGAGTCCCTGGGCTCTGCCACTGGCCGGTAAGTACTACAAAGCGAGTGGCCACTGCCACTCTCAAGCCTTAGCTTTTCCTCCTGGGAGATGGGAACCAGTCTTGAGGCTGTAAGGGCCCCCACGAGGGTCTGCTGTCCTTTGTTGATATTAGCTGGCTGCGGCTTGTCCTCCGTCTCCCAGTCATAAAGTCCAGATCTGATGTTCCCAGACATTTAATGTGATCAGTACTGCTGGCGCGCTCGGCAGCCGTGGAGCCCGCAGGGGTGTGTGCTGGTTCTCTTTGCTCACAGGAGACGCATGACTTGGGATCTGAACCAGATCATGGGCCTGGCGTCTGCTGGCAGTTAAGGGCTAGGGGAGGGGTGGGGAGTCTCCATGGAGCTCCGAGAAGGCCCATGGATGAGATCTGAGTGACAGATAACAGGTCAGCAGGGCATGGAATACGCCTCCACTCCCCCAGAGTGGTGACCTGAAATGACTTGTCCAGGGCTGGCTGGGTAGCAGCTTCAAGGCGGAGAAGTGCAGTGTGAGGGGCCCCACGCAAGTACCGCCAGAGTGACCTGAGTCACGGGCATGCTCCTGCCACGGATGGATCATCCAGGGCTTTCCAGGACACGCTGCCTGGGCTGGCAAGCGCTTGGCAGACAGATAGGGGGGTAGAACCACACGGAAGGCTGCCTTGGGATGTGAGAAGCTCCGTAGGAAAGGATGACCTGGCTTCCTCTGGCTGAGCACATCTCGTGTGTTGAGAGGACGAGGTTCAAGAGTAGCTGCCAGGGGGAGGCCCTGCGGCCATCAGATCACACTGAGCATCTGGCACAGGCTTCCTGCTGCAGGTCAGGAACCATCGGAACCATGCCACGGTGTGCTAGGCTGAGAGCTGCTCCCATGTGCCTTGCAGTGTGTCCTGGAAGCGATCCAGGACTTGCTCGGCAGCTCTGGGAGGACAAAGTCCCCGTCCCACCATTCCGCCTGCAGGATTCCTCCGCCATCTCTCCCAGCACAGGCCTGTCTCTGGTGATACTGGCTCCCTCCTAATCCCATCTGCTGATGTTCAGCACAGCCCCAGTTGTCCCTATGTCTCTAGGAAGGGAGCATGGAGGAGATCGTATTCTGCATGAGGAGCGGGTCCGGTTTTGCCCTTCCCCAAAATATCCCACCCCTTAGTTCAAATCCAAGTTGCCGAAACACCCTGAGGAAGCAAGCACTAAACCTTCAGGGTCAGAGGGGAAGAGGAGAGATGGCGGCACCACTCTGTCCCACCCTCACTGAGAGAAGATTGTCACAAGGAGGAGATGGACCACGGTGGTGTATATACATCTCCAAAGCATGACAATAACACACTGGCTACATCACACCACCTATCCATGGCTTCTTCTGTGTCCTTCCCAACCTCCGTGCATTCTCAGTGCCCAGAAAGGCCTGGCTGAACATCTGTCCAGTCCACCAGATCCAGTGCTGTCCCCCTGGGCCATGACCAGGGCTGTGTAGGCCAAATGAAGTCAAGGCTAAGAGAGAGATTGTGAACGTCATGGGGAGGCTGGATAGAGAGGGTAACTCAGCCGGGAGATCATTGGACAGGAGTGTGGTCTGTGGTCCAGGGGCATCTTCTCATTGATGCCCGCGTGGCAGCTGCAAAGCAGGGTCACCCAGAAGTCTCAGTTCTCAGTCTCTAGAGCAAGGTTCAGAGGGAAATACATAGTACCTGCTCCCACATTGTAATTTCTGCCAAGGACACGGTCAGCAAAGAAGTTATCTATCACAGAGAAGAGGCCAGCTGTTGTTCAGCAAACGGTGTGTTCACAGGGGCCAACGAACCTTTTACTACTAGTGAGTCACTGGAACGTGTGGGGTCGGGGTGGAGTCGACCACTACCTCTGTAGCACCATGGCTGCCTGCATACCATTGCACCCCCAGCTATGATGATCGTGGACTAATCCTCTGAAGCTGCAAGCAAGCCCCCAATTAAAGGCTTACTTTTCTAAGTTGCCCTGTGCAGGCCTGGAGAGCTGCGGTTTTTCTGTGCTTTGTTGAACCGTCTCCAGGACTCTGGGGCTAAGCCTCAGAGCTTCACTTATGCGATGGCTTGAATGAGAATGGGCCTTGTAGTTGAATAATAGCCTATTCCGGTTAGTGGAACTCTTTGGGAAGGATTGGGAGAGGTGGCTTCATTGAAGTAGGTGGCCTCATTGGAGATATATAACAGATCTGAGATTTCAAAAGCCTAGTCTGCCTTTCTGTCTATCTATCTATCTATCTATCTATCTATCTATCTATCTATCTATCTATCCCTGATACAAACTTGTGAATCAGTTGTAAGCTCTCAGCCACTACTACAACTCCACAGCTGCCTGAATACCATCATGCTCCCGGCTGTGATGATCATGGACGAACCCTCTGAAACCGTAAGCAAGCCCCCAATTAAAGGCTTCTTCTTCTAAGTTGCCTTGGTCATGATTTCTCTTCACAGCAATAGAACAGTAACTAAGACAACTTGGTAGACACTTAAAGCTCAGCTCCAGTTAAGACCATGTGAGGAATCTCAGCAACGTAGTGCAGGCCCATATCCCAGGACTCAGGAGGCTAAGGCAGAGGGACAGTGAGTTTGAGACAAGCCTGGGTTATATAGTGAGGCTGTATTTCAAAGCAGGCATGTAAGCTAAGGGAGAAGGGTCCAGGGAGGATGGGTGTTAACACATATTCCTGTAGCTTGGGTGGTCACTGCTTTGCATGAACAGTAGCTTGGAGGTCCTTTACCACCACCACCACCTCCTCCACCACAACCACCACAACCACCATCACCACCACCACAACCACCACCACCACCACTACCTCCACCACCACCACTACCACCACCTCCACAACCACCACCACAACTACCACCACCACAACCACCACCACCACCACCACCACCACAACCACCACCACCACCACCACCACCACCACCACCACCACCACCACCACAACCACCACCACCATGGTTATCCATATAACTTATCATTGACCCAAAACAACCAGAATCACCTCAGCATCAAGTTCAGTTCTGGTACTGAATGGGAGGGCTAAGCCCATTACCCCCTAAGCTTGCAAAGATAGAAGTTCACCAGCCCAGTGAAAAGCCACCAGTCGTATCTCCCTGGGCTTCTGCCAGAGACTGTTGTGTCATGGGCATGGAAGTTAAGGGAGCTTCCTGAAGTGCATTATGGGTTTGCCAAGCTGCTAACGCAAAAAGCCCAGCTCCAGATCTGTGCCAAGCTTTCACCCATGAGCTATTTTGATTCTCACTGACGTCATGTAAAATAACACAGCTGGTGTGTGAAGGGGCTTCAGACCCACTCCCTGGGCACTGCGATATCAAGTGTCCACTTGGTAGAACATCATCTCCTCTGGTGAGCGCGAGGCTGTGTCCTGCTAGCCCCAGTATTGTTTATGTAACGTAGACCCTCCCCTGTAGCCTGGCAGCTGTGGACCTGATGCTAGGAGGAGCCCTGGCCTTGGTATCTGGGAGAACTCCACTGGACAGGCCTGTTGTGTAGTGTGAGAGCCAGCATGCTATTCTCCACACCTCTCTGCTGTGCTCCACATCACACCCCAAAATATAGGTTCTGCGGGCTTTATCACACACTCAGGATCCACAGCAGAGATGGCCGGACAGCTCATCCGTGGGTCCCTTCTGCTGCCTTTGTGGCTGGAGTGCTCCCTTTCCTCTCTCTTGTTGGCCTCCTGACATCTTTCCTGTCTATTACTTTTTGGCTCAAGAATTCTAAACACTCATTGACCTTTCAGACCGGCTTTGTTCAGCCATCAGAACTCCTTTGAGGCCATCCAGACTTTTGTATCAACAGTTGTTCCTTCTCCATTGCTGGACACCCCCCACGGTGTGTACAGACCACAGCTCAGCCCCTCATCTGCTGGGTGACAACCGGCTGAGTCCTAGCTGGCGGCACTGGCGGCAAGGTACAAAATCCTAACGTCTTACACTCTTGTTATGTGAGGCTTTTTAGCACTGTCACCCTATTCAAGGGTGAACTCACGGACGTCTGCGTGTGTGGATAAATGCTCAGAGACCCAGCACAGGGTCGTCAGATGAGGGCAGGCCCAGCGTGCTAACTGCTAGGCTGTCCTTGTCCCCATAGATAGGTGGCTGACCCAAGAGCGCTCAGTTCGCACCATGGACATCTGAATTCTGTCCACCTGGCAAGCGTGTAGTCATCTGTCCTCTAGACCTTGGGGAACGGCATCCCTGAAGAGAACCCAGGTAGGCCTGAGGTGCTTCCTCGAGGCAGCTGCTTGTGAACTATGGGGAGTGGAATGACTTCTGTAGCTACCTCACCGCTCTGCTCACTGTCCTGGGTTTGCAAGAGCGTGAGGAGACTCTCACGACCTCAGAAGCCCCTGGTCACCCGACGTCAGGCCTCAGCGTCCACAGGCCTTTCTGTCATTCCCATAGGGACCCTGAACATTCCCTCCTCGTTCACTGGCAACCCCCTTGCTACTTCTCTCCTGGTGCACATCCTCAAAGCTTTCTTGTTCATGTCAGGTTTTTGGATTTTTCCAGCAGGTGAATTTCTGGGTCTCCATTCACACCATATGAGGTAGCGGTGCAGGACAATGAGTGTCCAAAAGTCCCCGAATTGATGATCAGGGTGACTTTGAAGACATTTAACCCCCTCCAGTTAGAGCACCAGGCAGCAGACTAAAGAGCCCACCCATAGTAACTGAGGTAAAAGTTACCCATGGGGCCCTGGGAGCAGCCCTGTAGACTAAGGTTCAAGGCCACAGCCTAGTGACATTGGTCTCAGGGAGTTCACCATGTAAGGCTTCTATGTAGGAGAGACTAGTGGGTCCCACACCTATGTGTTCTCAAGCATCCAGAAGTCCTGGGGTCCGGACTCCCCTGCCCTCTGTGGCATGGACGAAGGCAAGAACTGGACACTTTTCCACCTCGTGTTCAGCAAGGTATTTTAGATGTGTCTGGAATTTATCCCCTCCAAATTTTGTTATAAGTTAATTTGTTTTAGGAGTTGGAGAGATCACTTTACAGTTAAGAGTATGTGCCACTCTTCCAGAGGACTAGAGTTTGATTCCCAGGGTCCACATCAGGTTGTTCCTAACTGCCTCTACTTCTAGATCCATGGAATCAGAAGGTCTTTTTTGGAATCTGAGAGCACATGCGCGTGCGCGCGTGCGCGCGCGCGCACACACACACACACACACACACACACACACACACCCCACAAATGGAAAAGGAAAGAAAAACAAAAGATGTGTATTATTTTGATTATGTGCAAATGTATATGTTTATGTGTGAAGTGTAAGTATGCTCACGTGAATGCAGGGGCCTGTGGACGTCAGAAGAAGAGGTCACTTCCTCTGGAACTAGAGTTATAGGATAATGAGGTGGGTGCTAAGAACTGAACTCAGGTCCCCTGGAAGAGCAGAAAAACTCTCAACCACTGACTTGTCTCTCAAACCCCAACCTAAATACTTTAAATGAAAAAATTCATTGCTAATTTTTTTCAACCAGAAATAAAACTATGATTATTTAATACACCCATACTTTCCATTACAAACCATGTCATTCTATACCATTAGAGAGTATTTCTACAACGCCGGAGCCTCTGAGGCAGTAGGTATGTCCTCGTGCTGTTCTTGGGGCCCTTGCACGGGGGAATCCTCCACGTCCATGGTGACTGTAAGTCGTGTGATGGGGAGGGGCCTTCATCCCCAAAGATTGCACAGTTTCTTTGCTTCCAGGCTCCGACCCGCTCTTAAAATGACTGAGTACCACAAAGCCTTCTCTTTCAAGTGGTTCTACCGATCAGCATTTTATCATGCCAGAAACTACGACCGAGCATCTGAAATATCCACTCACTAAAATAACAAGAATAAACCTGTCGGCTGTTTGCACGAGTCACGCTGATGAAAACCAGCTCTGCTTTCCACTTGAGATCTCAGCGAAAGCAGTGGCGCTGCGGTACAGTTTGCAAGCTTCCTCCCGACTGCAGGGACGGCAGCCCGCCTCTCAGTCATCTCCACAGCCACCGGGTGAATATGCTGTCGTTCTGACTGAGATATGAAGAAAACAAGACAGATCTGTTGGAGGGAAATTTTTAGTAATTTTCCCTGTAAAATGGTGGGTATTATTCCTGGACAATGCAGCAATTTTTTTTTATTTTTTATTTTATTTATTTATTTTTTTTTGCTTTGTGTTTTCTTCTCTTCTTTCCTTTTCATTTTTCTTGTGGTTACAAACAAATATCATGAGACCTATATTCTTCAGAAGACTGTGCACTTGCCCATGTGTGGTGTGTGTATGGTGTGTGTGTGTGTGTGTGTGTGAGCATGTATTATGTGTGCATTGTGTGCACATATGTGTGTGCATGTGTGTGATGTAAACATATGTGTATTTGTGGGGTTCCTGTTCTATCCTTTATAAAGGTTTTTATAAGCCAGGCAGTGGTGGCACACGCCTGTAATCTCAGCACTCTGGGAGGCAGAGGCAGGCAGATTTCTGAGTTCGAGGCCAGCCTGGTCTACAGAGTGAGTTCCAGGACAGCCAGGGATATACAGAGAAACCCTGTCTCAAAAAACCCAAATCCAAAAAACCAAAATAATAATAATAATAATAAAATAAAAAATAGCTGGGCGTAGTGGCGCACTCCTGTAGTCCCAGCACTTGGGAGGCAGAGGCAGGCGGATTTCTGAGTTCGAGGCCAGCCTGGTCTACACTGTGAGTTCCAGGACAGCCAGGACTACACAGAGAAACCCTGTCTCAAAAAAAATAAATAAATAAAAATAAAAAATAAAGGTTTTTATAAAGATTTTATAAAATCTACTCTTTATAGATTTTATGGTCTGTAACTAAGTCTGGGTGTCGCATTTTTTCAGCTAGGCTGGTGGTAGCAAGGCCTAGGCTTCAGGCACGTGTGGCCATGTCTTCAGCCTGTTACATGGCTGCTGAGGATTTGAGGTACTCTGCCCACACAACAAGCACCCTTACCTGCCAAGCCGTCTCCCTGGCCCATTCTTAGCAGAATCTTGCACACACAATCTACATGCTAACTGTAGGTGTGACCTTCCAGAGTCAGACTCCCCTCTGGAACTTACCTACACTGACCCACAAGAGTGTCCTGTGTCCTTTTGTCCTCTCCCTGTAACCGTTTCTTTGCTGAAGATGAGTATATTTCCTTTATCTGCTTGTCCCTTGCTGGACAATAAAGTTGTCCCCACACCTTGGTTATTGTGACTCTTGCTTCGGTGGACATGGAGGGCTTGTGCCTCTTTGAGAGCCTGTCTAAAGTCTTTTGGACTCATACCTTGAAGCAAAATGCCTGGCTCACACAATCTCTTTATTCTCTGTGCTTAAAGGTCCTCTGTGTCACCTTCCAAAGCTGCACGATTTGCATCTGGGATAACAGGGCTAGGCTTCACAGACTCAACATTTGTCTTTTAAGTCTGATAATGGCCATCTTGACAGGCAGGAAGTGACATCACATTGTAAGTTTGATGTATAGTTATGTCCTTCATCAGGACATTTTACCTGTTCTTCGTTCTGAAGTCTTTGAAAAGGGTCTATTTAGATCCTTTGTTCACTGTTTAGTCGGACTGTTAGGGTTTTGTTTGAGATAAATTGCAGAGTTCCTATATCTTTTTTTAAAGATTTATTTATTATATGTAAGTACACTGTCTTCAGACCTACCAGAAGAGGGCATCAGATCTCATTACAGATGGTTGTGAGCCACCGTGTGGTTGCTGGGATTTGAACTCAAGACCTTTGAAAGAGTAGTCAATGCTCTTAACCGCTGAGCCATCTCTCCAGCCCTGAGTTCCTATATCTTTTAGCCTGCAATTAGGTTCCAGATCCTATCGCCCACCCTGTAGCTCTCCCCTCCTTCTAGCTGGTCACTGTGCTGAACATCCTACCTTCATGTAGGCTCTCCAGCGTGTTTGGAGTAATGTCCCTGAGTCCATTTCCAAGAGCACTGCCTCTTGGGCCTTTGTAGCTTCTGAACCCATGTTTAAGAGTCTGGCAAATCTACAAATAAAGGGTCAACGAGTCTTCAACAAAACTGCTATGAACACATGATGGATAGGGGCTGGTTACATCACCAACAACTGGAAACATGGATCACATTTGTTGTAGACAAATGTGTGTTGCTCACTGCTATGGAAAAATAGCTAACGGAGTCAACTTAAAGGACTTATTTTGTCTCACAGTATCAGAAGGTTCTATGGCGGGAGACCAGGAAGTCTGGACCCAGGCACAGGTCTCACCTTTCAAAAACCATCTCTAGTCTTTCAGACTCTGCTAGCCAGGACCACGCTCCTAGAGGCTCCACAGCCTTCCAGGTAGTGCCATCACGTGGGGACCAAATCTTCAAAGCAGGAGCCTGTGGGGAACATTCTAGATTCAACCATAGCAAGACGAAACCGGTAACACGTATCAGTGAACCTAGCAATCAAAGGGATACAGTGTGGAGTCTGGATAAAAGCGTGCTCGTGCCCACTTCTGTCCTCTCCAAGACACTGATATTCTGAATCTGACGTTCATTTTCACCCTGAGTATCTGTCCCTAAACAAAATGTAATGGTTTTCAGAATAACTGTTCCCGTACAGGTAATGTTCTTTGACGCCTCTCTCGGATGCTAGGGGTGCATTGTCATAGTGCTGGGTACATGCTTCAAACTCACTGGATGTTAGCAATTTGCTCTCCGGACTGGTCATGTCATCTGCCCACCAGCAACATCTGCATTTGTGTGGGGGAACTTGAGACAGAGACATTTGTCGCTGTCGTGGTTACGGAGAGGATGTTTTATAATTTATAATTTCTGTCTCTCTAGCCCATCAGTGGCATGGATTGTCTTGAGTTGAGTGTTGGTGCAGATTTTTCTCTTGCAAATAAGTTGACTTGGCAAGTCTTTCAACATGATGCGAGTGTTTGATCATTTCTGTCTGGTACTGTGGTTTATTACTTAGTACTTTAGGGAACCCTTAAGGTACGCTGGATTTCAACATAGGCCATGTTGTGTGACACACCTTCTGTGAGATGGTGGCCTTATGAATGTGCTGTCATGCTCCTGATGTGCAAACCAGCCATTTTTATCATGGTCCATGCTCTCTAGGGCTCATTCCCTACTCCAGAACCAAGACCTATCTGACTGTTTTAATATTACAGGATTCAAATGCATGTGGAATTTCTCCTTGAATGACATCAAGTAGAGATCTACTTTTTAAAGAGGGAATTGCCAGGGGTAGGTAGCAAATCTCCCAGCATTATTTGCTGAATTCTTTTCTGTGGCCTGAGATGACACTCTGCTGGTTCCCAGGTGTTTGGAGACCATTTGCCCAAAGTGGGTGGATCTGCTGCTCTCTGGCGCCGCTCGGTGAACTTTGAGGTCAGGCGGTTGAGCAGGTCTGGTCAGGCTTCAGGCATCCTCCGCGGATCCTTCCATCTACTGCAAAATTCCACCCGCGCTTGTGCATTCGCTTGTTCAAAAGCTTCAGCTCTGCTTTGCTCTGCTGGCTGAGACAAGTTTCAGTGGGCTGGCCCCAGACTCACAGAAATCCTCCTGCCTCCACATCATGAGAGCTGGGGTTACAGCTGTCAGCCAGCACACTCAGCCTCTCCCAGGTCTGTTCGTGTGTTATGTCTGTTGCACGCTCTCCTGAAGTAACCCCTTCTATCACTGTGAGATGTCCCTCTGCGCTCCCGGTGACTCTCTGCCCCGAAGCCTTCCTGCTCAACACCCGCTCCAGCTGTCTCATGATTAGGGTTTATGAAGTCTACCTTGGTAGCGCTTTGCGTCTTCACCCGGCTGTGTCTTTGCACGCCCTCTAGATGGCTTAGCGAGGAGCGCTTTCCCCCTCTTATTTGCTTAGACCATTTGCATTCCTCATTCCCGCAATAATTGCATTCATTTCTACTTATATTTCAGCATTTTAATTTTTGTGGCAATAAACAGTTGATTAGCTTTTAGAAATTTTAAAAGAGGAGTATTACGCGTTCCATGGTGGAGCGGCGGTCTCTACTGCTCACTTCCCCCCGTAGACCTCCAGCGAGGGCACTGGCACCTAAGCATCTGCCCAGCGCTCTGTGCAGGTTGACCCACGTAACCCTCGTGGCAACATCAGCCAACACAAAGAGGCTTTGAGGAAGTTGGGGTCAGGATGATCACAGGAGCTGCCTAGTCTCAGAGGCAGACCCAGGACTAGAATCTGTATCTGGTTGCCTATTGGCCCATGCAACCAACCAGTAGCAGGCGACCCAAGAGTTGGGGAGAGACAGAAAGTATCTGCAGCTCTTGCCAGGCAGGATGAAATCACCTTACACCAGGCCTGCTGGGGGAGAGGGCTGAGGCTTCTGTGACCTGGCGACGTGTCAGGGACCTCTGAGAGGGAGCAGTTAGTCAGGAAAACACGAACTGGACAGCAAAGGCAGTCAGGAAGAAAAGCCTGCCGTGATTCAGACGGAGGTGCTGGTGAGGAGAGAATGCTAAGTCAAAGCTAGTTTATCCACAGAAGAGGAATGGGAAGAGGCCCAGATATGTGTGCAAAGAGAGTAGGCCAAGGGCCTCACCTGTCTCAGACTTGAATAGCCTACTGGCTTGGAAGGCCTCTAATCATGCTCCTGTCCTCAGGTTGCCTCTGGGCCCATGGCTATCATCTGCGGGTTACTGCAGAGCAGACCTGAGAACTTGGGTCAGGTAAGTGATGACTCATTGGCCCAATGTCCTGCCAATTTCTTTCGAGTTCTGTGCCTTGACGCCTTGCTCTCCCAACAGGATCCTCTCTTCCAGCAGAGAGATGCCGCGTAGTCCCCATCTCAGGAAAAACCTCCTCCTACCTCCCTACAGGGCTGAACACAGACAAACGGGTCAAGGACATACTCAAGGGACAGCCTGCTCAGATGTGCCTGTGCCAGTGTGAGGATCCTCACCCTCCCGCTGTCATCCTCTGTGTCCACGTGCTGACAAAGACAAAAATCCACTCCGAACCTGCACTTAGAGATCCTGATAGAATCAACGGGGGTTACCTGGGTTAGCACACACAGAAAAGCAAATAGTAAACCAAGCCTAGAGTGCTTAAAGGAGGTGAGCTCACGTTCGTGCTTGATCTAGGGATGGCCCGGAACGCCCTGCCAGACCGCAGCCTTGCACAGGCCAGAGCAGCCTTACTCAGAAAATACTTTTGCAAGGGCGTCTACCCAGCCGTGGCCTGCCTGAGTTTGGACTGGTGCCACCTTGTTATTGATCCTTGAACGCTCCTATTATGAGTCTCAGTGGAAGGGATGGCTGTTTCGCAACAACTTCTGTGAGCCTCCCCCTCTTCCCTTTAGAAATGTCCCCTTGTCTCTCTACCCTTGAATCTGCAGTGTGCTCCCTGGTCTCTGAAAATGTGCCTGCTACTCAAAGTGACAGGAACGGAGAAGGGCAGGTGTCAGTGACACGCTAAGGCCCTTTCATGTCTTACCCCACTCATGTGGGGCCAACCAGCATTGTGGTAATGTTTTTAGGCACCAGAGAAGACACAATCTGAAAGTGTCACCAAGACATCAAGCCAGCTCCTTCCCCATAGGGCCAGGGACTGCTGTCATCTAAGTGGGCCTTTTCTGAAGACTAGGTTGAATTTAAAATCTGATTGGATGCAGGGTAAGAAATAGAAAAAATTGTATGCATAGCCTGTGGATGTACTTCCCAGACTCACTCATGTCAGTGAGACAGACACAGAAGGCCTCCGTATGACCAGGAGACAGTGACCAAGGAAAGCAATCGGAAGGTCCTAAGCTCAGGAAAGGGTTGGGCCTTTGAGTTACTCTGGGCTGCTTGGTGGGTCTTATATCAGAGATCCAGGCCCTCACGCAGGACATAGCATGAGTGAGGTTGACCAGTAAGCTCCTCTTCGGTACTCAGAATAAAAAAGAACTCACCTTGAGACTGACCTCAGGAACAGGAGCCACGGTTGCTGAAGCAGCTTAGTGGCCAGGGTTTGGGGGGGGGGAATCCCTGTTTCCCAGCTGTCCCCCAAGCTTGGCCTTGGTGGCGCCACCCAGCCCGGCTCTCTACCAGGGCTCCGCATGAGTGGAACTGGCACCCGTGCCCGTCTGCTCGCCACTGTTGTCTCCTCCAGTGCAGTGTATTCCCCTAAAGCATGTGCCCTGTCCTCATGGTGGCCCTGTCCTCTCCTGCTCTTGGCTCAGTATCCTCAGCCCAGGCTGTTCTAACCCCACTTGGTTTCCTTCCCTCAAGCACCGGGGCCCAGCCCAGGTCTCATTATGCCTCTCACGTGCACTTTGAACATCATTAGACTGTTTTCCTGAGAACCCTAGCTGCCATCCGCTTCCTGCAAGAAACAGCTGGCCCTTTGGGAGGTTGTCATAAGATACCCACCCTATCATGGATGCCAACTCTTGGGCAATATAGCCATTGGCTCTTGGTTCTAGTACCCTGCCTCCATGGCCCTCAGGGAACCGTCTGAGGCTGTCCTCTCACTCCTTGAACACACTTTCAGTCTCCCACCTCCAGCTCATCAAAGGTAAGCCTCTTATCTCTCTTACCTCTGCCCAGGCAGAATGCTCCATAGTGAATATATCAGGAACGTCTTCTTGGTGCTGGGTCACTGCCATTCACAACAGCCAGTTGGCAAGGACAAGAGGCTGGTCCCATGATGTACAGGCTGCAGACCAAGGTGGGGGAGAGAATGCCGAGGAGGGAGAGAGGGTGCCAGGGCAGACGCTAAATCTGTCACCAACCTGCAGGTGTGAGGGCCCAGCCTGGGAGTTGGGAGACAAGATAGGTCTCTTTCCTGCCAGAACATCTTCATGGCGGCTCCAGTTCCAAAGGCGTGGGGTGACAGCTGGAGTCGCTGACCTCACTCCGTAAACTGAGCTCCACTGTAATCCATCTGCCTTCCCGACATGCCAGCACCGGCTCATACAGCTGCCAAGCTGGGTGAGGGCTGTGGGCGAGCATCGTTGTTTCTCCCGTTTCCCTGCCTCCTTTGGAGCACACCCCTCGGAGACCTGGTCCAGAGAAGTTAGCGTGCCTGCTGCACGCTGCGAGCAGGAGGCTCGGCTATCTCTTACCCTGGTCAGTGTGCTCCAGCCATCCGTACCTGGGCTGCTCAGTGCCCCCACTTCCCACATAGCTGTCTGCTCTCTCCAGCTCCCATTTGTAAAACCAGCCTGAGATATTGGGGTCATATACCACTCCCCATTTCCAAGGGCTGCGGCACTCCAACATGACTCCCCTGGTGAAATAGCCTCAGGACTCTGAAGGCCAACCTACCCCGACTTGCAAAGGAACTGGTAGATTCTGAGGTGCACCCAGTTCCTCAGATGTCTGGGTTTCCAGCCCTTTCTCTCTTGCTCTGCCCTCCTTGCTCCTAGGGCACAAAGGCAATCCCGAGGCCTGTGAGAAGAGCCACTCACCTCGGCACAGCCAACCTTGAGCCCGCACCAGGCTTTCTCCTGTTCCTGCTCTACCGTGGCCTGGAGGCTCTCAGGAGGGCTCCACCCACTCCTGACGACCCCAAGCCACCTGGTTCAGCCTGTAGTTGGGAGCTAAGGATTTGGGGGTACAGTCGGCACGTAGCTGAGTGTTGAGGCTGCAGAAGCCACAGGGCCCCATGGAGTAAGCTTTAGAGCCCAGGCTGTGGGCAGAGACCAGAGAGGGTCTTAGGACCCCTGAGGCAGAGGATGGAGCTGGGGGCTAGGTTGTGTGCTAGAAGCAGCTGAGGGAGTAGCTAGGGGGACTAGCTACTAAATCTAGGATTTAGGCAGCTAAATGGAGGATCTAGGCAGACTAAATGCTGGAGAGGGATAACAGGACTTTTTCTTCCTAGTGAGGTCCAAGTCTAGTCCTTGCCTGGCTGCTGGAGACCGGAACCCAGAGGCAGCGAGTCTCCTTGTGCCGTAGTGATGTCCCCAGCTCAACAGGTACTGTGTGGGAACTGCCAGGCCTGTGGGTCTTGAATGAGCCAGGAACTGAGCAGATCTGCTGGGTATGCCTAACGGTACACAGATGCCCTCCAGGCTCCGGTCCCTCTTGGGGACTCATTACCATGAGGGAAGGATGCCTCTGCCCCTGGCCAGGCTATCTGACTCCCCACCGTCCCAGTCAACTCAAATGGAGGGCTGATTGTCACCATGATGGCTCAGCACTGATGGTCACTCAGGTCTGGGTTACATATCAGACTGTGGCTGGATTACACGTCCCTGGGCCCCGCAGGTCACACGGCACCTTAGGACTTGCCCTCCCTCCCTTCTTCAGGGTATTTGAAGCTGCCTCTATGGCCTCGTCTTGCTCCCACTGCAAAGCCACGCCTCCTCTCTCTGCCCACCCCCGCTGCTGTTCAAATGCCAGACCTAAGATTCGAGGCAAGTGTCACTGGTCCACACAGCCTATGAGATGCCAACAGTCAGCTTGTGAGAGTGTGTGTGTGTGGGTGCCCCTTCCTCAAGGTTGCAATGTGATGGCAAGGAAAGTCAGAACCACATCTCAGCACCTCATCACGAGTGTGAGGAACACACTGGGCAGGATCTGGTCACCAGCGAGTACAGAACGAGTGGCAGGCTCTCAACCTGTGGGTCTTGACCCCCCTTGTGGGGTCGCATATCAGATATTTATTTACATTGCGCATCATAACAGTAGCAACATTACACGTATGAAGTAGCAAAGAAATAATAATATGATTAGAGGGGTCACACAACACGAGGACCTGGATTAAAGGGTCGCGGCACCAGGAAGGCTGAGAGCCACAGCTCTTGAGGGATGCCACTTAGGGCTAAGTGCACAACACACACTTCCGTCAACGCGTCACAGAGGATGTGACAGAGACTCCACAGGGGATGTGCAAGCCTCTTCTCCTGTTGTTAATTAGGGCAGTTCATCCCGTCGACAGCTGTGGGAGACATTGTGTCAGGCTGAGCAGAGGCCAGGGCAGGCGTCAGGGTGCTAGCTTTCCTCAGTCAGGGCTGTTGACAAGATGAGACAAAGACATGGCAGGTCTTAGGATCGCCCTGCCTGATCACGATAAAGGCTAATCTTCCTTGTCTACCTGATTGCTTTAGGATCACCTAAAACACACGCTTCTGGGTACGTCTGTGGGGGAATTTCCAGAGAGTTTTAACTGACAGGGGAACACTTGGTGTGGATGGCGTCATCCCATGGGCTGGGTCCCAGACTGAATAAAGCGGGTGAAAGGAGACAGAGCAGTCACCAGCCTTCGTCTCTCTCCTTCCTAACTACAGACACAACATGACCTGCTACCCCACTCCGGCTACCCTGCCCTCCGCACCATGGTGGGCTGTTTCCCTCAGACTGCAAGCCTAAATTACCCTTTCTCCTCCCCCAAGTTGCTTCTTGTTACCACAGTGAGGAAGGCGACCACTAACCCCGCACATCCTTCCTGTCAGAGAGGACAGCTGAGTAGCAAGCAGCCCTCACCTCCATGATTCATACAAAAGAGCAAAGCTTGTTCCTCACCCTCACCTGTGTGTCTGGACAAACATCCCCCAGGCAAAGCCACTGGCCATCATAACTACAAAGGCGTAGGAATCGGACTCTGTGGGTGTGAAGAAGACAGAGGGACCGGCTCTTAGCATTGCTGTCTACCTTAGCACTGCCCTGAACTTTCCAGTGTCACCCTGTCCTGCCTGTGCCTTGACAGTGTCAAGTGCACCCCTCTAGCAATCCCCTTCACTCGTGGGAACCTCAAGTCTGTCCCCAGGGTCCCCTCCTGACCACCCTAGCCTGCACGCTGTTCACTGTCACCGTCACCGTGGCCAGCATGGGTTCCACTCAAAGCTCGCCAGCCATGCGACCATCTTTCCCATTGCTTACCGTCTTTCTTCCCGATACACGCTTGTCTTCTTTCCTACCCACCCACGCCCATCTCCCGCCCAACAGCTCCTCTGTCTATGGTATTACCTTTAAGACACCAGGTTCAACTTCGCATGTCTTATGGAGGTGAATCTCAAGGGGTCGTCTATGGGCTCACGGATGCTCTTACCAGGGGGACCTCAGAGGAAGAGGCTGAGAGGCTCAGGCAAGATGTTTGATCTCCATCCTCTATGACTCGGTGGTCCCTCATGTCATCATGGATGACTTTGAGGGAGGGATACAACATTGCTGTATGGTGACCAGGACTGTGGGGTCAGAGGAAAAGGTATAGCTGCCCACAGTCCTCCAGACGCCATCTTACTTGTGTTCTGACCTGCCTCAAGAGCTGCCCACAGCATGTCCCAAGCAGACAGAGAGGAATTCAGGGGTATTGTGCTGCCTGGCCTGACCCTGACCTAGGACCAGGGATGGATAAGGACCTAATGGTGGTATCTCACAGGTGGCCAGAAAGAGGGTGTTTTAAACACTGTAATAGATCAATGGTTCTCAACCTTCCCGCTGCTGTAACCCATTAATAAATACAGTTCCTCGTGTTGTGGTAAACCCAACCATAAGATTATTTTCGTTGCTGCTTCAAGACTGTAATTCTGCTACTGTTATGAATCACAATGTAAATATCCGTGTTTTCCGGTGGTCTTGGATGACTCCTGTGGGAGAGTTGCTTGACCCACAAAGGAGTCACGACCCACAGGTTGAGAACGGCTGCTGTGGTCGATCTACCCTGTCGGTTTCCCGGGGCTACCCTTACCGTTTTCCTCTCTTTTGTGATAGACTCGATCCTGACAGGAAGACAGTGGCCAGTCCACCCTCTCAGCCTCTGAATTCACTGGGAGGCCTTTGTGAGAAGAGTCGCACTGTTCTATGTTTATTGTATATTTTCTTTGGAGACCCTAGCGGAGCCTTAGAGGAATTTCTTAGTGGGTAAGCTCTTGTTAATAGAACCACTTCACCATATTGTTCTTTTCTAGAATGCCTCTATTGAGGGAGAACTCACTGCGACTCACTTTCGCCCATTTAAAGTACACGATTTGCTGCTTTGGTGTATGTGTGGAGCTGCTCCCGGCCAATAGGTCTGAAACTCATTACCTTAGTTTCAAAAGAAATTAGAAAACAGAAATGGGTAAAGAAGTATGGATTTATTTACGGTTTGGCTAAACCGGGAAGGAAAGAGCCCAGTTCTTTTCTCTCTGCTGTGCCTGTGACAGCCTTAAATATGTAGAGAAAAAAAAACACTACAAGGAAGGTCAAAAGATGAAGTGTTTGGCAGATTTGGCATCCCAGGGGTCCCTCCTGAGAGGAGACAGCTGGGTCTCCTCAGTTTTCTCTACTCTCAGCATAGAGGGCAAAATGCTCCCCCTCCTCCTCTGATAGACTTACTTACTAAGTGGGGGGATTGCAGTGTGTAGCATGGTGCACATGTGGAGGTCAAATGACAACTTCTGAGAGTCACTTCTCTCCTTCCACCATGTGGGCCCTAGAAACTGGACTCAGGCTGCCACATTGACAGACTATCCCTTCACCTGCTGAGTCATGTCTCTGACCTCAGTCTTCCTGGAATTAGATGATCTCTTCTTCCCCTTCTGCCTCCAGCCCATTCTATCTCAGCATGGGCTCTCAGCTGCACCTTCAGCAGGACCAATTTTAGGACACCTTTGAACCCTGAAAAGAAACTCTGTGTCCATGAGTAGTGAGTGACCCAATTTTGCCCTCACTTCCCTGACCCACTTTAAGCAGCCACAGCCACTTGCTGTCTCTGAAGTATGTGGTCATCTGTGACTGGACCTTCCACGGGGCATGCCGTTTTCAAGGTCCAAACATCACTGTGGTTTGGATGAGGGACTTACAAAGCACCATGAGCTGAAGATTTGCTCCCGAGGATGTTGACAGGTGCTGTGGAAACTTTGGGGGTGTCTTGTAGAGGTCCTTAGGTCTTTAAGATGACCCACATGAAAGACTGCCGGCCCCTCTGTGGTATTTTAAATAAAACTGGCCGCCATAGGCCCATAGGGAGTGGCACTATTAGAAGGTGTGCGGCCTTGTTGGAGTGGGTGTGGCCTTGTTGGAGTGGGTGTGGCTTTGTTGGAAGAAGTGTGTCACTAGGGGGTGGATTTTGAGGTCTCAGAAGCCCAAACCATTTCTTTTCTTGCTGACTGCCAATCAGCTCTCAGCTCCTCCAGTGCCATGTCTGCCTGCACGTTGCGATGCTTCCCATCATGATAATAGACTAAGCTTCTGAAACTTTAGGCCAGCCCTTATTAAATGTTGTTCTTTATAACAGTTGCTGTGCTGTGGTCATGGTGCCTTTTTACAGCAATAGGAACCCTAAGACACCTGACGATTGTGCCATCATCACCAGAGTCCCAAATGATGGAGCACCTCAGTCTAGGAACCTATCGAACCTTGAGTCAAAATAAACCTTTCCTCTTTGCAAGTCAGTTGTCTCAAGTATTTTATTATAGCAATGAAAAGCTGACTAATGCAAGACCTCGCTAATCCTTCTCTTCTTTTTCTATACACACTACATTTTCTTTAATCATGCATGAGTTGATTAGGGGTTTGGGTGGTTTTCTCATTTTGGCTGTGGTCAGTGACATTGCTATGAACTTTTGTGTGCCAACGTGTCCTCATAAAAGATTTATTTGTTTACTTTATATTTTATGTGCATGCGTGAGTGCCTGCACATATGTACATGCACACTGGGAATGCCTGGGATCCACAGAGGCCAGAACAGCACATCAGTCCCGTGCACTTGAAGTTAGAGGTATTGGTGAGGTGTCACATGGGTACATGGAACTAAACCTGTGTCCTCTACAACAGCAGCAAGTGCTCCTAACCACTGAACTCTCCAGCTGGACATGTCGCCATTTCTCCCTTGTGCATCTAGGAGTACAGTTACCATGTCGTTCATCGCGTGTTACCGTTCTGAGGTCAGGGCTGCTTGCCAGCCTACCCACATCACTTTGCAGGTCCGACAACCATGTGCAGGGGTCTCCGCATCCCAACACCCCTGCCAATACTTTCTCCTCCGTGTTCTTTACATTCATTCTTCTACATAGACATGGCGCCCTGCCATGGTTTGACTTGAACTTCTCTGATGGCTCGCTTGGCTGGCCACCATTTTGTCCCTTGTATCTCTATGTTCCACGAGGAAATGCACATTAGACCCACTGCCTACGTTCTAGTTATTGTCTTTTCGTCACTAAGCAGTGTGAATCTTAGTCCATACTCTAAATATAAATCCTCTACTAAGACCCAAGTTCTGAGTATTTTGTCCTCGCCCATGAGTTTCCTTTTATTTTCTCAGCAACGGTTTCCTAGCCAGACCCGATGCATATGCTGCCCTGTCAACCACCTGGGAAGCTGAGGTGGAAGAAATTGCAAGTTCAAGGCCAGGAGAGACTACAAAGGGCTGTCAAAGCCAACTTTAGCTCTCTTGTGGCAAGAGAGAGCTTGTCTGGAGGTAAAAACTAAAAGGAGGGCCAGGGGCGTGGCTCAGTGCTCCAGGACTTCCACAGCATGAGGCCCTGCATACAGACATTGCTTCTCAAAAAATGTTCCTAGTTTAAGTCCAATTTTTCTCTTATTATATGTGATCTTGGTGCCTGAGTCCAAAGCCATGTAAATTTGTGTTTATTTTTATTTCTGAGCGTCTTGCTATCTACATTTTAAGCTTTGGTCTATCTTAAGTTCAGTTTTTATGTTCCACGAAACAGGAGTCTAATCTCTTTCTAATGTGCCAGACCTGTTGTCTCCCTACCCTAAGTGAACAAACTGAATCAGAACCGGCAGCAGCAAACCGCCTTCCCAGAAACGTCCGCCCCAGCGAAAGGAAGCACAAGGATCACGATCTAGCCAAGCAGCCTCTCTTCCAGCAAGTTTTCTGGTCCGTAACCTTGGGATGTCCTTCCGTTCGTGAAAACCCTCTTCAGTTTCTTTCAACCATGTTTTTTGTATCGTTCTGAATGTAAGTTTTATACTTTGTGAAAGTTAAGCCTTGTGCTTTTGTGGTCGAGTCCTAACAGTGTGTTCTTTTGGTTGTATTGTAAATGGGGACGGTGGGGTAAGTCTGACTTCAGTTGGTTCTTTGCTCATGTGTAGAAATAGAATTGAATTTTTTTCTATGTTGGTCTTGTGTTCTGTGGCTTGCTCTGATATCAATTCTGGTAGCTCATTAGTCACTTCCATAGGATTCATGACATACTGTGTTCCTTTTGAAATAGTGTTATATCAGTGATTTTTGAAGAAAATTAAATGTGACCCAAATTGCCGTGTTTTTTTTCTCTTAAAAGTTGACAGCTTATTATTTTCACAGACTGGAATAAAACACATTTTGTTGATAGTTTCATTATGTTTTAAAGGGAAAAATCACAGTGTGGTAAAAATTTAAGACGCTCACATACCTGGACTTACAGTATATACACTACTAATTAACTCCTGCTAACTACTGAACATCCATTCCCACCTTTTCCTCTTTGAGAAGTTGTACTTAGTTTTTAAAAAAACAATTAGCCACTATTTCCAGAATATTCTTCCAGAGGAAAATGACATTATACATGACAGAAACCTCACAGAACACTTGATGCCAGAAATCGTAGGTAAGAGGGTTATTAGAGACAAGTCTTGGCGATAATTAAGGTTAAGTGGTCAAGCTCACATTTCTGTCAGCCCAGAGGAATGGGGTGTGGGAGTCAAAAGATGTTCTGAGGAAACAATAGGCATCTGTGATGGTTAGTTTTAATTGTCAAACTGACGTGGAAAGCACTGAGAGACTGTCTAGATCAGGTTGGCCTGTGAGTATGTCTGTGTGGGGTTGTCTTAATTGTGTAAATTGATATGAGAAAAACCAAGTCCACTGTGGGTGGCACCATTCCTTAGGTCCAGAATTCTCTAAAAGTGGGGAAAGTGAGCTGAGCAGTAAACAAGCATTCATTCCTCTCTGCTCCCAACTACTGGTGTGATGTGACCAGCTGCTTAATGTTCCTGCAGCTTTGACTTCCCTGTTATAATGGACTATGACCCGGAATTGTAAGCTCAGATAAACCATTTATCCCCTAAGTGGTTTTTGGTCAGAGTACTTTATAAAGTGATAGAATAAAAGCAGGACATCAGCAAAGTAGTGACATGCTGTGCATATTTGAACCACATTGGGTGTATGTGTGCTTGTGTGTGTGGGGGGTTGTACAGGTTTGCTAGTTACTATGTGTTAATATGCCACATAGTAATCATGTCCCCATAGTCTGAGTCTGAAAATAAATTTCAATAGTGTACAGCATGTGACCGAACTGACTCATTATTGTGGGATGCCCAAGCCCTTCCACCTGTTGCCATTCATCTGGCTGGGTTCTTTTGTTGGCATGAATCCTGGTAGTGCCATCGGGTAACTAACTGACCCAGCTTATTCATTTTCATTCATACCCCACCCCAGTACCCACTAGAGGACTGGAGAGGTCCCTTGACAAAGGGACAGAGATTAACCAGAGGCAACTACAGGCCGTGTCTGATCTATCTGGCCCGCCTAACACAAAACTGTTGGGAGCAGAATTACAAAATGATAGATCTCTTATACCACATAGACAGGAAGAATCCTGCATGTCACAGCACAACAATCAGAAAAAAAGTTCAAATAAGCCAAGCCCTCCATCCGCAGACGAATGTTGCACCCTAAGAACTCTGGGCAGAGCTGTCTTACCAATACAGAGCACTCAAGTTGAGTGTCGCCCTCAAGGTGGGGCTTTACACAGGCTAGGTACTTCTAGGGGTGGCCACTCACAGGAGCCCCTGTATCTCCTCCATTGCTGGGCCTTTCCAGACACCCCCTCCCACTCTTTCACCTGTCCCTGCCTTGTCCCCGAGGGCTGGTCAAACGCTAAGCTCCTACCAAGTCTTCCCAGCCTGCATTCTTTGTGTTGGTATCTCTGTAGCTCTCTTTATCATCCAACTCGACCAGTCTCCTCCTTTGCCATCTGCCTCCCTCTCTCTCTCTCTTTCTCTCTCTCTCTCTCTCTCTCTCTCTCTCTCTCTCTCTCTCTCTCTCTCTGGAAGAAAATCTGCCCTCAGGCAGTGGCTTGGAAAGCTTTGCTCACAGCTGTTTCTCTGAGTCTCGGGGAGCCTATACCGGAACTGTTTGTGAAGAGGTAGAGGACCCCTGTGCTCATCCAGCCAAAAGCTGAGGAGCAGGTGGCTCAGTCACCGAGAGATCCAGGGCCACTGTGGACTCGCCGGGGTCAGCAGCTCAGTCTGGACAGCATTCCCCTGTGCTGCATCTGTGTTTCCCCCTCACAGTCGCAGGATGTCATCCGAAGCAATCGGCTCAGAGATGCCTCGCCTGGGCTCCGTCAGTAGGATCAAGGGCTGAGAAGCCAGCAGCAGGCCAGTGCTTCTAGTCCTTGGACTGAGGGCCAAGGCCCAGCCATGTCAACCTTTCACAGATGTTCAGTGTCAGCAAGAACCCTGGACGGTCTGGAGGACAGGGACGGGCCTCCTTGAATCCATTGCTCTTGCTGTACTGTTGGGGGACCACAGTGGTGCCTGCAGACCAGACCATCTTTTCATAAGGAGCTGCATCACAGAGCTGGCACTGGGATTGGTGGCTGAGTCTGGATGCTGCATTTGAGATGCATTTGTGTGTGTGTGTCTGTGTCTCCATCTGTCTGTCTGTCTGTTTGTCTCTGTGTGTCTGTGTCTGTATGTGTCTGTGTCTATGTGTCTGTGTGTGTCTGTGTCTGTATGTCTCTCTCTCTCTCTCTCTGTGTGTGTGTGTGTGTGTGTGTGTGTGTGTGTGTGTGTAATTGAGGGAATGTTTGGAAAGTGGGGAAAGTCCTTCAGAACAGGAACATTTATCTTGGAAGATGGCCATAAAACCATGACTGAGAGGGACTGGGTATCACACAAGAGAAAAATATGAATCTGCCTCAAATCCTTTCCCCACAGAGATCTACAGCAGGGAGGCCTGTGGAGCCCTTCCTGTCCTGTGGCCCTCCAGAACTGGGATTTGTGAACAGGCTCCTGTGAGGAACAATGCTCTTGGTCATGTGGTCACAGAAGCAGAAGGCACCCTGCCTGTCCAGGGTCTTAAAGCCTGGCTTGGGAGAGTTCTGGTCTACCTGCTGTATGCACGCGCTGGTTTTCTTTGAAGCCTCAGAATCATGAGTAAGAAGATGACCCTCGCCACTGTCACTGCTCTTGCTTGCAAATGTCCCCTTTTCCAGTCTGTAGGCTGCCTGGTCAGGTGAGGCTCAGCAGATGCCTGTTCCCAGGCAAACATGTCCTGATTGAATCTCTCGGCCCTGCTTTTACTTGCTAATGTTGTTTTTGACGCGTGGGTCTTATTTGACCTTCAGATGAATTTAATAATGTCCTTACCAGGAAGAACTTGGGAATGCAGCAGGGAGCTGCTCTGTCTTGCCCCGGGGCCATTCCAGGCTTCTTCAGTGGTATTCTCTGTGAATCTGAGGATGTGTTTTCAATCAAAGCTGACTGCCTGAACTGCCAAGAGATGGATTCCAAGCCGATTTTCTTTTCTTTGTCTAGATGCTACAGGCTGCCCTGCTGCTAGAGAGACAATCCAACTATTCAAGAATACCCCCAACATTCATGGTCACATTCAGGGCCCAGGGGTCCATTTTCTGCTCTGTGTTCTCTCCAGGGGAAGGACACCACACACACACACACACACACACACACACACACACACACACAGAGCTGGGATTCTGTGCTCAAGCCCCAAGAGCTCACTGTAGTGCTGGTCTGCACACACAAGTTCTGCTGTGCTCCTCTTGCTAGCTCTATGAAGCTGTTGGACCCCCAGATGATCCAGGCCCCAGGCGAATGTTCACCTGAGCTGCCTAGGGTGTGTGACCCCGAGGGTTAGGAACCTGAGCGGTCAGGACTTGAGTTACCCCTGGGGTTTCTGGGTGACGTATGCTGTTTTCTACATGGGTGAACAATGAGTTAGGGAAGGAGGTGAGTCACAGCCATAACAAGTTTGGGAACTGACTAGAGATTTGAAAACGTGAAGGAATGAACACATCCCAGAGCCTAGGTGTGTGTGGGGGTCATGTGTGCCATAGAGGGGTCCATCTGAATCAATGCGCCCCTGGCCCTGATCTGCCTGGGCAGGACCCATGGATGACCTGGATGAAGTTCCACAGACCAGAGTGAAGCAGGAAGACTTAGAGCCTGGAAGATAGCCCTATCCACTCGAGCTGAGACCTCGTGACCACTTCACAGGGGTCTTGAGGACAGAGTTGGCATGGGCTGGGAAGAAAAGCAAGCCTGTCGCAGGGTAGCTGTGGGGTATGCTCCCTGGTCGTGCTTGGGAGAAACAAACAAAAGCAAGTACCAGTGGGGTCACCCTCGCTGGAGGGCCCGGTGGGCGGGTCTGTAGCCAAATGTTGAATGAGGAGGACCACGCTGCTCTTCTTGTCTTTAAAGCTGGAGTCTGAGTGAACCCAAGTCCACCTGTTTGGGGACACACCAATCAGCCAGGCCTTTTTTAGTATTCTGAAACCCTGCCCAATCAGGGGCTCGGAGAGAGTCACCTGACTCTTAAGAAGCTGCAGGCAGATCCAACACATAGGAAGCCACCCATAGTACCTGCCCACATTCGAGTCTCTCCGCCACTCCCGTGGGGTCAGGGAATAACCCAGGCTCATTAATGGGAGCCTCTGGAGCCATACATAGGTATACCCTGGGCCTCTGAACCTTCATGTAGAAAGGGACCATAGAGATGTGGAGACAGCCCCTCTCCTTCCTGGTAGCAGCAGACAGCTCTATGAATGTGGTGATGGGTTCTGTAGCTCAGTGTAACGGGTCCTTCCAGAACTCCTCACCCACAGAGGCAGGACTCCCATCTTGTCATGTATTTCCTGTTCCTTCCTGTAACAGTAGAAATTGCTCTCAGGGTACATCGAGATGTCAGAGAGCTGAAAGGGACAAGGGCACAGGATGGCCCCTGATTACACCCTAAACATCATGGGAGACAAGGACCATTAGCTGTCCCCCATCTACTGTTTCTAGGCAGAACCATGGCCACTCCAAGCCCCTGACCTCTTTCAGTGTCTCCTGACGGGGGTACCCTGGGGCTTCTGTCTAACCTTGGTGTTGGCCTGGCTACCAACTCCTGTGTGTGTGTGTGTGTGTGTGTGTGTGTGTGTGTGTGTGTGTGTATACATGCACCGGCACACAGATTCTCATTAAAGTGACCCGCAACTCATCCGACTGGCCGTGGCTGCCGAGCCCCACCCCAACTGGCCCTTGGCTACTGGTTTAGGTTCTCTCCACTCTCGGTTGCTTCCGCTCACCACCCTGGATCTGGGACTTGTATCTTTCTACCTCCTTCCTCACCAGTGGCTTCTCATAGGAATCTGAGAAGGCTGCAGGGGTGTGGTGGGGGATGGGGTCACACTCCCGGCATGTGGCCTGGTTCCTCTTGCCTTGCCCTAGCCATTCTTCTGAGCCTGAGGTAAGCCTGAGGCAGCTGAAGCTGCAACCCTGAGGATCCAAGAACCGGGCTTAGACAGAGCGTCCTCCGAGGGCCCAGTGGGCACCTGCAGGTGTTTGCCTGCAGGGACCGGGAACCCTTGAGAGGGTCGCCTTATTGAGGCCTTCCCACTCACCTGGAAGAGTGTTCTGAAGTCTGTGCCCTGTCAGCCGGCCTAACTCTTTCCCTCGTGGGCGTGCTGTGGGCAGAGACAGACACGGAATGCTGGGGCAGGCTCTTCTGAGGTTAGGGAATCTTTCCTAACCACTCAGGGAACCTCTCCAGCTGCACCCCTCTGTTTTCTGCATCTTGGCATTCCTGCCGGCCCTCCTGCCAAGTGTGTGGGAATCCCGGGCCTATCTCCCACCGCCTAGAGAGGCAGGACAGGTGGAGACAAGAGGAGAGGTGTCGGGAGGTCCCCGAACTGGGGTGCTGTGAACTCTGGGGCCGCTGACATCTTCCCTCTGCCCCCCCCCCACACACCTGTTACAGCATGAGTGCAGATAAGAAAGCTGAACGCCTCCAAGGGACTGTGGCCGCTTGGCCAAGGCTCCTGATGTCTGAAACCAGGCAGCCTGGGCATGGCTAAGGGAGGAAACCGGGGGATCCTGAGAGGATAGGCAGCCCTCTTGCAGAGGTGCCTTTGTGGGACCATCAGCATGGCCAGATAGAGTAAAGCTAAATAGTGAGGCTGGACGGTGGGAGGCTGGACGGTGGGAGGCTGGATGGTGGGAGGCTGGACGGTGGGGGGCTGGACGGTGGGGGGCTACGGTGGGATGCTGGACGGTGGGGGGCTGGACGGTGGGGGACTGGACGGTGGGAGGCTGGACAGTGGGGGGCTGGACGGTGGGGGGCTGGACGGTGGGAGGCTGGACGGTGGGGGTCTGGACGGTGGGAGGCTGGACGGTGGGGGGCTGGACGGTGGAATGCTGGATGGTGGGATGCTGGACGGTGGGATGCTGGACGGTGGGGGCTGGACGGTGGGAGGCTGGACGGTGGGGGGCTGGACGGTGGGGGGCTGGACGGTGGAATGCTGGATGGTGGGATGCTGGACGGTGGGATGCTGGACGGTGGGGGCTGGACGGTGGGAGGCTGGACGGTGGGATGCTGGACGGTGGGAGGCTGGATGGTGGGATGCTGGACGGTGGGAGGCTGGACGGTGGGCTGAGGTCCATCTTACCGCTCCCGGTCACATGACTATTTCCTGAATGCAGTCTCTGGTGGGGGCTCCCGCACTTCCCCGGGTAGGGACTGCACTGACTAGCTGACCACCGCCTGGGACCTAGGTCAGAAGAGTCATCTGCCTACATCTGTGTGCGGTCTTCTTTCTCTCTCTGGATGGGATCACCTGCTTATATCAGGGAAGGGTTGTATGCATGGGTCGTGAATGGGATCACTTGGATATGTTTACCAATACTCATCTGGATGAGGTTACCTGCCTGGGTTCGGATGTGGTCATCTGCCTTCTACCGGTTAGGACTACTTCCTGCCCTTGAGTTAGACTGAGTCTGTTATCTGCCCACGTCTGGTGTCCCCCGCCATCTTTGAGATGTGGCAGGCGTGCGGAGAGTGGCTGTTACATGCCAGGGGTTTGAATCCCTAGGAGACCCTGAGCAAGCCAAGCCTGCAGCTGGCAAATCTGCCCCTTCTGCCAGAGAATTACAAAGGAGAATTACTCCCGAGGCAGCTACCTCTTCCAATAAATAAAACATGCCCGTGAGGACACTGCAGAGACTGTAGAATCACAGGCCGGGGATAGATAGCTTCATTTTTCCAGACCAGTCTAAGAATAAGCAGCTGGAACCGGAGAGAATCCTCAAGGCCCTGCAAGCCCTCCCTACTCAACAGGGCGGGGTAGGAAGACACCAAAGTCCGTGGTCACCACAGTGAGCACATGGTCTGTTGGGTGATCCCATGAACTCGGAGAGCCGCAGTCTAGTGCTGGCTTGCTGTTTAGGTTTCCACTGACAGCAACAATAGGGTGGTCTCGGCGGGAGCCTTGGGGCCCTAAATGTGCCCTCTATGACCATCTATCTGTAGTATGCCTCTTTGATGAGTGAGGAACATCCAAGCAAACAATATTTTTGTGTTCCACGAGGACCACGGGAGACCGTTGAAGCTCCGAAGCCGTTCCTGCCGCCCTCTAATGCCCATAGTGGAAATGGCGTGGGTGCGGAAGTCCCCACGTTTCCACTCTTGGAATTCATGGCACGCTCTCCTTAGCCACATTGGATTTGGTGCGCCGCCTTGTGGTCTGATCTGGGAACTGCATCTGCGCACCAAGTGGTTCCTAAACGGGTTGCCTCCCTCACACCCCATGATTCTGTTCAACCATCACAAGCCCGACCTTCCAAGCCCCCATAGTTCCTAGACGGTGCTAAAGTTTGATTCCAGAGAATGGTCCATCTTCATGTTCCAAAATCTGGATGTGAACATCATGCAAGTAGCCCGACTCCACTCCAGCTACTTCTAGCAAAACGGCAGGAAATGGAGACTTGGCTTTCCAGGGGAGGGTATCCCAGCAACCTTCTCCAGCCCAGTGCTTACATCCTGGACCAAGCGGCAGCTTACTATCAACACCGTCACACATTGGCAGATGCCCTTACCACGCCCTCTCAGGGACTAGTCTGGCGCCTCACTCTCCCTACCCGTTCTCAGCCCATCTGTGGGCTGCTGTGCTAGGGCAGGGAGGCTGTGGCCTACTGATTTCCTCTCCCAGCCCTTGAGAGCATTCAGGAATGGACAGCAAGTGGGAGGTGATGGTGCACAGGGTCGGGTATTTCTACAGGGGAAAAAGCCTCTGTTTCCCGGTGTTTGGGATCTGTCTTCAGCCCTACTAGGCCCCACCCAATGTCCACTCAAGTTCTGTACGTTCACGATGGCCAAGGTCAGTCACATCATCCCATGCCACCAGCAAGGCCCTGCCTGCAGCTGGGAGGGCTGAGGGGACCAGCAACTTCCAAGTGTGCTGTGAGTGGTGAGGGGCTCACCTTGACCACACCTTTACCCTGGTGGCCATCCTCTCAGCCATCTTGGGGGTTATCTGAGTCATGCGAGAAACCAGCCCCCCCCCCCCGTATATTCTGCTCTGTCCTCTCCTGAGGGGAGGCTCGGCCGCCTCCCTTGGCAGAGGAGCCACCAGGAGCATAGGGGAGGCAGGAGCCGCACTGAAGCTCGTCAGGAGCCATGCCAAGGCCAGCAAAAATGCAGGCATGCACTGACACGGTCATACGTGCAGATACATGTACAAGTGCGCATTCTTACACACACATATATCACCACGCTATCGGCTCACTCGGATTACTACACAGACACAGACACAGACACAGACACAGACACAGACACAGACACACACACACACACACACTCAGAGAGAGGCAGACACACACACACTCTCATACACAGAGAAACACACAGACACACACAGAGACATACACAGATACACTCACATGCACACACACTCAGAGAGAGAGACAGACAGACACACACACACTCACACACACACACACACACACACACACACACACACATTCAACTTGGCGTGCTTTCCGCTCACACACTTGAGTGTATTCAGCCCACATCGTCTAAGAACAAACAGCCATCTCCAGGAACAGCTCAGATTAAATCCATATTTAGGAGAATTTCCTGAAGAAAACATAATCAACAAAGACGCAGTTCCACCCCAGGGAGACAGCGCTTACCTCGTTATGCGGAGCGATTTAGCGCCTCGCTGACTAGAGCTTTCTGTTGCAGAATATAATATTTGCTTTCCCTTCGCATCAGCAAAAGGCCCATTAAAGTTATTTCCCGAAACAAAAAACCATCTGTCCCCTAAAGGTGGATTTAAGATAAGATACTGCCTGAGGCACAGGGCTCCAGTACGCAGTCTGGCAGAGTCTGCTGTGTGTGTGTGTGTGTGTGTGTGTGTGTGTGTGTGTGCATCCGGTGTGCTCCCAAGGATGAGAGGCCCCGAAGCAGGGGCAGCAGCATCCTCGTCTTCTCCACCACCCAAGAGCTGAGTCTCCTGTGGGGAAAGGGGTGTGAATACTCGTGGAGCACATGGTCTTTAAGATAATTGCCACAGCAACTTCTATCTGAAGCCCAGGAACTAGGAAGCAGGCAAGAAACCAACAGAGAGAGAAAATAATTTCCAATTAACAGTCTTAAAAGAGATTATCAGTGTAGCAGCTATTATGAAAAATTATTATCCTGGGATGGCAGGTAACTCTATTCCTGAAGGGCTTGCCACATAAACAGGAGGACCCGAGTTCAATCCCTGGACACCCATGGGAAAAGCTGGGCCTGA
The DNA here is from genome assembly GCA_964023405.1 of Apodemus agrarius. Lineage (NCBI taxonomy): Eukaryota > Metazoa > Chordata > Mammalia > Rodentia > Muridae > Apodemus > Apodemus agrarius. Next base: position 92,054,422 of record OZ030014.1, read on the forward strand.
TGGTGCATGCTTGCAATCCCAGCCCAGAGATAGGGGATCCTCTGAACTCACTGGCCAGACACCCACCCTATCCTGGTCCGAGTGAGAGATGGTCTTTTAAAATAAGTTGGATGGCTCTTAGGTAACAGCATTCAAAGTTGACCTGTGACTACACACACACACACACACACACACACACACACACACACACACACCAGGTGTGTGAAGCCCCCTAACATACGAAATGACTTTCGTATAAGATCCCATGTTCATTTATTCATACTCTAGAGTTCCATCAAGAAAACTGAACAAGAATATTCTAGAATCTGTATCCAAAAAAATCCAAATACTGTACAAGCCCATTTATTCCATCAGTGGAGGACATATGGATACTCTGTGGTATAGTCATATGCCATCAAGTGAGGACAAATGAACTCCCTGTGCTATATCCATATACTGTCAGTGGAGGAGAGACGGACATCCTGTGGTATGTCCATGTGCCATCAGTGGAGGAGAGACGGACATCCTGTGGTATGTCCATAAACTGTCAGTGGAGGAGAGATGGACATCCTGTGGTGTGTCCATGTGCCATCAGTGGCGGACAGATGGACATCCTGTGGTATGGCATACACTGGAAGACCACTTGGCACGGCTTGTTCCATCTAAGGATGTATGACTGTCGCATGTCAACAAGAAGCTTGAGAACCAGAGCCGAGCTCTGAGGGAACCTAGTAGAGGAGTGTCAGTAGCGAGGCTTGACTGGGATGGGGCCTGGAGGAGATCTGGGTCAGGGATGTGACCTGAATCTTTATAGACTCGGTCTTGGGACATGGATCTGTGGGTCGACTGAAGTACACGCTCCACAAAGCAGCAAATGCTGTGCTCAGAGGGAAAGGCACAGCTCTGAGCCCCAGGCTAACAAGACCGGCCAGTTCAGCGTCCGACTTAACATCTCACAGGCTGGAAAGGCCGGAGAGGAACTCACCCGGAAGCCAGCAGAACAGAGAAGATGCCACTGTACAGCAGGCAGGGACAGGTGACAGGGAGCATGCTCGTGGAGAGGAAATGAAGCCACCCCGCCGAACGCAGAGCTCGCACGACCCCACTACTGACTGCTGCTGAACTTCCGTCGGGGAGAGTCACTGGTGGCATTTGGGAAGAAAGGTATCGGTGACTGTTGATCTGAAAGGCATAACAGAAAAGATGGATTAGCGAACACCAATAGATACCGGGCTCGAGGGCTCATGGGTAATGAAACAAGTGAGCGCAGGAGACATGAAGCACTGGGGTGCCGGGATACGAGTTGTGCATTGTGCCCAAGGTTGCTGAATGTTTGAGACCTTGTCATAAAATGCTTGAAGAAATGACTGTCAGTAGCTCGAGGGGGGTGTAGTCATGTGTCCTTGCTTGTTTGATACCCACATTTCTATACCTTCCCCAAGCCACGTCTTTACTGCCGGAGTCATCCCCCCAGCTCTTAAAGTCACAGTGATCTGTGGAGAAGGGTGGCGGTGGTATATGTATGTGTGAGTGTGAGTGTGAGTGTGATTGCATGGGGAGGGTGAGAGTGTGTGGGACGTGTGCAGAGGTCCGTGTCAGGTGTCTTCCTTCATCGCTGTCCATCTTGTTTCTGATACAGCCTCCACCTGAGAAGGGAGCTCTCCTAGTCAGTTAGACAGACTAGGCAGCGAATCCTAGGGACCCTCCTGTCTTACATGGTCCCAGTGCTGGGATTACAGGTTCCTCCGCCCCAGTACAGGTCCCAGTACATGGTGCTCAGCTTTCACATAGGTGCTGGAGAAGACCTCGGGGCTTCGTGTTTATGACTCACCCATTTCCTCCAGCCCTAAAATGTCTAATGTCTAATGTCAGCTAAGGCAAAAGCTAAAAGTGGATGATGTAGCAGCCTAGGTCTAGACAGATACTCAGAGTTTCCCTCGCTTTCAAACGTACCACAGTTTGCCTCCCTGACGGCCAGGAAAGGAGCCTCTGTGCTGTGCCCATGAGGCTGTGAAGTGGGTCTTTGTGGCGAGAGTGCTTTGCGACTCCACGCTCTCAAGTGGAGCCTCTGCGGGAGGTTGATAATGCAAGGGCTACGCAATGCACAGAGAGGAGAGCTGGGCTGGGGAATCGAGAAGGAGGAACTAATAACTCCACGCCAGCCAGACGCCCCCAAAGAGAAGCTATGAAGATTAGGGGGAGCCAGGCCTCCGAGTGGAACCAGCCGCACTCAGGCACGCCCAAGTTACTCACAGAGAATGAGTGGCACACCCAGCCATGACCTCTGACCCTGAGGATGATACCTCTCCCGGCCGTGATGCTGATGGAGGAGCCGGAGCCCCAGAGTGGAGTGTGGATGAGCCACCACACAGAGCCCAACCAAGCGCCCCTTGCCACATCCCTCACTGGCCACTTCCTTTCCTTTCTCTGTTCATCCTGTCTCATAGGACTTGGGGGGACTTGGTCTACTGGTGAATCTGCTTGCTATCCAGTCCATCACAGATGACTCATATAACTTTGTAATGACTTCATATAAACAAGGATAAATTCTATGCCATAGAGAGGCCAGCACCAGCCGGGAAATATCTGGACTGCAAGAGCCACTGGGCTCCTCATGGAAGGGGTGGACCCGGGCTGAGTAGGAGCAACTCTGTGCTTATGAAGGCTGGAAGAGGTTTGTGTGACAACAGGAAGAGTCTCTACCTACTGGCCTGCATGGGATCCACCATTCCAGACCCTCAGCCTCCAGCTGGCAGGAGACCCCTTGTTCTGAGCAGCTCAGAGATGAAGTGCTTTTAAAGTATGTGTGTGTGGGGGCTTTCTCTGGGACAAACAAAAGCAATAAAGACCAATCCCAGCCAGACTACTGAGGGTTGAATAGCAAACAAATGTCATCTCCAAGTTCTAACTGATGAGTTCTGCACTCTAACCACAGAGCAGGAGATGGAGACAAAGGTGGAAAGACACTAGCTGTTCTGGGTACATATCCACTCCTTCTTCTTATTCAGAGTCAGGTCAAGGGGCGGAGAACAGGTTTAGGAGCAGCAAGCTGGCCAGTGTTTTGGCTAGAACCCGGCGCAGCACAGTGTCTCACAGACACGACACTCAGCAAGTCCTCTATGTCCACACATCCCCAGGCTTGCCTGGCTGGGTATTGCACCTGCCTGGTTTGCTGAGAGGTGATGAATCTGTACTCCACAGAGAAGCTCATATAACAGAGCAGGTGCCAGCCAGATTTCCTGACACAGCACAGGTGATTGGATCTGGAAGTCAGGTTAGGACCAGCTGCCTACCAGTTCATGGGGAGAAACCCATGGAGTTTGCTCCTGGTACACATCAGACACCTGGTGGCTCAGGAGAGGACCTAGCATTATTCTTAAAGTTTCGATTAGGTAGTTTGCTGTCCTGACAGTGACCCCCCCCAACCCCCATGAAGAGGAAGGCTATACTACTTTGTCCCCTCCTTCCTTGACGTTTCCGATGCCTCTGCCCCTGCCTCAGTTCTAAGGAATGTTTCCTGTGGATGATGACATGTCATAGCCCTGACACAGGCAGGAGCAAGTGTGCCAGTCAAACACTTTTTGAGAGTTCTGGAAAATCTTCTTTCTCTGGACCATTGTCCCAGGCCCTTGCCCCGTGGAGAATGCAGTCACCTGTATTCCTATGCCTGGCCTTATGGAAACAACTGAAGGTGTTTCAGGATGCAGGTGCATGCTTTGGGCCACACCCGGCATCCTTTATGTGCTGCATGTTCCAGCTGAGAGGGACACAAATTCCCCACCCACTCCCGACTCTTCACCCTTCCATCTGTCCCATACCTGCCGCATGGATATGGGCTGCACTTTGCAGACCTAATGACCTACTCCAGGGGTCCATCACCTTGCGTGTGTCATGGCTGATGCAGAGCTCTGTGGGAAGGACCCAGGGGAGCGGTCTGCCCTGTCCTCCAGCTCACAGAGCCTGCAGAACCTATGTTGGAGTAGCCATCCATCACAGTGATCTCATCCCCACTCAATACAGCAAGCATTACTCCTTTCCTCTCTTAAGATGCCTCAAGGGATGGGTGGCTGATAACAGATGTTTATTCCAGACCAAGTAGAGAGTAGGAGGAGACAGAGATCCAGTGCTGGTCAGGGACCACCACAGTGCTGCCCTGCGCTCTGAAGAGCAGCCCCTCCCTAGACCATCAGCCCACCAGCTCTTTCTCAGTCTCAGGGTACCTTCCCCAGTTGCCCATTCTAACCAGATACACTTCATCACTGCCCACAGTGTCCTCTTACTGTCCCTTCTCTGCCTCCTGTGTACCCACACTCATGCATAGTCAATCCTTGCTACAAATGAGCCAAACAATTCAGGTGCGGAGCTCAACATTTGACTTGTGTCATCTTACAGGCTCCTGGCATCTTCCCCTAAATAAGAGTAGCTAATCCCATTTCATAGATGAGAAATGTTAGAGTCAGAGAAATCATGAGACAGAATTCCAAGTCTAAATATTTTGGTTGAGCCATTTTATCATTAGTTGTAGAGGATTAGTTGTAGAGGATGCTGTACCTCTAGAAGTCAGCCCAAGCCAGCAAAAGGAGTATTGGCCTTATGGAGGCTAGGGCATGCCCCTTGGGTCAGAAACAGTCGTCTTCCAACACTGGTTCATGAATCCCTTTGGATTTTCCTGGCTCAGACTTTTATTGGTGTGTGTCCTTCTCTCCATGAATATCTGTGGGTTTCCTGTTGGGTCTCCTGTTAGGTCTCAGTTCCCCAGAAGAAGGCTCCTCAGATCACTGCTAATAATCCTCAGACAAAAGGGCTTTGCTCATCCCATAGAATTCTTCACCTCAATTAGTGGTGCACTACATGTGGTACACTACACAGGTATGTCTGTCTCCACAGTAGAATGGGGCTCCTGGCAGTCAATGTCATCGTATTCAGATCAAGACAATAGTAATGCTTGACAAATGATTGGTGGATGGTTGGATGGATGGATGGATGGATGGATGGATGGATGGATGGAGAGATGCTTGTTAGAATGGGTGGATGGGTAGAAGTATGCATAGATGGGTGAATGTGTGGGTGGGCAAATGGGTGGATGATTAGTGCTTCGAATGGACTGTAGTGAAGTAAATGAGTGGGAAGATAGATGAATGCATACATGGGTGCTTAGATGAGTGAATGTATGGAAGGATGCATAGGTTTGGGATGGACGGATGGTTGTGTGGGTAGATGAATTGATAGACAGATAGGTGGTACTTAGATGAGTAAAGGCCAAAGGACAGATGGAGGGTTGGATAAGTAGGTGAGAGGACAGATGCTGAATGTCATAAGTCAATGGATAGATAGATGGGCAGGTTGGCAGATGGATAGATGGATGGTTGGATGATAGATAGATGCATGAGCGGATGAATGGATGGATGAGAAGGTGGGTAGGTGGATGATGGCTGCTTAGTGAACAGGTGTGTCAGAGGGATGGGTGCATGGGTGGATGAGTGAATGAATGGAGAGATGGATGGGTGGATGGCTGACTGTCAGGATGAATGGATGGATAGAGAGTGGAGAGATGGATGGAGAGATGGAGGGTGGATGGATAGATGGCAGGTGGGAGGGTGGATGGAAGGGTGTTTGGTTGAGAAGTTCTTGGATGAGTGGATGACAGATGGGGGGAGGAATAGAGAAGAAGGTGATGAATGAGCGGATGAGTGAGTGCTTAAATGAAGGGATAAATGAACTAGTGCATGATGGCTAGATGGGAAGAAGGATGGATGGATGGATGGATGGATGGATGGATGGATGGAGGGATGGACAGATGGGTAGGTGAGCAGATAGAAGAGTGGATGGAAGGGTATATGATGGGTATGCTCAAGTGTTTCTTATTACACTTCCTTCTCAAAGATGCGATATTGCTGGCTTTAAAAATAGAAGAAGGGACACAATGGAAGGAGTATGGGTGGCATCTGAAAGCTAAGAAGGAAGAAAGATTTGTTGGAGAAGCACAGCTCTGTCAATACCTCAATTTTAGCTCAGTGGGTCCTCTATTATGTTTCAGGAGTCATGAGTGAGTGGCTTTTTTAATTTAAAAAAAAACATAAATTGATTTCTTTGTGAGCTTCATACCACGCACCCTAGTCCCACTCACCTTCCTGTCCCCTCATATCTACCCTTTGCCCTTGTAGCCCCCAACCCAAAATAAAACACGCAACAACAATATCAACAACAACAACAACAACAACAAGCATAGAAAACATCTCATCATGGAAGCTGCAGTGTGTCACAGTGTGTCTCACAGTATGTCTGTCTGTCCACACATCTGCACTTGTAAATGTCTACTGCAATGAGTTATTGGCTTGGATCAAGACCTGTGGCTTCTGTGACACCATTGATATCTGATCCTAATTATCCTGTTGTTGCCCTGTGTCATGGAGATCCCCCAGCTTTGGGGGATCCTTTCACACATCCCAACCATTTGCAGGTGATATAGATTTGGGGGTGGGCCATCTCAGAGCCCTAGATCTGGGCCTGGGTGGTAGCTGAACTGGTCAGCCCACCAGCTCCCCCTTATCTACTCTCCATCACGCTCTCCAGCACTGCTGTGGCTCAGCCACCCAGCGCTGCCATTGGCAGGAGGCAGGGTCAGCTCTTCTATTGTCTTGCCCTCACTGACGCATCTGTACCCACGCCTCCAGAGCCGGCTCCACTGTGCTGCCCGGTCAAGGCACAGAGCCCACTCTCCCAGTGCTGCAGCCTATGAGGGGCTGGGCCAGCTCTCCTGCTCTCACACCGTCAAGGCTGTCTCACCAGTGCCTTCATCATCAAGGCCAGCTCCACTGTGTTGCCCAGGCAAGGTACAGGGCCCACTCTCCCAAGTGCTATACCTAGTGAGGGGACAGGACTAGCACTCCTGCTTTTATGACCCCAGGGACGTTTTTATTGACCATGGATGAAAAGAATAAAATCAATTTGCAAAGGACCCCCAAAGGAATCTGATGCTTCCCACAGGAACTTGGTGCTCCCCTACAGGAACCTAGTTCTTCCCACAGGGATGTGGTGCTCCCCCACAGGGACCTGGTGCTCCCCCAAAGGAACCTATGTATATTTTTTAAGTCACTAAATTTATAACAATTATGCCAAGGACTTGGATAGTTAAGAAAGAAGGACAAAGTACTTGAGGATTATCTCTGTCAGGAAGTCAGGAAGATCGGGCCCAAAGTTATGTAGAGGGATAACTACTATCCTCAAGCTGGGCCTTCACATCAGACCCTTGCCCTTGTGTGGAAGCGTTGCCCACCCTCCCCCCATGGGTCTTTTCATTGTGCAAAGCATCTCCAAAAGGCCATGGTCCACAGTGACAGATCACCTTTCTGTAAGGTGACCATGTTCCTGCCAGCAGGGATGTGTTACTCTTCTTCACATCCTAGGCACAGGCACTGCATGCCTGTGTGACTGTGTGACTATGCCTCACCCAGGACCAGGTCACCGACCAAGATCCAGGCACCACCAGGGCCACACCGCCTTGCTCTCTGTTGGCTCTAGGCTTCCTTGACTTATGGCTGTGTCATCCCCAGCTCCATTTGTCTCTATGGTCACGTGACATTCGTGTACACCTCCGTCTCCCCTGCCTCTCAGCCTCTTCTCTAAGTCTCCATGTGAGTTTTCTGTGGCTACTGCAACAGCACCGTTAGAAATGTCCTCCCTGTCACAGAGACTGAGGGTTCCCAATCAAGGTGTGGGCAGAGCTGGGTCTACCTGACGCCATTAGAAAGACTTGACCTGAGCGTCCTCAGATGTCGGTCACTGGCAGTGCTTGGAGCCCCCCCCCCAGTACCCTCCATGCCCCCACTCCCCCCACCCCTGCTATGGCACCTCCACAGCTTCTGCCTTCGTTCTCACGTGGAATCACGTGGCTGTGTCTGCATTTATCTTCCCTGCTTTAGAAGTCTTTCTTACTGGATCAGGGCCCACCTGATGACCTCATTCTCACTTCATTTCCTGAAACCACCCTGTTCCCAAAGATGGGATTTCAGTGTATTTTAGGGGGCATGATTCAGCCTAGGCAACGCTTCCTCTTCCCCTTCTTAAATGTCATTGTGTTACTGAACATCACATAGTGTGTGTGCGCGCGCGCGCGCGCACACACACACACACACACACACACACACACACACACACACACCAGCAAGGAGTCCCAGGGACCTCTTCATCTTAAGCACATCTGTATATCTCAGCCCCACAGGTTCTAGGGATCAGGCTGTGGACAGATCTTTTTGGGGGCCACAAGTGGATCCATGGGTGCTGGGTCAGTGGGGAGCGCAGTTATTAGGTTCAGCCATGGCTCTATCAGAGCTTGATAGACCTTTGCTTTCTAACCTAGGTAAAATGTATACCATCTCTGTATTTTCTTCAGTGTGCTTTGTCCATTTTTTACCTGATTTCCCCACTTTGGAAAGCTGATTCACTGCAGAAAGGAAGGAAGGAAGGAAGGAAGGAAGGAAGGAAGGAAGGAAGGAAGGAAGGAAGAAAAAAGAAAGAGAGGAAGAAAGAAAGAGAAAAAGAAAGACAATGAATGAAAAGAATAAAAGTGATTTGCAAAGGGCCCCCATAGGAATCTGATGCTCTCCACAGGCACCTAGTGCTCCCCACAGGGACCTAGTGCTCCCCACAGGGTCCTGGCACCCCCCCCATGGAACAGGATCTCCACCCCCATAGGATTAGCATCTGCAATGACAAACAGCCACACTGTCTTTAGGAGCCTGAACTGCTGCTTGTGCCCACCCCTGGGAGGGGTGCTGTCAAGGAAACGGTCTGTGGAGCCATTCATGCCCAAGCGAGCAGCGAGTTTATGGAGATGCACTAACACAACAGCTCATTTGACAGCACCACACCAGTTTGGCCTGGGTTGACTGAACATGCAGGTTGATGTTGGATCCTGGGACTTGCTGTGTGCTCATAGTTACCACAGGCCAAAGGAAAGAACCTGACGCTGTAACCTCATCAATGCTAGGAGCCAGAGCCTGCTTTCTGGAGATTTCATAGGGACCTCTGTGTTGAGCCAGGCCAGGCCCATCCCGTTGTAAAGCCAATGGCTTCTACCAGGATGACGTGAGTGTGACCAGGGTGTCTTTTCCAGAGAAAGATAGCCAGGGTAGGTTTGTCCTGTGCACATAGCCCTTGACATTGACCCTGTCCCCACCATGGAGATGCAGGGAGGCATTTGAAGTGCTCCAGCATAGCACAAGCCATTGGCTATGGGGCGTGGCCAAGAGCCAGGAGATGGGACCTGCCCCTTTCCTCCATGGCCAAGGCCAAGCCAAGAGCCACAGAACTCACTGATGATCCTGGAGCCAAGGGCCCTGGACCACGCCACACCTGTAGCTCCTGAAGTCTGGGCTCTGAGCCCTCGCTGGAGCAGGGATGTACTGTATCACCGTGCTTTTCCAATGCAGCCTAGCACCTGAGCATGTGGTGGATGGGAGTGGAGTGCCCACCTGGCCTGCCCGGGCCCCGGGCTCCGCTTCAGGTTCTGGAGTCACAGGGAGCTGGGCATGTCTCCTTGGGTCTTCGTAGAAACCCAATTGTTTCATCTCCCGCTCTCCCAGAATATCCTAAGAACACTCCAGGCAAAACCACACTCCTGTCCATAGGGCAAATAAAACCGAAACAGCTGCTATATTTAACGGAAAACACATCCTGTTGCCATGACAACCTGTGTTCTAAAATTAGAAAACGCCTCACACAGTGGGGTAGCTGCCATAAAGAGAGCTGCTCAAAAATGCCTCTCCATCCATCGATCCCCTGCAGGGGAGCTCGGTGCCCCAGCCCAGCCCACCCACGCTGCAACCGTCCTTCTGGAACTGCTGCGGTCTCCACAGTCTGGAGTGGATGCGAACCCTCTCTGGTTTCCAATTGGGACTACACTCGGGCTGAGGGCTTTCTGTCCGGCGAGTGCGGGTTCTCCTTCAGTTCGGAGGACCCTGACCGTCCCATGCTGGATGCTCCTGGGGTTGCAGGCACACCGTCCTGGGGAGCATGGGTCGGGCATCTCATGGGAAGGCAAACCAGGAGTCCAGAGCGAAGAGTCAGCTACACCCTGGGGACTCTGGTCATTCTTCCTTGCCTTCAAATGATCACAGTTATGCCAGTGTTTCACAGGGCTCAGCCTACAGCAAGTTTTCGCCTCTCAGAGCCCAGCCCCCTAGCCACAGTACCCTGGCCTGACTACTACACACCACCCAGGAAACTAGGAAGCTGGATACTGGGGGGTTCGGGGTGTCACTCCCTATCAGAGAGCTTCAGGAAGTCTTTGCACTTACCAGACATCAGGACCCCTTTCTCCTCCCAGGTCCTGGGACTCTGCAGACCTATTCCTCGTGGCCCCTTGGACTTGTCCCTCTGACCATAGGTCCACGCCCATCTCTCCTTCCCTCCACTTCCCACCAGTGGATGTTTCTAAGTGAGCCCATGCACCCCTTGGGGTTCTGAAGGAGAGAGTAAGATGAGATATTCCCGATGGGCAGTGGTGGCACATGCCTTTAATCCCAGCATTTGGAAGGCAGAGGCAGGTGGATTTCTGAGTTCAAGGCCAGCCTGGTCTACAGAGTGAGTTCCAGGACAGCCAGGGCTATACAGAAAAAATCCTGTCTTGAAAAACCAAAGAGAAAGAGAGAGAGAGAGAGAGAGAGAGAGAGAGAGAGAGAGAGAGAGAGAGAGATTGATTCCCACTTGCTGTAATTGAAATCCTGGGGTTATAGTCATTCTCTCTGTGCTAGTCCACAACTGTTAACAGACACAGAGTGTATAGTCTCCCAGTCACGGCCCTGAATGTCTTCTGGTCTCCGGCACCCTTAGCCAGGCTCCCGGTCATAATTCACTTCCTCCCAAGCCCTGGAGCCGCCACCCAGCCACCCAGCCCCTCCGTCCACAGCTGCTATCCCCAGTGGCACCGGAACCCAGCAGGACAGCACCCTGGAGGCACACACACACACACACACACACACACACACGACCGACTACGGCTGTCTTGAGTAAGAGCCTCTGTGGTCACTCACCGGAAACCCTCAGGAGATGCTGCCTATTAACCTTCTCAGAGAGGACGAGCCTCCTGAGCCTGCAGGACATCTCCAGGATGTCCCTCTCCTCCCAGAAGTTAGGTAAGAGGTAAACAATCGCCAGGGTGGGGGAAACGCTTCAGGAGTCTAACTGACAATTAGCTGCCCAGGATGTTCTGGTGACACGGCTTTCATGAGTTGGGGTGAGATTTTCAGTGATACAGGTCTACAGGAGTCAGCCATGCTCTGTAAGTAATGCCAGTAAACTCACTGGCGTGACAAACTGGACTCGAATGGGATCCTCTCTTTGGGGTCGGTGCCCCATCTTTCTAGGTGGATAGATACTCCTTTATGTCCCCACCCCCACCCTAGAGTAGGAGTGAGGATTCCTGCCACAGATCTGCTTCCGATGGGTCTCCTCTGTGCCCGGGACACAGCGTGGTGTAGTGTGTTCAGACTTTCAGCAAAAAGGCTCTGGACTGTCCTGGTGTGCAGCAATCACAACTGGAGCCGTTACCAGGCTCACCCCATGTACTGGCTGGTTTTGTGGGTCAACATGACATAAGCTGGAGTTGAGGAAATGCCTCCATGGGATCCAGCTGTAAAGCATTTTCTCAATTAGTGATCAAAAGGGGAAGGTCCGTTGTGGATGGTGCCATCCCTGGGCTGGTAGTCTTGAGTTCTCTAAGAAAGCAAGCTGAGCAAGCCGGGGGAAGCAAGCCAGTAAGAAACATCCCTCCATGGCCTCTGCATCAGCTCCTGCTTCTTGACCTGCTTGAGTTCCAGTCCTGACTTCCTTTGGTGATGAACAGCAATGTGGAAAGTGTAAGCTAAATAAACCCTTTCCACCCCAACTTGCTTCTTGGTCATGATCTTTGTGCAGGAATACAAACCCTGACTTAAGACACCCCAGGTACTTGATGAGTGCACATTCTGTGTCTCTAGAAAAACAAAGAAACAAACCAAACCACCTGGGTGCAGAGTCTCTAATCTAGGCCTTTACATTGCTAGCTATCAGCAACTGCCAAGCTGCCCTGCGCTGGCCTCAACATCTCATGCTTCCTTAAGACCTTGGCTTGGAAGCACCACTGCCCGGACCCCCAGCTGTGTACCACTGAGTGACATCACTCAGTGACGTCACTGAGTGGGCGTGTTGCTGTGAGAAGAGGTCTGAGCCTGAATCAGAGAACAATACTGCCCACCCCTCACCCCAAGTACCAGTAGCAAGTTGCCAAATTATGATGAACTTTCCTAAGTACTTAACAATTTGAAAAAAAAAAAAAGTTGATACAGTCATGCTAGAGATAGAATTATCACTCTATTTTCTTTCTTCTTTTAAAAAAATGTTTTTATTGGATATTTTCTTTATTTACATTTCAAATGTTATCCCCTTTCCCAGTTTCCCCCCTTCCCAGAAATTCCCTTTCCTGTCCTCCCTCCCCCTGCTTCTATGTGGGTGTTCCTCCACCCAACCCGCTCCCACCTCCCCACCCTTGATTCCCCTACACTGGGGCATCTATTGACCAAGGACCTCTCCTCCCATTGATGCCTGACAAGGTACTCCTCTGCTCCATATGCGGCCGGAGCCATGTGTACTCCTTGGTTGATGGCTTAGCCCCGGGGAGCTCTGGGGGGGGGGGTGGTCTGGTTGGTTGATATTGTTGTTCTTCCTATGAGGTTGTAAACACTCTATTTTCTTTATAGGAAGAATGGTATGCAATTATATGAAGAAACCATGAAAACGGCAGACAGCACAGCTGAGAGACATGACAGGTAGGGAGTTTCCAATGATTGGTGGCATTTGTCTGGTCTCTGATGCTTGTGGTACTTGTGGGTCTTCAAAGCACAGCGATTGGTTAAGACTCTCCTTCTCCCAAGGTTGTATTTTCAAATTTTCCTTTTTCCTAACCCGGTTCCCAAGTGTGAATGATCTTCAGGGCACGCGCCTATGCCCACTTGTGTACGGAGGTCTGCGAGCCTGAGGCTGTGTGTGTGTGTGTGTGTGTGTGTGTGTGTGTGTGTGCAGTTTGTCGCTTCTCTGATTGACAGTATTTTGTGAGGTATAGAGGAAACTATGAGGGTGCAGTACAGCTTGATGTTATGTTTCATGTTTATGGGATGAAGGCCTCTCTGAGCAGGAAGGAGCTGTCTCAGGCAAGTGTTCCGTGATGACCTCCTTTGGGAAGCAAATTTCTGCTTCACAACCTCCACCACCTTTAAAAGAGTTTGTCTTCTTGGGTATATGCGTGTCTGTAAATGTGCATTGGGGGCAGTGTTTGTGTTAAGGAGCATTTGGAGGTCAGAGACCAATGGCAATCATCCCCCTGTAGTCTTGGGAGCATATTCTCTCATTGGACCTAGATATGGACCCACCCATTTAGCTAGACACTCTGGCCCCAGCAATTTCCCCAGAACCGGGATTGCTGTCACACAACACATAGGTGCCTGGATTCGAGCTCAGGACTTTTTGCTTCTAAACACTTGACCAACTGAGCCATCCCCAGCCCCTTCATCACCATCTTGTGTTCCTGTGTTTCTGATCTAGACACAAGCCCTTTTCCTGGAGGAAACCATGTGCTACACTGGGATCCATGTGATAGAACCCCACAGGAGTGACAGGGGACCCCGGAGCACAGCCAGCTCCTTCCTGAGCAGGGGCTCGACCTTTCAACCCACTTGAACAAGGGTGTGGCTCAGTCGCCCTGGTCTGAGCTCAGATCTCCAGATGTGGCTTTTCATAAGGTTGCAGGCAGAATGCCAAGCCACCAGGCGATGGCTCTATACCGTCTCTGCCTTTGCAGGCTTAGTGGTTTAATGTCACTAGTTTGATGCTCAGGTGGCCCCATGGCTTTTGCTGCATTTCCTACCTGTCACTGACCTTGACTGGGGTAGCAGGCAGCGCAGCATCTTCCCGGCTCCCTAATGCCACATAGGAAGCATCCTAGTTTGTCAGCTCTAAAAATACTGAGGACGCCCACTTAGCTCACAGAGATACAGTTTTGGAAGAGCTGGGAAGACTATACTGTCTGCGCCCTAGACGCTGGCAGCGTGATGAAGGAGGCCGTGTGAAACAGAGGGAAAAGCTGAGATACGGAGGACCGGGTGGAACAGTGGACAGTCTGAGGTCCAGAGTTCAGTGGAGGCGGTATGATATGAGCCCCGGTGGGCCTCACTTTGCAGGTGCTGAGAGTCTGATTCCTTCCTTCACAGATGGAAAAAGAAATGTTTTCTTAGTTCCCTGCCCAGTGGGCACGCGCTCAGGTAACCAGTGCTTCCCCTTAATGAGGGATTTGCACGAGAGGGAACATCCGGGGACCTTGTGTGACCCAAGAAGTGATCCCCGACTGCTTTCTTTCCTTCCCTACCACTGCCAGCAGAAGCTGAGCAAGGAAGGGAACGTTCCTTCACAGTTGAGAAGAGTCAGCTCGTTCTGGTAGGTAAGACAAGTGTGTATGTCTGGCCCATGGTTGTGAAGGTGGAACCTCTCTTATGTCTGGGTAGACCAAGGAAAGGGGAGGGGAGAGAAACAAGAAAGACAGAGTTCTATAACTCCTGGAACCCACCACTCAGTGATCTGCTTCCTGCAGTGACACGTCACCTCTTGAGGTGTCCACAGGCTCCCCAAACAGTTCTACCATATGGGGACCTGATGAGACAAACCATCCCACAGGGAACATTTTGAGGTCAAACCAGTATACTCACAGGCTTGTGGCCATGTCATCATGCACAATGCATCCCCGTGAGTCCCAAAAGCCGCCAGAGCCATCCACAGTCCAACACTGTTCAAGAGCCCGAATGTCTTTTCTGAGACTCAGAGCAATCCCTTAGCAGTGAGCCTCTGGGAAATCAAAATGCATGTTACACACCTCACATATCCAGTGGTGTGGAGAAATGTTTCCATTACAAAAGGGAAGGACGGGGGTGTATGAGACGGGGCTGGAACGAGACGGGAACTCAGTAGAGAAAATGCCAACCCCTGAAGCTGCATCTTTGGCATCTGGAGCTCGTGAGGACACGCCCTGCGCTGTCATGGGCCCGCCTAAGGCCATCCTTCTCTGTTGCCTATGACATCTGTGTCCTTGTTTGTAGCTTTCCTAGGTGAGCAGGCCATGTGTAAGGCATCTCTACTATCCCAGGGTCTCCCCTGCAACTTAAGACTTCGCATTACAGCTCCACACGCGGTTCCCTGGAGCTCCTTCCAGGGTTGCTGTACATTCAGTAGCTTTCCCAGAGCCTCCATACAGGCTTCCTTCTTGTGCCTTACATGATGCCTGTGAAGAAAGCACCACAGACAGGGTGCCAGGTTCTGAGGGAAGTCTCAGGAGGTCTTAGTCCATGGCTACAGCGGCCTCTGTGTGTTTTCTTGGCAGAGCCTGGGGGTGGGTGGGGGAAATCTTCCCAAGAAGCCATTTTCCTACAGGGTACCCTGAATGTTCTGTCTTTTCTATTGTTTTTTCTAATGGATTTTCATATATATACCCTAAAGCTCTTCCGTTAAGGAGGGGCCTGCCTTCAAACACCTTACCTATTGTCACAGTACAAAGTCTAGGTTTCTCTTAATTGTGTCATCTCTTTAACAATTATAGATGTTTTCTTTGTCCTCACTGCCTTGTCCAGAAACTTTAAACTCTTCACTTTTTTCGCCAAATAACACATTCTTTTGAATTTTCACCGCCAATCTCACTAAACGCACCGAGCAAGAACCGTGCCACCGCCGGAATAGTTTGCTGTTTTGAATTTTCTCCCCCTTTGATGCCCTCAGATTTGTAAACCACGAACAGGACACAGCTAGATTCTTCGCCAGAATGACAGGAATGCCCTTTAACCCAGTTCCCAGTAGAGCCTGCCCCCTTCTGAGACCTCATGACCCCCATTGACGCCTGCCTGGTCTGGACTCCCACCAAAAAAGCCCATTCAGCTCTTGCAGCCTCTGGGTCTTCACTAGCGCACAATGCTTCCCTATTGTTCTTGCAAACCAGTGCAGAAGTCCTAAGACCGAGGTCATGTCTGTTGCCTAAATGGCCCCACAACGAGGGCCGGTCTTCTCACATCGGTTACTTAACACTGTGATAGAACACCTCAAGGAAGCATTTATTTTGTCTCAGAATATGTGTGTACATGCAGGCCCTTATGGTGGGGAAAGGAGTCTCTGTGTGAGTGACCTATGGCCGTGGTGGTGGTGGTGGGGCTTGCTCACATCCAAGTGACATAGAGAGCAGAGATGGAGAGCAGGCTGGTAGGAATCCCTAAGACCCCTGCCTGAGTGACTCCCTCCTCCAGCTAGGCCCTACCTCCTAAACATTCCACAGCCCCCCTGCCCCCAACAGCTCCTCCCCCTGGGAACATAGGAGCCCAGGACTGCAGTGGGGACAGTTTAAACTGAAACTGGAGCAGTAAGGCAGACACTGTTCTGAGCTCTTTCGTACCATGGCATCCACAGCTGTTATCTTAGAGAACTTACATCTGGAGGGGGACACACACACACACACACACACACACACACACACACACACACACGGAGCCCTGTTCATCAGAGTCTCCCCCCTGCAGCAACAACCAAGCCCCGGGGGCCTAGTTAACTGCAGGCTTAAAATGGAACAGGAGCTCCTCCAATTATATTACCCATAAAAATACAGTTTCCAAAAATAGCTGATTACTTTTGTACCTGTAAAGCCAGGCTGGTGTGACTGTGTGCCTTTGTGCTGGTGAATGAATCTGATAGTCCTCAGCGGCTGGCCTGAAGTCTCAGAAGTCTCTTCTTACTGTTACTGTGGAGGGCCAGCACTCTCCCAAGAGGTCAGAGATGCAGAGAAGGGAAGAGTTTAGCATGGGTCCCAGCTCCTCCCCCACATCATGCTGTGAGAAGAAGTGATTTCTGGGCCCTTGGGAGGACTGCTGGAGGAAGCCTTCAAGTTTTCAAAGCCCTTCCTTGGTGGCATGCCACCTTTGCTTCAAGCCTTTCTTCTCTCTCTCTCTCTCTCTCTCTCTCTCTCTCTCTCTCTCTCAGAGAGAGATTTATTTATTTTATGTATTATTACCCTGACTTCATGCACACCAGAAGAGGGCATTGGATCCCATTACAGATGGTTGTGAGCCACCATGTGGTTGCTGAGATTTGAACTCAGGACTTCTGGAAGAGCAGCCTGTGCTCTTAACCACTGAGCCATCTCTCCAGCCCCTACTTCAACCCTATCATGAGTGTGGCTCATTCTCACTAACTGTCTCCTTGAGGCTCCCATGGGTCAGGCGGCTCCGGTGGAGGGATGGGACTCACTCTTGAGTTGAATTCTTACAGAGTGCACACACAAGGGGAGCTCTAGGAGATGTTTACAGAGAAAGCCAGACTTGAAATGCTTGGAGCTGTCTGGTGGGAGACGCGCATTGTCATCTAGTGCCTGATCACCGAAGGGAGTGGGGTGCAGCTGGGAACATTACAAAAGGAAGACTGTGTCTTCTTTTTGAGTTAGGAGTTTAGCATTAACAGAACTGGGGTGGGGAGGCGCATGGGGGCATCTCAAAGCCACTCTGAGCTCTGGCTTGAGCAAGGAGGAGAGAAGAAGGCAGATTGCAGGATAGAAATTTCGGTTCACAGCCAAGCTCTTTTCAATGTCCGTTTTCTCAGCTGTGGGTGGAGGGCACCGACCCCCCACTGTCCCCTCCATCCCTCAAGTGGCTCGGAGGCTCGAATTCTCCCCTGTACTCTCCAGGAGACAGGATGGACTCAGGGATTATCAGCCCAAGAAGAGATACTGTGCTCCCTGCCCGACCTGCAGACATCTGCATGTAGGAGAGAGGTAATATGGGGGAGTCACAAGCTGCCGGCCTCAGAAGTGGAGTAACTGTGACAAAGAGGCTTTGGGGGACAGCTAAGACCCCTCCCCAAAGGCCCAAGAGGACTCAGTAATCTATTTGAACTAGAAACAAGGTCCCTGTTGGAGTCGATGCCACGTTAGACTCTAAACTCAGATTCCCAGAAAGAGTCCCAAATGGCAGCTGCATGTGTGTCTTCCTCAGCCATGTTCACAGAGGTGACGTGGAAATCTCGCTGTCTCCCTGTAACAGGCACACGGCTCCTCTGTCCTGTGACTGTCACATGAACAGCTTACGTGAAGGAACCGAGCATGTGTGGGTCATGCAACCCTCTGGAACCGAAGCATCCCAGGTCTATGATGCAACGATGGGAGACAACCACACTGTGTCTTCCTGAGAGTCTGCTCCACCTCCAGCCTCAGGTGGCACAGAGACTCTTTCAACCATGTGTCTTGAGGCCACGGCGCTTCCTCGTTGGGAGGAGTGCTTCCTTTCTGTTGCTCTGTGCTTGACAACTTCAAGCTCAGCTCCGTTTAAATATCCCAGGAGAATTCTGAAATATGGGGCACACGGTGACCCAAGTAGTCAGGTCAGAGGCCTGGGAACACAAGTCCCAGGCCATCTTCGCAAGTCACCACTGACAGAAGTGTCTCAAAAGTCACGTTAGCGGGGCCAAGACACCTCCAACCACCCTTGAGAGGGACCTCAAAGGTAAGACAATACCAGCCACCATCCATGCTAGCAGGGGGAGGATGGCATATCCCAGGGAAATGGCGGGAGGCCAGCAGAGCCAACCTGAGGCCAGCAGGACCTTGTAGCTGGAAACCCGTGCCCTGTGGCCAGCTCAGCTTCTAGCTGGTGGAGGACGCTCTCCAGCCAGCACCAGCAGAGTCGCCACAGTCCCTTTCTCCTGTCGCAGGAGAAAATGCCACTCATTTTCAATACATCCTCGTTTCTGGAAGACGTCATCAGCTACCTCTGTCGAGCTTCCTGTTGTTGCATGACGGCTCAACCTCCCAGCCCTGTTCATCCTGAAGCCACAGACGCCCGCTCTCCTGGTGTGTTTCTACTGGTGCGGATGAACTGTAACCAAAAGCAACTTGGGTAGGGAAAGGCTTGCTGCAGTTTATAGTTGTAGTTCGTCGTGAAGGGAAGTCAGGGCAGGAACCTAAGGCAGGAACTGAAGCAGAGGTCAGGGAGGCGCTACCCAAAGTGTGTGGGGCCCTTCTGCACCAATCATCAATCAAGAAAATGCCCCCAGAGATTTGACTACAGGCCAACTGGTGGAGTCCTTTTGTCAGCCGTGGTTCCCTCTTCCATGATGACTCCAGACTGCGTCACGTTGACAAGGTCCTAACCAGTGTATCCAATACTGTTGGTATTCTGTCCAAGCTCCACCCGACAGTCACCTGGCAAACACACACCTGCGGCTCAGAGGTCCTGGAGTGACTTCTGCTCAATGGAAGCCATGCAAATCCCACCTCCTTGTGTCATTTCAAACCACGGTTGTGGCAGCTCGTTATCGCAGTCCTCGGGAGGGAGGAGATTTGGGGGAGAATGAAGCCAAGCAATCTCCCGCAAATCAGGGAGGGAACGGGCACTCCACAGGGCTCTGCCATTTTTTAATGAGTGAATCTCAAGAGCTTATTTAATGAATCATCCAGCAACGGTTTTCAGTTTGCAGCGAACCTGTTCAGGACAAGAAGCATCAAAAAGCTTCCAGCAGATGGAGATTTCCACATGGTCCATAACCCCGAGAGACTATAAGGATCAGCACCATTCACCACGGGGCTATCTGAAATCCCAGTTCCGTGAAAACCAGAAGACACAATCTCCTGTGGATGCTCCAACATGTACTTAAAGAAACGGGTTGGCGGGTGAGGGGGATGGCTCCATCAGTAAGGTGCTGGCCTTGAAAGCAAGAGGACCCGAGTTCAATCCCCTCAACTCATGATAAAATGCTGAGTGCGTAGGCTGGAGAGACGGCTTCGGGGTGGCAGAACTGGGTGCTCGTCTAGAGAACCTGGACTCAGTTTCCAGCACCCATGTGGCAGCTTCCAGCAGTCTGTAATTCCAGTTCCAGGGGACCTAACTCCCTCACTCTGGTCTCTGCAGGTACTGCATACACATGGTACACAGACATACATGCAGACAAAATACCCATACCCATAAGAATAAGTAAGTCAGTCAGTGCTGGGTGTATCTGGGCATGCTTGAAATTTCAGTGCTGGGGAAGAAGAGACAGGCAGATCTCTGGGCTCAATTGGCAAGCCCCAGACGACTCAAGGGTCTTGTCTCTAAGGAAGCGGATGGTGTTCCAGAGGATGAAATTCCTGAGTTTGTCCACTGGCCTCCACATGCACTGGAACATAGACAGACAGACAGATGCACACACATATACACACAGAGGGGGGAGAGGGACACACACATATACACATACACACATATACACACAGGGGGAAGAGGACACACATGGAGAGAACTTGTTATCGATAAGTAAGAGCCAGCAATCACAACGGTACACGCCTGTGCAGAAGGCTCAGTGGCCTGTTCTCTGTCAGTACGTGTTTTCATTTAGATCAGGTCTTCCCAGCCACTTCACCCATTACAACTCTCAGCTTCCGTGTGCACACAACAGAAGGAGCAGAGCAGCCGGGCACGGTGGCGCCCTCAGCAAAAGGACTCCAAGAACAGCGGAACAGTAGAGGGATCAGCTCCGAGCCGTTCCGTCAGCACCCTCAGACGCAGTCGGTCCTGCTAGAGAGTCCTGGTTTTAATATTTAATCGTGGCTTCAGGATGAATCTTTGAGCATAGGGGATCTGGTGACGGCGTGAGCACGGATCAGACTTTGAAGGGAGCTCCACAGAGGACAAGGACACCGCGGGATGGGTGCACAGCCTAGTGGCAAAACTCCTGCCGAGACTGGAAGTCCGAGGATGACAACTTGCTTGGGCACCAAGTGAATGAAACTTGGACTCTCATAAACAAGATTATGTGTGATTATGTGAGAGAGGTTAGAGTCACCAAAACTTAAAACCAGACATACACGCTTGCACGCACGCACGCGCGCGCGTGCGCGCGCGCGCACGCACACACACACACACACACACACACACACACACACACACACATATATGGGGGCTTCTAGAGAAATAGAAGAGAGAACGAGATTTTGATGGATTTGATCCCATGGTCCCAGAGGTCAGGTAGCTTCCCAGTCTGCTGCGGCCTGCAGGGTGAGCTCTGAGAAGGGAGGCCTGAGCACGGGCTGGGGGGTGGCAATATCGTTGCCTTCCAAGAGCAGAGAGAGTGAACTGAGCTGTCCTGCCCAGGCTGTGAGTCAGGACAAGGGAGCAATTTCAACATCCTTTCGCATTCGGTTGAGGCCCTCTGTGGCTGGTTAACATCCCTGGGAATCGCTGTCTCTATTAATTAGCTCATTCACCCAAATGCTGTCACCTCTGGACACACTGTCTCAGAGACCCAGGAACCATAAGTCTGGGCACACTGCAGCCTAGCCAGGTGAATACATAGAATACACACACACACACACACACACACACACCACACACACACACACACACACACACACACACACACGGGGGGGGGGGAGAGAGAGAGAGAGAGAGAGAGAGAGAGAGAGAGAGAGAGAGAGATTGAACCACATACATCTGTGATGAAGGCGAGCATACGTAGCACAGCAGCACACAGTTCCCCTTTATCGCCTGTCACAAGTTTAATCTTACGAACATCTGAGTTCTGGAAAGCAACCCAAATGTCCCATCATGCTATTGACGGCACATTATAACAACATTTTGAAATCTTTGCTCGGAGTGTTAACTAAATGGTGCCTTGAAGAACTTCATCTTTGAAGGCTTCAGCTAATGCAAGGATGAGACACAAAGCCGGACGCGGACCTGTAGACCACGCAGGGAATGAAGAGCCGGGGACTCTGGCTCCTTGAAGCAGCTACTGCTGCTCCAGTTCCCCAGCCCACAGAAGTCCTACAGCAGAGCCCTGGTTACTTTTATAACTATTCAAAATACTGGGAAGAAACCAACTCAGGAAGAAAATGGAAAAGATGTAATTCCTCCCAAATAGGAAAGTGCCCTAGAAACTTGAAATTCCTGGGGGAATATATTATTTAACGTTCCTTTGTAAGTTTTTTCCCTCTACGGCAAAGAAAATTGGATTTATGGCTGATTCAAGTATCAGAGTTAGCAACTGATATTTTTTAAGCAACTATGGTTAATATGTTAAGTAGGGGAAATATAGAAAATAGAATCTTAAGGATCTCAAAAGACAAAAATCTCTAAAAGTCATATAGAGCTCCGAGAACTAAAACCCACAATATCTGAATCTAATTCATTCAGTGAATTTAAAAATAAACAGAAAGCTGTGGCACAAGAGTTTGTAACCTGAGAGAGGAGAGGAGAAGAGAGGAGAGGGGAAGAGGGAGGGAAAGGGAGAGGGAGGGGAGACTGAGAGAGGGAGAGGAAGAGGGAGAGGGAGAGGGAGAAGGAGAGGGGAAAGAAGCAGAGAAGCAAAAGTGCTGGGTTATATCCGTGTCCTAAGACCACAGGACCATGATGGATGCTTTGAAGAATGAGGTTGGAGAGGACTCTGCCAACCTAAAAGTGTGTACGAAGAAAACACGTAGGTAAAACCAGAAAGAAGCAGGGGGATGTCTCGGCGAGTGAAGGTGGCTGCTGCCAAGCCTCACAGCCTGAGTTCGAGCCCCAGGACCCGCAGATAGGAGGGGAGAACTTAGTGCCGAAATGTGTCCTCTGACCTCTGCATATATCCTGTGGTGCACTTTTGGTGTCACACACACACACACACACACACACACACACACAGACACACGAGTAAACGTAGTTTTAAAGTGTTTTTGTTTCATTTAGTTTAGGCAAAAGTGCCTGTGTTCAGAGAAGTGAAAACATGGGACTTTGTTTGAAAACTCAGTTCAAGAAACAGTAAAACACAAAAACCTGGTTCCTCGGGCTGAAGAAGGGGTGAGTGTAAAGATTCAGTATAAAGGATGCTAACATGCCAGCAGCAACAAGGAGCCTGTGCTTCAGGCTTGAGAACCTCCCAACAACAAAGTAACAGACACTTGCCTGAAGAGGATTTGCCTGTGTACCTCCTACTGACAACAAAGTAACAGACACTGATCTGCAGAAGGTTTGCCAGGGACACATCTGTGCAGGGTGAGGGAGGGAGGCAGAGCAGGTGAATATTGCTTTGAACCGTGGTGCTGGCAAGGAAAGGGGCGAGGGTGGGGCGGGAGAGCCTAGACTGCACAGCAACGAGATCATCTTGACTCGTCTCCTTCAGGCTACAGGGAGCCTTGCCTTAAGATCACCTTTCAAGGGACTTCTGTGGGGCAGGAATAGGCTAATTGTGTCCTCCTTCCATGCTCTTCCTTGGCTGGAGCATCCTGTGACAGGGACTGTGGCCTTAGCATGATGCTGTAGAGGATCTGCTAGTGCAATGGTGGAGGCTGCCCTCCACCCCAACTCTCCTTCCAGCATGTCCTCATGATTCTTCCGGGCACTTTCATAGCCAGCATCGCTCTGTGTGTGTTAACACTGCTGTTAAAAAGCTGATACACTACATCAAGAGGATACTTGGAAGGGTCTTTGGGCAGCCTGTAAGAGAAAAGTGTAAAAATTATGTTTAGAATAACTTTAAAATCGCTTCTTGGCCTTTTGGCTAAGATCAAGTGTAGAATAACTTTTAAAAGCATTTGAATCTGGGTGTGGTAGTATAAGCCTGTAACCCTACAAATCAGGTACCTGAAAGGTAAACAAGTTTAAGATCCTCCTGGGCTAGGAGGTTAATCATTCTTTGTCTCTCTGTCTCAGTCTCAGTCTCAGTCTCAGTCTCAGTCTCAGTCTCAGTCTCAGTCTGTCTGTCTGTCCCCCCCCTCTCACACACACATACATACACTTGATGCATAAAAAAGGAGAGGAGAAAATGGTTGGGACAAAAATAAAATAAATAGTGAGATTTTATAGTAATTATATTAAATGTAAATGGCACAAATTCAAAGGAAGAACAGATCATAGTGCATAGATGAAATCTCTCTTGTGTATAAGACTTAAATTTGAGATTTTTGTGGCTTTCCTTTGGTATATCTTAGTTTGTGGGGGAAATCTCTTAAGAGCACCTATTTTTAATGGGATAAATTTATACTCTGTACCAGAAAGGAATTAAATTGAGAAGTCTTACAATTTTGCAGAAACTAAATATGGTAAAACGTTCAGAAGAACCATAAATATAGTTCATTTGACACATTTTATCTTATGTTTGCAGAAGGAATGTACTCTCAATGAAGGCATAAAGATGGTTTCCATGGAGACACTTGGTCTGAGAGGTTTACACATTGATATATAAAAAAGCAGAGTGAAGACTGTCCTCTACTTTGTAGACATGGAACTCAGAGACCCCCTCAACATAATCATGACCATGAAAGAGCCTACACTTTAAAAGGTACTGATGGCACAATGAAAAGATAAGGAGAGTGCAGTTTTAGGAAGAGATAAAAATGGTAAATATTAAAAAGATAAGTATTTGGTTACACAGTGAATCCGTTTAAAAAAATCAACAAACAACAACAAACACATAATAGTGATGCATGCTTTTTATTCCAAAACATGAGAAGTAAACACAGATGAATCTCTATGAGTTTGAGGCAGCCTGGTCTAATAGTGAATAGTGAATTAATTAATTAATTAATTAATTAATTAAAAGATACCCTTCATGAAAAAAATTAGAATGGGGTTAGAGAGATGGTTAAGCAGTTGAGAGTGATTGTTGTCACTCCCCATTGCTCTGTTGAATGAAGGGTCTCTAACGTGCAGAACAGAACCGTTACTGAGCAGTCAGATTGATTAGCTGCATAATTGATTAGAACCACACCACCACTAAGCACAGTGAGTGAGCACTGTCCCATCAGTAGCTTCCATAAGCCATCCTACAGAAGCTGTGATTGTCTGGCCTGGGGAGCATTTCCCTCATAGGCACTGCCATTAGCCATCCCGGGTTCATAGATTCAGTGAGAATGGTACTGCCAACAGTTGCCCAAATCAAAACTGTGACAACATGAGATGCTTGATGTCCCAAATGTATTTGTTACTCTGCCAGCAAGACTCAGATACAGACGCAGAGGGGCCCACTCACAGAGGTATGGAGTGGGAACCAGGAACTGGTGGGATTTCTCAGATGCTGTGGCTTTAGTGTTCAGGGCTCAGACTCACCAAGGAGCTCAGTACTCCAGGCCTCTCCTTGTCACAAGAGGGACTGCAGTTGCATCATGAAGAGGAGGCCACCATAGACCCTAAGACAAAGCTGCAGACTTGGATCTAGGTACTTCTCCATAACCAAGTGGCTCCTGGGGCCAGGGCTAGCTTCTCCTTACTTTCCTGCCCCACGAGGATAGGCTCAGGTCTCCTGAATGACCAAGATGGAGAAAGAGAATTGCCCTCCTTAGGGTTTCTACACCAGGGAGATCTAAGTCCACCTCCAGTATGTTGGAGCACTGCCACTTAGATGCTCTACTCCTCCTGGTACTTTCCTAGAGAATGAGGCTCGTTCTAGAAGGTGAGTTAGGGAGGTTCTGCTTACCCCAGTCAGGGTCCCCATCTTCCCAAAGAGGCCTGGGCATTAGACGCATATCCCTGATCTAATCCGAGGCCAAGTTGGACTTGACTTCCAGCTCATCTGGACTGTTGGGTCTCCTCAAGGCAGCCTGGCTAGCATGTCCAGACACACAAATCATAAAATAAACCACCCACATGCCCAGGCTCACCAGGATTGTTCCTTAGATAGGCCGCTCCTCAGGAACAGGATGAGTTCTCTGGCCTGCCATGGGATTACACTTGTGGTCAGAGTTGTCTAGAGTAAGGTAGGCAGCCCTAACCCCGCAGCTCCTGAAGGATCCCTGTGGCATGCACACCCTGACCCTCAGGCGCCACCACCGGGCTATCTGGAGTCAGGTCTTAATGTGGTTACCACATCTTCCTCCAGACCATATTTTTAATGAGGAATTTCCTGGAATATCTGCAGTTAAATGACCACAGCCCTAAAACAACTCTTGACCTCTCCTAAATGTTTTTAAATAAACTCCTTCAGTAAAATTTAATGTCTACACAGAATATCGCCAAAAGATCAGAGTGTGTTACAAGAGGTACTGAAGCTGCGTCATAAGGAGGCCACCATAGACCTCACTGGGTGTGTGTAGGGTAACCAGCTCCAATAAAGAGACTTTGCTGGGTACCCGTGGTCTTGGGTGCTTTAGAAGAACTGTCCCTGGCTCAGAAACTCCCTGTGAGCACTTTCTGAGCAAAACACCATAGTGTCCACAGCCTGTGTGAGAGCTGCCCTCCTGAGCATAACCTGCTGTTATGTTATGTCAGTGGTCTAACCTGCTGTTGTAGCTTGGGACCTGGATGCTACCACAAAGCCATCCTGCTGAAGAACCATTGATGGCATCCCTATGTGTTGCTCTGCTGGGTGGGACACTGGGAGGAAGTCATTGTA
This sequence comes from Apodemus agrarius, assembly GCA_964023405.1. Classification (NCBI taxonomy): domain Eukaryota; kingdom Metazoa; phylum Chordata; class Mammalia; order Rodentia; family Muridae; genus Apodemus; species Apodemus agrarius. The sequence continues at coordinate 92,080,789 of OZ030014.1, forward strand.
GAAGGGCCCTGAAGAACTTGTCACTGCAGTCCCGGCTCGAGCGAAAGCATTTGTACCTGAGGCCGCAGTTCAGTGAACGGTGAGAGTGGGTTTTCTTCTCTCTACCTCTCCAGCACAGAAAGGCATCCATTTGCATTTTCTAGTGAGCCATTAGGTTGGCTGGACCCTTTTGTTCAAGTCATGTGCTCCTTCCCACCCCGTGGAGGGAAGGGTCTAATCCAGGGCTTTCTGCAGGCTAGACCAGTGCTCCTCGATGCACCCCAGGCTTTTCGGTCATTTTTGTCACCAAGGGCATGAATTCTGCATCAACCCCATGAGAATCAATAGCTACCCAGATGATAAGTACTTCCCTCGTTCTGGAATTTGTATGTCTCTTGTTTTCTTTCTATTTTTTGCTTCATGTGTTTTTTTTTTTTCCATCTTGTCTTTCTTTGCCTTAGTACCTGGCTTCTTCTTTGTCAGGAATATTTTTTTTATTTTCTATATTCTTTGTTTACATTCCAAATGATTTTCCTTTTCCTGGTTCCTCCCTCCCAATAAGTCCCATAAGCCCTCTTCCCTCCACCCGTTCTCCAATCAACCCCCTCCTACTTCTCTGTCTTGGTAATCCCCTACAATGCTGCATCGAGCTTTTCCAAGGCCAGGGCCCTCTCCTTCCTTCTTCTTGGGAATGATTTGATATGTGAGTTGTGTCTTGGGTATTCAGAGCTTCTGGGCTAATATCCACTTATCAGTGACTGCATTCCATGTGTGTTCTTTTGTGATTGAGTTACCTCACTTAGGATGATATTTTCCAGATCCAACCATTTGCCTAAGAATTTCATGAATTCATTGTTTTTAATTGCTGAGTAGTATTCCATTGTGTAAATATACCACATTTTCTGTGTCCATTCCTTCACGGAGGGACATCTGGGTTCTTTCCAGCTTCTGACTATTATAAATAAGGCTGCTATGAACATAGTGGAGCATGTGTCCTTATTGCATGCCGGGGAATCCTCTGGGTATATGCCCAGGAGTCATATAGCAGGGTCCTACAGAAGTGTCATGCCCAGTTTTCTGAGGAACCTCCAGACTGATTTCCAGAGTGGTTGTACCAGCTTGCATTCCCACCAGCAGTGGAGGAGTGTTCCTCTTTCTCCACATCCTTGCCAACACCTGCTATATCCCAAGTTTTTAATCTTAGCCATTTTGACTGGTATGAGGTGAAATCTCAGGGTTGTTTTGATTTGCAGTTCCCTAATGACTAATGATGCTGAAGCAATCCCACTAAAATCAGGAACTAGACAAGGCTGCCCCCTCTCTCCATATCTTTTCAATATAGTACTTGAAGTTCTAGCTAGAGCAATTAGACAACATTAGGAGGTCAAAGGGATACAAATTGGAAAGGAAGAAATCAAACTATCACTATTTGCAGATGATATGACAGTATACTTAAGTGACCCAAAAAAACTCCACCAGAGAACTCCCACAGCTGATAAAAAGCTTCAGCAAAGTCGCTGGTTATAAAATCAACTCAAGCAAATCAGTAGCCTTCCTATACGCAAAGGATAAACAGGCTGAGAAAGAACTTAGGGAAATGACACCCTTCACAATAGCCACAAACAATATAAAGTATCATGGGGTGACTCTAACCAAACAAGTGAAAGATCTGTATGAGAAGAACTTCAGGTCTCTGAAGAAGGAAATCGAAGAAGACCTCAGAAAATGGAAAAATCTCCCATGCTCATGGATTGGCAGGATTAATATAGTAAAAATGGCCATCTTGCCAAAAGCAATATACAGATTCAATGCAATTCCCATCAAAATCCCAACTCAGTTCTTCATAGAGTTAGAAAGAGCAATTCTCAAATTCATCTGGAATAACAAAAAACCCAGGATATCTAAAACTATTTTCAACAGTAAAAGAACTTCTGGGGGAATCAGTACCCCGGACCTCAAGCAGTATTACAGAGCAATAGCATTAAAAACTGCATGGTATTGGTACAGTGACAGACAGGTAGATCAATGGAATAAGATTGAAGATCCAGAAATAAGCCCACACACCTATGGTCACTTGATCTTTGACAAAGGAGCTGAAACCATCCAGTGGAAAAAAGATAGCCTTTTCAACAAATGGTTCTGGCTCAACTGGGGGTCAGCATGCAGAAGAATGTGAATTGATCCATTCTAATCTCCTTGTACTAAGCTCAACTCCAAGTGGATCAAGGGCCTCCACATAAAACCAGAAACACTGAAACTAATAGAAAAGAAACTGGGGAAGACCCTTGAGGACATGGGCACAGGGGAAACGTTCCTAAACAGAACACCAATAGCTTATGCTCTAAGATCAAGAACTGACAAATGGGACCACATAAAGTTACAAAGCTTCTGTAAGGTAAAGGACACTGTCAATTGGACAAAATGGCAACCAACAAATTGGGAAAAGATCTTCACAAACCCTACATCCGACAGAGGGCTAATATCCAATATATACAAAGAACGCAAGAAGTTAGACTCCAGAGAGCCAAACAACCCTATTGATAATGGGGTACAGAGCTAAACAAAGAATTTTCACCTGAAGAATTTCAAATGGCTGAAAAGCACCTGGCTTCTTCTTTACATTCTGTTTTCCTTCGTATCAGCTCCCTAACCCCATATTCCTTTAATTTCTTTAGGGAGTGCTCCAAGATGGGAGAGATGCACTCTTCAGTGATAGAATTCTGAAAGAAAAACTGTGAAATAAAATACACATCTATATAGCATGCAATTATTATATACAATAGAACGCTTCAATGTTTCTCTTGTGTAAGTATAGTTTTATATATACTAAAAATAAATAGGGTTGTGTGTGGAAAGATGGCTCCTTGGGTAAGCCCGCATACTGTGCAAGCACGCGCCTGGATTCAGAATCTGAGCACCCAAGTAGAAAGCGGGGCGTGGCCATGGAGGTCACAGAGACCTGCTGGCCAGCTGGCCCAGCTAGAAGAAGGAAAGCTGGAGGTTAAGTGGGCCCCTGTCCTCAGCGTCTAAGGAAGACATCAGCAGAGGAGGACACTCAAAGTTATCTTCTGACCTCTGTATTCCAGTGCATAAGTACAAACAGCTACACAAACCTATGCACACATACCAGCACAATACATACAGTACACACACACACACACACACACACACACACACACAGCCACTCAAGCCACTCAAAGGTTTGTATAGCTCTATTTCCTCCATTCTGTGGCTGCTTCCTCTTTTAGTTTGAGTATTTGAAGCATTCTGTGTCCCTCCAGAGCGACCTGGGCCCTTGTCACTTCCTCATTCTAAGCTCCACCATGGATCGTTTCTCCCCTGCGGGAGACTTCTCTTGCGCATTACCGTTACTTCACGTGTTGTGGTTGCAAATTTCCTCAAACTTTAATTGAACAAAACCTCCTGGTTTACCTTGGTTTTCAGATGATGTTGTCACGGGCATAGAATTCTAAGTTTGTAATTATTTTTCTTAGCACGTGAGTGACCACATTCCCTTACTGTCCTCTGGTTTCTACTTTTTCTGCTGAGAAAGCAACAGTCACGTTCATTTGTTTTTTTAAAAAAGTAATATTCCCTCCTCCCCTCTCCTCTCCTCCTCTCCTCTCCTCTCCTCTCCTCTTCTCTCCTCTCCTCTCCTCTCCTCTGCTCTCCTCTCCTCTCCTCTCCTCTCTTCCAAATTTCTCCCCAACTCTTAGCTTGTATGTGTACAATATACCATCTCAGATGTTGGCACCCAATTCAGCCATCTCCACCCCAATTCAGCCAACCCCCTGCCTCTGCATGTTCCCCTAGCACCCGCTGCTCCTGTCTTCTTCAGCTTTGACTCCACCAGGACCCTCATGAGTGGACTCAGTGTTTGTCTTTCTGTGCCTGTGTTCTTGGGGCCCACCGGTGCTTTAGCACATCTCAGAATGTCCCCTGTCCCTCCCAAGGCTGCCCTACAGCTCACTGTATGAATGGACCACGATTTGGTTGTCTACTCCCCTCCCCCACCGGATATTTGAAATAACTCCACCATCGAGCTGCTGTACACAATGTTGCTGGAAACATCAGTGTGTGTAGATCTTCTTGGGACGATTTCCCCCATTGTTTCGGAGGATACACATGAAGACAGAATTTCAGGATTACATGGAAAACCCACTTTTAGTTTCTTGTTCCTAGCAGCTGTATACCATTGTATACCATTGTGTATTCCCGCCAACAGTGGAGAGAGCCATAGCTTGCCCGTGCTCTCGCTGTCACATACTCTTCACATTTGTCTCTCTATTGTGGCCATCTCGCTGGGTGAAGTTAAGGTGTGTGTGTGTGTGTGTGTGTGTGTGTGTGTGTGTTTGGTTTGGTTTGTTGTTTATTTTGTTTTTGCTTGGTAACTTCACTGTGGTATGTCTAGCTTTAGATTTCTTAAACTTGTTTTTCTTGAAGTCTATAAATTTTCTTGGTTTCATGCACATACTTGATTTTTGGTCTGCTTTGTTTTGGGTTTTGGGTTTTTGTTGTTGTTGTTGTTGTTGTTGTTGTTGTTTTATTTTTGTTTTTTGTCAACTTGACATAAGCTAGGGTCATCTAGGACAAGAAGACCTCAAGTGAGACAATTCCCCATCAGCCTGGCCTGTGGGCAAATCTGAGGGACATTTTCTTGATTAATTATGGATGTGGTAGGGCCCAGACCACTGGTCCGGTGCCTCTCCTGGGCACTGGGTGGTATAAGAAATCAGATGTAAGAAGCCACGGGTAATGAGCCAGTAAACAGCGCCCCCCTATGTCCTCTGCTTCAGTTCCTGCCTCCGAGTTCCCTCTTGACTCCCCTTCACGACAGTAAGGTGTAAGATGAAAGAAACTCTCCCCTCCCCATGTTGCTTTTGGTCATGATAGTTATCACAGCAGAAGAAAGTAAATGGGGACAGTGCATTTGGTGTTTGGCACGTTCTGGGCCAGTAAGCATTAATACTGCTTTGTTCTGTTTACTCTCCCTGCCCAACCTACTCCCCGGGGCCCGGATTGCATATATTCTGAACTTAATCTTTTGCTTTTATTTCCTCTGTGTGTGGTACAGCGGTGCTGGTGAGTGGCTGTATGCATGCCACAGTACACTTGAGAAGATCAGAGGACAACTTTGGGTAGCTGGTTCTCTCCTTCCACCATGTGGATCCCAGGAATTGGGTGTAGATCATCAAGCTTGGGGCAAGCCCCTTACCGTCTAAGCCACCTTGTCAGTACTGTGCTTTTTAAAAGCCGTCTGCCATGAAACTTTGTTATTACTCTATGCCCATTATCTATGTATTATCTGGTACCTACAGAGGTCAGAGGCCCTGGATCCCCTGGAACTGGAGTCCCGAGAGGCTGTGAGCCTCCCTGTAGGTGCTGGGAACTGAACCCAGGTCCCTCAGATAAGCAGCAAGTACTCTTGCCCGCTGAGCCGTTTCTTCAGCATCTCCTTCCAGAATCTTGATCCCTGGCTTTCTACTGGATAGTTGGCGCCCTTCAGCAATTTTAAGTGTGTTTATCAAAAGTCTTCAGCAATGGCTGTCGGGGACATTTATGGCTGAAGTTCACTTTCTGGGAACAGACTCTTCCTTTGGACTGTGCATTGCTGGCAAATCTGGTGCAGCCGAGAGACAATCATGAACTGCAGCCCTCTCCTTTCTTCCCAGCAATAACCAGTGCAAGCATCTCCTGATTACTCTCCAAGAGGCGACTCTATGCAAGGCAGGAGAGCAGAAGTAAAGAGGCAGTTAGCCTGCTCCCCATACTTCCAGACTGTCAGGGAGACACACATGGGCTCTGTGACCCTTGGAAGGTGACTGTAGATGAGTAACCCTGTCCTGCCCATGGAAGCCATGATGCAAGTGACAGCCAAGGGCTGGTGAGGCGAGTCAGTGGGTGCAAAGGTGTTTGCCACCAAGATGGACAACCTGTTTTCCACCCCCAGGACTAAAATGGCCACACGCACACGCACACGCACGCGTGCGCGCGCGCACACACACTTAGAACCACACTCATCAAGCATCAGGAGTGATACTGTTTGTGACTTCCTTTCTTTCTCTCTTCTTAACTCAAAACACAATGAGCGTCTTAGTCAGGGTTTCTATTCCTGCATAAACATCATGACCAAGAAGCAAGCTGGGGAGGAAAGGGTTTCTTCAGCTTACACTTCCACATTGCTGTTCATCACCAAAGTAAGTCAGGACTGGAACTCCAGCAGATCAGGAAGCAGGAGCTGATGCAGAGGCCGTGGAGTGATGTTTCTTACTGGTTTGCTTGCTCTGCCTTGCTCAGCTTGCTTTCTTATAGAACCCAAGACTACCAGCCCAGAGATGGTACCACCCACAATGAACCTTCCCTTTGGATCACTAATTGAGAAAACGCCTTTCCGCTGGATCTCATGGAGGCATTTCCTTAACAGAAGCTCCTTTCTCTGTGATAACTCCAGCTTGTGTCAAGTTGACACACAAAACCAGCCAGTACAATGATGAAAACATAAAGGGAATATTTGGATTTTTTTTCTCTCCCAAACTAGTTGCAAAGGAAAAAATTCTTACAGGGAAGCTGGCAGATCAAAAGAGACTTGAAGAGCGTCACCTGTCACATTAGGCACCCTGAGATTCTGAGTGAATCAGCACGCAGGAGACACTGAGGAACAGAACCAACCTGTGGCTGTCGACGTTAGGATTTGCGACTGTCTGAAAACCCATTATCATGTCTAAAAATATAAGTCCTTATTTTTAGACATACACATGGAAGCATTTGCAGTAGATGTCACACGATGACTTGGGTGTTTCTGAGGAATACAGAGGACGGAAGAATCGTGAGAGAGGTAGACATGGGGAGAGGAGAAGACTGGCCCTGGGTCAAGCTCTTCACTGGGGCCAGGATGCCTGCGGGTCTGTGATAGCATTCTGCACGCCCGAGATTCTATGTGACAAAGTGTTTCAGATACGCCCAGGACAAGCTCAGCCTTGCTTCTTTCTCTTCGTTCTTCAAGTTCCTAAATAGACAGGTGACTCCATCAGCTTCTGCCTCGAATCCCTGTGGTGAGTGCGGAGGCAGCCGGTGCTGTCTGAGAGGATCCAGTCCCTAATTTCCCACTAGAGAAAGACCCTCAGCGGAGGCCTGGTGCCCAGCACCTCTGAAGCCAAGCAAGAGGCCATATAAGCTTTGAATGTTTGGTCCGTGTCTTAATTTGGGTTTTACTGTTCTGAACAGACACCATGACCAAGGCAACTCTTGTGAGGAACATCATTTAACTGGGGCTGGCTCATAGGGTCAGAGGTTTAGTCCATTATCATGAAGGTGGGAGCAGGCAGATGTGGGGCTGGAGGAGCTGAGAGTTCTACCACTTGTTCTGAAGTCAGCTAGGAGAAGAGTGCTTCCCATGTGGTTAGGTGGAGGGTCTAATTGCCCACTCCCACAGTGACACACTTCCTCCAACAGGAACCTCCCCAGGCCTCCCCAGGCCACACCCACTCCAGTAAGGCCACACCTACTCCAACAAGACCATACCTACTCCAACAAGGCCACACCTCCTAGCAGTGCCACTCCCTGGGCCAAGCATATTCACACCACTACAGAGTCAGAGTTTTGGCCTGTTCTGGACTGACAGAGCTGCCTCCCAGCCCAGCTGGGGCTGACAGAGGATGAGGCATGGGGCACCAGCTTTGTCTAGAACTTGGGTTTTCACTGGGAAGTCGCTCTTAAGTGGAAGCCTAAGAGCTCTACCTCTTAGGTAGAGCCTCCCTAGCTGGCTGGATAGCACATTGTGCACCACTCTAGAGTCTCCTGGTTTGCTCTTCACTACCCCCTGCCGGCCCAGCCCAACACTGCACTGAATACCTGCAGGCCCCGTTCCTCATTCAGGAGATGAAGCTGGTCGGCAAGTTCATCTGCTTCATCCATGAGGTCAGCCAAGGCCAGGGCCGGAAGGCTGGGGCAGGGGCTGTCCCCGTGTAAGTCCACAGGACGGCTAGCTCACTTCCTTACTCCTATTAAAGTGATTACAGAGCCGGGCGTGGTGGCGCACGCCTGTAATCCCAGCACTTGGGAGGCAGAGGCAGGCAGATTTCTGAGTTCGAGGCCAGCCTGGTCTACAGAGTGAGTTCCAGGACAGCAAGGGCTACACAGAGAAACAAAAACAAAACCAAAAAAAAGTGATTACAGAGAGATCTAGAGAAGAAGCAAACCGTGAGAACCACGGACTCCTTCCGTTCAGGTTCAGGAGATCCCGAGTGGCCTTGGTCACCGTCCCGGCAGGAGAAGAACGGCGAGCCTTGGTGACTGAGACGTGATCTCTTTCTTCCCAATGGGATGGCTGAAGGATGATGGGGCTGTCTGTCCTGCTTTGGGTTAGAGGCCTTTATCTTCTGTAGACAAACCACAGAGGACCAGACAGACACTGGGCAGGTAGAACCCTTCCCAAGAAACGGAGTTCGGGGTGGCCAGGAATAGCCAAGAGGCACAGAAGCCGCCAGCCCCGTCTGAGGACGCGATGATTCTCAAGTGCCACCACCCAGACCATGCAGGGGGACGCTCACTTGTGTGTGTGTGTGTGTATGTGTGTGTGTGTGTGTGTGTGTGTGTGTGTTTCCGTGTAAGCATGTGGACGGGATGCTCACTGCTCACGACAGGATGGAGGCGATTTTAGGAAGCATCTGCTCCTGCTTCGTGCTCTCAGGAAATCTCAGGGGAACCCTGGAAAGAGACGGAGCGTGAGGGAGCGACGTAACAGACTAAGATGAAAACGGAATTGGCTGAGCCCTAGCTGGAGTTGGAGGAGACTGGGTGGGCGGGAGGAGGGGCAGGCCCCAGCCGTCGAGCTAGGATGCTGGGTTTGCCTGGAGACTCAATCTGCAGAGAGGTCCCTGGGGGATACAAGAGCAGCTGGCTCTTGCTTTAAAGACCTGTGAATCAAGCAGATACAGTATCTCTTCACCTAGTGTCCCCAGCCTGCTCTCTCTCTCTCCTTAACTCCTGTAACACAACTCTCAAAGCTGACTGCAGAGATCAGTAAGAAGGGTAGAGTTTAAAAACCGGATCCCATATCTACAGTCCACAAGCAAGCTGATCACACGTGATACTCATCCCCTTCCCCCACTGTCCTCACAGCCACCTGCTGACCCCCTCGATGTCCCCATAGCCTGTCTATGTTCCATCACCTTGCAAGTGGAAGCACACTCCGTGCTGACCCAGCATGCTCCTCTTCCCTGCGTTCACAGCTGCTGCCGTGCCCACAATCCCTCACCACTACCTCCCCCCACCCCACCCGGCAACCCCATCCCCTGCAAGGAGCACCTGCTCCCTGAGTGCTCCCTGATCTCTTTTTTTGTGTGTGATCACTCCAGACTCTTGCTAGGAGGCACGGTGCCCACAGTTAGATTTCTAGCTTTAGTTCGGCCTCATTGTCAGCCTCGAGGCACCTGTGTTCTCCACTCGGCCTCTGTGAGCAGGGGCACCAGGGGACCCCGCTGGCATCTCTCGGCAGTAGCTCCATGGTTGACGCAGATCCTCAGCAAGGTCCAGGAAGAATGCCCGCAGTCATTTCTGAGGTGCAGCTGCCACCGCACCTCACTCCAGAGTCTTCTGCATGTCTGAGTTCACTAGCCACAATTGTGCCGCTGCCCCCATTAAGCCAGAGTTCCTACAGGACAGGGCTCTAGCTTTCATGTCCGATGCCCCCGTATGCTGCTGGGTTTGAACGCTCAGTCCTCGGCTGGTGGCACTCTGTGTCTTTATGGAACCTCTAGAAGTTGAGGCTGTACTGGAGGGTGGTCATTGCTGGGGCTGCACTTTCAGACTGTATATCCTGGGCTATTCCCTGTGTGTCCTGTGCTTTCAGACTACTGATGCTATGTGACGTGTCAGCTTCACGAAACATGCAGCACACTGTGTGCAGGAGACAGGCGTGCCGCTCTCCGTGAGAGAGAAGACAGTTAATGATAGTTGAAGACAAAAAATAAAAATAAAAATAAAAAATAAAAAAATTAAGCTTTAACTCCTCCAGAGACAGGGATGGGCATTCCAAACTCGGTTGGACATAGTCACTCAAGTCTGAAGCCCTAGCAGTTCAGCCAGAGAGACAGATAACCAGAGCTCACTGGTCAGCCTGGCTAGCCAACCGGCCCGCGCTGGGTTCAGTGGGAAACCTTGTCTCAAAAGATAAGATGAGGGTGGTTGAGGAAGGCACCTAGCACTGATCTCTGGCCTCTACATGTGTACCCAGACACACAGACACACAGAGACACACACACATGTATGTGCATGCACACATGCACAAACACATGCACGCACATATGCTCATAAACACACAAACATACATGCATAATCATGCATGCACACATGCATTCGAATACACTCACACACATGCATGCACACCACGCGCGCGCGCGCGCGCGCGCGCGCGCGCACACACACACACACACACACACACACACACACAAGAACTAGCTGATACGGAGACACTACCTTCTCCTGAGAACCAACGTAGACCAACAAAGGCCACCCAAGTCACTTCTTATTTGAAATGTCCTCTCCACAGTGAAGGGAGGACACCCTCAGAGGAGAAACTAAGATGCTGCCAAGGCCACGTAGCCAGCAGGTAGCAGCAGCCTCACCTCCTATTTGTTGGAAGCAGCTACCCGGACTAGACAGAGGGAAGGGTCACCAGGAAGAGCCACAGGGACATTCTACCACAAAGGCTAGACTCCAGTGATGGCTGACTACTAGGTTCCTTCCAGTTCTCTATTTAGGGACCTCCTCCTTTTAGGTCTTAAGGAAACTTCTGTGCTCTTTTGAGCAAAGGGCTGGGCTCCTCACATACCCTCAGCTAGAGCCGGGTGTGGTTACATCTGGCATAGTCACCACCCCATCTCCAGATCTAGGCCTGCCACTCCCTCTTTTTAGCCTCAGTTTCCTCCTCTGTAAAACAGGGGGCTCTGTTTGGGGGGAAAAGAGGCTTGTTTATTTTACTGCTGACTTAAAATGAAGGACCAGTGCCTCCTTCAACCTTGGGGACAGTTGCTGGCAGGATTAGACACCCAGGAAGACAGAAGGGTGCCCAGGACACTGTCTGCTTGGTCTGTGGCATGCGAGCCTCCAGAGAACCTGCCTGTCCAGCCAAAGGGAGGCCTCCAGCAAGAATGCTCAGCAGCCGGGTGGACCACACCTCTGCGTGTGCACACACCCTCGTGGAGAATCCTTCTTGGCGTAGACGGACTCACAGGTGAGCGTAGACTCTGCGCTGCTTGCTGAAAGGCCCTGGTTTCGCTGGAGATGCTCAATTATCATTCAGGTCTCACAGGCTGCAGTGGCACAGCCTGCAGGGCCTCCTGTTGACTTGACAATGTGTTTGCTTCGTTGAAGCCTTTTTTGCCTATTAAGCCTCTTCCTCGGCCCAGCATCCAGAGCGCTGGCTCTGCAGCCCTTTGTTTTATTGCCACCCTGCTCTTTTGCTTAATGAGGGCACTGCGGCTTGCTAATAAGAAACACATTGATGCTCAGCTCCCCTGTGACCTTTTCCCAGGGGACCTATCTCTAAGCCCTTGCTGTCTCCCCCCCCCCAAAAAAAAAACAGTGGCTGCAGGGTAGGACAAGATTCCTCGCTAGTTTGTCTTTCTAGTTGACTTTTGGGGTGGGGGGTGAGGGGGGGGTCCCTGAGCCAGTTCTCATCTTCTGTCTCTAGTGGCTCCAGGGATACCGTGATTCCCAACTGCCCTGCAGGAAAGGGCAGATATGGCCAGACTTCCCTCCCTCTGAGAGTGAAGAAAAGAATGGATTGTGACAGAGGCTTGAAGGACACCAGGAGCCCCAACGCATGACTTGCAAGATGCTAAGCTGCACGTCTGACTCATGTCATCTTTTGTGACATCAAAGCCATTCAGGCAGCAGAGGACGGTCAGGGCAGACAGGCCATACTCACCCAGTCCAAGCCTCCAGCCAAGGCTACCGCAGGCTGGAGCCTTGTTTCTGAGCCCTGGGCTCTGCTTAGGTTCCAGCTAATCCCAGGCAGGGATCTGCACCTTGGGGCAGCTCTTTTGCCATCAGATCAGCCCGTCTTTGATCCTGGTGTGACCCGGAGCAGAGGAGGATGGGTAAAGAGGAAGGTGCAGGGAAAAGCAAGGCAGAAGCCGTGGCCGGAGTCCAGCAAAGTCACGGGAAGGGGGACAGGCCACAGTGCACCTCCAGACGAGGCTGTCTCCAGCTCAGGCCCCCAGGTCAGAGTTCAGACCTCCCGGAGAAACAGCTCATCTTTCTGAGAAAAGCCAGGGGGACATTCTTTCCGTCCCCAGGCGCCTCTGAAGATCACACACTGATCCTTAAACATGCCAGTCCCGGCACACGAGCATGAAAAGGTTCATTATCCCAGGAACGGCGATCACAGCACGGCCAGGCGCTGTTTACAAATCCTGCCCTGGCTTGAGACTTGCTCTGGACTTCTTCAAACTCAGCCAGTGTGGGATGGCAGGCTTTCTCCACGCCACTCTGTGCTTATCTGGCAAAATCGTCTTTCTTTGGGGGGAATGGTACAGGCTCCAAAGTGGAAAACAAATCTCATAACCCAGACAACAGACAGGGACCCAGAAGACCACCACGCCCCCTGCTGGACAGCAGGCAGCCATGTTGGGTTCACATCCTTCTCCCCAGAAGAGAACTCACTGAGCCTAGCGCTTACCATCAAGCCAAGGTCAGAGAAGACAGAGGCAAAAGACATGTGGCTACCTCCTTCTAAAACACACACAGGGAGGTGCTTTCAAGACTTCAGGACCCATAACTGTCCTGTCAAATGGACCACAGGGTTCACATATACACAGTGTCCGGAAGTTGTCTATTTTGGTCAATAAAACAATATAGAAACAGTAACTCTGTATCAAGAGGCATGTATACAGTTGTTTCAGTTACTGCATGATCTTTCAAACTTATAGATCACAGCTTACAGAGCCAGCCTTCATGGAGCATGTAGATCTCACTGGGTTGTCTCTCCCCTCCCCCCACCCCATTTCTTTAGTTTTATAAATAATATTGTTTTCTGTTCATTCTTCCTTATTGCTTTGTTTTTGAGACAGAGCCTGGGTGTATAGCCCAGGCTGGGCTTGAACCCGCGACCCTCTTGCCTCTGCCCTCCCTTCCACTGGGAGGGTCACGGGTGTATACTGCTGTGGCTGCCTCACCTGTAATTTCACTAGGAGACTCTCTCCTGAGTGCTGTCATGGAGATCTTTTCAACCTTTGTAATATCTGTGATTCTAAAAATCTTTTTTTTAAAAAATGCCCTCGTTACGTTTGCATCTAGTTCATACACAACCGGGCTTCTTTTATCAGGGTTATTTATGCGTTCTTGCTGTGTCTGCCAGGATAGCTCTCCTCCGATGCGCCCGTGAATAGCATGGTCAGCTGTCATGGCTTTTCACCTTGGCTGACCATGTTTTTCTTGAACCAAAGCAGCACATTTTACAGGTAGTCACACTTAGCAATGGTTTTCCATTGAGAATTCTAGAACTGGGGCCATGTTTTTTTTTTTTTTCCCAAGAGCCTCTTTCCAAATTTTTTACATGTTACATATTATTCTAGAAAGCTCTTAATTTGGGTCTTTCCTATTTGATCAGTGTGAATCTATTTGAGACAGCAAGGGCTTTCTCCAAGCATCGCAGTGCCTCAAGGAAAGTCAGTCTCTCCCTACTCTATCTGAAAAGCCAGGCTGTCTGTCTGTCTGTCTGTCTGTCTGTGTGTCTGTCCGTCCTCCCTGCATGTTGCCACGGGTCTCAGAGGCAAGATTTTCAATAAGTTCATTCCATAGGTGCAGCTCCCAGACATGCTCGCCCACTGAGGTTTCTGCCTGGGATTTGTGGGTTTCATTTCCCCGCTGTGGGGGAAGAATCTGTTTTGTACGTTGGCACGATGCCTTCTTATCTACAGGAAAATGGGTAAAGGCAGAAATGCCCAGCTTGGCACGCTACCCTCAAACCTTCCCTGTAACCCCACAATCAACTCGGAAACTGTCTTCCTGGAGCCCCTTCTACAACGCCGGTAGCTCAAGCCCCATCTTCTTCAGCAGCTTCTCCTTGGGGCCCTCCCAAGACCATTATCCCTGCCTGAACCTAGGCTGTGTTCATGGGCGATGTAGATTCCCCAAAAGCAGAGGCCGCCTCCCTCCGGCCTTTGCTGTCTGCGTGCATTCCTTGGGGCTAGTCCTGGCGGCTGACAGGTGAGTGGAAAGCTGCAGGCGGAACTGAATGGCTGGACTCCAGCCACTTCCTTTCCGTCACCTGCACGTCTAACCTGGAGTCCTGAGGAAGGTCTGTTGATGGCCTGGGGATGTATCCTTGTGCCTTTACGACCTGTCACTATCTGTCATGGTCTGTACTCAGCTGGGAGGAGAAGGGCAGCAGGGAGGGAATCTGATGGAGTCATGGGAGCTTCATCCCACACTGATGGTTTTGTTGGGATGCCTGAGTGCCTAAGTAGATCCCGGTGTGGGTGGGTGGGATGGATGGATGGATGGGCACAGTCATGGACATCTAGGCAGAGGATTTAGCTTCTGAGTGTGAGTTTTCCCACCTTACAGATATGAGTGCTGTTGGTTCACTGTTGTGGCAAAACCCACTGTGGTGGTTTGAATACGCTTGTCCCAGGGAGTGGCACTATTTGGAGGTGTGGCCTTGTTGGAGTAGGTGTGGCCATATTGGAGGAAGGGTGTCACTGTGGGGGGTGGGCAATGACACCCTCCTCCTAACCACACGGGAGCCAGTTGAAGATGTAGAAACTCTCGCTCCTCCTGCACCATGCCCGCCTGGATGCTGCCATGCTCCCTCCTTGATGATACTGGACTGAACCTCTAATCCTGTAAGCCAGCCCCAATTAAATGTTGTCCTTACAAGAGTTGCCTTGGTCATGGTGTCCGTTCACAGCAGTAGACAGCCACTATAAAAAGTGTTGAGCGTGATGGTACTTGAGTGAGCCAGGGTGACTGAACAGGCACTTCCCTTTGCTCTGCAGTGATATATGTCACATGAAATTAGGATTACCTTTTCACAGTCGCTGCTGTCAATCCAGCTCAGTGGATGCCTACGCCAGGTGATACATTAGAGGCCTTCCTCCACTTCCTCAATCTCTCAAGGATAGCCTTTGTCCATAAACCTGTGGGACTATGTAATGTAAGGCTATCCCCTCGGCACGGGGGACGGATGGAGACGCTGTCACTGGGGGTGAGTTAATCCCCTAAGCCAGTGCTATGTCCAAATGTCTTGACCTCCCATGGAAGTGATCCAACTTGGGCCTGGGTGGGAGGGCCAGGCAAGGTGTCAGCTGCTTCCTGTAGATCAGCAAACAGATTGCATCCCAGATCTTTACCCTCGAGTCACCTGACATCAGCCACAACCCCTAGCTATGTAATATTAGCATGGAAAGCAAGCACGTCTCGAGCACAAGTAGTTAAGATTTTTTTTTTTTTTTTTGTATTTTCGAGACAGGGTTTCTCTGTATAGCCCTGGCTGTCCTGGAACTCACTCTGTAGATCAGGCTGGCCTCAAACTCAGAAATCCACCTGCCTCTGCCTCCCAAGTGCTGGGATTCAAGGCGTGGACCACCACAGCCCAGCTAGTTAAGATTTTAAAAGAAGCCTAACTTACGAATGTGACCCGTGGCTTCTCGGGAGGGTCCTGAGACGTGGGTAAGGAGTGCTTCTTAAATTCACCTCTGGCTCTTCTATGGTGTTTAGCTGGATTTACGTGTGCTCAGAGACCTTGTTAAGTCGGAATTCTGAGGCGGAAGTGCTGAGGTTGAACCTGAAGGTCTGGGTTCTGACATCTGTGATCCTGCCTCTTCATAGACCACATGGGGGCGGGGGGAGGGGGGGAGGCATGAGTCTTGGCCCGTAGCTGCCTATTTCGGTGCACAGCATCTGGAGTCAAGACGCGTACGTCCCTGAGGCCTAGGGTCACGTTCCATTTGCCTTCACAACCCAGTTCAGCTCCTTGTTGCCACTTCCTCCGAGCCTGACCCCCTTCCTCCCCTAATGGATGACAACAGAGTTTAGAGCTGCTCCTGCTAATGGGGTCACTACATATTCCAACCCCTGACCCCAGAGTTTGATGTAAGTGCCCAAAGGTGACAGCAACCTTAAGTCTGTCGCCGATGAGCTTTTAAATATACGAATGACAAATCTCATCTCTACCCCAGAGCCCCTAGCTTGATGTTACAGAGGACAACGGTGTAAGATCCTGGGTTTTCTGGCCTTCTTTCTGGCAATGAGGACCGGAGTATCTCAGGAGCGTGTGTGTGCTCCTGACTCAGGCCCCTGTGAGCTGAGTGTCTGCACGTATTGGTCATGCCTGAGGCAGGCAGCCATGACACTATACCTCCCTCTGTCTCCTGAGGCCCACCTTGTAGAGAGTCTTATTGGGATGCCATGCCACCTGGCAGGAACTTGACATTGACCAATGTGAAGTTCCTCTCCCAGCCTTTGAGTGGGAACTCCTGTGTTAGCCATAATCCCCTCCACCTAGGGTGGAGAGCTCAGACCAAGGGGAAGCCCATTGTTCTTCAAGGACCTGTAGTTTCCTGAGAGACACTAGCCACCTGCGAAGCAACTGAACTGGTTCTGCTGAGAAGCTTCCAGACTTTGGGGAAGGGTTTTCCCCTGCCTATATATTAGGAGTTCTCCATTAAACTTTGAGACCTTGAACAGCAGGCGTTGTCTTGGTCTCCATCTCTTTTGGTCCGCCTTCCCATACATCCCCAGCTTCCCTTCCGGGTAACCCATTCGATGTAACTGCGGGCAGTTATACCACCTCTCTCTAGTAGGATCTATGAAAGGTCCCAGATTGAAGCCCCCCCTTCCCCTGTACCCCACTAAGCTCTTCAGTGTGGACAGAGAAGGCGCACGGGGAAAATGACGGCAGGCCTGAGCACAAACGTCAAACAAGTCTGGCCAGGGTTTAGCGCTCAGTGGAACTGGGATCTCTGGGCATTTTGAAGTGGAACCGAGGGAGTTCTGACACAGGAAAGTGATGTCTGCTGCCAGCGACGCTTGCTCTGATCAAAAGTGAGCCTGTCTCCTGACGCAGGAATTTCCATGTATGGCAACCCCAGTGCTGCCATGGGGCTCTGTAATTTCAATCTTTCCACTTAAAAGGTCTCACTTTGACTTCTGTACCTATCTCTCACAGAAATGTGCCCAGCCTCAGGAGGGGGTCCACTAGCAGAGCCCTAAGAAGAAGTCACTGCAAGCCCTGCAGCGAAACTCAAATTCCCTGCAAACCTCTTTCCCCACTGGGTAAATTGCTAAGGAACAGCGTGGCTGTGAGCCGGCTGTGCAGAGCCAGATGTTTGTGACAAGAGCTGGTCAGTTGCTGATGACCAGAGCTGGCTGAATGCTGAAGTTGTCCCCTTGGTGGGCACGGCACCCTACCGCCCTCCTCTGCTACACCTGTGTCGGTGATTACCTGGTGAGCGCAGCCTTTCCAAACACGGGACTGCTGTGACTGCCCCACCCTCCCAACCAGCCTCCGGGAACCCCGATTCTGCTGTGGGTTCTTGTTTCCATTATCACGGGAGCTCCTCTAAATGTCCTGGTGTGGGGCACCTTCCTCCTCTGCTTGGAGCTGCTGACCCTAACCATTGTGCTTTGGGAAGAGCCAGATAGGAGATGTGTTTGCACTGTGTGGGGGCCCAGGGAGCGTCCAGAGGACTCGATGCATTCATTCACCAACCTTTGTCTTTCCTCCTTTGGTTTCCACCATGGGAATAGAAAAGAGAGTGACCAGTGTTCCGGGCTCTGGCTTACAGTGGGCACAGGCAGGGAATCCACTGAGAGCCAGACCAGATGCTGGTCCAAACACATGGACACACCTCACAACAGACACGCCAAGCAATCACCCATAAACATCCGCTGCAAGGGCTCATCCGAGTTTCCTGCTGTGTTTATTACCTTGTACATATGCACACCTGTTTGAAATAACGCACGCCTTGAGCACAGCGGGGCTTGCAGCAGCTGTAAGTCAGCGCACGCAGAAGTCTCCTCACAGGCTCCTCAGAGCCATCCCTACCAGCAGATGCCCCCCACCTGAATTCCTCCTTCGCTGGTCAAACTCAGAGATGCCAACATTCTCTGAACACCCCACTTCACAGTCAGGGAAACTGAGGCATGTCAAGATTGGACGAGCTGTTCGGAGTTCAGCAGCCTGTGAGGGCAAAATGAACGCTGTGCGCTGCCTTTGAGGAGCTTTGGTCTGAACTCGGGATGGGCAGCACGTGGTCACTGCAGCAGTTATCAAGTGTCCCCGTCACCCCTGGGCATGCCGAGGACTGTACTGTCTGAGGCCCACTCAAGGATTATCATCTGCCTTGGTCAGAGCGACCACATTCTGCCTGCCGTCCAGGTTCCTCCCAGGGCTGCTTCCCCCTCACCTAGAAGGCCCTCCTCCCAGGCCTTCCCTCTCGGGTCTCAGAAAGGCCTTTCTTTACGCTCTCGCCACCACAGCCCCCGTGCAGCTCGATGCCAGTGTCTGGAGCCTGCACTTCTGTGCCTGGGCTGGTTGTATTGTCACATTCCCCCCACACCCCACGGAGCTCAAGCAGGGGAAACAGAGACCTAGAGCATAGAAAGAGTCATGGGGACTCAACAAGTCATGTTCCCTCTCCTCAGCACCCTGTCTGCTGAGCTAGCAGGGTCTCTGTTGGAGGTTCTGAAGCTAAATGGTCAAGCGGAGACTTTTTGTCAGGCCTCCCCGGCGTCTGCCTGGTGCTGGGGGACAGGATACCCTACACCCGCCCTGACACTTCTCTGCCACCTCCACCTGCATGACTCTCTCTCTGGGCATCTAATGTGACAAATAGGGGCCGGATTAGGTTTTCCTATCCCTGACTCTGCCTTCTTAGAGCCACCCCATCCTTCCCAGGAAGAGCAGCAAACGGGCTGCTCAGTCCCCTGGAGCCTGGAACTCTCTCCGCTCAGCTCCATGTGTACTGAGCGCCTCCCTCAGGTAGTACTCACTGAAGAGGCTCTGGCCTGGCCAGGTCAGGAGCCTGAGGCCACAGCAATAGGAACACCAGGTGTAATGGCGTAAGCCATAGTTAGAGCAGAAAAGAGAAAAATTGGCAAGCCGGTGTTAAAATTCTCAAAACAAACTTATTAGCTAAGGCAGGCTGTCGCCATGACAACCAAACAGCACTGAAAACAACACTTCTCCGTGCAGATTCATTACAGGAAGGTTTCCTAATGCCATTCCAAAGGTGTATTATTTTCCACTTTCAGTTATAATAAAAATTTTTTAAAAAAAATAAACTGATTTGAAACACAGCTGCAGAGCTGGGTGTGGCAGGGATCTCCACACAGAGGCAAACGCACTAGGTTCAGGGCACAGCTACTCACAGCGGTGTATCACCATGGGCTCAGCTCGACCAAGAACTGCAGCTTAAGGTGACAGGCAAGGCTGATCCAGGGATGCAAGGGCGTCGGTGTGTGGCAGAGGCAGCTGGCCTTCCTCCTTGACTGAGTGACACGGAAGGAACCTACAGCCTTGGTTTTGAAATGAACCCTCGCCTGGTGTTGTGTGACTTTCCCTGCAGAGTCTCTTTCTAATCACCCTAGTTAGAAAGGGCCTGGGTAGACTAAAGAAATAATCCCATCCAGGTCTAGCCAGTGAGTTAGGAGGGTTCTGGAGGCAGCTGCTCCCCTCCCTCAGCATGGGTGATGACTCACGAGTGCCTCCTCATTAGAGTCCCCAACTCAGTCAACCTTCCCTGTCGTATGGTAGGACCTCAAAGCCAAGTGGTACTGGGGCAGGATTACATTCAGCCTGGGATGGGGGCCAGGAGTGAGTGAATGGTTGGAATCTCTGGTGGGGTCTTATGACACCCTCGGATCAAGTGAGTAACCATCAATGCCCATTCCAAGACCAGAGAGGCCCCGTCATACCCGGAGGACAGAGTTCTAGCTGGGATCAGCTGAAAGTACCTTCCCTGCCTGCGTGAAGCTCCAAGAAATCAGGAGAGCATGCCCCCACTAGCCTGAGTGCCTCCTGGCCAGGCTGTCCATGGTGCTCCCTTCCAAAAACAAATGGAGGAGACTCAGTAAAGAGCTTGGGGCATGTCAGCCCCTTCCACAGCTGCTAGGCGGTGCCTGCATTCTTAAAGAAGTCCTCCCTCGCAGGTATCCACTACGTGACGCATGCGCTCCCCCCACCCCCCAAGAGCAGATGGTAAACAGTTCAGGCTGAGGGTGGACCATGGCCTCTGCAGACCTGTCTCCTCACCGCGATCTGCTACTGTGGAGGGCCACAGACAGAGGCAGGTGGTGGGCGTGGCTGTGTGATAAAGCTTCACTTACACAGGTGTTAGCTTTTCATGGATGTGAGAGGCGTCTGAGAGAGCACTAAATGAGGGAGCGTTTGTCTTGTCACAGTTTGAGGGGCATGACTCCCACACAGCTGGCTCCCTTGAGGCAGCTCATCATGGTGGAAGACAGTTGCTCACCTCATGGGGCCAGGAAGCAGACCAGCCAGCAGAGAGGCCAAACAGGAAGACACCAGACAGGAAGGGGCCAGACAGGATGGGGTCAGACTGAAAGGGGCCAGACAGGAAGGGTATATGGGACAAGATACATTCTTCAAAATACAACCCTGTCAAACACCTTCCTTCAACCGGGCTCCACCTCTTTACATGCCTACCTCCTTCCAGTAACATCGTCAGATTACAACTCTTGTCAACAGTTTAGTTCACTGAGGAAGGCCTTCATGGTCCAGTCACTCCAAGGCCCCAACAGGGAACACTGCTGAATTGAGAACCTGTAGCCTGATCTCATGGAGGCACTCAACGGAGGCTCCCTCCTCTCAGATGGCCCTAGCTAGTGTCAAGTTGACATAGAACTGGCCAGCATAATGCCACTGATGTCCCTTGGCAGTAGAAGGAAGAGATGCCATCACACAAGGCAGGGACTTTGAAAGTCAGGGGCTAGGAACTGAGGCAGTTCTGGGATACAAGGTCTAGAACTAGTGAAATGGCCGCTGGTGATGGGCCCATGGCTGGTGCTGATAGAGGATCCTAGCAACAAGGAACAAGGGTACTTTGGACACAGTGGGAGAAGTCTGAGGCTCCACTGGGGCCGTGGCACCTCAAATCCGTTTCAGCCAGAACTCTGCCTTATCGCCAATGGCTTTGGCATCATTAAGGTGATGTGAGTCGTCTTAGGGGTCTTAGGGTTTGTATTCCTGCACAAAACATCATGACCAAAAAGCAAGTTGGGGAGGAAAGGGTTTATTCAGCTTACAACTTCCACATTGCTGTTCGTCGCCAAAGGAAGTCAGGACAGGAACTCACACAGGGCAGGAACCTGGAGGCAGGAGCTGATGCAGTGACCATGAAGGGATATTACTTACTGGCTTGCTTCCCCTAGCTTGCTCAGCTTGCTTTCTTATAGAACCCAGGTCTATTAGCCCAGGGATGGCACCAGCCACAATGAGCCCTCCCACCATTGATCACTAATTGAGAAAATGCCTTACAGTTGGATCTCATGGAGGCATTTCCTCAAGGGAGGTTCCTTTCTCTGTGATAACATCAGCTTGTGTCAAGTTGACACACAGAACCAGCTAGTACATGAATGTTTCTGTTTTGCTCTGTCTCATTTTTTGTTTTTGGTCAAGTCTCCTGTTTCCCAGACTGGCCTCTACTCACCACATAGCTGCTTTGAAATCCTGCCTCTCCTCTGCCTTCCCAGTGCTGGGATTACAGGTATGAGCCACCATATCCAGCTACAATTAGAAGCTTTATTTATTTTATTTTTTTAGAGAGCAGAGATGGGAATGTAGGGGGATGTGTGATTTTGTGGCAGTGAGTGACCTTGTCTCAGGGTCACGTCTGGCTCCTGTGACCTGTCCCACATTGTGGTAGTCAGATGTCTATTGCTATTCAAAAAAAAAAAAAAAACTTCAGAGAAACCAACTAAAAGGAAGAAAAGTGTAGTATTTGGGCTCAAAGTTTCCAAGGTTTCAGCCCACGGTCAGTTGACTCTGTTGTTTCTGGACCATGGTGAAGCAGAGCATCATGGGAGGAACATGTAAGAGAACACAGCTGTTTGGCTTATAATGTCCAGGAAACAGAGAGACCCCTGGAGCAAATATACCCTTCAAAGCCACATTCCAGGTGGCCTCCTTCCTCCAACTCGGGCCCTACGTCCTGATAGTCCATATGGCTATCAACTCATCAGTGGGTTGATCCATTGATGGAATCAGAGCCCTCCCGATCACCTTTCAAGAGCCTTTAACATACGAGGGTGTTAAATCTCTTGTGTAATGTATGGAATCATCACCTGTCAATAAAAAAGCCTATGGCCAATGAGCTGAGGCAGGACGAGAAGGTAGGACATCCGGGGGCATGGGGAGGGAGAGCAGGAGAGGGAGAGAATCTTGAGAGGCATAGTCAGGCACAGGAGATTAGCCCCAGACACAGAAGATGGTCACAGGAAATTGGGGACCAAGTAACCGGCCATACGGCGAGACTTAGAATAGCATAAATTAGTTAAGATATGAGATAGTTGGGAAAAAGCAAAGTTTTTGGCCTGGGCATTTACTCATGAAATACTAAGTTTCAGAGTTGTGATTTCTAGGAATAAAATGGATGGATGGAAAACCACAAGGTTATAGACAGCTTTGACTATGCGTGAGCCTTGGGGCCTATCCAGACATACTGCCTATGGAGTGTGGTTTGTTTGGATTGTATGGTACCAGTCAGAGGTTGGGAATGAGTGGATTGTCTATAGGACAAGCTGAAAGCAACAATGCCTTATTGAGGACCTACTGGATGCTGGACAGTCTCTCCTGGGCAAGAGAATACACAGTGGGCAAGGCCACACCGTTTATTGCAGACAACAATAAATAAAAGACACAAATACTTGTCAAGTTATGACACAGGCTGGGGAGAAAAGTAAAATGGAAACAGGAAGGAGACATGGGTGGAGCCATCTTAGCCCTGCCTTTCAGGGAAGGCTCTCTGGTAGCGGGGTATTTGGGTTGAATCCTGACCGTGTAGGGAATGGAGAGGAAGGCGCGCCGATGGCTCTGATAGAAGGCGAGCTCCCGGGTGGAGCAGAGCCAGGCAGGCCCTGCGGCAAGGGTGTTTCGGTTGCAGTGGACAGGAGTACCACGCTGGTAGGGTGAGTGACCCTGTGGCTGGAGGATCTGGATCAGCGCGGGAGGACCCTGGGTCCAGGGCGAGGCCATCCCTGCCTGTACTCGCTTCCGCCACCCTAGCTCTGCCTCTACTTTGGTAAATGTTTGCCATCGCAGAAGACTATCCTGTAAAGATAGAGTCCTAGGCCAAGCCAGCAACAGTGAGAATGTTCAGTCCCTGACTCCCCTCAAGACAGAAAACCCCTGTACAGCTCCCACCCACGGGGAAGGGGCTACTTCCCCCTTACTACCTTGTCCTCAGCCTATGAGGGTCTCATCCACACCCTAGGACAGCAGAACAGGAGGAAGGAAGGCTTCGTGGATGACCCCATGCTCTAGGATGTGTGTGCTGGCTTGCAGAATCCAAACACAAGTAAGTCCTTTCAGGCAGAGTTTCCTGGACCAGAATTGCCAACACCCAGGACAAAGGCCACGTTCACTCAACAATGAGTAAAAGATGTCTTCCAAATCATTGGCCGGAATGTTGGGCGGATGCCGAGTGAAGTGAAGGGAGGGTGATGTGGGGTGGGGCAGGGCGGGGCGTGGACCTGGTCGGACTGCAGAGCCACATTTTCACATGGAAATTCTGCCTCCCCGTGCCAGTGAAGGTGCAGGGGCGAACACAGTGTTGCTGTCGGGCAAGGGACCTGGAGGAGGTGGCAGTGCAGGAGCCTAAAGCCACTGGAGCCACCGAGGCACACGCTGCACAACTGCGTGCTTGATTGCTCTGCTCTCTTGCTGGCTTGAAACATAATTGTTATCTCCACACGGCACTGCAGCTTGTCACCACTGCAGGAAGATATGCACGCCGGGCTGCCGTACCGCAAACACAGAGGGAAACGGCTCCGGGCCTGAGGCTCCTCTGCTGCTTCGGCCAAATGCAGGGCTGCGAGCTGCCGGGCAGGAGTCACTCAGCCATGAGGACACGTCAGCATTGGGGGCCAGAAGGTGAGCTTCCCAGGGTGATGGGAGATGGGGCTGCCCCTGAGCAGCGGGCAGATTCTCGAGTCACACCCGGGACACACCCACTGGACGATAGTAGGGGAGTCTGCAGTAACAGCTGCACCCGGGGAAGGTCGCGGAGTTACGTGATGGGGACAGACTGCTCACCGTGCTCCACAGAATAGGGTGATGTGGACGCCCAGGAACCTTCCATCCCAGCTTCTTAACACATGCCCTTGGGCACGCTCCCCCACTTCCGTCTGTAGAGAGCAGGAAGCAAGTGGATCCTTTGAGTAGGTATAGGGGAACCTCATGTGGTCAAAATGCAATTACAGAGCTGTTCCCAGCAGCAGCATGGGATGCGGGGTGCAATCCAGCTGTGAAGTGAGGTTCATGTGGGCTTAATGGGCACTTCCCAGAGCAACAGGACAGGGATGCGGAGAAGGAAGACTCCCAGCCTACAGGTTTCTGAAGCCGCGTGAGGATGATCCCATCCAGAGGCAGTGCGGGGCCTGGACCAAGCCACAGGGAAGCAGCCATAGAGTTGGGCAGGAAGGAGTCACAAAAGAGGTCTGTGCCTGGCAGGGTCAGAATCCCACAAAGCATCACTCTCAGTGGGGAAGGGAATGGGGTGGATTTGATCAAAACATGTATGAAATTCTCAAACAGACAAACAGAGATGCTGACCAGGACCCAGGGACGTGACAGGAACTACAGAGCCGCGTGGACTGGACCTAGAAGCCGAGGGTTAGAGGAAAGGGCTCTTGCTTCACCCACAGCAGCACCCCTCTCCTTCCTTTCTTGGGCCTTCTCTTGCCCTTTTTGATGACCTGCTGAAGAGCACACAGCTTTCCATTAACTCCTGGCTTCTTCAGCTTCTGTAATTCTTCATCAATCATGGGATGATTGATGAGTGGTTACTAACAGACTTCTTCCTCCCTTCACACGGCAGTAACAAGGCCTGGCCCTGTGGATTTAACACGAAGAGTACCTTACATTAGCACTTGTGAGATGTTATCCTGTAGTCTAACCTGGATGGGAACAGGGGTCTGGGGACAGTGGGGTGGCTGTGTACTCACTGTGAGCACAGATCCTAGAGGTCGTGTGCTCTGATCCTCCCGTCACCAGCTCACTGGATTGGTGGACAGGGATGTCCATCACATATGAAACAAGACACTCTTTTCCTGTGGCCCTCTACTTCTAGGTCTGGCCCATGCTGCTCTACAGCTCCTATCTGCCCCCTGGATCCATGTCAACATCCCCGTTTGTCGTTTGAGGATTTCATACAGGTTTTGATCAAACCCATCCCATTGCCTTCCCTACAGTTCCTCAACTGTTCTCCTCTCCACTTTTCCATCCCAACTTCACATGCTCTTGTTTTAAAACACCTGCTGAGTCCAATTTGTGCTGCTTATATGTGTGTGGGGTACGACTGTTTCCTGGAGCGTGGGCAGCCTCTTGGGTCAGCATTCCTGAAAAACAGCTGACTCTCCTTCACATGATGCATGCCAGCCACAAATCGAAAAGACCATAGCGTCCCTCCTACCAGCTGGATTTGAACTAGTGCTTTGTCCAAGGCTGACCTTAAACTCCGTGATCTCCTTGCCTCAGTCTCCTGGGATTCAAGGCATGTACTGCCTTGCCTGGGCCTAAGCTTTTCAAGGTCACTATGTCTCAAGATCTCCATGTCAAGATCCGGGTCAGAAGCCTGTGTCTTCCAGCCTCAAGATCTGAATCACCAGTGTGCCCTCCATTTCTGGACTGTAGTTCCTTCTAGATGTGACTGCCAGAAACAGCCATCACACATTGTTAAACATGGGAGGAGACACGAGGTTCTTGTGCTCACAGGTAAGCACTAGGCAAACCTGGAATGTGAAACAGCCAGGATTGTTCCTTCAAAGGAAGGAAGGGATGCACCTTCCCCGTTACCCACCCCGCAGACTGGGATGTTGTAAGAGTTTTTGTTTCTTTAAAAACTGTTATGTCACGTGACTGTTTTTCTTTTAATCCCAGGTGTGGGATATGGGATTTCTTCAGATTGTCCATGGCCACTAACTATGATTTGTCTTGTGCTCTAGGAGGGGGGGGGTGATTTTGCCAGCTACAGATAGTATACATTTGGAAATCTGGGGACTCTTGAGAGGGTATAAACAAGAGAGCCCCAAGGGTGCCTGTGGCAGCTGCTGCTCCCCTCACTGCTACGGCTTCCTGCTGCTGCTCTTGCTGCCTTTGCGATTGCTGAACTGCTGAACTGCTGGTTGCTGGTTAGAGATATTCTGACAATGAAGACTGGACTTCCCCTGAGGAACTCGATGTCCCTAATCATCAGGAAGTAGTCTAAAGAGGTCTATACCCCCTTTCCCCTCTAACATTCTTTCTCTTCTACCTAGTGTTGGGGATTGGGAATGATTGGGGAAGGTAGAGGAACTCAATAAAGTATCAAAAAGTACGGTTATACTGAGAGCAGATGTGGTTAATAGTTTTTGTGGCTTTGGTGCCATCCATAGGGCTAGGGACCACACTGGAACCTCCCCAGACCCTTATTGTAAGTTTGTTTTTCTCATCCAATCTCTAGAAGCCATCTTTATGGAAGGTGTCACATGTACTTTATAGAGTTTCAATAGACTCAAGTCCAGTCTTTAGCTAGCTTACTTTGTTCCTTAAGGAGATGTATGTGTGCTTTATTTTGTACACAGAATTTAATTACCACCGGGAAAGTTTTCATCAAATTGTGCTGTGTTTAAATATGCCTAAAATAAGCTACTCAGACTCCCAAAGTTTGAACCAACACCAGGTACTAAGTCATGTTGAACTGAACTACCTTCTTGCCTCTTCTGGATCATTACACTGTTGGCCACGGTAGTCACAGAAAACTTGCATCGTGTGGACAGTGGCCTTCTTGGCTGATATTGGGAGTGTCATACTCCGGATTCACTGTGGTCACCTTCAGCCCCAGCTGTCTAGACACCTCTGATTTTTACTGCAAGCCCTGCCCTCTAATTCCATGGTCTTGTACACTGGTAAGTATACTTTGAAAATCAATGGCCTGGAAATCAATCTGGCAGTTCCTCTGAAAACTGGGCATGACACTTCCAGAGGACCCCGCTATACCACTCCTGGGAATATACCCAGAGGATTCCCTGGCATGCATTAAGGACACATGCTCCACTATGTTCATAGCAGCCTTATTCATAATAGCCAGAAGCTGGAAAGAACACAGATGTCCTTCAATGGAGGAATGGATACAGAAAATGTGGTGTATTTACACAATGGAATACTACTCATCAATTAAAAACAATGAATTCATGAAATTCTTAGGCAAATGGTTAGAACTGGAAAATATCATACTAAGTGAGCTAACTCATTCACAAAAGAATACACATGGAATGCAGTCACTGATAAGTGGATATTAGCCCAGAAGCTCTGAATACCCAAGCCACAACTCACATATCAAATCAAATCTCCCAAGAAGAAGGAAGGAGAGGGCCCTGGTCCTGGAAAGGCTTGATGTAGCATTATAGGGGCTTGCCAGGATAGAGAAGGGGAGGGGTTGATTGGGGAACTGGCGGAGGGAAGAGGGCTTATGGGACTTAGGAGGGTGGGAGGAACCGGGAAAGAGAAAATCATTTAAAATGTAAACAAAGAATATAAAAAATAATAAAAAAAATCAATGACAAAATCTCCTGGATTCTAGAGAATATCATGTCTCCCTCACACTCAGCAAATCTCAGAGCCTGGATGCCTGTGGGTGGGGCAAGAAAGAAGCTATTATGCCAACTCTCCTCTTTTTTTTTTTTTTTTTTTTTTTGGTTTTTTGAGACAGGGTTTCTCTGTGTAGCTCCGGCTGTCCTGGAACTCACTGGGTAGACCAGGCTGGCCTCGAACTCAGAAATCCACCTGCCTCCGCCTCCCAAGTGCTGGGATTAAAGGCGTGCGCCACCACCGCCCGGCGCCAATTCTCCTCTTAAGGAAATCATTACTGTCTTAGAGTTTGTAGTCCTGTACAAAACATCATGACCAAGAAGCAAGTTGAGAAGGAAAGGGTTTATTCAGCTTATACTTCCACATTGCTGTTCATCACCAAAAGAAGTCAAGACTGGAACTCAAGCAGGTCAGGAAGCAGGAGCTGATGTAGAGGCCATGGAGAGATGTTACTTACTGGCTTGCTTCTTCTGGCTTGCTCAGCTTGCTTTCTTATAGAATCCAAAACTACCAGCCCAGGGATGGCACCACCCACAATGGGCTGGGCCCTCCTACCCTTGATTATTAATTGAGAAAATGCCTTATAGCGGGATCTCATGGAGGCATTTCCTCAAGGGAGGCTCCGTTCTCTGTGATGACTCCAGCTTGTGTCAAGTTGACACACAAAACCAGCCAGTACACCTACCTTTCAAGATGCCAAATGAGCCTTGGGCTCCCTGATCAGGCCCACCATGAGCTGAGTTCAGGTTATGACAGGCATCTGGGAGATGTCACCCACGGTCAGTTCACAGCCACTTTCAAATGTTGGTTATCTTCTTGGTTCCCATGGCTTTCTTGACAGTGTATCTGGACTCACAATAAAGTTCTCCAACTTTATTGTACTGTCTTTCATGCCAAAGGCCATTTATTCCTTTCATATCCCTTCAGAATCCTAAGAATAAGTTTCAAGTGCAAAGCAGTGTCATTGAAGGCTTGTGAGGAGGTGTCCTATCACACCCAGCGGTGACAAGGACCCTCACCAAGGTTATTAATGGAGGATAAGGAGAGAACATGGATTTCTGTCCACACCAGAAGTAATGGGGCAATCGGCCTCCTGTTTAAGGAGTTAATCAATACAGGATCTGAGTAAGAGCCAGAGTTCAATAATGCAATGGAAACGCACATGGTTTCATTGACTGTCACTTGTCATTCCAAGACCCAGGAGGATTTGAAACTAAGTGAAAATCAGAACATGACAATAGTGAAGTGGCAAAGAAGTCAAGAATCCCGCCAAGGTTGCAAGGAAACTGTCATGACAACACTTCAACAAATGTCAATGTGTTTGACGTAAATTCAAAACAAAGGCACAACCAGGGCATTCCTGCAAACAAAACAGAACATTCCTACAGAAGATGCAATTTAATCGCCAGCTGCATGGGGGACAGGGAGGGCTAACGGGACTTAAAAGGAGGGTGGCACGCACACTTCACCTGAAATAGATAAACAGAGCCAATGACAAGATACACAGAGCCCATGACGTGCTTACCGTGCAACAGCTGAAGCAAATCCTAGAATTGCTGGAGCAAGACACATGCAACACTGCACAACAGTCAAGATGGACTACTGGACATGTCCAGGGGCCAACAGACACTGGAGAAAGAAAAGTTAAACAAGCAGCAAAAATGAATGCATAAAACATGTGTCCCTATACCTATGGTTATCCTATAGCACAGCCAAAGGCTCTAAACACACCATTTAAAGACAGGGAAAGACCACCCGACTAGAACAGAGCTTAACACATGTGAGATACTCTTCACATGGTGTACTGATTTGAATGAGAATGATCGCCATGGGTTTATATATTGAATGTTTGGCCCCCAGTTGGCAGAAGTGCTTGAGAAGGATTAGGAGGCGTGGCCTTGTTGGTGGAGGCATGTCACTGTCAATGTGTAGATGAGGATATGAGCCCTCAGCCCCAGCACCTGCTGCCTGCTGCCGTGCTCCGAACCAAGAGAGTTATGGACTCTAACCCTCTGTAACCACAAGCCCCAAATAAACTCTTTCTTCCATAAGTTGCCTGTGTCAGGGTGTGCTATCCCAGCAATAGAAACGTAACTAAGACACATGGTGATGTAGAGAAGATAAAATAGATAATTAAGATTAAGAGGCATAGAAGATTAAAAATAGATACATTGAACTGCATGAATGAAAAGCAACATATTAAAATTGATGTGTGAGATCTAGAGGCACAGGGGGGAGGGAGAGAGGAAAGGAGGGAGGGAGGGAGGGAGAGAGAGAGAGAGAGAGAGAGAGAGAGAGAGAGAGCGCTTGATGTCATGAAATCCACAAATTAGATGAGATGTCTTGAGGCTGATGCAATAACTGAATAGTAGAGCATTTGCCTAGCATGTGTGTGACCTTGGGGTTGATAAAGTTGCAAATGTCAGTCACCTAGTCAGGAGTAGCTGCTCTTCAGAGGGACATGGCAGGACAAGAGGACACCCAATCAAGAGGACAGGGCAGATACAAATATGTGCACACACACGCCCCTCCCCCCCAAATAGGTCTGTGAGACATCAGAAAGGAAAAGGGAAACCCACAAATTTTCAGAGCAGCAACTTAAGAACCTGCCCTTCAACTCTCAATAGAAAAACTGAGCAAGAAGTCAGTCAAGCCACGGGAAAGCACATAGCATGAACCATAGCACTGTCATGGCCTGTAGGACACAATCTCTGGTTCAAGAGCCCAGGGCTCATTCAACAAGACACACTGAGTCCTGGACCATAAGAAAACCTCACCATCAGTGCTAAAGAATCAACCGCAAGGTGTGCTCTCTGACTAGAGGAAATCAACCTGAGGATCAATACCATTGGGATTCTCCCAGACAACTGGAGACTAAATAGCATGTTCCAAAATAGCCCATGGGCCAAAAAATGGAGTTTCAGGAGAAATTAAAAATAGATACCTTGAACTGCATGAAAATGAGAAGCAAAATGTATTAAAATTCATGTGTGAGATCTAGAGCCATAGGGGGGAAGGGAGGTAAGGAGGTAGGGAGAGAGGGAGGGAGGAAGGGAGGGAGGAAGGGAGGGAGGAAGGGAGGGAGGGGGGTGTTTGATGTCATGAAATCCACTCAGATGGTGTCTTGAGTCCTATGCTACAGCTCAGCAGTAGAGCATTTACCTAGCATGTGTGTGACCTGGGGTTTTACCTCCAAGACTGAGAGAGAAAGGGAGGGAAAGGAGGGAAAGAAAGGAGAGAGTGGTGGGGGCAAGATAAATAGAACAAAATTGAACACAACACAGTAAAGATTAAAAAAAATCTAAACTCGAAATGAAAAGCAGAAATGATCAAATTGAATCTTAAGATGCCCAAATATATTCTGGCAAAAGAAAAGGACAGGAAAGTCACATCAGGCAAATAATATTCCCAAGAGCTGCGCTGAAGGGAGGCAGTCACTGTTACACAGGGAATATCTGGGGGGGGGGGGGAGAGGCTGCCATTGAAAACAGGGATATGAGCCTGGAGAGATGGCTCAGGGGTTAAGAACAGCAGACGCCCTTGTAGAGGTTTGGTTCCCAGCGCCCACAAGGTGGTTTGCATTTTCTGTTAACTCCAAATTGCATGAGATCTCACGCCATCTTCTGGCCTTCAGGAGCATTGCATGCATGTGGTGCAGAGATAGCTGTGCAGCCAAAATACCTATAAGCTTGTCTCATTCTTTTTTTAATTTATGAAGAATATGTCAAAACCCTAATTTTGTAAGCACTGAGCCAAGAGACGAGTCTTTTTATAGATAGTCTTAGAACAGGGCTTCAGAACACACAAAGACAACTGATAAAGCAAAAAGGGAAAGCTGATGAACCCACGTCTCAGCTCGAACACGTCTCTCCCCATAATTAATGTCACAGCCGTAATGAAAATAAATAGGGTAAAAAGATGAATAAACACACGAACCACTGTCAGCTTCAAGTTTACTGACGCCCTCCCTTGAGGGCAGAAGCCACACTTCTATCAGCTGCAGAATGCTAGACAATTTCCAAATATTTAGAAGCTAAATAAAATCTTTTAGCCAATTATCAGGTGAAATTAAAAAAAAAAAAAGTCACGAGGAAACTTAGCATTTTGATCTGAATGAAAATCCAACACGTTCCCAGCATACAGCTCTGACTGTGGAGAGGGCGAGCTCCGACTGAGGTATGGCCTGTCACTAGGGTAGGTGACCTCCAGAATCTTCAGAGTAACAGCACGCATCCTCAAACGAGCATCAGAAACTCGATGCCTATAAAAGCAAAACTCAACAGAAACAGAGCAGAAATAAGAAAAAATAGAAACCAGCTACGCAGGTTATGAATCCCCTTCCGCCCAAGGGACAAGAGAGGCCCTGCTACCTACTTGAGGCGATTTGCTGGGCTCTAGGAGCAGCTGACACAAAGTCAACGGTGGGCACACTGTGCTGCCACCCTGAGAAGGGCCAGGGGTCCCAGCCTGCGGCCAGGGGGCAGGTGGGCTCCAGCAGGTGGGCCTTGGATGTCAGCAGTAAAGACTGGCTGTGTATGCTACTGTAGGATGCACGGCCCTGGGGTTCCCCTGAGAGGCCCAGGGAGACCTGCTCTGAGTGTGAATGGTGCCATCCCACAGGCCAGAGGCCTGGATGGGTTAAAGGGGGAGAGGGGAGGAAGTCCTGTAGTGCCCGTCTTTCCTTCTCTGCTGCCTGGGCACATGGTGTAGACGGCTCACTCTGTCGTGCCCTCTCAACCACCACGGCCTGAAGACTGAAGATGTGAACC
Organism: Apodemus agrarius; assembly: GCA_964023405.1. Lineage (NCBI taxonomy): Eukaryota > Metazoa > Chordata > Mammalia > Rodentia > Muridae > Apodemus > Apodemus agrarius. The sequence goes on from OZ030014.1 coordinate 92,113,351, forward strand.
AAGGCAAACTGCTCCTTTTGACATCGCCTCTCTCTGTGCCACGGTGCTGGAAAGCTGGCCAGCAGTCAACTTTCCGAAAGATGGATGCCAAAGAACATGCCCAGCCCCGAGAGAAGGAAGGTTCCAGCTAAACCAGTAGGGAATAGCTGGGCAGCTTCCTCCAAACTCCCTGGGCTTCACCAGAGGAGATCTTGGAGGGTCCCAGAAGCAGGAAGTCTCCAGCTGGGAAGATGAATGAGAAGGCTCTCCTGGACTTCCAGAGGCTTCTGCACCACAGGCTAAGCCTGCGGCTCACAGTGGGACTGTTCAGCCCAGGGACCTCGCAGACATCCCGAGATGTCAGCTGCATCCCTGCCCCACCCTCCTTCCTGGCTCAGAGGGCTGCCAGGTGCCTGGTATGGGTTTGGCTCCCAATGAAGTGTCTCCATGGTGACCAGCAGGGTCCTGAGAGACCCTGCCTAGGTGTCAGGACCTGGGTAGTCAATGATTCTCTGCAGTGTTCTAAGTCAGACTGGTCCTGGGGTCCTCGGGTATCAGGGACCAGAGCGTTCTGACAGTCTCAGGATTGGTTCCTATGTGGACCAGGATTGTAGACACCTACTGTGGGGTTTTGTGTCCCCCAGGTGAGGTCATCTTGGTTCACGCCAAGGAGGCAGAGTGTCCCTGAAGTGCCTGCAGTTTTTAGAAGCTCAGCTTAATTAGGAACAAATTTCCATGATACTAGTTTCCTTGTGGGAAAATCAGCTTCAGAAATGCAAAAGCAAGAGGCCAGCGAGGGCCTAGAAAGATCCACCTCTGGGCAGAATGTGAACACTTTCTGCAAAGGAACTAAAGGAAACAATTCTCAGCATTTAAAACAAATTGTGCTGATGGCTGATATTTCCTGAAAGATCCAGGCTGCTACACAGAGGACAAATCAAGCAGCTGGCACATGCTCCCTCGGGGCTCGTCTGAGGGACAAGGAACAGCCCCAAGCACGCTGCCAGGGCTCTGAGGGAAAATTCCTGTCCTCAGGGGAACCAAGGAGGGGAGTGGAGTGTATGCTCTGAAAAGCAGAGAGAGCATCAGATGTCTCTGGAGAGGGGGGCTTTCCTCATGCCTGGAATCCCAGGGAGGGCAGGGGTGCAGGGGGTTCAGGGGTGCTGGGGGTGAAGCTCCTAATTCTACAGGACAAACTCCATCAGAAAACCACGGAGGGAGCAGGGCTTTGAGTAAAATGGATTGGTGTGGGCAAGGGAGGTGCCTACATGTACACGGGGTGGGGGCAGGATGGGTAGGGTGGGGGTGGGGTGGGGTGAGGTGAGGGAGGGGGTGAAGAATCAGCTGCTGAAAGCAGATGCAAATGGAAGCAGGGTGGGGGGTGGTGGGGGGAGGGCTCAATGCTCATAGGAGGAACCCCAAACCACGGAAGCCCTGCTTCAGTCAGAAAGGGGAAATGTCACATGTCATGTCTCCAGTCTGGATGCCTGCCCAACCCTAGATGCAGATCCTGTGCGCCCTGCAGAGGCTAAAGGTGGCCCCTCAGGTCACAGAACAGAGGAGCCTCCATGCCACAGGCACAGAGCTGAGTACCTGCAGGACACAGGCTTTGTGGAGATGCCCACAGAGGAGGGTTTGGAATACTCGGTCTTTCCAGTCCTCATGCTGCGTTTGGAAATTTACTAAGGAACCACCAGGATGGACAGACTTCAAAAAACCAGCGGCCAGGACATACAGACTTCAAGCACCCAGGTAGACAAGGGATTGGAGCCTAGGATAGACAGACAGTCCCTTCCAGCTTAAAGCCAAGAACCCAGAGTCCCCGTCGGTCCCCCAGAGGCTGTACCACAGCTGGGCCACACACAACCTGTGCCTTCCTGATGCCCAAGGTATCCACGGCCCAGGTCACCTTAAGCCACCTCTCCTATAAAGGCACTTCGGGGTCATGCTTTCCCCATCTCTACGTCAGGCACCAGAGGGTCCCATGGGTGGTGGAACAGACTCTAGGTAGAAGATTCTGTCTGTTTCCCTGTTCTAGAAAGGGAGGCAGACATGGCTTATGTGTCTCCCCGTTTGGAGTGTCCTAAGTCCCAAATCTCCATGGAGGAACAGAGACCCTGAACCCCTCTTAGTGTCAGCTACACAGCCCGACCCCAGGCAGGAGTCACTTCCACCTAATGCACACACAGTGAGTCCCTTTCTGAATTCTAGATCTCTGGCAAGAGGCCTCTCCCTTTGTTGAAATGACATTATTAATTTTATTGCCTTTAAGTGATTATTCTCTGACTCATGCAGAAACAGCTTGCTGTAACTCAGGATAATGTGTATGGACATCGTGTTTAATTTAAATAACTGGGTGTTTGGCACCCGAGTTTTCCCCTACTTACGGGCAACGTAGCTATAATATCTTTATTGCTAATAAGTCCACGGAAATCCACAATCAGAATTCTGTCTTCTAGAACAAATCTGAGAACCTGTGGCTTCACACCTGTCCTACTGTGTTCCTGGGGAGCCAGGGGAAAGCCTGCTTGTGCTCTAGAAGGAACTGGAGTGGCTGTCTCGGAGCACTTGAGTGGATGGGTGTGACAGAGTCCAGCTGCAGAGGGGATCAGGATGCTGTGAAGGCCCCTGAGGCTGGGTACTTGCCACCCTTCCACAGCCAAGTTTCTCCCTGCGAAAGTCCCCGCGGGCAGCCTGCTCTCGCCAGGACAGACCCACACTGCTTGGACTGGCCTGAGGGTCTCTGACCTGCCCACGGTCTGCCCGCACCTGCTCAACTCCGCTCTCCCTCCTGCGGCGAATCCCTGCCCCACAGCCTAGGAGACTAGACTCCTGGCTTCCGTATACAGCGGGCCTGTTACTGCAGATCTGGCCCCTCCGCCCACTCAGAAACGGAAAGCTCACATCCAGATCTGACTGCCAAGCACGCTGTGCTCACAGCTGCCTGTTTGTATCAGGAGCCATGAGATCATCATGCCACGGAATCTTTCTCTCCCTCTCCATCTGACCCCGGGCCTGCTGGGGTCAGATTTTTTTCTTTTCTTTTTTTTTTTTTTTTTTTTTTTTTTTTTTTTTTGTCTACACCATCTCCAACTTGGGTGAGGTGGACCGTTCCCTGTGAACCTTCATCTAGGTGCCGTGTCCTCTAGGAGTTCTGTGAGTGAACTTCTTATTCCCATCCAGTCCAGGATTTCTCATCTCACATCCATCACTGCCAGGATCCTCAGCAAAACCAATTGTCATAAATAAATAAATAAATAAATAAACAAATAAATAGGCTTCCGTATGTCTGTCCATTCAACTATCCATCCCTTTTCCATCTTCACTGGCCATGTAACCATCCACCCTGTATCTATCTACTTACTCTCTGGAGGCAGGTTCTCACCACGTACTCCAGCCTGGCCCCAAGGTCTCCGTACTCCTCCTTCAGTCTCCTGAATGCCTCACTTACAGGTGTATGCCCATAGCCACCACAGCCTGCTCGAATTATTCTTTTCTAAACACACTGACTATAAGAACAGCAGGCTCTTGCTGCACACGACAGGGTCCAGGAGTAGAGGAACCGGTTGGACCGTTCACAGAGAATGACTCACCTCGCCCGGGTTATGAAGGCTGTAGACGATGTCCCCGGCTCTCCAGCAAAGTCACTGGCAGGGTCAGAGGGAGGGAGAGAAAGGAGGCTGGTGGCATGTGCACTTGACAGCCCCTGATGCAAACGGCCAGCTCTGAGGACACCACTCAGTCATATCAGGACGTGAACCTGGGTTCATGTTACAAGGGAAGTCTTCCTGAGCTGGGGAACTTCCGGTTCCAGGTGATGTGGGGGAAAGGCCTCGACACGAAGGGTGCGGCTCGTGTGCCCACAGCCAGGAGGCAAGCTGCTTGCTTTAGGACAGTTTAGAACAAAGGGACTGGCTTGCCTCACTGAAGTTGGGGATGATGCAGACAATGTCTCCAGTCAGGTGGAGCTGAAATGAGATCAGAAAACATCTCTCCCCTTCTTTTCAACACTAGGGACAGTGCCCAGGGCCTCATGCATGCTCTGCAAGAACTCTACTGCTGAGCTACATATCAGCTTCAGAGACTTTTGAATATGAGTGAACGGTTAATCACCCATTCACAAATAAACATATGTATATGTATATGTACATGGACAGAATTTTGTAGGATCAATGATCTCTGCAGAAGAAAACATTTGCCTAAAGAATATTCTGCAATTATGTCTCAGTCTCTTGGATAATGTCAAGTGAGGGCTATTTTTTTTTTTTTTTGGTAGTTTGTTTTCCTTTTAAATGATAAGGAATACCATTTTCTTCTTTAAAAAAAATGTTCTTTATTTGTTTAAAGCATTAAATTTTTCACCAGTCTCCAGTCACTGTCAACGAACTCTTCATTGTATCTCCCCTCAACTGCTTAGCATTGTCCACCGACGTTCTATCACCTGTTGGCCTCAGGTGCTGGACTAAGACAGTGCCTGGAGCTCTCGGTGGGGACAAGCAAAGGCGGTGCCAGACTCCTGAGTATCCCTGCACGTCCCTCAAGGTACAGAGGTGTTTTGAAATTCTTTTTAAAGGACAGGAGAATAGGACTAAGTCATCTGAGGAACTTGTACTGGGGGATTGTTTTTTTGTTGTTGTTGTTGTTTTGTGTTTTTGGTTTTTGGTGTTTTTTCAAGACAGGGTTTCTCTGTGTAGCCCTGGCTGTCCTGGAACTCACTCTGTAGACCAAGCTGGCCTCGAACTCAGAAATCCGCTTGCCTCTGTCTCCCAAGTGCTGGGATTACAGGCATGTGCCACCACGCTCGGCTTGGGAGATTGTTTTTAAGATTTATTTATTTGTATTTATTTATTTATTTATTTATTTATTTATTTATTGTTATGTATATGAGTACCCCAGAAGTCGACATCAGATGGTTGTGAACCACCATGTGGTTGCTGGGATTTGAACTCAGGACCTCTGGAAGAACAGCCAGTGCTCTTAACTGCTGAGCCATCTCTCCAGCCCCCATGGGATTTTACGTAGGTTACCAAAGTCCCTAGACTGGACGATGAAATTAAAAGTAAAAGGAGGAGAAAGCAGGGCTGGGAAGCAGAGGCGGGAGGGATGGAGAGGAGGAAAGCTGTGCCTGGAGAAAATGAAGTCTCTGGAACTTGTCAGGAGGTCAGGGCATGAAAAGCCGCAGCCACAAGTCTGGGAGATGGACTAGAGGAGAGAAAAGCAGGGATTTTATACCTCCCAGGAGGTGGCACTAAATCCTACCCTGGCAGGCGTGGCAGGCGCTGAGCCACCACTAGACTAAGCTGCCTGCTTTTGAGAATTGGCACCATTCTCTGACAGATTCTCACAGACACGGAGAATTTAGGAGTGTATGCCACAGGAGTGCAGCCGCCCCGACGATGGAGCATCTACACTCAGTAAAGAACTACAAGCTGAGCCGGGCATGGTGGTGCACACCTGTAATCCCAGCACTTGGGAGGCAGAGGCAGGCGGATTTCTGAGTTCGAGGCCAGCCTGGTCTACAGAGTGAGTTCCAGGACAGCCAGGACTACACAGAGAAACCCTGTCTCGAAAAAAACAAAAAAACCAACCCCCGCCCCCCAAAAAAGAACTACAAGCTAAGAAAGTCTAGAAAACAAGAAACCAAGCAAGTAATACTGCCATCAAGTGAAGGGATTTCCTTCACTTAGGGCTTTTAATTCGTTTCCTAAAGAGCAACCATTCTGACCATTAATACCTGTTGTCAATTACTACACAATCAAACAATTTGTCAATCGCCGTACAATCAAACAATTTGCCAATTACTATATAGTCAAACAGGTGACCATGATCAAAGCCCCACACCCCCGCCTTTACTGGCTCTGTGACTGGAAACACAGCAGGCAACATGGAAGTTATTACTTTTTTGAAGGGACAGGGGAGTGGGATCAAAAAACTAGCTGGCCATATACTTAAGTAAACAGCCAACACAAAACCATGCGGTCATTCAGAATCCCTCACACTAAAAAGTCATAACCTCCAGGCTGATGAAGCAAAGCAGGTATGAGGGTTTGTATATGCTCGGCCCAGGGAGTGGCACTATTAGAGGGTGTGGCCTTGTTGGAGTAGGTGTGTCACTGTGCGTGTGGGCTTTGACCCTCACCCTAGCTGCCTGGAAGTCCATAGTTTCTAGCAGCCCTCAGATGAAGATGTAGAACTCTCAGGTCCTCCTGTACCATGTCCGCCCTGGGCACTGCCATGCTCCTGCCTTGATGATACTGGACTGAACCTCTGAACCTGTAAGCCAGCCCCAATTAAATGTTGTGCTTAAGACTCGCATTGGTCACGGTATCTGTTCTCAGCAGTAAAACCCTACCTAAGACAGCAAGTTTCTGTAACTCATGCTCTGAGTCTGGGAGGAGCTGGTGTGGATCTTTCTGTCCAGGCAGGTTTTAGTTTCATCTTCAGCTGTGCCTTGCAGGGAGAGGCTTCACATAAACGTGCCTCAGGATCTCAGGGTGGTCCCGTCCACCGTGCCAGTCTGCCCACTCTCGCCACACAGTTGCCTCCTCCTCTTCATTCTGTCCTTCCTCCTTCAGTCCTTCCTCAGCCTCCTCCTCTCCCTGCTTTTGTCTTGCACTCTCCTGAATGTTTTTGTTGTTGTTTTGTTTTTTCTCCTTTTGCTCAGAAACTTCCTTCTTGCCTCTCTGCTCCGCCTGTATGCCTCTAGGGCGTCTTTCAATGGTGTAATGAACGCTGGAACCCCTCTCTTCCATGGCTGACAGCACATCACTGGCATAGAACCTGTGCTTCCCTTTCATTGTGCAGGTACCCACACAGATGGCATACAAGGAAGACACTGGCAGCTCAGGAGATGTTAATGCCATCCAGGAACGCCTCTTCGATGATCCTGTTGTCAGGCAGGTTTAGGTCCTTGGGCCTCTCCACCATTGCTCGGACCTCTGCTCAGGCCTGAGCTTCCTCCATCTCAGGCCTCCTCTCCAGACGGTTTTGGTGTCTGGATTTCTCACGTTGCTAAGATTTCAGGAATTTTGTTTTCAATGCTGATTCTTTTTTTTTTTTTCCCAACAAATTACAGGGTAGCCAACAAAGTTCTGTGTTGTTTGACAATAATGCTTGACTTATATATATGGCTAATTATGTGAGTTTCCACCAAAGACAAATTCAAGAGAAATCTAATTTTTATTAAAAATTCTGTCCCTAACATGTCTGGTGATAAATTGATTACCTTCCATGGCACATACAAAACCACCAACAAAGCATTCAATGTCATATTTTTTTCTTAAAATGGAAGAAAAATAACAGGCCCAGACAATAAATAAACAAAAGACAAGTTTCAATATGAGAGTTCACAAAACCAAAGGGTGAAACTGACTGTGGGTACTGCTAAATGCCCACTATGTGATTCTGAAAGCCATCTGTATTTGATGCACACATTGGAAAAAGTACTTACAGCAGACATAGTTTCTAAAGCCTTACCCTGGTTGTTTAGTTTTGGACCCCAGGACAAGGGACTGAGGTGTATATTTTACATATCAAAGCAGACCTGGCCTCCATGTTCTCCCAGCATCCTTCAGTCCCTACCTGGCATACCCTGTCCCCAACCCTGAACTCTCCAGCCCAGGGGCTGGGCTGCCCTTCCCAGAGGCTCTTCCCTATATAATCTGGCCTTTTTTTTTTTTTTTTTTTTTTTTGGTTTTTCGAGACAGGGTTTCTCTGTGTAGTCCTGGCTGTCCTGGAGCTCACGCTGTAGACCAGGCTGGCCTCGAACTCAGAAATCCACCTGCCTCTGCCTCCCAAGTGCTGGGATTACAGGCGTGTACCACCACGCCCGGCTTAATCTGGACATTTTTATCTCCTCGCTTCTCCCTCCTCTCTCTCTCTCTCTCTCTCTCTCTCTCTCTCTCTCTCTCTCTCTCCCTCCTCCCTCCTCCACCCCTTTCCCCATGCTGACTTTCCTGGCCTCTGTCCCCAGAGTGGTTTCCCATCTAATCTGGCTTCAATTGGTTCATTTCACTGGTGGAGAAATAGTTTATCAGTGGTGACTGAAGATGCTTCACAGTGCTGAATCAGGCACGTGTGGCCTGAACATCCAAACCCAGGCAGGGACGGGGAGCGGTCTCTCTACAGGGAGAGAGCTCATTCTCAGCACCCCCTGGCCAGCTTCGCAGGTTCCAGAGGGCAGCTCAGCAGACAGATGGACAGGGAGGATCTTAGCCCCAGGAGCGAGGCTGTGAATGGAGACTCAGAGCTCACAGTAAGCAAGAAGGAAGAGCCTAGGAAGGATAGAACGGGGTTGGGGGAGGCAAGATGGCTCTGTGGCCTGTGCTAAGGCCAGTTGTTAGAGCCCCGGCCTTGGAGCTCAGCCCACGGGAGGAAACACCTTTAGAGAGGCCTGTAAAAGTAATGGGGGAGGGGAGGAGTTTCTTCCCCCTTGCTCCTAAATAATTGTCGAGTGTTTCTATGCCTATTCTAGCCCGTTTCAGATACCGAATGAGACCTAACAGATTTATTAACAAGCTGGCAGCCCTAACTGGGCAGATACTCATTTATTCTAACCCTACAGGGCTAGCCTGGCTTTTTCCCAGCCACAGGGTCCTTGACCTGTAATGGAGTCTTGTTCAGACCTGTTCTGCTCCATGTGTATCCTCACGGTGACTCCCCCTGGTCTCTTCACATCGTCTCTTCCTCTCTTCCCTCACCTAGGACCGCCATCACCGGGATTGGATATTCTGTCTTCCTTCTTCCCTCTGCCCAGTTATCAGCCGAATCAGCGCTTTATTAACCAATCAGAGGTGATGGAAAACAATTTTTACATAACAGTGAGACCGGAGATACTCGACTGGGACCAGATGTCTGGGCATAGAAATCAGCATCTGAATACACAGTGCACAAACCCATCTCCCCCCACCCCCCCCAGCCCAAGCAGCCAGCCCAGCCTCACAGGCTACTTCCTTAAGTCTAGAAGCCCCTATCATCAGCTCATGATGGGTGGTGGCCAATCAGAGTCCAGAGCTGGATCCAGAGGCCTCCCGGATGTACCCTGTCAAATGCGTGTCAGCTATGGCCTTGAGCCCTCGTGTCATCTCTGCAGGATACTGTGGGCTCTCAGGTCCTGTTAGGTCACAGAGCGCTATCATCTGTCCTCCCAGCTTCTGTGACGGACAGGAGGGCACGTGACTCACATCAGTGGCTCTAGCAAGGTCTAGTGTAGTAAAAATATTAAAAAAAAAAAAAAAATCCCAGTGCAGGTCTTTCCCCCCATTTTTGACCATTTATGTGTCTAGATGAAATACATAAATATCCTTTATCTTTTTAAATATGCCTTCGGCAGCACACTAGCTGGGCATCTGCCTACCCTCCATGTTGTTAGAATCCACTTTCCTATGGATAACGCCGAGTTACTACTTATTACTTTCTGGGCTCTGTCTGGGTTACTCTTACCTCCAATTTGGCCAGCCCACACGTCCATGTTTTCATGTCTCAGCTATCCCATCGTGGCTCTCCTCCCTCCTGCAGGTTCTTCTCTCCTTCCTCTTTCTCGGGGTCTCATGCCAGGGAAACCTAAACCCCGCCTAATTCTCTCCTCCCCATCTATTGGCTGCTGGCATCTTTATTTACCAATCAGAACTATCTGGGGGCGGGGCTACTCACTGTCTTATGTGCGGACTTTCTTTGGGGCAGTTTGGGGGACCCAAATTAGCATTAGAATATAAGCAGCGTTAGGCCTACCCACTACATTCCCCGCTTTTTGTTCAATTAAAAAGGCCCTTGAACGAACAGTCTAGTAGGAACCCTTAATGAGATCTTACATCTGGGGGTAAACTCAAGGCAACAGACAGGCTAGGAGTCTGGAGCCCAGCTGTGGATCTAGGATACCTGCTGGCTGTTTGCCGAAGGCCTCCTGGTTTCCTTCCATCTTGGTAACAGCAGGAAGTGACACCAGGGGTTTCAGAGGAGGGGAGGCGGGGCTCCAAGGCTTCTGAGGTTCTAGGTCTCTTCCTCTGTGCATAGCCCATCCCCCCAGCCTCAAGCGTGCACCCCCGCTGTTGAGAGGGGTCCTGAGGTTTGAGGCCTCCTCTGGCTTCAAACTAACTCCAGCACCAAGACTCCACAAGTCAGAGCTGCAGTGGGAGGCGGAGGCCAGACATCACAGCGCAGCCCCCATGTAGCTCAGTGCACCCAGGACCTCCCTTGCCCATGTCCCATCTCCCCCAGGATACATTTCCCTTCGGCCTTCCCTTTCCTTTCCGAGGAAAACAGGAAATGCCCAGACTTGCTGTACTAGTTACTTTTCTTGTTCTTGTGATTAAAAAAAAAAAAAAAAAAAAAAAAGTAAGCCAACGAGGAAGGGCTATCCCTGGCTCCAGTTTAAGTACAGTCCGTGACAGCTGAGAAGGGGTGGTGGCAACAGCCTGGGGCCACCACTCACATTGCATCTGCAGCCAGGATGCCGAGACGCCTAAGGCCAGGAACCTTAGAACCTCAGGTACATCATTTCATTCCATGCCTTTCTGTCTGGTCATGTATGTGCTTAGTCAATAAGAATACTTCGACCTGGAGCCTGAATGGAAGGATGGCGGGTGTGGGGGTGCGTTGGGGAGCCTAGGTCACCTGATTGCCAGATTGGTGATACTGCCCAGTCCTTAAGGCTTCCCAGGTCAAAGCTGGACTCAGAGGAGCCGATCAGCGCTCCGATTCCTCTCGCTGAGACATAGAAACCCAGAAAACTACGCTTTTCAGATGCCTCGAACCTGAAACAGCTGTAGGCACATAACCACAGTAACTACCCGGCGGCCTGGAGACAAGCGCCAGGCCTTAGCTGGAGGTAGGTGGGAAGGACAGTAGCTCTGTCAGCCGGGCACACGCCAGAGGCATCTGTAGCTGCAGCAACCCTAGGGCTCTGTTGTCTTGGCTTCCCACTGGCCCTGTCTGGATGCTTCTTGGGAGCCTCTCAGGCCCGAGTACTGCTGACAAGAGGGTGGGATGCTGGCCAGTTTATAAAAAGGGAAAAGATGATCTGGAAGTGTTTAAGGAAGAGAAGTAATTATACCTGTTATATGTATATTCAAAAAGCTTGGCAGCTTGGAAATAGAGCCCGGATCTGCCATTTCTTCCTATTTCCTGCAATTTCCCCTACTATTGTCCAGGGCTCACTGAGCCAGCTCGCCCTTCTCCCAGATGGTCCCTTCTCCTCAACAGCTGCTGGTTCCCAACCAGCCCTGCCAAAAGACTCACTGTAGGCCAAGGGGACTAGTGGAAAAAAGGGGGTGGCTCCTAGTCTTAGGGAGCACTGAGCATTGACATCAGGGGTCGCCGGGGTCACCTTGCTAGCTTCAAGGTGTTGCAGGGTTGCAGAGACTTGACAGCAGGCAGCTGGAAGCTGGGTAGCTGCGTGGGGACTCCTGAGGGCAGAGGTGTCTGCCACAAGAGATCCAGAGCATCAGGGGCCAATTCATTGATTGTTTTTGCCCAGAGACTAACTCCAGGTCGAGCAGCCAGGACATCCAGACCTCCCTGGAAGGGTCTGTCCTCAAGACTGCCCAGCCCACAGGTCTCTGAACTTGGAACATGCTGGGTGAAAAGCAAGAGTCCACCAACAGTAGCCAGAGCCCCTGAAGAGATGGATTCAAGGGCTGACCTCCAGCAGGACACTTACATGACAGAGAGACACTTCTCACCAGGCGGTAGCCACGGGGCATTGGCTGTTCACTCTTAGCCTCAGCAGCTATGTTCACCTCCTAGAGTAGCAATATGACTCATGTGGCCTTTAAAAAAATGAATCTGAGCCGGTGGTGGTCCGGGAGGCAGAGGCAGGTGGATCTCTGGGTTTGAAACCAGCCTGGTTTATAGAACAAGTTCTAGGATAACCAGGGCCACACAGGGAAACCTTGCCTTAAACAAACACACAAACAACAACAAACCCCTACCAATACTACCAACAAAAACAGACTCTGGAGAATGGTCCTAGGCGGGAGCCCTGTGCTCTGTACCTTGGCTGATAGCGTACCGGCTGGTGGGGTACCTTTTTACCTCCCACTGACACTCTTAAAAGCTCGGATGTAAGATGTGTGAGCGCTAAGAGGGCAGGGGTATCAGCAGTGACTCCTGGCTCCTCCCAAGGCACAGCGTACAGAGCACAGAGCACAGAGCACAGAGCAGGCGGCACAGCCACATTCCGGTGTCTACAGAAATCACACAGGACCTCCGAGCAGCTGTGTGCCGAGGTATCTAAGAATGCTGTTGTGGCTACAGGTCCTCAATGAATTACTCCTGTCTTGTGACAAGAGGGCCTGAAGGTTGGCTGATGTGCTGATCAGTAAGGCTTCTCTCCCACTCCAGTGTGGCCTTTAGATTCTTCTCTCTCAGGAGGAAGGAAGAGTCCTTTCATCACCTGGGTTTCATCAGTAACAGGGTCTGGGACCAGCCACTCTCCTCAGCCCGGTCACTGAGAAAGTCGGAGTCCAACCAGTCAGTGGATTAACAGGTTGACAACACAATGACCTTTGTCAGAAACAACTGTTTTGATGGAGGGCTTGTAGGACGAGGCGATTAAGGGCAGGTGCACACATTTGCACCTGCAGGACCCTACCAGCTATGGCCGCCCATTTCCTGTATAACCACACCTGCCCAACCACTTTCCAACCAAGAGGGTCCTTCGAGGCAGTGCTGTTTACTCATTGGCCAGCTCTTACCCACAATGAAGCTTTCTCTAGCTCTGCCTCAGCCCTCAACTCTGCACTGAATGGGTGTGCTTCGAGCAACCTGAGCCTCTAATGGTCAGACTGAAGGATGGAGCCAGGCAGATGCAGGGAATGCCAACCACGCAGACCTAGCCTCCTGCAGGGAAGAGGGGGCCCACAAGCACAGACAGCTTCAGTTTGAAGCTGATCTTGCAGGTCCCCAGTGCGGTGCAGGCTGTGCAGAGGATTGAAGGAAGGGTGTCGGGGTGCTAGGGATGTGAGATGGAAGATCCCCACATTTGGATCTTACCATCTGCTGGGCTGTGTTCCCTGGGACTGTGAGGAGGGAAGTCAGTGCGTGTGTCTTTGTCCCAATCTGGCTCCCAGGTGGCACATTTCATTTCTCGCCACTGACCTGCCGGCAGAGCCATTCGCATCCCACTGGACTCGGCCCCCACCCCTGGAATACCCTGGCTCTGTACCCCCCCTCCTTCATTCACTCAGCCAAGGGGCTATTGCATTTGGTAGGAGCACAGGGGCCCCCTGCTTTCAATCACACAGCATGAAAAAGATCCTACTGCTGTTGGAACCACCCCTTTCTAGGAAAATGCAGGTGTAAAAGATTTGTTTGACATCCTGTCAGAATACTAAAAATGTAGTAAAAGCCAACCGCTTATGGGTGCCAATGCTATCCTGCTCTGAAGATCCCTTGCGGTAAGCCTATCCTAGAACTCTCTGGTCCTGGGGTGTCTGGCGAGAATTCCAGAGAGAACAGGACACATCCAAACTCACAGCTCCAGCCACCGGTCAAGTCCAGGGCCATGTAGCAGAAAAGGGTAATTTCGCTGGGCGGTGGTGGCGCACACCTTTAATCCCAGCACTTGGGAGGCAGAAGCAGGCGGATTTCTGAGTTCGAGGCCAGCCTTGTCTACAGAGTGAGTTCTAGGACAGCCAGAACTACTCAGAGAAACCCTGTCTTGGAAAAAACCAAAAAAAAAAAAAAAAAAAAAAAAAAAAAAAAAGGGTAATTTCCCTTAAATTCTGGTCATATCCTAATCCTGGGTTTGCCTTCTTTCAGATGAGTCTCCCTCTACATAAACCAGGAAGAAAGAACCGGAGGGCTGAGGTCCAGCCTGAAGCACTGCCCTCAGGGGCTGGCTTTGTATTAGATGTAAATAAAGCCCAGCGGGGTGACTCAGGCTCTTCCTCCCACAGACAGCTCTGCTGCTGTCTCCCGTCAAAGCCCTCCCTTGTAGCCTGGTGCTACAGCCCTAACCTTGCAGATCAGCCCCAGGGCAAGCCTGTCTCCTTGGCGCCAGCACTTTCTGCTCACAGCCAATCCAGAAGTCCATTTTGGTACACAGAACACAGGATGTTTCCAAGCCATTAGGAGCCAGCAGGCTTAGAAGAGGGGCCTGCGTAAAGCAAGAAGACACTTGGGTTCCGTTGCACTGCTCAGCCGCACAGAGTGTAGCTGCAGGTCCTTGGAGCCCCGGTACCCTTCATCAAGTGGCCTCACTGAACTTCTTTGCCGGGTGAGCGGCTATTGCCGTAGCACCATGGTTGTGTGGTGGATTGCAGTTGGCAGCAGTCAGATACCCGGGGAGCATGCCAGCTGCCACCAGGCTGCAGGCTGAGCCTAGCTCTGCTGAAGACAGAGGAAACCACCAGAGCCTTAAGTCCGCGAGGACTTCCTCTGTCAACAGAAAACCCAAGGAACCGGTATTGAGACAGTGCTCTGTTCCGGGTCCCCAAGGCTGCCAGTGTGCTATTCAAGGTGCATGGTTACATTTCTGCCCTGATCCGCTCTTTACAGGGCGGTAGGTGTTTCAGTGAAATTAATGAGGGACTGCACTGAACCCAGACCAGAATCAGACCAGTCTCCTCTCAGGGCTTTGACCTGGAGATGGGTGAGAATACTCATCTTCTCCTAACACAGAGTGAACACAGGACATGGGCAGATGGACTGGGTCACACTACACCGGGGAGTAGAGCCATCAGGGAAAGAAACAAGCACGTGGACTCGGGGACGAGTCTGTGCTGACGTGCTAGCCATCATGGCTGAGCTCTCTGGGCAGTGGCCCAGCACCTACTGCTGACAACGCTGTGTGCCTACTATGTGGGCTTTCAGGGACAGCAGCGCCATGCAGCCAGACACAGCAGGTAGAGCCAAGATAAAGATGCTTTCTTTCTCTTTAACCCTCTCAGGAGGTTCACAAGCTGCTCAAACCACAGAATTCCAGGCTGGCCCATTTCAGGAGGGGAGCGGGGAGTAGGGAGTGGGAAGCAGGGAGTGGGGAGTGGCAGGTAGCTGGCCAACAGCTGCAAGGCCAGCTTTTCTGGAAGATCAAAGTGTTCTCTTCCGTACTGTCTAATATTGACCTGCTCCCCAACCATGTTCTGTGTGTGCCTGGATGGAGCCCAGTGCTACCAGGGAGCTGAGCGCTAAATTCCACGAAGTTTTAATTAAGTTAAATGTAAGTCACATGTGCTTGGAGCGGCCACAGCAGGGGTCTCAATACAAACTCACAGCTCAGGACAGACAACTTGAGGACCCCTCAGACTGATACCAGCTCTAAGGAGTATTCCCCCAGGCTCTGATGCAGGTGAACAGGAAGCTGCCGCTGCTCTTTTCACCGGGGGCTGGCACCCTCATTGGCTAACAGCATCTGTACCCATACCCATGCTCAGCTTGCTCTTCAGAGATAAGAGCACAGGGCCCCGAGGGCGGCCGAGGAGCGAGCCTGCTCTAAGACACGGTGGCTCCGCTAGCCCAAGGTCATTCTTGCCCTTTTTGCTCTAATGTGCTGTTAAAAAAAAAAGCTTCAGAAAAATGCTTCAACACTGCGAGACCCAAACTGCAGGGGCGGGCTGGGGCGGGGCTGAGCAGCCTGTCACCAGGCACGAGGGTGCCACAGACACGGGAGGAGGGGCCACAGAGCCGGCTTTATTTCTTCAAGTTGGGAGGGCTCAAGGAAACAGCACTGGGGCAGGGGCTTCCAGCAGACCAGCTCGGTATTGCTTTATCCCCAGATGATTCCAAAACAACACTAGAAGGTTCCAGAACCTTTTCAATAGAAGTTGATTCTTTCAACTCTGACTAGGCACGGGCCAGACTCTTTGTTAGATCCTTTTTCCTGGCCATTCTTGATCATTTGTTTTTCTCCTGTTGTCTTGTAAAGCTCTGGAGTTCATCGAGTTGGGCAGAGCAGACGTCCTGTCTTCATGGCTGACACAGCTAGGCAGAGGGCGCACTCACTTCAGCCAGATCCACTTGTCACCCACTTCCTCATTGTACCCAGGGGCGTACTTGCGTCCTGGCAGCTGCGGGGAAGGCATCAAACACGGATTAGAGTAAAGACCACGTTCCCAACCCTCAGAGTTGGTCAGCTACTGCCCATCCTGTAAGGGACACCAAGAACAGGGATGCACTGTAATGAAGCAGCCTTGCCCACAGAGTCGGGTCCAGGACAGAGTTCCGAAGTATGAAGAAAGCAGTGGCACTCAGTGATAACTGGTGGAGGCGGGGCCTAGAAAATGCCTTGTTCTCAAGCCCCGACTGCCTGCTTGACGAGTGTGAATGGAGACAGTAGGTTAGCTTTGGGAACCAGCGAGGGACTCATCACTAAGAGGCCACAGTCTGACCCCTCTGGCTTCGGTGACACCATTACTAACGACTCATCAGGGCTCCTCCTGGTTACTGTCATGGAGACCCTGCAGTTTTGGAGCACCAGCTGGCCTTTCATGCACCCCAACCAATCGCAGATGATATAGATTCTGGGGTGGGTGAACTCAGAGCCTGAATCTGGGCTGGGGTAGCAGCTGAGCTGGTCAGCCCTGCTCTGCCTAAGCCACTGGCAGGAGGCGGGGTCAGCTTTTCTGTTCTCATGCCCTTGGGGCCAGCTCTCCAGCACAGCCAGCTCTACTGTGCCTCTCCCACCGTGCCTCTCCCGGACCTGCAGTCTGTGAGGGGCTGGCTCTCCAGTGCCTTCACCATCAGGGCCAGCTCCACTGGATAGCCCAAGGGCGTGACAGTTTAGCTCCCCCTGCCCCAGTGATACAGCCAGTGAGGGAGCCGGCTAGCTCTCCCACGCTCATGACCCCAGGGTCAGCTCTCCCCACTGCTGAAGATGGTGAGGGGCAAAAGGGACCAGGAATCACCCCCACATCACCTCAGATGAGTGGCAGGACCAGCTCTCCTGAGACCACTGACTCATTGCAATGGACATTCACAAGTTAGAGGTGTGGACAGACAGACACACTCCAGCTTCCATGATGAGATGTTTTCTTTGCCTGTTGTTGTTGCGGCTTGTGTACGTGTTCTTTTGGGGGAGGCTGCAGGGGTGAAGGGTGAGTATAGGGGGAGATGAGTGGACTGGGGTACGTGAGGTGAGACTCATGAAGAATCAGTAAAAAGTTTAAAAAAAGAAAACTGGTACTGACCTACTCATGGATTCCCTATACTTATTAACTAATAGCTCCACCTGGACCACTGATACTCAATATATTTGAGGAACTAACTTCTTTTGGTATCTTAGCTAATCTTAATTTTGGAAACTAAGAAAAATCTTGAAAGTTTTTCAGGCGATGGCTTATTTAGAAATATATTGATTTGAACTTCTTAGAGTTTTGTTTTTTTCCAGAATTCATTATTGTAACTACTTCAGATTATCTTTGTGAGTTTCAGTAGTTTGTTGTGTGGGTGACCATGTACTCAGACATGTGTACTGTGGTTTCTTGTTCTGTACTGTTTATTTTTTCCCTGTTTAGAAAAAAAGAAGAAAAGAAAAAAAGAAAGAAAAAAAGAGGCCGTGGTCCCCAGGGCCTTGGTTTGGAAGGGGTGCATAAAGGGGGTGTGAACTTTACACACGGGGAGTGCAGGCATCACAGGAGTGTGAACTCTGCACACCTGGGAAATGCAGGCAGGTAAGGGAGACAGCACAGGGCTGGGGGCGCGGAGGACTTGGACAGGACAAGATCAGGCCTTGGGAAGCCACTGAAATGCCCAGGCCTGAAACATTGGTGAGAAGCTACTCTGGAAGCAAGGAAGCCATGGAGAGGGCCCGGGGCTGTCGCGGCTGAAGGGATGGAGAGCTCCGCCTCCCTCTCCAGCAGCTTTGCCCTCCCTAGCCGTGGTGTGCACAGCCACAGAGCCCAGAAGAACTCCAGACAGAGTGAGAGATAAGGACCCGACTAGCAGAGCAGGCGGATGTACCACACAGCCACAAGGGCAGCCTTTCAGCACACTGCACGAGGGCAGGCAGAGGCTGGAAACACCGCTACCCCCCTTTCCCCAGAGCTAGCAGCAAGAGGCTTTCCTGCAGAGCAGGTGGAGAATCTAGAATGGCCTCAGGCAAGATGCACAGGTATAGTGTGTGGGAGAAGCCCCGCAGAACAGGTATAGTGTGTGGGAGGAGCCCCGCAGAACAGGTATAGTGTGTGGGAGGAGCCCCGCAGAACAGCCACCGAGACACACAGCTTCTCCATGCCACCGGCGGAGGAGGTCACTTCTTATTTGCTGAACCAATCCATACAAGTATGCTTGATGAACAGAACACACACCCCCTTTCGAGGATTACATCTACACTGCTTGTCCTTGCAAACAAGGCACACCCCTATCCACTGTGTGCAAGTTGGCTGTGGTGGCCTCACCAAGGTCTCATTGGGAGCTTGATTGAGACATGGTGGCAACTGCCATCTTGTATAGAGCAAGTGAAGCTACTGAGGTCTGTATTACACCAGTGGCCAGTTGGCCAGCATGTCCAGGGATTTTCAAACACCACTGTCGTGAATTTTAAACTAGAGCAAGTAAAAACTAGCTGAAGCCCACCATCCTGCTGAACCTCACCAATGTCTAACTGCTTCACAAAAGCCACTCTCTGGAATTCTTAAGGCATGTAATTGGCCTATAAACTCTAGGGAGGGCGCTCTGTCCTCCGGCTCTGGGAGAAAGCCAGCACTTGAATACACATAGAGCACCCTCAGTCCCCAGCTTCTAAGCGTGCTGGCCTGTAGGTTGGAGGCCATGCTGAGCTAAACCAACAATTAGTTCTTTGGGAGGCTCAAAGGAAGCTGCCTCTGGGGAGGGCCCCGCACTCTGCTGCACTTGTCTTTTCCTACAGAGTATGTCACTTGCCTGGAGCACACAGCCATTCCAGCCACAGAGTAAGAACCAGCTCCCCTCACACACGAGCACACGAGGGGTCTCTGTCTCCCAATCCTGAAGTGGGCCCTGCGCCCAAGTCCCTGACAACTCATCAACTCCCCCCAGTGAGGGTGACCTGTGCCACTGAGCCCTGCTGTCCCCAGCTCCTCTCCACTTTACAGTGCTTCCCCTTGCTATGTACTTAGGATAAACTCCCAGAAACAGAACTGTTTGCTGAAGCAAAACATCCTGAAGAGCAGGTGTGGAAAGCCCCTCCACGGGTTTAACTAGACAGTGTGGAAGAGCTGGTCTGGATTATGGTGCAGAGGCTTAGGCGAGGGCGTAGACTCGGCACTGTCTCTCCTTAAAACTCTAACCATGCTCTTGGTCTCCTAGGGCCTTTCCCAGGCTCCGCGAGCTGGCTTCCCTTCAGCCCTGGCCCACTGACTGTCACTGCAAACAAGGCACTCCCTACTCACTGTGTGCAAGTTGGCTGTGGTGGCTTCACCAAGGTCCTATGGGAGCTTGAGACGTGGTGGCAATTGTCATCTTGTGTATACTGCGTGAAGCTACAAGCACTGTGAAGGAATGGGGTTCTGAGAGCCGTAAAAGGCCTCCCTATACAGGCCACAGTCAGCTTTGAGTGTGTACTTCAGTGTGGACCCCCATGCCCTATCCCGACCATATACTGGACTTGGGTCAACCTGTAACACAGCAGTCTCCAGGCCCTGAGAACTTTAGACCTGCCAGACTAACATCATCAAGTAACAGTAACTTCCCGACTGGAAAGCTGAGACCCATGCACTGATTCTGACCAAGCCAAAGTGTAGACGGTAGGACTTAGGGTCTAGGCAGAGAAGGACAGAGAAGGAGCTCCCGAATTTGTTACAGGGCCACTGGTGTTTTTTTTTTTTTTTTTTTTTTTTTTTTTTTGGTTTTCCGAGACAGGGTTTCTCTGTGTAGTCCTGGCTGTCCTGGAACTCACTCTGTAGACCAGGCTGGCCTTGAACTCAGAAATCTGCCTGCCTCTGCCTCCCAAGTGCTGGGATTACAGGCGTGTGCCACCACACCCGGCGGCCACTGGTCTTTGACTAAAGACCATGTCCACGCGAGGCTGGAAAAAGAGCCTCCAGGAGCTGTGAGCAGAATGAATCCATGGCTACTCACAGAGGGCTGTGGGTCAGATGGGTTCCCACCAGCCCCTCCTCACACACAAGCACAGAGAGCACTCCGGCCATTGTCCCCCCAACAGGCTAAGCTAGAGGCACTGGGAAGCTGGAACTCAGAGCTAGCAGGCTCAGTGCTGATGTGCACGTAGCTGCACTGCAGCCAGAAAACTTCTGACATCTGTCTCAGAATAGAACAAAGTCTACCCTTCCGAGCCATGAAACACAATGTATTGCAGCCGGTGATATATTTCCAGACCTGTGCAAGTGGAAAACATGACCCTCAACCAGAGGGAAATCAGGCTGACTGAAATGACGAGGGCGATGGATTAGTGAACAGAGACATTAAAGCGTCTGCTAGGAAAGTGCTTGATATGTTCTGGGAACAAAGTGACAGATGACAGAAATAAGGGAGAACTGGACAACAGAAAGGACCAGGCAGGAGTTCCGAGTATGAAACTAAGATTCCTGAGGTACCTTTCTATTGGCTGGGTGTAGGGGTCCTGCACATCACTATGTGGGGCTATGAGGGACGAGACCTTGGGATCCACTGTGCTGCCCATGGCAGGCCACACCCTCCCTGCCATTGCTGGGTGCACAGGGGCAGTGCCAGTCTGCTTTGTGGCCACAGGCTCTTCCCAGAGGCACCCTCTCTAACCTGGATCCCATCTGGCTCTGTCCTCCCTGCTGCCTCACCCCAAGGCCCCCCCCCCATGCCTGCGGCCCGCCCCTTGCAGCCCCCCTTTCTCTGCTTTCTCCCAATACTTCCTTGTTGCTTCCATGTTTTCTGTTTCCTTGAAGAGTCAAATGAACACAATGGAACACCAGCACATTTCTTAACAGCATAGAAAAGAGGATGAAGACCTAACAGAACTGACTCCAAATAAAGCAGAAAAAGGCCAGACAGTTCCAGGGACCCATGAAAACCCTCGTTTAGTGCATGTATAAATAAAGTCCCCCAAATCTTCAAAAGTAATGGCTAAACCTCTTCCCAGTGCTTTGAAAACTACAGCTACTACACTGAGAAAGTCAGTAAACCTCTGCAGGATCCGGAGAGGCAACCACAGCGGGATCACAAGGAAACCCCTAAGGCAAGCAGGACCGGGGCTGCAGGAGTCCTGAAGGCAGCCACAGACAGACGGCTCCAGGCCACCGAGAGCAGGAAGGACTAGACTTCGTTTGCAATGGTAACAACACAGGTACAAGGTGCAGAAAACCCGCCTTGTATTGTAAGAATGATGAAGCTAGAATCATGAAGCAACTGAAAATACCTCTCAGACTGAGTTGAACTAAATATATATTTTTAGAAAGCTATCCACTGGAATTTGTCACCATCGGACCCACATGTAAGAACTGTTCAGTTAGTCAGGCCCACTGGCCCACATGGAAGAATGGAGTACTCCCAATATGACAGCTCAGAAAGAAGACAGAAGTAGATCCTTGAAGGGTAAAGCGTTTACCACATCCTTTCTTCCAACCCATTGCTAACACTGCTCCTAGAATGGCCTCTGAAAACAACAGTATAGCCATGAAGGGGACTTCCCCTCTTTCCCCTTTTAAACCTTGTTTTCTAATCATCTTACAAAATAGGAGGCTTTAATTTCCCCCACATACCCACTGTCTTTGTTAACTCTCCCACCCCACACCCCATCTTCCTTATTCTGGCTGGAACCAGTCTGTGCCAGCATCAGCCTTTTCTACATTCCTATCACCCATGCTCTAGCAGACAGCCTCCCTTCGGGGTCCCTCAGGGCTCCTTTCTAGCTCCTGGCTTCTACATATGCTCCAAGTTATACACACAGCTCTAAAGAGCCTATGCTGGATGCATGTATGAGAGAGCTTGTGGTGTTTGTCCTTTATGGCCCTGGGTCATCTGTTTTCTAGTTCTGTCCATTTACCTTCATATTTCATTTTCCCCCATATCTGAGTACAATCCCATTTTGTATACATCACATTTTTTTAAGCCATTCATCTGTTGACAAGACATTCAGAAGGCTGAGTCCATTCCCTGGCTACTGGGAAAAGAGCAGCAGTGAACACTGGGGGCCAGTGTCTTTGTAGTAGGCTATCATCCTGGGGTCTATCCCCAGGGTGGTAGAGCTGGGTCATATGGTTAGCCTACGCTGCTTTCTGTGGAATCCACAGTGATGTACCAGTCCACACTCCTACCAACAGTGAAGAGTTCTTTCCCCATAACCTCGACAGCATCCGCCATCATTTGATTTCTAGATAATAGCCACTCTGGTTGGGTGAGACGGAATTTTAAAGTGGTTTCAGTTTGCATTTCCCTAATGGCTTAATTATGTTTTATACTTTCTAAAGTATTTATTAGCCATTAATATTTATTTTGAGAATTTTCTATTCAGTTCCAAAACCCATTTTTAAATCGAACTGTTTTCTTGAAGTTTCTTTCCTTTCCTTTTTGTAAAGTTCTCTGCACAATCTAAATGTTCGTCCTGTCAGGTGTATAGCTGCCAGATACTGCCTTCCACTCCATAGGCTGCCTCAACAGCAATTCCAGTGCCAAATGTGAAGTCTCTCCTTGTACGGTATTGGTCATGGAGCACCAGTACAGATTCCCAGCATTCTTCTTGGCTACTCACCAGAACTAAATGATAAGGTATCATGCACCTTGGCTGCAAAATACAGAGATCAAGCTGGAACTTGGCCAGTTGCTTCTTCCCTGTCAGATAGCTTTCACAGCGAGAAGGTGCTACACAGACTAAAGGGATAGAAGAGGCATCAGTTCTACCCTGCATCAGCTGTGAACCCTACAACTATCAACACAACTTGTGAGACAAGATGTGCTTACGAGTACAATAGTGACAGTACTATTATTGGTTACCCACAACTCTTGGACTAGATTTGAAGCCTGCTCCATAGGAGGTAATGGACACACACACACACACACACACACACACACACACACACTCCACTTTGCTCCCAAAGTTATGGTTGGGCCTCTGTAGGTCTTGGAAGGAAGTTCCTGCTGCTGTCTGACAGGACACCAACGCTCACGGATAAACGCCACTTTTGACTCAGAGAAGCTTCTCTGGGAGTGACTAACAATGAGTGCAGAGACTCACGTCTGCTCCAGGTGCTAAGAATAAGTGATAGCTAAGTGCTCATCCCTCAAAGGGGTATACACCTCCTCTAAGGCTTAATTAGACGGCATCATGGAAGAGGGAACTCAAAGTAAGTGAAAGTGGGAAGAAAGGAAAGGGGCTGCAGAGGCTCTCTTCAGGGCGTGACTGAAAACATGCTCTCCTGCAGCTGCGGTTGCCTGCACTGGGCTTTCCAAGCGGAGGCCTGTCAACGGTCAGCCATGGATAGATAGATAGCGGGGGGCTCCTGGGACTCTACCCAGCCGTGCTGAACTGCTGGCTACTGACAGATTCTGGAAGTTACTGACTTCAGGTGCATACCCAATGGTGACAGCTCTGAACCCGGGCTCCCACAGTGAGACCCACACCACCTGACAAGGCCCCTCTGAAGGCAGCTGCTAACAGATGTCAGAGACTTTGCTAGGGACAAATGCAGAGGCCGTGAGAGAGAGAGCGCCTCCAGCGCCATCACCAGCCCTGTGGCGTCATGCAGAGTTAAGTGATGAACGTAGCACTGGGAAGCACCTGTGTGGATGAGGCCTGAGCATAATGCAGGCTCAGAGCATGTGGGTGCCAGGCCAAAGGGTGACCGTGTGGTAACCACTCTGGATCGGGATCGAACTCTGGATGCCTGTGTTTTCAGAGACGATGACGGCATGAGGGCTCTGACCGATGGGTGGACGGATCCCTGGGCGGACGTGTAGGCTGACGAGATGCCTGGGAGGTGGTGAGACTAGGAGCTGGGGAAGCAGGGGAAGCGGTGAGCACTGAGGGCGAGGCTTTGGGGTGACACCTGTCCTCACTCCTGCCTCAGCTTCCTAACTACCTACCTGTCCTCCTTGCCTGGATGGACTGTCACCCCTGAAACTCCCAGGAAATGTTAGTTTTCCTTGATATTGTTTTTGTCAAGTATTTAGTTGCAGCTACAAAAAAAAAAAAAAAAAAAAAAAAAAGAAAGAAAGAAAGAAAGAAAAGAAAAGAAAAGAAAAGAAAAGAAAAGAAAAGAAAAGAAAAGAAAAGAAAAAAGAAAAAGAAACTACTAGAAAGTCTTCTGAAATGGCAGTGACAGTCTGAACCCCACGGCCCCAGCCTATGTACCATGGCCCGGCCAGCTGCTGACCCCTGCCCTAGTGCCCGTTCTGTCCTCCAAGTCTCCGTGACTCCTCTTCCCACTGGCACTGCCCTCTGCCTATCCATTCACATGCACTCTTTCTAGAGGCTCGCTGCAGCCCCTGCAGTCAGAAAGAAGCATCCTCCCAAGCCTCCCTTCTTGACCTTCCTGAAGTGCCCAAGGTGCACAGCCCCTGCACCACCCTTCTTTCTTATACCCAGACAGTTTGCTCCTTCTCACCAGCCTCCTCGTTCCTCACTTGAAGTGTCCCGACACCCGTGCCTGAAGTGCCTGTGGACCCTAGCTGGGCGGGCACTCCTGCACTTCCCAGGAGTGGCGTGAGGCAGTGCTGGCTCCCAACACAATGACAGTAGCGCTGGCCTTGCACTGTCAGCACATCACCAAGTCAGAGCTGTCTGACATCTGAGCATGGCGGCTGGAGAACAGTTCTGCTGCCCAGGAAGCACCTCTCACCAGGTTCCCAGGCCGCCAATAGCTGGAAGGAAACGGACTGAGGGCCTTATCCACGCATCTCTGAATCATCCACAAAGCAATTGCAGTGGGACATTTTGTGATAATTGGTGCTGTCTTTCATAGCAAAGAAAATTCTGTCCCTGAGAAGAAAGTCATTTTACTTATTTCCATGCATTTCAAGCCATCTTTTAAAAAAATAAAAGCAACTTAGTTTCCTTAAAAGACAAACAAACAAAACTAACATTCCTCTAAATGGTCACACAGTCAACAAAGATGAAGCCTGAAGAATACACAGTATTTTTGAAAGAAAGAGACAGAGCAGCTCTGCAGAGGAACGGCTCCAGGCCATCAAGGTTTAGGGCCTCGACAGCAATGCCGGTCATTCACCCCACCCTCCCTACCTCACTAGTGCCCACCTGAGACTTACACTGTGACTAAGAGCAAGGGGCAGGCACATCCCTGCTGAGGGCCTGCTGAGACAGTTTGTGTCATTAAGTGTAGATGGGGTCCTGGCAGAGAAATGACACGCTGAGGAGCTCTAGGTGACAGCTTTAGTTAGCATTGAGTCTGTGTCTAGCATGAACTGAAAGGTGGTGTGATGTGGAGACTGTATGTGGGTGAGGGAGACATCCACCAGCCTCTCAGCACCCCATACACAAAACTGTTTTGTGAAACTAAACTTGTTTCTTTTTTAGAAAACACTCAGAAATTAAAAAGAAAAAAAAAGATTCCTCCAATTATTTGTTTAAAATCTTTAACATTCCTAACATTTAATCAGATCTATGTCCAGTGCCATGCACTCTCTCTGGTATTCAGCATTAGTCTCTATTGCTCTGCTAAATCACTATGACCAAAGGCAACTTGAGGAGCGAGGGAGGCGTTAATCTCGTCTTACAGTCTGAGGTCCATCACTGGGGGAAGCCAGGGCAGGAACAGAAGCGTGGGAAATGGAGGAAGCTTGCTGACTGGCTTGCTCCCCATGGCTTGCTCAGCCTGCTCTTACACCATCCTGCACCACCTGTCTAGGGGGCAGTACCACTCACAGTGGGCTGAGCCCTTCCATACTGTGAATCAAGACAATGCCCCCCAGGCTTGCCCAAGCAGGATCTGGTAGGGTCATTTTTCAACTGAGGTTTCTTCTTCCCAAAGCTTGTATCAGGTTGACAAGACACCATCCAGAAGGAAATGAGAACACAGAAAGCCTTCCAACACAATGATGGTGACGGTCAAGCTCACCATAAAACCACCTCCCTACGTGTGGCTTACTAGCTGGCTCAGCCCAACTCTGCCCTCCCACCCAAGCAGACACAGATGACTCAGAAAGCCCGCCACTTGAAGGAATCAGGGCAGGCAGCGCCTGTGCTTTTGGTGTTAGTACATAGAGCAGGTGGACTTCTAGTCAGCACATTAGAGTCTCACGAGCAGCAGCAGTGAGGCACCAACCAGCTTCTGGAAGCAGTGCACACAGTAGGGATAAAATTATAGGAAAGCAGGACAGGCTGGACACTTACCAGACCTCGTGGAACCCACACACAGCCAGCCCATCAGCTTGATGCTGGAAGGGATTCCCGTGGTCTGCCCTCACTTTAATGCTGACCAGAAGACCTCCTTAATAAAATACTTACTTTATTATTATTTAATATTCATTCTTAATAAAATACTATCAAAAGAGACAAATAACAGCCACAGTGAGAGAAGACAAAACACAGGGAGCACCTGCCGGGGCCACAGAGGGATGACCGAACAGCAGAAGGGAGCCAGGCAGGCCAAGAGACCCAAAGACACACACTACAGTTATCAGATCACTCTGTCACAAGCAAAGCTCAAAAATGTATGGCGAAACTATTCTGCAAAGTTGAAATTAAAGTGTAAACTTAGAAGCAACAACAACAACGAGACCATGATGAAAATGCAGAGCTCAGTGAGCGAGCGGGCTAGCAGAGCTGGGAAGCCAGGTGTTCGGGAGCACAGGAAGAGCAGCAGACCCTGTGCAGGCTGACAATGCTGACACATGGCCCAGCACACAGCGTGACAGAGACTACCACCCTGGGGAGCCTGAGGAGAGCCAAGACCTGGCACTGACTGTGGAGACCAGCTGAAGAAACAAAGGACTTCACGGACCCCAAGCCAAGTGACGACAAAGGCGCATAGCCTGGCCCCCAGGTGCACACAACCTTGGCAAAGCTCAAGATCACATCAGAAAGCAGACCGAAGCCAGCCCCTCAAGAGACGAGAACATTCATCAGAAAAAGCAAGCTGCTCTTCAGAACAGTCAGACCCTAGGACGCTGAAATGTGGATTGGCTGAAAGAAAAATAAGCTGGAAATTCAGAATTCTCTGCCTTGTGTAATTTATTCCTCAATAAACAGTCTCCCTTCCTTCCAAGATTGACCTAAAGCTTCCTGTAAGGCTTGGTAGGGTTTCTGACTCCCTAAAAGTGGGGTGAGACCCTGGTAGGGTTTGAAGCCCCCCATGGTAATCGTAGTGGCCAGCACGGGAGCCACAGGGTTGCTCACAGGTGTGGTCTGTCGGTCCTACAGGGACAATGTGAGAAGGACGAACAGTCCCCTGCAGCTCTCTAGAGGAGGTGGGAACCGGGAACTGTTATGGGCTCATGAGTCTCAACATACACAGACAAACATACAATGACTCATAGACAGGCAGACGGTTTCCTTACAGTAGATACTCAAGATGTGGAAGGGGCGACAGGAAAAGAACTACAACTACGAAACCATCAAAGTAGTAACTACGAGGTTAAGAAACTCAATGGATGCCAAAACTCTGGTATAAAAATCTGTCAGAAGAACATGTTTGCTGTCTCACCTTGCTCCTGCACTGCTGGATTTGCAGAGTGAAGGAAAGAGTCACACTACGTTTAGTCACATGACCGAAGGGCAAGACAAGCAGCTATTGGACCAATGAGAATATGCACTGCCTAGGAAGTTGAAATGAGTTTTTGACATTGCCTCCACAAAAACTATAGCCTGAATCTCACCCAACAAAGCAGACTGAGGGAGAGTCAACAACTAAGTACCCTGTCGTCTCCAAAAGTCCTGAAGTATCAAGTTCTTAAATCTAAGGGCAAGGAGTGGAGACGACGCTGCCAGATGTAACCTCCATCAAGCCTGGGCTTCTGGGCTCACTGATGTCCCTCAGTCGGTGCGTGGTTAGCAGTGGCTCGTACATCCCCTCTTATCGAGACCACCAGATGAGTGGGGTCTTGCTGCACCTTGTCTCTAAGAACCCCATCTTCAAGTGCAGCGCCCCAAATCTTAATGGTCATCACAGTGGACTGGAAGGTTCAAGAGGACGTATCCCACAGTTCATGCTGGGGTGTGCTCCAGCAGGCCTGGTGCTCCCAGGCGCTGTCCTCCTGTGCATGAGCCTGCACCTGGAGGTTAGGAGGAGACACACACAATGAGGAAGAACAAGGTGCTCAAAGAGCCCGGCCATGTAGGCCAACCGAGGGGCATGCGGTGATCTCAGCTGCGTCCACAGAGGCTACTTTTTTTCAGGTCAGCCTCGAATTCACTGTGTAACTAAAGATTACTGCGCAGTCCTGATCCTCCTGTTTCTCTCCTCCAAATGCTGGGACTAGAGACAATCAGACCTGGCATATTCTTGTCATTTTAAAGATTTATTAATTTTTATTGTACGTCTGAGTGTTTTGGCTGCATGTATGTTTGTGTACCATGTGTATGCTTGGTGCCAGTGGAGACAAGGAAGGCGTAGGATCCCCTGTAACCAAAGTTACAGAGTTGAGAGCCACCTGTGGACACTTAGAACCAAACCCAGGTCCTCCACAACAGTAGGGCATGCACTTAATCGCTGAACCCTCTCTCCTGGCCCTCTTATCTTTTTTTTTTTTTGTTGTTGTTGTTGTTTTTGTTTTTGTTTTTTGGATTTTGGTTTTTTTCAAGACAGGGTTTCTCAGTATATAGCCCTGGCTGTCCTGGAACTCACTCTGTAGACCAGGCTGGCCTCAAACTCAGAAATCCGCCTGCCTCTGCCTCCCAGAGTGCTGGGATTACAGGCATGCACCACCACTGCCCGGCCCTCTTATCATTTTAAAAATTTGAAGTATTTCCCACAAACAAATTTAAAAATAAAATGAAAACAAATGAAGAGCCAATGAACCCTGTAACACGTTGCAGTAAAGCATCCTTCCATCCACCTTATCGGATGGTAAGCCGAGGGCGAGCCACAAGGAGCGCGAACCCAGCAGGCTGAGTTAGGGCACTTTTCCTGTCAGAGTCAGTACTGTCTCCACAGTCCCCATAGTGACTTGAAAGACTTAAAGTGCATGGAGAATTAAGACACATTATTACAACAGCCCACAGAAGGAGTTGAGCAAACAGGGCTCACCACAGTCTGTGACTTTATACTGCCTGTGACAGGAAAACTACCAGTATTAGACTCCAATATATCAAAGATGACTATTTTAATTACCAGGTTAATCACTACAGTGTAACCACTAGTAATAGACTGATGATCAGTTGGCGATTAGAGGCACATACATGAAAGCCAGAAAAAGATGTAATTCCCAAGAGATAAAATAAGTAGGATAGGTGAGAAAACACTACGAGTCAACCCATGTAAGTACTTCTTCCAATGTAACCGGATAAATATTACAAATACTCAGAATAACTAGAGGTGTTTTTTTTTTTTTTTGTCTGCTTCTTTGTTTGTTTTAATAACTTCAGGTAACCAGAGAGAGGCTGACATGAAAGGGAACAGAAAATAAATCCTGGGCAAATACTAGCTGAAGACAGTCTCAGGCGCTGGAGCAACATTCATGAGAGGAAACTTGAGGCGAGCTCTAGAGTTGCGGGTGCAGACGGTCACATGAGGCACAGGAGGGAAGTACTAACTGCCTCGCCAACCGCACACCCACTGCCAATGAGGCCACGGCTGACAGGCTAAGCTGGACCTAAACGAGGCTACTACTGTACGGCAGAGGGAGGCAAGGAGTATGTGGACCTGGAGGCCATAGGGAGCAGCTGTATCCACTCAGGAGGACGTCAGTCCAGACACAGACCACAGATCACGGTAAGGAGATACCTTATGGCTGTGCTCCCAAATGTATATGGTGAATACAATTATTTTTAAAAAGGCCCAAAGAACTTGTTTAAAAGAATGAGTCCTTCGCCGGGCAGTGATGACGCATGCCTGTAATCCCAGCACTTGGGAGGCAGAGGCAGGCGGATTTCTGAGTTCGAGGCCAGCCTGGTCTACAGACTGAGTTCCAGGACAGCCAGGGCTATACAGAGAAACCCTGTCTCGAAAAAACCAAATCCAAAAAACAAAAACAAAAACAAAAACAAAAAGAAGAATGAGTCCTCCAAGTAAGGGAGAAGGAGGGGGAACAACTGGCCATATTGAACCCTTAATCAAAGCTCCAGGGGTCTGTGGCCTCTGCTGCTCAGCTGACTGAGCTCAGGCAGCTGTCACGGATGCAGACCCGTGCTCACTTCCAGGTAATGATTCACACTTTCCAATGACCAACATGCTACAACAGACCCCAGACGGGACACTCTGCCCATTCCACGATGCTGTCTGGTGCAGGCCCCTGACCCTGCCTACACAGCTGGAAATAACAGCAATGGAGGAACATAAGACTTGTGAAGAAGATGTGTAAATTGGAGAAAGGCATGAGGAGAGGTAGCTCTCCCTTGTCTGCATGGGCTCCGCCACCCTTGCTGCAATGTACCACCTGGTTGGAGGACATTGCATAGAAATGGAAGGCCTCACAATCCTAAGTCTTAGAGCTACACTGTGAGGGGTAAGGTGACATCAGATTTGGCTGTGAAGAACTAGAGCTATCAGCTAAAGAATGGAGGGTGTATGTCCATCAAGACAATGTACCTAGGAAGGACACTGGATCTGGTGTGTGCCTGAGGATTCACTGCTTTATCACTAGAAATGAGGGGACAGCAGCAGACTCATTCTTCATGGAGAGGGCTTAGTGACCACAGGTATCCCTGACTCTGCCCCATAGTAGTGCTCACCTCTCTGAAGCTGTTGTAGATCCGGCTACCCTGATGAGCTCCAATAGTGATTTCTGGGAGGTAGACTGGGATGGTTGTGTAATTCAGCACTTCTGTCTTATCTTGAACCCTGAAAAGTTAAGACAAACATGGATTACAACAAGCCATCAAAACAAATACTACTAGGCAAATATTCTTTCGGTCTTTTTTTCTTTTTAAGACTTATTTATTATGTATACAGCATCTTGCCTACATGTATGCCTGCAGCCCACAAGAGGGCACCAGATCTCATTATAGATGGTTGTGAGCCACCATGTGGTTGCTGGGAATTGAACTCAGGACCTCAGGAAGCCCAGTACTCTTAACCTCTAAGCCATCTCTCCAGCCCTAGGCAAATATTCTTTTTTTTTCCCTAGGCAAATATTCTTAACTCTTCACATATCTATAGGGGCTGGAGAGATGGCTCAGCAGTTAAGAGCACTGGCTGCTCTTCCAGAGGATCTGGGTTCAATTCCCAGCAACTGCATAGCAGCTCACAACTGTCTATAACTCCAGTTCCAGGGGATCTGTCACCTTCACACAGTCATACGTGCAGGCAAAACACAAAAATAAATCTTAAAAAAAAAAAAAACTAATCCAAAACAACAACAAAACACCACTAAGATAAACACGTTCACAAGCAGGTATGTTCAAAGCGGCACTTCTTTCTGAGATGTCCAAGGCCATGTAGCCTCTCTGCTGAAACAGCGCCAGAACAGAGGTTGTTCTGGGAAGCCCCGATGCCTTCAGAGAGTGGGCTCTGGAGGAAGGGTTTGGGAAATGGAAAAAGCCACTGTGTGCTTCACACACAATGGGGGTGGGGGGTAATCTTCCAGCGCTGGTAGTGCCCACGCATGCATGCTATGCCCTCACTAGAACTCTGTACCGTCAGTGCCAGTGGGGGGGCTCTGTGGTGCCTTCCACAGGCACTGACCTGTAGAGGGCGAAGGGACAGGACCACATGGAAGCCGCCAGGCAGCACCTGGGCCATTTTATCTGGGGTCAGCTTCACTTCTGGCACTGGCAATGCCAACCGCAGGCCTCTCCCCTGCTCTGCCACTTCACTCTGCTGATCTAGAAATGTTTAGACAATGCTTACAGCTCGTTCTCTTCAAAGTTGAGCTCAACATAACCACTGTGCTTGAAGAGACAAACCTTTAATTTTTTTCTTTCTTTTCCTTTTTTTACATTAAATCTGGGCATAGTCATGCAGGCTTGAAATCCATGAAAGCTAGAAGCCCTACTACTGGGAAGCTAAGGCAAAGGAACTGACACAAGTTTGAGTCCAGCCTGGGCTACCTGGTAAGACAAATACCTGAGGAGAAAAGGCACTAAAGTTTTTCTTATTCTTTCAGGCTCAAGAAACAAGGCATTATTTTCAACAGATACTCAGCTACAACTAAGTTGTAAAGGCAACAGAGGACGTTTCTTGCCGGCAGTTTCCAACTGTGGGTTCTATAACTCTATCTGGCTCCTGGTGGTCGGACCTAAAAAGTATCCAGGCTCACTATATAATCCTGCAAATGGCCAGGTCTCCACAGAACTAGAACAACCTAAGAGGAATGCATGGTGCATGGTTCAGACACCATGTACCACGGACCATGCTTCCACAAGAAACCACAGGGAAATGAGGACTGTGGCAGGCTGAACTTTGTGGGTGGCAGGAAGATCACGGCCTAGTGTCTTAGCACAACTGTGCCACTCCCACAATGATTCAGAGATTCAAATCCCCCAAGCACAGCTGTTGAGGTAGCCTGTCTGCCTGTCCCCGAGTGGGTTTGCACTGGTTTAGGTAAGTAGTCATACTAGACACCATCAAAGGTTAGGATTGCTTCTCTTAGCTACCTACCCAGTTGGGTTTTTTCCTGCCAAAAGAAATGAAAACATTTAAAAACAGTCTAAGCATGCAAACAGTAACGTCTGTAGAGGACACAGCAGCTGTGCTCTGTAAGCTTGCTCTGATGAGCTGTTCAATGAAATTCCAGTGCCAAAGCCCATCGTCAGCACTGCGCTCAAGGGCTCCCTGTCCACAGGTCCCAGCCGACACCCTTCCCACACTCCCATGACTATGCCAGCAGCGATGCACACAGCTCTCTACTGTAACACACAGGGTTATTCTGTACCTGCCAAGGTTTAATTCTATTGAAGTGGTAACAAAATATTTCAGCTAAAAATGAAGTACACAGTAAATGTTAACAAATATCAAAGGGAGGTGTCCTGGAAGTATGTGAAATATAGAACAACAGCGCCATCTATGTATAATTTGCCAAAATTACAATTCACACATGCCCCAGAAAAAGAACAAGGCTTTAAAAGTACTCAGTTCTGTACCTTACTTAAACCTGGAGAAACAACTCTTAGCAGAGCTCACAAGATGAGGAGAGACAGCACACCTCCAGTAAATACTTATCAGATAGGCAGAAGATACCATCCTAGATCAGAGATAATGAAAAACTACAGGCACCAGGAAGCTGCTTATGACTCAGAACACAAAGCCGGTAAGGAGCCCTGCTTACACAGTGAACACTCGGTTCAACACGCAGATGGACAACCCAGCTGAGAACAATGTTCCTGCCACACCAGTGTCCAACTATGATGTGGTAAGTATCACAGGCTGGTTAGTACCACGGACAGACAGCTCTAACCAGAAGCACGGAGGCAAGACAACAGAAGAGCGTGGAGCAGGAGTTAAGGTTTCTTGACTGCGGATTTCTCCAACAGGACAAAGTCCGCTTTCCTCCCACCTCCACAGCTTGTTTCTTCGTCCTTCTGAGCTGGAGTGCCACCTGAAACCATGTGGAGAACTTGCATCCGTCACCACAGTACTAGATCTGTCTGGAAACTTCAGCAGCTGCAATGACCCTCACGGGCAGCAGGTGGGGCTGGGAGGTTGGGTGGGTGGGGAGGGTGGGTGCGCCGACAAATGTAACAGAAATTAAACAAAAATGTTAAAAGCAGTAATTTGGTCAACTTCTGGACCAAATAAGTCTAACTGGCAAGTGGCATGTTTACAGTAACTGTCTCAGAAAACAGATCATAATTTTCACTCAAGCAATTAAGATCAACACAATTACCATTGAAAACTTATGAAACTGAGGAGAGGACACGACACAGGGAAAGAACAAAGCCACAGTAAATGAAATACAAGCAATTAATTGGATGCTGTAACTCACCAACTCTGGGAAATGACAGGACACAGCTCTATACCCTGATAACCATATAACTAAGTAATTACCAAAATTATGATTTTTAAGCACAGGTCAGATCAACACGTGTTTCAGATTACATTTTGAAAATGACATGTTATTATCTGTGGGAGGGCAAAAGCCAGAAATACTCCCTAGTCTCTGCGAGTCTGTTTGGATCTTAGACAGTCCTCTTTTCCTGAATGCTGGGTCAGACACTCTGCCCAGTAGTAACTGATCCTAAAAATCAAGGGTCACAAGACATCTGTGTGACAGACCCACAGCATTACGAGAAGGTGTCACGGTGGTAACAAGACAGCGATAACTGTTCAGGCTATGAAGAAATAAAGTTCAACACTGGGATTCAGATCACCAGGTGCTAGACCAGGACAGAGGCTGCAGTTTCTGAGCCAATCCAGGAACAGAAATGTCATTCTTCATAAAGGGGAAACAGGAACTCTCTTAACTTAAAAACAAGCAAACAAAACAGACCAACCTCTCTCTGGAGGTGTGCTGGAAACAGTGAGTACAGTTAGTTAACTGACCAAAAGCAGAGATCCAAACCGAGGACACCAAATCACCACAGCAGAGAGCAACAGGGTCAGGAGAGAAAGCACGGTGTCAGCCTTCAGAGCAGGCTTTGGGAAGAAGGGAGGAGCATGAATGGCGGCGCCCAGCTTAGTCCTCAGCCTCAGCCCCAAGCACACGACAGAGCAGGGCGAGACAGGCACAGGCTCCTGGCACTACTGCAGCGCCACTTCCTGGGGTTCTTCATGACAGACATCTCATGTATCTCCGCCATCTGGGGTCTCCACTGCAAACCAGCCTTTACTTTCTCATCTTCATGCCACAATCTCTATGGCCTCCTGTCCTCTTAGGGCCAGCCTTTACGCAGGGACTCCCCTGCCACATGCTGCCTGGACTCGTAGCTCTCTGAAACTGTGGGAGAACTCCTGACTCCTCAGTTCTTGCACATTTCCTGCCTCTAGAGCCAATACATTTAGATAACATTGCCAAGTTCAGGCGCCAGCTTGGGATGGCCCCTCTGCCCTTGCCCACACTGGTATGTTGAAGCTTTCTAGAGAAAGCACTCAAGCTTCCTCAGAAGGTGGAAGCTTAGCTGTCTGAGAGCTTGTTTCCTGGTCATCCTAGTCCTTCAATGAGGAACAGGTGGACTCACCTTGAACTAATCTATTTGAACAATTAAAGCCTCTCTTGACAGATGCCTTGGCTACAAATATAAACCTCAAACTTCCTAGTGCTTTTTTCAGCAAATTATGTATGTTGCTATATCTTTCTGTTCCATTTGCTCTTTTTCAGTGTAGAACTATATATGAGCTTTCAATAATAACCAAACCACAGACTCAATGCTATACTCTTGAAATTTTCTCTGCCAAAGAGATTAGTCTATTTTTAATAGACTTAATAACTTCAGGCAAGTTCTCAGGACCAGGGTAGAAGGTGGCCAGATACTTTGCTAAGATATCACAGCCTAGTTGCTGGTAAAGCCCATGCGTGAGCATGACCCTCAGTGCTACTGACGTTCAAGTTCCTACTAGAAGATTCCATTATGTTCTGCTTACAAAATTCAACTACTTTACTAACCTGAAACAATGAAGCCTTCCACATTCCTTAAAACAAAACAAAATATGGCAAAGTTCTTCACAGCAACAGCCCACTCTCTAGTACCCAAACTTTGAGGACAACAGGGTATAAGGCCATAGAATCAGGAAGCAAAATGTTTCTTACTGGCATACGAGGGGGTGACAGTAAATGGAATCATGTTTATTTCCACTCCCATATACTGAATGTGATTCAAAGCACATACTACCTTCCAGAGCACCTTGAAGGATGGGAAACTTCACAGTGAGCACCACTATGGGCAGTGTACATGGTTGTCCATTTTACTTGGAAGGAGAAATAACCAGATGCGTGATTATCTGTATACTGATTTATGGGTTGTAGACAATGTTTTGGCTGGATGGTCAGGGCTACAGAAGGAGGCAAGTGCTTCTAGTCTGCTTGTCTCATTCTTGCTGGCCAGTCCAGCTATCCTGTTGTTGCAGCATTCATGCACCAGTATCAGAACCACCTGCTTCGGGACTCTAATGTACACTTAAGACTCCAGGAGTCCTCCAGGCCTTCAGCACCAGATAGGGGCTAGAGAGAAAGACAGACAGCTTCATGGACTGAATACCTACCTGCCCAGTCTCAGCCCCTCCAGTGTGAAATAGTTATTGCTAGATTATCACAGTAGCATCCTATAAACCAATCTGATAAATCAATCTCTCTCTCTCTCTCTCTCTCTCTCTCTCTCTCTCTCTCTCTCTCTCAAACACACACACACACACACACACACACACACACACACACACACACACGCCCCTACCTATTCAAGGGAACTGAATGTATGACTCCATTTCAAGCAGTTATAGGTATCCATAGGGATGCTTCCGGAGACCCCATGGAGAGCAAACTCTAAGGACATAAAAAGCACAGTACTGTCACACAGCCTCCATGTTTCCAGCCACACACTTTCAGTAATCTTCACTGTGGTCACAGCAGTCACACCACAATGCTTAAAGAATACTAAGAAAAGTCTCCACATCCTCAGCACAGTCACAATATTTACAAACAACAACTTGGCTGATGTTGTGCCTAAAGTAGGCTAACTGTATACTTCTTAGACGACAGTTACAATACACTAAGAGATCATATCTTACAGCAGAGCGGAACAACGCCAGCAGTGCTGTAAGGGACAGAGGGTGCACCCTGCTGTCAGCCACCTGCCCTCCTGTGGAACAGCACTGGACACAGACGAGCTAGGAATGACAGGAAAACACAGCAACTGAAAATGTAGTTTTTTTCTAAAGTATGAAATGCTGATACGAAGTAGAACGTATTAAATGATCAGTTAAATTCAGAGATGGGGAAAGAACACAATGTAATAAGCAGAAAGCACAAACCATGGAGAATTGGATTCCAAGAGTACTGCTCATTTTAACGTAAAAGATCCAAGTATAGAAGATACAACTGTCAGACAATATGAAAAAACAAGACCTAACTACTTGCTATGTAGGAAAATGACTTAAAATTGAGATAATAAAAGTAAGAGTGGACAAAAAGATGCCATACCTCTGCTGCGAGCAAAAGTACCTTTAATATAACACCTCAGAGCAAAGGAAAACAGCAGGCACATGCAGATTAGCATAATCTAATTAGAGGATGTTCTTAACAACAAGGGAGACACAAGACAAAACTAAACAGGACTCAGTGGGCACCGGGGAGAATGGCACTGGCTGAGCTTCAAGCCCCTTTCAGAACTGACAGGTCCTACAGAGGCACAGCTGACCCAGGCACCGCATGCCTCAGCTCTACCAACAGGCGGGCTCCGCATTCGCTGTCCCACAGCAGAACCCACACTGGCTGCTCAACGGAGCATGTGCCAAGGCAAAAGGATGCCAGCCAGAAAGACACCTGAAGAGAACTAGAAGAGAGCTAGGCAGAAAGTTTGCAGATCACAGAGGGGTTTGGGGATGGGGGGGGAGAATGGTAGGTGGAAAGCCCAGATACAACACCAAACGACACATCGTATGTGAGATAAGGAAAGTCTCAACAGAATTCTGAAAATATTTTACCTTAATGAAACTAAGAATATTCTTTATCTGATATGTAGGCTGCAGGAAAAGCAGTACTCAGGAAACTGAGTGAACCTGGCTTTGTTAGGACAGAGGGCCTAACTCAGTTGTCTACCCGGGATGCCGAAGAGAGCAGCTGAGATCTAAGGAAGCAGGAGGAAGAGTGAAAACCACCACTGAAAACAAAGCCACGACACCAGCCAACACCTGGCTCTTTGAAAGTCACCAGCAGGAAGAGGAGACTCACAGCACAAAGCAACCAGGAGGAACGTAGCTGAAGTTTACAAACTGCATGCCAAGGCGACTCTTTTCTCTGGAACAAAATGGCAGATTTCCTTTGATTTTTATTTAATTATACTGCATCATTGTGTATCCACGTGCACACATTCATGTTCCTGTGTGCGTGTGTGCAAAATTCATGTGTGCATATTTGTGTGTCTAATGTGTACAGAGGCCAGAAGGTTAATTCTGAGTCTTGCTCATTCTCTTTCAGTCTTACTGTTTGAGACAGGGTTTCTTACTGACTGAATCTGGCTGGACTGGCTGGTTAGCAAGCCCCCAGGATCCCTCTGCCCCCACGCAAGCATGCACAACTAAACCTACATTTTTATGGGGATGCCTGGAATCTTAACCTGGGTCCCTTACTAGGTTATCTCTCAACTCTAACTGTACTTCTTTACAGATAAAATATTCACTACCGACAGTTTCTACAGAATCATCTTGCAAAAAAAGAAAAAAACCCAGTAGTTGTAAAGTATATTTATTTGAACAGTCTGACCCAGTAACAAATCTTATTATCAGTGAAAGTAACCTGCTGGTACAACTGCATCTCTGGAAGTCTCTTTAAAGATCTAGCATACCCTCTATGGAAATACAAGGCACCCAACTCTGCCTGCGGGCCCTGTGTAGGTGTATCTGCTCAGGATGCACACCATGGTCCAACAGAGGGCTGCAAGCTTGCTGACAGACACAGTGATAAACAGAAATACTGGGGAGCCTCTGGCACCTCAGAAACTCAAGGCTCTCTGTGTGCTAAGTTAGCTGGGAAGCTCCCTGGGGCTGTTCTGTTGCAGTAGTTTGTTCCTTGCTGTAAATGTGACAGGAAGACGCTCCCAGCAGGCTTAGCTGGAGGGAAGAAGCCAGTGGCAGGGACTGACCAAGCTGTATAAGCCTTTGCATGAAAGGCCTGAGGAGGCAGGACTCAGCCCTCTGTGTCGGAAGCTTCCCAGGAGGCAGACTTGGGAGTGGCCTTTAGAACTCAATAGTTCCATGCACTAGTCTGCTTGCATCTCCCACTAAAATGTGTCTCTACTGAGAGCAGAATTTTTATTTGATCCTAAAGTCGTTCAAACTAAAACCAAACCTGGCAGAGTAGAAGCAATAACGACAGAATTACTACGTACTGAGCCCACCAGAGAGCTCAAGAGTTGCTCAGAAGGAGAAAGGACCAACACCTCAGTCCTGTCTGTGTAGCTGACAACAAATCGAAGCACTAATCACTTAAAGACTGTCTACTTCCACAGCATGCAGCAGACCCTGCTGTGCACACCAACGAGTATTTGCTCCCGCCCCAAGAGCTCCCCCAGTGACTCACAGCATCCGCAGGTAGTGAAAGGTCCGATCGTCCTGTTTAAGCCAAGGCCCTTTGTTGTAGTTAAGGTATTCAATGTCTTCTACCACCTAAAACAATGAAACAGAACCCCAGCTTAGAATTTTGAGTTCGGCAACATTGCGAGTTTACAAAGTCTTGGCAGAATCATACAAACCAAGAAGATATACTAATCAAGAAGAACAAAATGGTGGAATTTGAGTGGGCTCAGCATGACCCTGACCCACCAACATTCCGAAACAGCGAGGGGACAGAAGCTGCCCTGAAGACAGGAAGAAAGGTGAGAGGAGCGGAAAGCCAACACTAAGGACAGGATACCCTCATCTTTCTAAACAAGTTCCTTCTGGAAGGGAAGCCGGCCAGAGAAGCAGAGGAACCTGAACACCAATATATTCCTGGAGAGCCCAGGCCTCCAGTCCCGCCCTTCAGAGAGGCAGTCTTCTTGAGATCCAAATGTTCTTCCAGAACATGCCCAGCTCAGACCTCACTTAAAGATCAGAGGCTCATTATTCTGGTATATTATCTAAACATATGTCTAAACACCAATCAAAAGGTACAGAAATAAACTGAAGGCCTGGAGAGATGGCTTAGTGGTAAAGAGCACTGACTACTCTTTCAAAGGTCCTGTGTTCAAATCCCAGCAAACACATGGTGGCTCACAACCATCTGTAATGAGATATGACGCCCTCTTCTGGTGTGTCTGAAGACAGCTACAGTGTACTTACATATAATAATAAAATAAATCTTAAAAAAAACTGAATATGAACAACTTGGCGTTAGTCGAGGAAGATAGCGAAATTAGCCTTCAGTCCAAGTAGGAAAGCCAGGAACTCAAAAGAATGCTTACAGAAGGAAGCAGCAGAGCCTAGAACACAGCCTCCGGAGAGCAGAAAGCTCTTCCCAGGTAGCAGAGCTCACAGGGTCCCCTTCCTCCTGCCCTCTGTACAGAGGGATTGGGCACACAGGTGGCTCCCAGCTGCCGGCTCTGCAGGCTCCTTCTGCAGGTCGGGGAGCCCGAGCTAGCACTTAAATCTTGAATTTGCATGCTGCTTATTGTTTACTAACCCTTTCCTGGACCTTCATTTCTGTCTGATTAGGTCTTGCTATGTAACCCTGGCTAGCCTGGAACTCACTGTGTAGACCAGGCTGCCTCACACTTGCAATAATCTTGCTCTGCTTCCCAAGTGCTGGCACAACAAGCCTCACTAGGCCAGTCCTGGCTGCTGGTATTGAAGCTTTAGGTACAATGAATAAATATAAGGCAGAACATGGGGCCGGGGGAGGGAGTATTAGTTTTGTTGTTGTTAACAGGGTCTCATGACCTAGCCCAGGCTGGTCTGGACTTCACTATGTAGCTCAGGCTGGCCTCGTACTTGTTTCTGTTTTTTTCACCAAGTGGATATTTATTTTCCTTAATACCATGTAAGAAATGACCTTTCCCTCTTATTTCACTTTTTGATTATTATTATCTTGAAGGAACTCTGCCAAACTAAGACAGTCTTTCTGTGCTGTTCCTAGAGTCTGGTGCAGCAAAGCAAACTCACACGACTAGATGATCTGTTATTCTTGCACCGACGACACAATCTTTTCCTTACTGTGCATATGCTTTTGTACTTGGGAGAGCAGATGTCCTGAATTACTCCTTTTCAGAATTTTCTTGGTTGTTACTCATTAAGTTCCCTGAAAACTCCATCAAGACTAACTGGAATATCATAAAATGCAGAGCTATTAACTGGAATTTCACAAATTGCAGACTTAAGGAAAACGGTTCTCTTTAAATGTCCTCTGAACTAAGGCAAGGTTCTGTCATGTTTTTTGATACAAGTCCCAAGGCATTTTGCATCTTTGCTGTCTATGATTTTAAGATCATGCACACAAAGCTATTTTTTAAAAAGTCAAAAGCTTCATAGCTCTGGGAGGCTGATGAGGGGGCTCTTCAGGTGGATCTTGTCACTTGATTATAAGATGCCAATGCTCATAATGTAGTAGGAACCAAATTTCTCCTGTGGTCTGGGGAACCCCGTGCATCAACCTGAAACGAAGGGCATGTGCCACTGGCTGGCACCACCCTACCTTGGTCGAGTCTTCAGCTTCCCAAGAACTGTACACCAAAACCTCGCACATCTCACTGTAAGACAGAACAAGAGGCACAGGGTCGGCACTTCCAGGGAGGTCTATGCAAATGCCCAGCAGCCAGTAGAGCCCCTTGCTCTGACACAAGCATCCCCAACCATCTGGGACCTGAGTGTCCTGGAATTCACGCCACCAGTGTGACTGGGAGGTGAAGATCACTCACTTCATTCTCTTTTTACTCGTAGTTTTAAGTACTTTGAGGATTTAAACAACATCCTGAAGATTTCCAGTATCAAACAATCTAACTGTTACACACACTACATCAAGGACCAGAGAACCATGGGATGTGAGGAAACCACACTTCCTTCATGCTTCAACATAACAGGGACTGAAGAAGACCCACGGGGATGCTGGCCCTAACGTCGCTGAGGGATGCCCCTCAAAGGACCTATGCGGCTGGGCTCTGTATTCACGGGCTTCCTTCTCAGCCATGCTGAGTGCCTTTCTAGATATCTACCCACTATCTGAGTAAGAATGCACAGGACCTTTAGTGCTAAGATTTGCCATGGACGTGAGCACAGATTTATTTTTAGCATCAAGGATTTTAAGGATATAACAGGAGGAGGAAAATTAAAATAAAAAGCCCTACCCAAACAAATTTACAAAAACCTGAACTGAAAAGGCTCCTGTTGACTCAGCAGCCTGAGGCGGCGAGTGGAGAGAAAGCACTGTGGGCTGCACTGTGGGCCGTGAGGCTCCGGCCTCTGTAAGGCAGCTTGAGTCTTACATGTGAGTGCTGTGTTGGGCTCACCTCATTTGTGGGAGGAAGGTTTTCTTGTAGGCATTCTCGATGTCCTGGAGATAGGCAGAGGTGACCTTCATTTCATGTGGCTAGACAAAAGCAGAGAAAACGTCCCAGGAGGCGTTCAGACTCATTTTATTGTTAAGTGTGTAAAACATAACCAACAGATCAGGGTCAGAACCCCACCCCCATCCCCACCCCTACCCCCCACCCCGTCAGTCTTTCTGCTACTCCTCACCAAATGAAGGCAATGAGGGACATCTGCCTCACCCCCACCCCACCCCCTACAAGATTTGGAAAGCCTGCCCTCTCCAGCTGCTCCCCCCATAAGACTAGGAAGTCCGCCCTCTCCGCTGCCGCAGCCTTCCTATTGGAGACTGGGAAGCCCGCCCTCTCCACTGCCGCAGCCTTCCTATTGGAGACTGGGAGGCTGCCCTCCAGCTGCCCCTCCTCCCTAACTCAGACCTCCTCTCCAGTGCAGTTCCTTCCTTACCAACCCTACTCATCCTTTCACTCCCTCACTTCCCTTGTCATCTAAAGACAATTTTCAAACATTTTAAAATTCAATTAATAGTCGCAAGTTTCAGTATTTAAAACCTGACAGTTTAGCTCAAGCTAAGACTGTTTCTTCACCCTGGGCCGTGGTCTGTGGCTTCTTGTTTCCTTGCTCACTATGCGCTCCGCTCCTAGAACCTAAGCTGCTGGAGTGGGGGAACCCCTTTCTGGTGAGCACACAGTCCTAGCACCTTGTAACCTGGGACAGAGGTACTCAAGAAGCACCGTGGGGATGGGGGGGGAGGGTGTTGAGGACAGGGAGAAGAAAATGATTAGGCCTACTGATCTGACTTATAAAATGCATACTCTAAAACTGAACTGTGAAAATGTTCTAAAACTGGACTGTGATGAGCTGCCGTGTTTTGATAAGTTTGTAAAGCTGGGTTGTAAATGTCAGCTGGCTGCTTGTGATCAAGCATAACTCACATCCTGTGGCCCTGGCACAGAGCAAACTGTGACAGTCTAACGGCACTCTGTCTATGAGGGTGACTTCCCTGGAGACTTCCCTGGAGCACAGTGGGCGGCATGCAGGCACTGCAGGTGTGTGACAGATGCAGGCATTTAGGATGAACAGGAAGGGGCCACAAAAGCACTGTTGGGGTGACAGGGAATGACTCCACCATTAGCCATAGCCAAAATGAAGCAAGATTACACGAAGAGGGATCCTAAAAGATCCCCAGAATCAAACAGCCACCACAAACCCACTTCTGCACACTCCCCCCAGACACTGGATAACACAGTTATCAGCAACTCTGCGGAGTGAGGTCTGGCTGCCCCTTGTCGATCCCAAAGGTCACGGCCTGGAAGTACAGACTGCACAGACAGAACAGCAAGAAGCACACGTCTCTCCACAGAAGCTTCCTGTCTTTATAAAGCGACCATTTTAGTGATGGTGAGACTAAGATTTGACTTAGAAAAAACATAGCTGACAGGTCAAATTTGGACTCATAATTACTTGAAACATGTTGAAACATTTCAAACATGTTATCTAGCATAACAAAATTGCTATCTACAGCCTTGGAATATGACTTGGGCTTTCTCAATAACTGCCATAAACAATTTTGCTGAAAGTTATTTTACTAGAGAAATGAAATATTTGCAGTTCCCTCTGTGATACCATGCCAAGTCCTGATTTATTCATGCAACTTAGAGGGACAGGCACAAAAAATGGTTGTGCACCTGAGGGACAGGCACAAAAAATGGTTGACGTCCTTTTTGGGGCAGGGAAGAGCTGGGTCACCTGGAGGGTAAGTAAGACGGCTCAGTGGGTTGAGGCACTCACCACACAGCCTGGACACCTGGGACCAATCTCTGGAACCCATAAAGGGGAAGGAGAGACCCACAAAGGGGTCTCACACTTCCACGAGAGCTGTGATACACTCGCCTCTCAACAACTTACAATACAAGAATTACATACAATAATAGTAATCAGTGAATGTTTTAAAAGACACTTGAAGCCGCATTAGGAAAGATGCCCGAGAGCCGTGAGGACACAGCACTGAGGCTGGGCACTTTAAGCTCGCCGCAGCAATCTCTACCTCCAGCACCGCATGCAAAGGCCATCAACTCCCCACGACCCGCATCTGTTAATCTCTCAGAGTGTCAACCAAAGGGTGGCTTTGAATCAGGACATGTGAAGGACATTCAAGTCATTTTCATTCCCAGGACAGCGGTCAGGAGAATCTCAGCGAAGAGAAAGGCCCAGGCAGGGAAGGCGAGGTGCTCTGTCTCCCCACAGGAATGACTCAGGGACAGATGTGTGTTCTTGGTTGGGATCTCTTGCCCATGTGTCCTGACCTACAAAGGCCACTGGGAACTGGCACCTGTCACATGCTGATCACAAGAACATGTAGGCACCTGGCTCACATGGGTAGTGACTTACATCTCCTCTCTTCTGGATCCTGCTCTGTATCTCTGGCACAGGCACATCGATATAGATGACGGCGTGTGGTGGCAGGTACTCCGGGAGAGTGAGCCGCTTGATTTCATTATAGTGGTCCACACCTGCAAGAGAGCCCAGCATCATCACACTCCAGATGGCTACAGGCTTCTTCTGGCACAAAGATCTAAAGCATGACTTAACCGAACCGCTGCCCACAGGACAGAGCCCGAGTATGTCGACCTCACTTCCTGGGCAGGCTGGAGGCACACCTACATTATCTCCATATGCTTCTTGAGCTAGGATGCATGAAACACCCACTGGGTATCTATTTCTTTACAATGCACAGATAAGAGTCTGCTCTATAAGGGGTTCTAAGTATTTCACAAACAATCAGCTGAAAAA
Organism: Apodemus agrarius; assembly: GCA_964023405.1. Lineage (NCBI taxonomy): Eukaryota > Metazoa > Chordata > Mammalia > Rodentia > Muridae > Apodemus > Apodemus agrarius. Next base: position 92,158,182 of record OZ030014.1, read on the forward strand.
CATAGGCTATACTTACCTGGGTTCAGAATGTCTGAGAGACTTTGATGGACAACATGTAAGCGTCCACTGAATCAGGTTTACACAGAAATAAAGCAGACTGTGACTGCTGCAGTCATCTCACCTCGGTCCCCAGCACACACACCCCAGTCCTGATGATCACTCTCGTTATTAGAAAGAACCACCACCCAGGGTCATCACACACACTATCCACACTAGCCCCAATAGGGAGAATGCACTAGGTTCACAGTGATATACACACGTGGATACCTCTATGCAGTGCTGAGAAATACTGTTTCCATGGTAAATCATCCAGAAGTGACAAGTGGGTGCTTGCACTAAGCCCATGGAAAGACATTGCACTAGACTTCTGAACGTTCCAGTGACCCTCGAGGTCACTGTGTGAAGGCTACGTTGGACTGCTCTGTGACCAAGACCAAGTAGAAGCAAGCAGGAGCAGGAAGTGTGATGGAGGCAGGCCCATGGGCCCAGGGCACCTGCCGCAAGTGCCCTGACCATACCTACACAGGGAGAGGGCTATGCCTCCTTGCCCTGCTTGCTGGACTTGCATGTAGCAGCCCTTGCCCTCTGCTGGCTCCCTCTGTTCCACCTCATTTGCTTACTTGCTATGTCAACATCCCATTCCTTAGGCCATTTCCCCCCAATCCCACCCCCAGATGCCACTAACATTGGCTAATGCACTTTTACCTATTCCGGTACTAACATGACTGACCACAGTCACTAACCCCACACAGGAGAATCCAATGGCCACCCGCTACAGAACACACGGCCTGGCCAGCCCTCCTCCCTTCAGCTAGCCTCGAGCACACGTAGCCATGGGGCTTTACCCGTTGGGGTTTCTGCCTCCTCAGATGTTGTACCCAGGACCTGGCTGCCTCTCTGTTACCTCATGGGCTTTATCAAGTCCAAACAGACCCTCTGTCAGTGCTGACAGCAAACTCCACCTGCTGGCATCTATTCCTCGGGCCTTAGCAGCATGAATCCATCTGTAGGTGTATCTTGAGCTGATCTCGGATAATCTCACATCCAAGATTAGCGAACAGAAGCCACCGTGCAGCCTACTGATTCCTCTTCAGTCTAGAAAGCAGTTTTCCATCACTCCTGCTGTGCTTCTGCCAAGAGTGACCACTGTCTGTTGTCAGCTTTAGCCTCGGGAGTAGGTAGCTCCTGCCACCAATGTCCTCCAACCTAGGCCACCTGCTCCCTTCCCACTTCCTCCCAACCCGCCTCCTTCCCTTGGACTTCCCTCACCATACATGTTCTCTCCAGACATTCCTGTGACCACCTAACTAGCAAATCTTCCTTCTCACACCTAAATGCTCAGTGGTCCCTTGGTGCTTCCGGGAGGCATCCAAGCTTCCCACCCCATAAGCTGCCAGTCCTTGCTTGTGCACTCCCTGACTGCCACTCCACCACCACACTGGCCAGCCCCCAGTCGTCCTTCTACAACAGCACTCGCCTAGTGCTGACGGGTCAGCTGTCCCCACTCCCTCCAGCACTCGGTGTTTGATCCCTGAAGGCCGGCCCATTTACCACAGGAGCTGGCCCTGGCCATGACTCCTATTCCTGCCACTGTGGCCAGATTGCAGGGTGCTCCTCCACAGCACTCTGGGCCAGCTGAGGGGTGTCGGGGGTGCTGTTCCGCCACTCTTCACTTCTGCTGCCTTAATGCCCCTTCCCAGGGACAGCGGAAGCTTTGCTTGGTGTGCCTGCGCATCCAGCCAGAACTGTGCTCACAGTGGCTCAGAAATACCTGTTGACCAACCTCAACTGCTGCTTGGCATGTGTAGGGCAGGCTTCCCCTCAGGCAGAAGCAAAATGTTTCTGCCCACTCTTTCTGCTCCCCACACATAGGTGCATAGCCACCCACCAGGAAACAGCAGGGCCAGAGCCAGAGCCTCAGGATGCAATCATTCCTTTGCTTGCCTCAGTTTCCCTGATCAAGTACACTCACTCTGACCTCCAGGTTTCAGTGCCCACTGGTGCAGCCACCAAGCACACAGGCAAGAACCTGACACTGAACTGACGCAGGCCAAGCACAGCATGTGCAAACTCTTCACAGATACACCAGTCTCCCCGCGTGTCTCAGGCCAGCCTGCTTCAACCAACAGCCTTTTATTCTTTCTCCTCTGTTATCTGCCAACGATGCGACCGGTGCCAATGTTCCTAATATAGGGTCATCAGTTGGAGGGAAGTAATGACACTGGCAACTGTGCAAGGACAGAGGGGAAAGTAAAGCAACCCAAGTCCATAAACCCACATGCTAGAACCTGGAGAGTTCAGCACAGCTAGTTACACAGGCCAAGGACAACTAGTGAGGCCGTAGGAATGAACTGAGGGCAAGGGTCTCCTAGGGAACGGCTGCACGAGCTGTGGGTGCCTGAGCATTCCTGAGCGCCAAGGATGCCACTTTGCTTAGAGGGTAAGTGAAGAGACAAAAGAGAGCTATTAGGGTGAAGATGACAATGGGAACCGGTGAGCTCCCTTCTCCCCTGGGGAATATGGTATGCCACAGCACTCATTTCACCCCTTGCCCTCTTTAGGGCATGCCCGTCAGCAGAGGCCCAAACACCCCAGGGGTCTATTAAACAGCTTACACTGCTTCCGGATGTAGCCCTGGTTGTACATGGCCTCCAGGAAGACAAAGTCACTGTAGATGGAGCGCTCCAAGACCACACCTTGTCCTGTCAAAACAGGGAAAAAATAAGTTGAACCAAGTAGATAAAAAAGCACTTCTAACTAGGAATTTCATTTTAGAAATGGAAAGCCAAGAACAACAAAAATGTAGTCACTGATAATTCCAGTTCTTACCAAATACATTCAAAGACTATGCTATGTACAAAAGGAAAGCTCTTTAAACCACAGTGCTCTTCTGGTCTGGGTAGCACTGTCTTCTTCATCCCATGACAGAGGACTCCTGAGGACCACTGGGACCCCCGACCCCCACCTCCCCCACAGCATGCCCTACCCCTCACAGCCATCAGAGCCTCTCCAGCATCAGAACATAAAGAACTAAGTATACAAATGTTTCAAGTTCAGGATACTTTCATAACTCTTCATTGGCTCACGTGTTTGGAAATGGAACAGACTCACAGGCTTGCACAAGAGGTAGAATTCCAGCATTTGGTACAATGCTGCACCACAGGGCCAAAGGAACACTCCTTTTTCTCGTGATGCCATCTCCATCATTTAAAAAAAAAAAAAACTTTGTGTTCCCTTTTGACAGCAGCTTCAGATTCCTGCCTCAGAGCAAGCGTGTCCAGAAGACCCTGGTTCAGGGCATTCTGATTTGCTTTCTAGACCAGCAGTTAGGTAGCAATCTCAGAGCACTTCTTCCTCTAGGTCCAGTGTTTCCTACATCTTTTGGCATAATCTGAGAGGCGTACAGCTCCCCGGGACACTCCCATCTTTGAGGTAGTCATGCTAAAGAAGCCAAAGGTGAATGCTCCCACTGCACTCAGAGAGAAGGCGAACAGGAGGTTCACAGAAGACGCTGGTCGTCTATCGAGATCCTTCCTTCTCAGCAGCAGAACAGGACACTTCCAAATCCAGCCGGATGAGGTTGTGCTCAAACCTCCCACGGCCTCCTCTCTCCTTCAGAGCAGAGACTTCTGAGTTTAAAGCTCTCAACTGTTAACTTCTTACCTTTATTACCAGCATCACCAGCTCCACTCATTGCAACATAATCACTCAAGGTCTTCCAGAGTCCCCGCTCCATCCTGTGAGGCCCAGGCAGGCTCTCCCCTCAGGAAGAATGGGCCCTGGGGCTCCACTCACCAGAGAGAAAACTCGTTGTTCTGTAACTTCCTAGGACCAGCTTCCCCAGAGCACTCACCACCACACTCCTGTCCTGTCCAGTCAGTCTTTCCCCTCCTATTAAAATCTAAGCCTCCTTCCTGTTGTGTTCCCAGCTTTTGGAGTAAGCCTAGCACACAACAGGTAGTCACAATGTTTAGTGACTGAACTCAGCAGAAAATGAAACAAATCACTGTGCACTTAACATGCAAAGTGTTTATTTTTAATTTAAGAAACAAGTAGCTAGAAACTAAGTTTCTAAAAGAAATGGACTGCCCTGAAGGCCAGAATCATTTCCAAGCTATTGCTTGGGTTTCCTTGAGGTAGGTCCCGGTACACAACCCAAGAGGAAGACTCCAGACCATGTAAGTTTCTAGCAATAACACTAAGACCACAGCTTCCACCCATGGAAGGAAATAATCATTAATACAATTGGAAAATAAAAGTCAAGACACTTCTGTGACAACTTCAGCCTGACCTGGGGGTCTATGGACATATGTCGTGTGCTCAGAAACCCAGAGTCCCAGGCAATGGGTCCCAAATGCAACTTTGTGAAGCAGCTTTATCAGCTCTCTTGAGGCCTTGCTGAAAACACATCCTTGTTCTCACAACTTGAAATCACTGAGCCAACTCCCAGAGGCAGCTGAACTTGCTTCTAAGCCCAGCATCAACCGCAAGGGAAGCCACTGTTACAGGAAGAAGACATAGCCTCAGCTACAGACCACCCAGTCTTTCTCACACAATGTCCATCAATCACGGGCAACCATACAAAGGAGACACAGCCTTCCACACCAGCTCCCCCTTCTCCCATGCAACTCACTCGCCAACCACAGGGCAGCCACTGCTATAAGGGTAGACACAGCCTTAGTTATCAACCACATCCTTTCTCCCATTTCTATCCATTTCTACACACACAATGTACCACTGTGAATACAGTTCCTGGTACACAGCTTTGGCTACAGGGTCAGCAGGATGTCTACAGTTTGTTTTCAGGGCATTCTGGGCTGAGGACAGGGAAGGGCTGTATTCTGACCTTATCCATACACACTCCGGTTCTGTCATCTGCCCTCCTCTCATGTCCTAACTACTTCCTGGTCCCTGCTGCCAGTCTCCTATTCTACACATTGCTTGTGCAAACATTTACCTGGATAACATCTAAGGACACACGTTCTTTTAACCGAATGGGCTCCAGGACCCCCACCTCTGCCACCGTTTCAAGGTTTAACTTTTAACCTGACCACTGTCCCTCCAGAAAACTCGCTGGCTGTCATCCATGTCTCTTTCTATAGGACATGCAGTCCATCCTCATGAATGTGACTTCACATTCTCCCAATCGCCTGTATGCTGTCTTCCAAACGCAGTGTCATACCATCTACAAGGGGCAGATCTCCCTGCCGTGGGCAGCAATGATAAGGCTGTGCTATTCTGAGTCCGCAACAGGGATTTCGAGGACTTACGATCTTACACAGAACTTACCTAAAGATACCTAAAGTATCTTTTCAGAAAACTTCTCCTCAAAAAAGAATCAAGAAGCATGCCCTCCACCCCTGACCAAGGACACAGCGGTACCTGTGCTCAGCAGGTGCTCCAGGGCGTCCGCGTACTGCAGGAGGCGGCTGGCGTACAGCCAGGACTGCAGGCGGTAGCTGTTGCCATCATTGCTTTTGGGATCATCATAAAATTTCTCTAAACTACAGCTGCCGCTGAATTCTATGTCGAGGGGCCTTCCATCACCCGTGGTGCTGCTTGAGTACTGGATCCCTGCTTCTGGAAAGTGCTTCATGCCTGCGGAGAGAAGACCTGGATGGAGCCCGGGCAGACTACTCACTCCTACTGCAAGTGTGTGGCTGGGCAGAAACCACAGAAAATCTGAAGGTTATTGCCAGGGCTGGGTGTCAGAACCCGAGGAAAAGTCCCCTCGTGCCCGCGGTTCATCCCGTGCTCAAGAAGCACACTCTGTGCTGTGGACAACAGCTAAGGAGCATGCTTCTCCACTCTCTACACCCAAGCAGCCCAGCCCAGCCCCGCCCAAACCTTCCCCACTGCTGCACGCCAGTATCCCCATAGGCAAGCAGGCAGATAGCTGCATGAGGAACAGAAGGGGTCTGCCTCTCTCCCGTCACCCCACGCGAGGGCGAGCGGATGCTGTGACAGCTCCTCTGGCAGGGCGGCTCAGACAAGGACTCTGCTGCACTCCCAAGTAAAGCCCAATTCCAACTGGAAACTGCCATGGGCGTTCCAACGTTCCCTTTGAAAGATTACTACCCCTCTCCTAATCTGGTCTTTTTGAGCCGCGGCCTCCCCATGAAGCTATCAGTGGCCTAGTACTCACTACACAGCCCAAGCGTGCCTCGGTCTCATGGCAATCCTCTCGCTGAAGCCTCGCAAGCACCGAGATTATGAGCATAGAATCAACAAGCAATTAGAAAACGTGAAAGTCCTCTGTTAGGCCTACATTTACCTAGTCACTAGCCAAGCAAAAGCTAAGCGGGACAAGCAGCCACGTGCCCGGCAGGCCAGGCCCACTCTGCCGGTGCGTACCTAGCTGCTCCGCGATCTCCTTTGCGAGCTTGCTCTTCCCCGAGCATAAGTTCCCATCCACGGTTATCACTCGGCTGTACTCATGCAGCTTTTTGGTTGTCTTATCACCGAGAATGGAGGCCAAAAGTCCATACCTCAGCCTGCAGTGCACACTGGTATGAATTCGTCCCTGAAAAACACAACACCATGTCACCTCTTTGGTTACTGCTGGCATTATCGGGTATTATGTAAAACACTAAGAGGCACCTCTTGTTTAATGACCTGACTCCCTTCTTCAGTGTAAGCTCTCTGTGAATTGGCTGTTTACCTTCTTAGGTCTCAGAACAGGGCTGGAATCTGGAAACTGGATGGATGAACAGATGGACAGGATGGATATGCACAATGGCAGCAGGGAGGGGGTCCTGATCTAGGCTTTTGCCTTAGCTGTTACCTAATTACCTAATTACTGAGTAAATGCTTTAAGCATGAGAAAGTGAGAAAACTTAAGAGTTTCCATGCTCTAACCCGAGTATGATGCCCTCCAGCAGTGGGAACTCTCCACGAGACACAAACACAGCAATATAAGCATTATTTTTCCTTTTCTTCAATTCCATAATCACCCACAGAACCTGAATGCCCAGGCTCTGTGGAAGAAGCATGGTCTCCCTCTCTGCTGCACGGATGCAAAGGTCCTCCTCACACCTCTCACCCTCGAGGCAAGGGACATCCTCAGCAGTCTCCCAGTCTATTCATCAAAATGAAGCTAAAATAACCCACTCTCCCCAAACAAAAATCACCAAGCTGGGGACAGTGGAGGATACATCATTAAAAGGTAAACACCTGAAAGGGCAGCGAATTTTAAAATTTGCAAACTGATCTCATAAAGAACATGCAGACGGCAAGTAAGTGCCTAAGATACTCCCTCAGGAACCAGAAGATGTGCTGTGTGTGCTCACTGGATGCTCATAAATGCAAATGACTTCCAGCACCAGTGTCAGCAAGATAGCATAGATGCTCTGTACTGCTAAGGAGTGCAAACGGGACAGTCAGTGGGAGACAGATGGTTTTAAAACTACAGCATCACTAACGACCCAGCAAACACATCACCCTCTGATAAGAAACATTCCCATAAGAAATCCATGCATACTTAAATCAGCTTTTTAAAAATAATTCCCTCGAGGAGGAAATTACCAAGATGGTCTTCAATAGGTAAATGGATAAATGGCAGTATAACCAAACTATGGAACTAAAGGGAATGACTAAACAAGCCATAAAGACACGAGTGGATCTTTTCTTCCCTTGCTGTTTTGGGGGGCTGGTTTTGAGACAAGAGTCTTACTGTGTAGCCCTGGCTGGCCTGGAACTCCCTGTATACCAGGCTGTTGTCTCGTGCTGTGACTAAAGGTGTGCATCTGGCTTAAGATTATTATTTAGATTGTGTGTGTGTGTGTGTGTGTGTGTGTGTGTGCTAAAAGAGAGACAAGTACTCTTAACAGCTGTACAGCCACACAAATGAATTGTAAAAGTATCTGTAAACAAAAAAAGCGTATGACAGGTAATACCTGTGACTGATTATCTGAGTCTAGAAAAGGCAAAATGACAAAAATCACCAAAAGCACAGTGGCTGTCATGAGTTAAAAGGGTAGAAAATAAATGAATATTAAGGACAACAGACTTTTTAGGGCTGCGAACTACTCTGTGAGTACTGTAAAGGACAAGATATAACACTGGTCACTGTGTAAAACAATAACACTTCGCAGCATACGGAATGAACTCAGTGCAAGCAAACCTTAGGGTGGAACACAGACTGTGACTGAACTTCTGACATACAAATATGTGAAGCGACCTCACTGAAGGGGGCGATGTGAAGATACAGGGGAATGAGTGTAGTCTCTAATGGTCAAGGTCAAAAGTACATTGTGAATATGCTCTGTGCTCTAGTTGGTGTGATCCTAATGGGGCTTAGGCTGACAGCGCTAATTCATAATGGGGTTTAGATTCACATTCACACACACTTCATCTGGCTCACAGCCATACCTCTCTCACACACAGATCACTCCTATTCAAAATAAAAATCCTTAGCATGATTGTCAACCCATTTGCAATTTAACACCTATGTAGTTCTCGCTACTAGAAAGCAAAGAAGTTATGATGCCGTCATGAAAGGTGTCCCGTTTGCAGCCACGGTCCCCTAGGCACCTATCACCCACTGTTCTGCATGCACCTTAAGAAGTCCTAATCCTCCCCCAATCTACCCCAAATCTCTGTTGTTGCTCCACATCACGTCACCCCAGAGTCTACAAGGCGTTCGACAAAGCAGCTTCGCCAATCACTGAACGGATGAGCATGCGGGTCCAGGCTCCAGGGCTCCGGCATCTCGGTTCCCCAAGTGCAGCCGGGAAAGTGAGTCCCGCTGCACCGGGAGCTGAGAGTGGAGGCCTCAGGAGCTCGCGGCTCATGGGTCTGACCGACAATGCCGGAGCGTCAGGGCTCGGAGCCGACAGGCAGAGATCCAAGCGAGGAGAGCCACCCGCCGCTCACCACGCGCTGGGCTCCGGCCGCGAGGCCGCGCGCGGGCGCCGACGCCGGGACAAGTCTCAGCAACCTCAAGGCCATTGCTTCGCCGTCTGCGCCGGCTCAAGGACCAGAGGGACAGGAACGCGACGGGGTCCTATCTTGTCTGCGGCGCACTACCATGACGTCACAGCCGAGTGTTCGTGGCGCCTGTCGGAAAAACCTTCTGGAGATGGGGCGGGGCCAGAGGGAAGAGGCGGAGCTTAGGTCTGGATCCACGCTCTGGGGCGTGGGCTTAGATTGTTTGGGCGGGGAGCTCGCTGATGACCTTGACAGTTGCTTTACGAGTGTGGCGAAGGGCGAGAAGACTCGCCTGAGCCTTGTGCATTCATTGCAACGGAGGCTGCCAGCTTTGAGCTCGGGTTCTCGCAGATGCTTGAGTTGTGTGACAAAAGTGTGACCTCCCCTCTCTCCCGGTTTTCTGTGGGGTGGATCCGCTCGCTCCCCAGATTCTGTGGTGAGAATCTGCTGCCTCCTTGCTCCAGGCTCGAGCTCTAACAAGAGGACCTACTTCTTGGGTTCTATGGACGCTACCCACTCCCAGTCTGAGTTCTGTAGGAAGGATTAGCTCCCTGCCCTCCTGGTCGCTGAGGAGAGAACCCATTCTTTCCCCATCTCTGTTCTATAGACATCACTCTCTCCCCGCCCAGGTTTAATAGTAACCTCCTGGAAAGCTCTTCAGCCCCAAGACCCTCTGAGGCTAAGGTGGGAGAGTGTGAAGAAGCCAGGAAAGTGCTGACAGGGAGAGGATCATGGGGAACGATGCGGAGTTCTGGGCTGCGTGTGGACCACCTTCCATGTAGCTGGCACAAAACCTCCCCTGCATTTCTGGATTTCTAGAAAGCCCCGTGTCCCTTCCAGTACGCTGAGAACCGGAGGGGGAGCCCATTCCACATTCCTTTTGCATCCTGATAACTATCTCATTTCCCAGCTCCCCTTCAATGCACTAGGTGTCCGTCTTAGGCTCACCCTTAAGGAAAGACACTGTCCTTCCTCCCAAGATAAGGCCTCTGTGTTTGACAACTTCTACTGGTGGTGGCATAGTGAAAACAACGGTACAGTACATGTAATTAGACTGTCGGTCTTCATGGTGCAGTCCATCTGCCCCGAATTTGCTGCAAGCTTTTGTTGTGAGTTAACTGTGAGATTTTCTATTTTTTTTTTTTTTTAAATATCGACAATTGGGTGAGCCTTGAATGCCTGGATTAGTCTCCTTTCATTTGATTATATATCATTCTTATAGTAGTGAGTTCTACTGAACTTTTAAAAATAATTCTTTATATGTTCACGGAAGAATAACGGTCTATGATTATTTTAGGGAATCTGTCTCTCCTTAATATCAAGATACTATAGGCGTCAACAAAGTGACCTGGGGAGCATTTCCACCCTTTTATCTTCCCTGGATGCTTGTGACCAGCGAGCAGGTTTCTTGATGGGGGTTGAGGCTCTCCTGGAGCTGTTGGAGGAACTCTTCAGCCATTCAGAGGGAGAATAAGCCTACTTGAGTGGCAGCTCTCATCCCGGTCAAGACTTTTCTATAAAACAGTTGGGTGAGACAAGCTTTCCGAGTGAAAGCAGAAGGCTGGTGTCTCAGTCGGGCTTTCTATTCCTGCACAAACCATCATGACCAAGAAGCAAGTTGGAGATGAAAGGATTTATTCAGCTTACACTTCCATATTGTTCTTCATCACGGAAGCAAGTCAGGACTGGAACTCAAGCAGGTCAGGAAGCAGGAGCTGATGCAGAGGCCATGGAGGGATGTTCCTTACTGGCTTGCTTTCCCTGGCTTGCTCAGCTTGTTTTCTTATAGAACCCAAGACTACCAGCCCAGGGATGGCACCACCAAATGAGCCCTCCCATCTTTGATCACTAATTGAGGAAATGCCCCACTGCTGGAACTCATGGAGGCAGCTTTCCTCAAGGAGGCTCCTGTCTCTGTGACAACTCCTGCTTGTGACAAGTCGACTGACCAAACCAGCCGCTCCAGCTGGGGACTTGACCACAGAGAATAATGGAGAATGGAGTTGCATATCTAGCCCTCAGTGAATGGGGTTTAAATCACATTTTGTGGCTGAAACAAAACTGTAGCATCATTAGTGTAGTGTCCCATGTACTTACAGGAAATACTCGGAATAATCATATTTAGTAAATGGCGGATGGCTAGAAGAACCTAAATGAAAGTAATGTTTAGTCCAGCATGAGGAATAGTGAATCATCCCTACAGGTTGTTGTAAATTTATCTGAATACTGAAACACCTAGATTCACCATTAAAAATACTGCAAAATCCTGGTCCCCAAAACATAAAAAAATAATGATGGAATTCTTCTAGAGATGTACAAGTTATCCATTGGAAGGTGAAAGACAAGGAGAAGACACAAACAGAAAACAGTGATTTCATGAAACTAAAAACCTTCTGCACTGCAAGAGAAACAACTAAAAGAAAACAGTGATTTCATGAAACTAAAAACCTTCTAGTGATAGCCTACATAATGGGAGAAAATCTTTGCTTGCTCCATACCTGTCATACGATTGATGTCTAGAATATGCAAAGAACTCACCAAACAGCTCATTCCATAAACAGACCAGTAAAATGAACAGGTAGTTCTCAAAAGATGAAGCACTGGTGGTCAATAAACATATGAAAAATTTAAAGACATTAATGATCAAAGAAATGCAATAAAAAGTACATTAAGATTCCATCTCACCCCAGTCAGCATGGCAGTCATAAAGAAAATGAATAACAACAAATTCTAGTGAGGATGTGGACTTAAAAAAAGAAATTTTTTTTATATATACAATGCTGGTGTTAATGTAAACTAAGTCAGCCGGTATGAAAATCAATATTGATTTTTTTTTCAAAAACTGGAACTAGAGCTACCATGTGACGAAGGTATACCACATCCAGGTGCTTAACCAAAATTTCCAAGTCAACATGCCACAAAAATACTTGTACCACAATGTTTATTGCAACATTGCTCAAAACAGCTAAGTTACGGAGCCAACTTAAGTGTCCAGCATCAAAGGGATGAGGAAAATGTGCTGGATTTTGTTTAGTCATCAAGAATCTTGAAGTTGAGGGGGTTGGAACGAAGCTTGACATTATCATATTAAGCAAATTAAGTTGGAAAGGCAAACATCCTTTTCTCCTATTGGTGGGTCCTAACATGCACAGACAGACAAAATCATGTATATACTGATGATCTAAAAGTAGAAGGGAAACTGGGGGACAGAGGGAGTGATGTGAAATGTAAGAAGAGAAAAGAGCATAGTGAGGTGTGGGGGTGTTCAAAGCACATCACACACATGCATGAGGTAGCCTTGTACAAGGGTACCACCTTTTGAATCATTAAAATGAAAAAGTCATACCTAAGCCTTCAAATTATATGACAACCTTAGCTGTTCTACACACAAGAAATTTGTAGGATTTGTAATTCAAATATCACTCAACCCAAAAAGAGAAATTTCCTAAGCACATATGTTTTACTGAAGAATTTTACTTACTACATTAATATATAATACTAAATATGTACAGTCTTCTCCAGAAGACAGAAGAGATAATGCTTACCACCATATGTTATGTTGCCATAACTGTCAAGGACAGTACAAAAATTTAAGACCTCCATGGATCAGTATCTCTTAAGGACTGCATAAGAAATCCTACATAAAAAACACCAGCAAATTGAATCCAGAAACACACAAAACAAGTGGTACACCATGAGCAAATGGAACGTCGTCCAAAGATGAAAAGACACCTGATGTCTTAAAATCAACTAATATATAAAACAAACTAAGCAAAAGAAATATGTGTGATCAGATTGCCTGGTTCATGAAAAGCATTTGACTGTACTCAATATTCATTAAAATAAAAGAACACATCTGCTCCAACAAAGACTACAGGGTGATTGCTTCATCTTCTAAAGCATGCCCACAAAATCCTAAAGCTAACATCATGTGAATCGAGAAGGAATGGGATTTGCCTTTTGAATAAAAAGCAAAGGTTTCTGCTTTCCCCACACTTACTCAGCAATGGAACCCCTAATCACCATTAAAAAGTACAAATGATATAAGTGGAATATATATTAGGAAAGAAAGAGATACAACTATTTGTAGATTAAATTATTTTTACTCAGAAAACCCAAAGGATTTGACCAAAAACAGCTTCTAGAATAAATAGCAAGTTCAGCTAAGCTGTGCAACCCAAAATGCAAAAGCAAGCAAACAAAAATATAAAAGATAAATACACACACATACATACATACATACATACACACACACACACACACACACACACACACACACACACAGAGAGAGAGAGAGAGAGAGAGAGAGAGAGAGAGAGAGAGAGAATACACAGTATTCTGAATGCTAACAGCATGTGAGTCAAAGCTGAATAGCAGATGGAATTCAATTTATATTTGGTCTAAGTAAACTTGTTATACGTGAGTTTAAATATAACATCTGTAGGTGGGAACATTTATTTTATAACACTGATATAAGAAATCAAAGAAGACCTGGAAAGGCATATATATATGATCAGAAGAAACAGGCAATGTCAAGTCTCCCAAGCTTAATGGAGTTCCAACTAAAACCTCCACAAGGATGTTTTAATGAGCAGAGACAAACTTTATTAAGTTGCATAAATGTAAAGATGCTAGAATAGCCACAATGAGTCTAAAAAGAAGAATAAAGTCAGAGGAGCTGCTCTTCCATTCATGAGCTTTATTACATGTTGATACAAATCAAGAACAAGTAGTGATGAGGAGGGCTACGGTGTTCATAGAACAAGAACCCGTGAAGCAAAGAGAGCTTCCACAGATGAACCAGCGCACACATTCTCCACTGTTTCTGCAACGGTGCGAGCACGGTTGCACAGCAGAGAGGGTGAGAGGTGTTGGAGAGCTATGGGGAAGCAAATGAACCTTCAATAACCTTACTACAAGAAAACAACAACAACAAAGCCGAGAAAACCTGCAAAACAAAACTTAGCTCAAAAAACAGATACTGGATTTGAATGTGAAACTACAAAGCTTTTAGGGGAAAAAAAGGGAGAAACAGTTTGGGTCTAGGAGTAGGGAAATATTTTTAACTTGATATCAGAAGCATAATTTAAAAAAGGAAACAGGTTGACTAGATTTATCAAACGCAGAAATGCCTGCTCTGGGAGAGACATTCTTAAGAGGCTGAGAATGTTAGTGTTAGTAGGTTGGCTGGCTAGAAGGAGAAGTAGGGGATCTGCTGGCGAGCTTGGGTTCAGGAAAGTGGGGGGAGCAAAGGAAATTGAAGCCCCCAACTTAACTAAAAGATCTCTTCCTAATAAGGGAACAGAAGAAGTTGGCACTACTAAAAAGGAATGGGTGAAGGGTATATTTCTAAAAGTGCAGCTAAGTGGTGGGGTCTGATGAGGAAGGTAAGGTTGTCCTCCTACCCCGACTATGGGAAGACACGAGGGTGAGGTGGGTCCCCAAAACTCCATCAGGACCAAGTAAGTGGCCCCGGTGTCCAGAAGGAAGGAGATAGGCCACCCACATACCACTATAGTTACCCGGGGCTCCCTGCTGGTGATGGGTGTTGTAGGGTCGAGGGAGCTCTGGCCCCTTCAGTCATCCATAGCCAAGCCTAGGAGGTCTGCTGGAGAGGTATCTGGGTGTGATGGCCCTCTGTTCTGCACGACCTGAGGGCAATTGATAGCCCAGTGTATCCCTCACGATGACACTTAGTACATGGTCCTCTTGGCTTGCGGGGGTTGAGGCAAGCCCTCGCCCAGTGACCTTGTTGACCACATCTATAGCAGGGAGCTGGTGGTACTTTAGCCTTAGAAGGCCAGGGGCCCGCGGTGGTAGCTGGAGCTGATCGGATAGCCTTTGCCAGCATGTGGTACTTTTGTTTTCGGGCTTTTTCATCTCTCTCATAGTACACCTTGAAGGCCAGCACCAAGACTTCTGCCTGTGGCGTTAGGGACCCCCTCTCCAAGCGCTTAAGTTTAGCTCTTATGTCGGGGTAGCTCTGGGAATAGAAATAAGTCATTAAAAGTTGCTTACCTTCCGGATTCTCGGGATCTAGATTAGTGTATTGCAATAAAGTCTTTGTGAGACTTTCTAAAAACTGAGATGGATTTTCCTGTTTGTCCTGGACAACCTCTTGGAGTTTTTCAAAATTTACTGGCTTTAAGGCTGCCTTTCCGAGACCAGCCATAAGGCATGTAACAAACCTGTCTCTGGCTAAAATACCACCTGTGGAATTGTAATTCCATTGAGGATCCTGATCAGGCACTGCCTCGGATCCAATTGGATATGTTCTGTCTGTTTGGTGAATTTCGTCTGCATGTACTCTTGCCTCTTCCAAGACTCGCCTGCATTCATCAGGAAGTAAATTGCTAGTAAGAATCATATGAACATCATGGAAAGTCAAGCTGTAGGATTGAGTGATGTACTGAAACTCTTTAATAAAGTTAGAGGAGTTAGAAGTATAGGAACCCAGTCTACTTTCTATTTGAGAAAGTTCACTCAACGAGAAAGGAACATGCACTCTAACCAGACCATTAACTCCAGCCACTTCCCTCAGAGGAAGGACTGGTGCTGGGTCAGGTGTCCTCAAAGGAGAAGGAGAACTTGGGGGTTTGGCTGTAGCCTTAGAATGTGTAATAGGAGGGGTAAAGGTTAGTGCCAGTTCAGGGTGTTTGGAATGACCTATAACTGGCAGAGAGGGAGAGGAGGGGTCTGGGGAGGTTGGATTAGTAGACTCCAGAACCTGTTGAGAGAGAGAGACTGAGGCTGCAGTTTGGGATTTCGCAGGCCCAACAGTCCTGCGGCGGATGAGGGGTGGCTCATCAGCGGGATCAAATGTAGCATCATCTAGTGGAAGGTGGGTAGGTTTCATGGCTAAGAGAATCTGGGATGGGGCACAGGCAGAGCAGAGAGAGGGTTTAGAGCAAAGATAGATGAAAGCTTGAACATAAAGAACCTCATCTCATTTACCAGATTGCTGGCAGTATGTATTAAGATCCCTTAAAAATGATTGGGTCTAGGGTGCCATTAGGTGGCCATTTGGAGTTATTGTCTAGCTTATATTGAGTCCAGACTTTATTACAGAGGTTTATTAACTTTGACTGCCTCAAATTGGGCATTAGTTTTAGAGACTTGAGATTTTCCAGGAGGCATCCCAGTGGGGTGCCTGGAGGTATGGCCAAAGACAAGTTACTGCCCATTGGGTGGGTGGGGAAGTTGCTAAATATAATTTTCAGCATCCTGAAAAAATATTAGCAACACGGCACAGCTGAGCTAAAGACACAGACCGTCGCAAAGGCCTTTAGGCGCTGAGATGTTCTCAGAACGTCGGAAGAAGTCTGGGCAAGGACTTTTACGTCAGCTGTAAAAGCTAAGAGGGACTTTGGGACACTTCCCAGTGAAGGCATACCCAAGGGTTAACTGTCCAATCACAAATGTTAGCTGGAGGCCAGTTGTGTGGGCTGGGTCTGAGAGGCAAATCTTAGCTTGAGAGAGGCTGGCCAGTTCCCATCTGCGGCTAAGATTTCCTCCAGCTAACCGAGGTGCCTTACCAATATGCAGATGTGTGTTTGTAAGAATGTGCAATCTGATAGCCAGGAGCGTGGAACTGTTTGGTCGGTTATTTAAGATGGGGTAAAAGTGCAGCGGGTGGGAAGAAGGCAGGAAAAGAAAGAAAGAAAAAGAGCGAAGAAGAAATGCTACCCATTTATATATTAGTGATGACATAAATTACAGGTAAAGGTAGGCCCATTGAATTCTGGGTATATGGCAGCCGTTGCCTTGGCAACAGGCCTATAGTTGAAGTGCTAATTGTCACCTATATGATGTCACAGGTCTTGGTACTAACATTCCTCCATTTCTGTTATTAAAAAGAAAAGGAAAGAAGGGGGGAGCGATGGTGAAAATGAGTGAGGGCGCTGTGTCTCTTAAACTGCTTCCTGCTGTCTAGGGGCGTCGTCAGTTTGGGGGTGTAGCTGACTTTCACCATCAGGGTCCTCGGCATCAGGTACCTCTGTGGACAGCGACTCTTCCGTGGGCAGCGGCTGGTAATTTTGTAACAGAAGCTGATTAATAGTTTGATTGGAAATTTTTTGCATTTGCCGTTGGAGGAATGTAGAAACAAGACTAATGAGGCAGGGAATAAACAATAGCATGAGAAAGATGACTAGAAAAGGCATTATAAAAGGCAGTATCCACTTCCACATAGGGTTTTCAAAAATCCCAGAACTGGAGGTCTCATGATCTCTGAAGTTCTTTATGTCTGACTGAAGCTCCTGGACTTTGTTTCTCACTATCCTGGACTGTTTGACGTAGAAACAGCATTCTTCTTGAAGGAACAAGCAAAGACCACCTTTCTCAGCTGTCAGGACATCTAGGCCCCATCGGTTCTGAAGCACCACGACTGCCAAAGAATCCATCTGCTTCTGGATAGTAAGCACAGTTTCAGTTATTCCCTGGAAATCGCTTTTAAACTGGGAAGTGAATATATTATATTGGGCCAGAGAAGTTGTTATTCCTGCCACACCAGTATCAACACCTATGGCTATTCCTGTAGTGAACAAGAGGGGCATGATCTGAACTGACCTCTCATGTCCAGCAACTATCATATCTACAACTGGGATTGGTAGGGGCTCATTTTCCTGGATTACTCCCAGTTCAGGGAAAAGGAGTACCAACGTGCAAACTCCAGACCAGCTGGCAGGTAGGCGATGATATACCTGAGTGCCACAAAGAATTGACATGTTTTGGATTTCAGGGCATTGTGGCAGAGATGATATATCAAGGCTTATGGTTTTGGTTTTTTTTTTTTTTTCGAGACAGGGTTTCTCTGTGTAGTTCGGGCTGTACTGGAACTCACTTTGTAGACCAGACTGGCCTCGAACTCAGAAATCCGCCTGCCTCTGCCTCCCAAGTGCTGGGATTAAAGGCGTGCGCCACCACCGCCCGGCAAGGCTTATGGTTTTATTACAGTCTAGGGAGCTTAATGTTCCTACAGAACATGTCCCAGAGATCTTAAAACAGTTTGCCATGCCAAAGAGAGGGACAGAGGTAAGGTATGGAGTCATGGTGACATCGGAGTCAGGACAGCTGACAAAAGGTGGGGTAAGGTAATTTGGCAGTATCACTGGAGAAGCTGTAAGTGACAGTTTTGAGTCAATTCCTGGGGGTACACATAACCAACAATCTTTAAAGCGACCAGGCCTGGTGACATTAAGGAGCTGGTATGCTGAGGTCAAGATTTGAAACAACAGACGAAATGACAAGTTGGTGCCATTTATGAGGGGTGCTGTCATAGAATCAAGGACCTCAGAAGAGTGTTTGATTATCTCCCCTACTTTTTCAATACCTAGGGGTTGAGCAATTGAGATATACTTTCTCTGAATATGAATGGTACTTACTGGGGAACTGGGCTGATTTTTACGATAGAGCTTACCAACAACTCCTGTCTCCCATCTGGAATCCCATGGGTCTTGTATGTAGAAGAAAAGTGTCTTGTGGTGTTGATAGAAGAAATGATTGACCCGTGATCCTAGCATATGTATCTGACAAGACCAATATGGGCATCCCCCATATTTGTTTGGCTATATTCTGCAATAATCTTTTGTCTGGTCAAAGAGAAAGCAAGTATAGAGATCATAATACTTAGATGGGATAACAAATACAGGAATGATCACGATTTGGATTGGTTCTTGGCATTCAGATATGGAGCAGTTTCCCGACCCTATTTGGAAAGACTGTTTGTTATCTGTGGGGGTTTCTTGAACTTTGAATCTCCAGACATAAGGACTTCCCTGGAAGGAAATGAAGAACAGTAGGGGTAGGACAAGAAACCCATGTCTAATCCAATGAGGTTGAGCTCAGATGCCGGCGTGGAGTCTCATGTTCTGGAATTGGGGACAAGGTGATGGTCTCGATGTCTTCCAGGGCTTAATAGAGCACAGTCCTGTTAGGGTTGATGTGTATGAAGAGTCATTTTTAGGTGGAGGGATGAAAGGTTTAAGGTGAGACAGGTGGACCCAATGAAAGAATCCTTTGAGTTTAGCAGCTGTAGGGGTCATGAGAATCACCTTAAAAGGGCCCTGCCATTTAGGCGAGAGGGGTGGCGGCCGATGATCTGGAGGAGATAAGAGGACTTGGTCTCCAATGTTGACAGGCAGTGGACAGGAGACAGTCTGTGGCCGTGGTAGATGGTGGTCAGCAAAGTTCCATAGGAGAGAACAAAGGTGGCAAAGCAATGGGGTGAGTAGGTGGTCTGGGAGGGGAGAGCATTTAGGTGAAAGACCAGGAGTTAAAACTGGACGTCCATACATAAGTTCAAAGGGTGAGATGAGAAGAGGTCACTTGGGGAGAGCTCGTAGCCTGAAAAGAGCCAGAGGTAGGAGTTTTACCCAGTCAAGGTGAAGTTCCTGTGACAGCTTAGCAAGGGTGGTTTTTAAAGAGCGATTAGTTCTTTCTACCTTACCTGAAGATTGAGGATGGAAGGGAATGTGAAAAATGCCAAGGGATGTTTAAGGCCTTAGAAAGAATCTGAGAAATCTGGGAAGTAAATTCAGGGCCATTGTTTGACTTAAGGGAGACTGGAACACCAAATTGGGGGATGATCTCTTGGAGGAAGAGATCAGAAACTGTCTGAGCCCTTTTGTTAGTGGTGGGAAACGCTTCTACCCACCCCGAGAAGGTGTCCACCAAGACCAGGAGGTACTTGACACGCTTGACGGTGGACATGTGGGTAAAGTCAAGTTGCAGGTCAGTTCCAGGAAGGGAACCTCTAGCCTGATGGGTAGGGAAAGGGGTGCTACAATATTTCGAGTTAGAATCTGACATCTGACAGATTTTACAAGAGGCAGTGATAGATTTTAAGAAACTTAAGTCCTCAGGAGTAGGCTGTAAGTGGGTCTTAACAAAAGAAGATAACGCTCGGCTGTTAGGATGAAAGAGTTGGTGAAGATAGAATAGAGTTTGGTGAGTGTCAGGGGGTGAAGGTAGAGATGTGGGTTGTAGTGTAAGGATGTCTTGGGGAAGGTAAGATGAGTTTAGCCCCCTAAGGGCTGCAGCTCTAGCTGCCTCATCAGCTCGGTTGTTTCCCTTGGAGACAATAGAGTCATCCATCTGGTGGGGTCTGCAATGGACAATCCCAATAGCTGTGGGGAGATGAAAGGCCTTTAGCATGGCTAAAATGTGGCTTGCATTAGTTACTGATCCTCCTGCTGTGGTAAGTAACCCACACTCTTTCCAAATAGCAGCGTGGGACAGGAGGATATGGAAAGCATATTTAGAATCTGTATAGACATTAAGGGATTGCCCCTGTGCCAGTTGAAAGGCACGGGTGAGAGCTATTAGCTCAGCCTGTTGATTAGTGGTGTGTACAGGGAGGGCCTGTGCCTCTACCACCTCAGTGTCTGACACTATGGCATAGCCAGCTTTTCTAGTCCCTTCATATAGAAAGGAGCTTCCATCTGTGTACCAGGTATAAATGGCTTGAGGTAATGTGCCCTCCTGTATATGTGAAGGATGAGGTAATAGTTGCTCTAAAGTCTCAGTGCAGGAATGAGACAGGGAGTGGTTAGTATTAGGTCGGGGAAGAAGATTAGAAATATTGAGAGAAGGAGATGATTGGAAGGTGAGCGTGGAATCCTCTATTAGTGCTACCTTAAGAGAAAGAACCCTGGAGAGAGGTAGAGTCTGCAAGCCTTTTAAAGTTAGGAGCTGCGACAGGTTATGAGAAGAGAGCACAGTTATGGGAGACCCCAAGGTTAGTTTCTTTGCCTCTCGAATAAGGAGTTCAGCAGCTGCTAAGGCACAAATACAAGGTGCCCATCGCTGGATGGTTAAATCTAGTCTTTTTGACAAATATGATACAGGTGCAAAAGAAGGTCCCAGCTGGTGACCTAAGACTCCAAGGGCAAACCCCTCCTTTTCAGTTACATAGAGGGAGAAAGGACGAGTCAGGTCAGGGAGATGTAAGGCTGGGGCCTTAAGAAGAGCCTGTTGGAGCCTCTGAAAGGGCTTGGAAACAGGTTTGAGAAGAGGTTCATGGGTGGGGCCTGATGCTGCCTCATATAAGGGCCGAGAAAGGAGGGAAAAGCAAGGAACCCAGGAACGTAAAAGGCTAGCCATTCCTAGGAATGACAAGATCTCTTCCTTTGTAGAAGGAACAGTTAAAGACTGAATCAGATTTTTTTCTATCTAAGGTAATACCCTTGTGGGTTGGGGTAATTGTTAATCCCAAATAGGTAACCTGAGGAGTGAACAGTTGGACTTTAGAAGGTGAGACCCTGTAACCTTGACTGGAAAGGAAATTTAGAACAGTAGAGGTGTCTGCTTGGCTAATCTTTATAGATGGTCTATAGACAAGGATGTCATCTATATAAAGAAGAATTTTAGATCTAGGGAGAGATAAAGAGAGTAAATCAGAAGCCAGAGCCTGGCCAAATAGGTGTGGGCTGTCTTGGAATCCATGAGGCAGAACAGTCCAGGTAAGTTGGGTAGAAAAGTGGGTGTCAGGATCTGTCCAGGTAAAAGCAAATATGTTTTGTGACTGAGTGTTGAGAGGGATAGAGAAAAATGCATCTTTTAGATCTAGGACTGAGAAATGAGAAGTTCCTGAGGGGATAGTAGAAAGAAGTGTGTAAGGATTAGCTACGACAGGATGGAGGGGAACCATTGTAGCATTAATGCACCTGAGATCTTGAACCAGGCGATAGGTACCATTAGGTTTTTTGACTGCTAGTATAGGGGTGTTGAAAGGAGAAGAAGTGGGGCGAAGGAGTTGTTTTAAAAAGAGGCCAGAAATGATAGGCTTAAGTTCCCTGAGGTTTTGGAGAGACAGAGGGTATTGAGCTTGGGTGATGTACTTGGTAGGGTCTAGTAACTGGATGACAACAGGAGAATGATGTCTAGCAACAAAGGGTTTCTGGACATCCCAAACTCTGGGATCCACTTGAGAACCTGGTAGAGGAAATAATAGAGAAGACAAACTACAGACAGAGAAAATAGTTACAAAGCATATATTTGACAACAAACCAGTGTCTAGAATACATAAACAGATGCCTTAAATTCAGTTTGAAATAATCCAGGGTTGGGCATGGTGGCTGGCACACTCCAAAAGTCAAGTGGTGTGTTTCTTATAGAACCCAAGACTACCAGACCAGGGATGGGACTACCCAGAATGGGCCCTCCCACCCTTGATCACTAATTGAGAAAATGCCTTACAGATGGATCTCATGGAGGCACTTCCTTAATGGAGGCTACTGTCACTGTGATAACTCCAGCTTGTGTCAAGTTGACACACAAAACCAGCCAGGACAGATGGTACACTGCTTGGCATAAGTCATCGGCTTATATAAGACCTCCTGGTCCAAGCTTTTATTTCTCTCTTTTCTATTCTTTTTTATTAGATATTTTCTTTATTTACATTTCAAATGTTATCCCCTTTCCTGATTTCCCCTCCTAAACCCCCTATCCCATACTCTCTCCCCCTACTCACCGACCCACACACTCCCAATTCCCTGTCCTAGCAATCTCCTACACTAGGGCATTGAGCCTTCACAGCACCGGGGGTGTCTCCTCCCACTGTTGTCTGACAAGGCCATCCTATGCTACATATGTGGCTAGAGCCATGGGTCCCTCCATGTGTCCTCTTTGGCTGGTAGTTTAGTCCCTGAGAGCTCTGGGAGTATTGGTTGGTTCATCATGAACATGCAGGTGCTCATTGTTCTGATTAAAAATTGTGAATGTAACATTCACCCACAAATTAATCTGTAGATTCAGCACAGTCCCACAAATACACACCCACAAGCTTTTATTTGGTTGATGTTGACAAGCAGATTTTAAGATGTGCAACTCTTCCTTTCTGGAAGACTTAGGAGAAAAATGGTGGCCTCGACTAGAAGCAAGTGAGTGGAAGACATGCTAACAGGCCTCGTGGTGCATGGAAAGCGACATTCCAGAAAGCCTTGTAGTGTTGGTGCAGGGAGAGACAGGTTGGTGTGAACCAGGTTCATCTTCAGTAAGAGTGTCTGCAGAGAGAGGTGCAGGGGGAGGTAAGGAAGGAGAGAGGGAGGGAGGGACAGAGGGATGGAGGAAGGAAGAGAGAGAAAGAGAGAACAAGAATAGAAAGAAATTAGGGAAACAAAACCCTTCACAATAGTATGATATAAAATACATTGGTGTGACTCTAACTAAGCAAGTGAAAGATCTGTATGACATGCAGGTGCTCATTGTTCTAGTTAAAAATTGTGAATGTAACATTCACCCACAAATGAATCTTCAGAGACTTCAAGTCTTTGAAGAAAGAAATCAAAGAAGACCTCAGAAGATGGAAAGATCTCCCATGCTCATGGATTGGCAGGATTAATATAGTATAAATGGCCATCTTGCCTAAAGCAATGTACAGATTCAATGTAATCCCCATCAAACTTCCAACTCAATTCTTCATAGAGTTAAGAAAGAGCAATTTGTAAATTCATCTGGAATAACAAAAAACTCAGGATAGCAAAAACTATTCTCAACAATAAAAGAACTTCTAGGGAATCACCATCCTTGACCTCAAGCTGTATTACAGAGCAATAGTGATAAAAAACTGCATGGTATTGGTACAGTGACAGGCAGGAAGATCAATGGAATAGAATTGGACACCCAGAAATGAACCCACACACCTATGGTCACTTGATCTTTGACAAAGGAGCTAAAACCATCCAGTGGAAAAAAGACAGCATTTTCAACAAATGGTGCTGGTTCAACTGGTAGTTAGCATGTAGAAGAATGCAAATTGATCCATTCTTATCTACTTGTACAAAGTTCAAGTCCAAGTGGATCAAGGACCTCCACATAAAACCAGATATACTGAAATTAATAGAAAAAAAGTGGGGAAGAGCCTTGGGCACATGGGCATAGGGGAAATTTTCCTGAACAGAACACCATAGCTTATGCTCTAAGATAAAGAATTGACAAATGGGACCTCATAAAATTGCAAAGCTTCTGTAAGGCAAAGGACACTGTCAAAGGACAAAACGGCAGCCAACAGATTGGGATAAGATCTTTACCAACCTTATATTCTAGAGAGGGCCAATATCTAATATATACAAAGAATTCAAAAAATTCCTCGGGAGAGCCAAATAGCCCTATTAAAAATGGGGCATAGAGCTAAACAAAGAATTCTCAACTCAGGAATACTGAATGTCTGAGAAGCACCAAAAGAAATGTTTAACATCCTTAGTCATCAGGGAAATGCAAATCAAAACAACCCTGAGATTCCACCTCACACCAGTCAGAATGGCTAAGCTCAGGTGACAGCAGATGCTGGTAAGTATGTGGAGAAAGAGGAACACTCCTTCATTGTTGGTTGGATTGCAAGCCGATACAACCACTCTGGAAATCAGTTTGGCAGTTCTTCAGAAAATTGGACATAGGACTATCTGAGGACCCAGATATACACTCCTGGGCATATACCCAGAAGATGCTCCAACATGTAATAAGGACACATGCTCTACTATGTTCATAGCAGCCTTATTTATAATATCCAGGAGCTGGAAAGAACCCAGATGTCCCTCAACAGAGGAATGGATACAGAAAATGTGGTACATATATACAATGGAGTACTACTCAACTATTAAAAACAATGAATTCATAAAATTCTTAGGCAAATGTATAGAACTAGAAAATATCATCCCAAGTGAGGCAACCCAATCACAAAAGAACACACATGGTAGGCACTCACTGATAAGTGGATATTAACCCAGAAGCTCAGAATACCCAAGATACAATTCACAGAACACATGAAGCTCAAGAAGAAGGATACTTCAGTCTTCTTAGAAGGGGGGACAAAATACCCATGGGAGGAGATACAGAGGCAAAGTGTGGAGCAGAGACTGAGGGAAAGACCATCCAGAAACTGACCCACCTGGGGATCCAGTTGTATAGTTACCAAGCCCAGATACTATTGTGGATGCCAACAAGTGCTTGCTGACAGGAGCCTGATATAGCTGTCTCCTGAGAGTCTCTGCTAGTGCCTGACAAATAGAGACGTGGATGCTTGAAGCCAGCCATTGGACTAAGCCAAGGTCCCCAATGGAGGAGGTAGAGAAAGGACCAAAGGAGCTGAAGGAGCTTGCAGCCCCATAGGAGGAACAACAATATGAACCAACCAATACTCCCAGAACTCTCAGGGACTAAACCACCAGCCAAAGAGTACACATGGAGGGACCCATGGCTCCAACCACATATGTAGCAGAGGATGACCTTGTCAGACAACAGTGGGAGGAGAGACCCTCTGTGCTGTGAAGGCTCAATGCCCCAGTGTGGGAGATTGCTAGGACAGGGAATTGGGAGTGGGTAGGTTGGTGAGTAGGGGGAAAGGGGATGGGATAGGGGGTTTCGGAGGGGAAATCAGGAAAGAGGATAACATTTGAAATGTAAATAAAGAAAATATCTAATAAAAAAGAATAGAAAAGAGAGAAATAAAAGCTTGGACCAGGAGGTCTTATATAAGCTGATGACTTATGCTAAGCAAGTTTATTAAGAAGTATACCATCTGTCCCGGCTGGTTTTGTGTGTCAACTTGACACAAACTGGAGTTATCACAGTGACAGGAGCCTCCATTAAGAAAGTGCCTCCATGAGATCCATCTGTAAGGCATTTTCTCAATTAGTGATCAAGGGTGGAAGGGCCCACTGTTGGTGATGCCATCTTTGGGCTGGTAGTCTTGGGTTCTATAAGAAAGCAAGCTGAGCAAGCCAGGGGAAGCAAGCCATTAAGTAACATGGCCTCTCCATGGCCTCTGCATCAGCTCCTGCTTCCTGACCTACTTGAGTATCAGTCCTGACTTCCTTTGATGATGAACAGTAGTGTGGAAAGTGTAAGCTGAATAAACCCTTTTCTCCCCAACTTGCTTCTTGGTCATGATGTTTGTGCAGGAATAGAAACTCTGACTAAGGCAGCATATTTTATACTCTTTTCAGGGGGAAATATGGCCAAGGTCAACAGAGAGCTAAATCAGACCATGTTGGCAAGAGAACATAGGATCCTCAGACACACCTGCTTTAGGACAGATAACCACAGCCAAAGGAGAAGAGAATCCACTGCCAAGGCACTGGCTTGAGTGCTTGCTAAAGTCCACTCTTTGCAGACAAACCTTGCAAAGACCACTCCTGGACATGGACCCAGGACTAATATTCCTTTTGATCTTTCATCAGAGCCTCTGATAGAATCTTGGGTCCATCTGGTCCCAATGAATAGATGAAAAGCCGGCTAGTGATAGGTCCAAGAATGAGGATTATGTTTTCAGTGACTTGATTTATGAAAAGGTGACACTTTCCAAACAATCTTCCAAACAATGGGTAAGTTCTAGAGCAAATTCCCATCCAGAAAATGGGTTAAATTTCAGATAAATTACATTTTTAAAAGGCAAAGCTTCTAGAATGTTACAGGAGAACATATCCATAAACATAGCAGAGGCAAATATTTCTTAAATGGAAAATCTCTATAAGGTGAAATGTTTACTTTAGACATTAAAATAAAGAACTTTTTTTATTGTAAGGCCCACGAGGACATGACATTTAACTAACTGGAAGATTTTTGCATCAGAGGGCTCAGATCTGACAGGGAGCTCAGAATCAGATGATATAAAAATCCCAGTGTGTGAAGACCCCATATGAACATGGGCTCATCAGAAAGTTTATATCTTTATTTCTTCCTGGACTAAGGTATCATTGAGTAGAATATTGTTCAGCCTCCACGTGTATGAGGATTTTCTGTTGTTTTTGTTGCTATTGAAGAACACTCTTGCTCCATGGTAATCTGATAAGAGGCATGGGATTAGTTCGATCTTTTTATATTTGTTGAGATCTATCTTGTGTCCAATTATATGGTCGATTTTGGAGAAGGTACCATGAGGGGCTGAGAGAAAGGTATAGTCTTTTGCTTTAGGGTGAATTGTTCTATATATATCTGTTAAATCCAATTGGTCCAAAGTTTCGATGAGTTTCTCCGTGTCCCTGCTTAGTTTCTGTTTTCCTGGTCGGTCCACTGTGAATAGTGGAGTATTGAGGTCCCCCACAATCATTGTGTTAGGTGCAATGTGTGCTTTGAGCTTTAGTAAAGTTTCTTTTACGAATGAGGGTGCCCTTACATTTGGAGCATAGATGTTTAGAATTGTGAGTTCTTCTTGGTGGATTCTTCCTTTGACTAGCAAGAAGTGACCTTCTGTGTCTCCTTTGATGACTTTGGCTTGAAAGTCAATTTTATCTGATATTAAAATGGCTATTCCAGCTTGCTTCCTGTGACCATTTGCTTGCAAAATTGTCTTCCATCCTTTTACTCTAAGGTAGTGTTTGTCTTTGACTCTGAGGTGTGTTTCCTGTAAGCAGCAAAATGTAGGGTCCTGTTTCCGTATCCAGTCTGTTAGTCTATGTCTTTTTATTGGGGAATTGAGTCCATTGATGTTAAGAGATATTAAGGAATAGAGATTATTACTTTCTGGCATTTTTGATGTTCTTTTTGTTTTTCAGTAGTTATCTTCCTTTGAGTTTGATGGAAGAAGGTTACTGTCTTGCTTTTTCTTGGGTGCAGTTCCCTTCCTTGTATTGGAGTTTTCCTCCTATTATCGATTTCTTAGAATTTAATGAAAATGAAAGCACCACATACCCAAATCTATGGGACACAATGAAAGCAGTGCTTAGAGGAAAACTCATAGCCCTGAGTGTCTCCAAAAAGAAACAGGAGAGAGCATATACTAGCAACTTAATGGCGCAATTGAAAGCTCTGGAACAAAAAGAAGCAATTTCACCCAGGAGGAGTAGAAGACAGGAAGTCATCAAACTCAGGGCTGAAATCAATCAAGTTGAAACAAAGAGAACCATACAAAGAATCAACAAAACCAGGAGCTGGTTCTTTGAGAAAATCAACAAGATAGATAAACCCCTAGCCAGACTTACCAAAGGGCACAGAGACAGTATTCAAATTAACAAAATTAGAAATGAAAAGGGAGATATAACAACAGAAACTGAGGAAATTCAAAAAATCATCAGATCCTACTACAAAAACCTATACTCAACACAACTGGAGAATCTGGAGGAAATGGACAATTTCCTAGACAGTTACCAAATACCAAAATTAAACCAGGATCAAATAGATCATCTAAACAGACCCATAACCCCCAAAGAAATAGAAGGGGTCATAGACAGTCTTCCAACCAAAAAGAGCACAGGACCAGACGGTTTTAATGCAGAATTCTATTAGACCTTCAAAGAAGTCCTGATACCGATACTCTTCAAACTATTCCACAAAATAGAAACAGAAGGAACACTACCCAACTCATTCTATGAAGCCACAATTACCCTGATACCAAAACCACACAAAGATCCAATGAAGAAAGAGAACTACAGGCCAATTTCTCTTATGAATATCGATGCAAAAATACTAAACAAAATACTTGCCAACCGAATCCAAGAACACATCAAAATGATCATTCACCATGATCAAGTTGGCTTCATCCCAGGGATGCAGGGATGGTTCAATATACGGAAATCCATCAACGTAATCCACTACATAAACAAACTCAAAGAAAAACCCACATGGTCATCTCATTGGATGCTGAAAAAGCATTTGACAAAATTCAGCATCCTTTCATGCTAAAGGTCTTAGAAAGAGCAGGAATTCAAGGCCCATATCTAAAAATAGTAAAAGCAATATACAGCAGACCAGTAGCCAACATCAAGGTAAACGGAGAAAAACTTGAAGCAATCCCACTAAAATCAGGGACTAGACAAGGCTGCCCCCTCTCACCATATCTCTTCAATATAGTACTTGAGGTACTAGCTAGAGCAATTCGACAACAGAGGGAAGTCAAATGGATACAAATTGGAAAGGAAGAAGTCAAACTATCACTATTCGCAGATGATATGATAGTATACTTAAGTGACCCAAAAACCTCCACCAGAGAACTCCTGCAACTGATAAACAACTTCAGCAAAGTGGCTGGCTATAAAATCAACTCAAGCAAATCAGTAGCCTTCCTATACGCGAAGGATAAGCAGGCCGAGAAAGAAATTAGGGAAATGACACCCTTCACGATAGCCACAAATGATATAAAGTATCTTGGAGTGACGCTAACCAAACATGTGAAAGATTTATATGACAAAAACTTCAGGTCTCTGAAGAAGGAAATTGAAGAAGACATCAGAAAATGGGAAAATCTTCCATGCTCGTGGGTTGGCAGGACTAATATAGTCAAAATGGCAATCTTGCCCAAAGCAATATACAGATTCAACGCAATCCCCATCAAAATCCCAACTCAGTTCTTCATAGAGTTAGAAAGAGCAATTCTCAAATTCATCTGGAATAACAAAAAACCCAGGATAGCTAAAACTATCATCAACAGCAAAAGAACTTCTGGGGGAATCAGTATCCCAGACCTCAAGCAATATTACAGAGCAGTAGTATTAAAAACTGCATGGTATTGGTTCAGTGACAGGGAGGCAGATCAATGGAATAGGATCGAAGACCCAGAATTGAACCCACACATCTATGGCCAATTGATCTTCGACAAAGGAGCTGAAAACATCCAGTGGAAAAAAGATAGCCTTTTCAACAGATGGTGCTGGCTCAACTGGAGGTCAACATGCAGAAGAATGAGAATTGATCCACTCTTATCTCCTTGCACTAAGCTCAACTCCAAGTGGATCAAGGACCTCCACATAAAACCAGACACACTAAAACTAATAGAAAAGAAACTGGGGAAGACCCTTGAGGACATTGGCTCAGGGGAAAAATTCCTGAACAGAACACCAATTGCTTATGCTCTAAGAGCAAGAATAGACAAATGGGACCTTATAAAATTACAAAGTTTCTGTAAGGCAAAAGACACTGTCAAAAGGATAAATCGGGAACCAACAAATTGGGAAAAAATCTTCACCAACCCCACATCCGACAGAGGGCTAATTTCCAATGTATACAAAGAACTCAAGAGGTTAAACCCCAGAAAACCAAATAACCCTATCCAAAAATGGGGTACAGAGCTAAACAGAGACTTTTCACCTGAAGAAATTCGGATGGCTGAGAAACACCTTAGAAAATGTTCAACATCATTAGTCATTAGGGAAATGCAAATTAAAACAACCCTGAGATTTCACCTCACACCAGTCAGAATGGCTAAGATTAAAAACTCAGAAGACATCAGCTGTTGGCGAGAATGTGGAGAAAGAGGAACATTCCTCCACTGCTGGTGGGAATGCAAACTGGTACAACCACTCTGGAAATCAGTATGGCGGTTCCTCAGAAAACTGGACGTGATACTTCCGGAGGTCCCAGCCATACCACTCCTGGGAATATACCCAGAAGATTCACCAGCATGCAATAAGGATACATGCTCCACTATGTTCATAGCAGCCTTATATATAATAGCCAGAAGCTGGAAAGAACCCAGATGTCCCTCAACAGAGGAATGGATACAAAAAATGTGGTATATATACACAATGGAGTACTATTCAGCCATTAGAAACAATGAATTCATGAAATTCTTAGAGAAATGGATGGAGCTGGAGAACGTCATACTAAGTGAGGTGACCCAGTCTCAAAAGAATACTCATGGTATACAGTCACTGATAAGTGGATATTAGCCTAGAAGCTTGGAACACCAAAGACACAAATCACATATCAAGTGATGTCTCACAAGAAGAAAGGAGTGGACACTGGTGCTAGAATGGACCAAAACATTATTGTGGGGGAGTACAAGAACAGTGAGGTGGAAGGGGGTGGATGAGGGAGCAGGGGGAGGGAAAAGGGCATGTGGGACCTTTGGGGGTGGGGAACCAGAAAAAGGGAAATGAATTGTAAATATAGAATATATCCAATAAATAGAAAAAAATCATCAGAACTTACTATAAAAGCCTATACTCAATAAAAAAAAGAAAGTTTATATCTAAATGGGCAGGGAGAGACTCAATTGATGTCAGCAGAAAACCATTTGCATTTGGAAAATGCAGATTTAAGTCAGAGTGAGATACCTTTGGAGCCCGGAAGAAAGGCTGAATTGAAACATGAGCATGGACAACCACTGGGATTCTCCTATATTACCAACAGAACCTAACCTGGCACATGCAGTTTGGAAAACAGTCGTGCAGTTTCTACTAAAACTGGCCACACACCCCCTCTGTTGCAGCAGTTAGAGGCACATAAGCCTTATATGTACCTAGGTCCAGCCTAGATATAGTTCTGCATAGCTCAACAAACTGCATAGATACCAATTAGAAAAAAATACTACCCGGATTCCAGTTAGCAGCATTACACATCCTAGAGAGTATCTGTGATACTGTCAGGCAACAGTGAAGCACAGAACTGCATGATGATGTACATGTGAATATAACCAAGAAATAATGCAAATTTGCTACATGCAAGGACACCCAGGGAGACACCGAGACATGGCTGAGCCAAAGCACAACATGAAAATCCAAGTCCTCCAAGATTACATTAATGAAACTCAACACACTCAAGTTACCCAGTGCCATTAGAAAGCAGCATAGCAGTTGAGAGGCAGAGAAGCTCACTAGGGGCTAGTTCCCTGAGTCCACACTCAGAAAGCACAGTTGGATGAAGGCTCATTTCTGTAGGTAGTTTTACAGGTTTGTTAAATGTTATTAAAATGTTAAATAGAATTGGGTGGTATAAGAGGTTTTATTTGAATAACTTTTGAGAATACGTGATATCTACTGAGGTGTATTTCCCAATCCCAAAGTTCTTCTCACAGCATCCTTAAATTCAGTATTCCTCAGACAGTAGATCAGAGGATTCATCATGGGTGTGAGGACGGTGTACACAGCAGAGATAAGTTTGTTGGAGCTCCGGGAATCAATGGCCTGGGGCCTCACATACATGAAGATCATGGCCATGTAGAAAAAGGTGACCACGGTGAGGTGGGAGGCACAGGTGGAGAAGGCTCTCCACCGACCCGTGGCTGAAGGGATCCGCAGCACAGCCAGGGTGATGTGGCCATAGGAGAGAATGGTGGCCAGGAGTGGGAACACCAGGATGATGAAGGCCAGGATGAAGTCCACCAGCTCTGCAGTGGAGAAGTCAGTGCAGGCCAGCTTGAGGATGGGGGAGATGTCACAGAAGAAGTGGTTCAAGACATTAGAACCACAGAAGGTGGCGCTGGAGATGAAGTAGACCTTGATCATAGAGATGGTGAAGCCACTAGCAAAAGAGAAGGCTACAAGCTGGACACACAGCCCTGTGGTCATGATAACTTGGTAGCGCAGGGGGTGGCAGATGGCCACATAGCGGTCATAGGCCATGGAGGCCAGGAGCACACACTCCGTACACACCAGGGAGCTGAAGAAGTAGAGTTGAGTCATGCAGCCAGCAAAAGAGATGCGCTTCCTCTGCAGCAGGAAGCCGTCCAGCATCTTGGGGATGATGTCTGACACATACCAGATCTCTAGGAAAGACAAGGAGCCCAGGAAGTAGTACATGGGTCTGTGGAGGGAGGCACTGCTCCAGACAGTGAGGATGATAGCCAGGTTCTCCACCAGCACAAAGAGGTAGGCAAGCAGGAAGAGGAGGAAGAGCAGGTACTGCAGCTCAGGGGCTGTGGGGAAGCCCAGCAGGATGAACGTGCTGACCTTGGTGATGTTCTCTCCCCTCATCCCTGTGCACCTGCAAAAGATGGAGAGGCCAAGAGGGAGGGCCAAGCACCAGCTGATGGGAAAGCAGGGAGCCAGCTAGGAACCTCAGTGGGAAGACAGACAGCACTTCCAGTTCCCATGAGCAGCAAAGACAGGAATTTACTCTGCCAGGTGTTAAACTGGGAAGACCTGTGCACTTGTGTTTGGGTATCTACTGAAGAGGGAACAGAGAAGAAGAACTGTTGAAGATAGATATTTCAGAAGTTGGAAACCTACAATGGCCCATCAGGAGAGTAGCTGGGATCTAACATGGATTTCTTTGCTCTATTGCTGGGTTTGGGTTTTATCTTCTAGGAAGGGCATGCCTGTTTTTCTCAGTCACTATCAGCACCCACAC
Source organism: Apodemus agrarius (assembly GCA_964023405.1). NCBI lineage: Eukaryota > Metazoa > Chordata > Mammalia > Rodentia > Muridae > Apodemus > Apodemus agrarius. The sequence continues at coordinate 92,191,110 of OZ030014.1, forward strand.
CCTGTTCAATCATGGCAAACATGATAATGCTGATTTTATATATATTTTCCCTTGAATCAGAGGTGCCAAAGTAGTGTGAGCTCTGCTGTGCTTTTGTATCATAAATGTTGGCCATGGAGAAAGAAAGCTGGTGTAGACAGGGCTGGGTGTGCTATCCTGTAGAGGTGAATATAGAAGGGCCTTGCTCCTTAGTCTGGAAGAAAGACTATTGAGAGGACTGTCTTCTGCCTCCCTGGAGATGTGAGTATAATGGCCTAGGCTGTGGCTGTGACTCAGTGAGGTCTTCAAGGCTCCTTGACTGTGTGAGCACTTCCTCCTCACATACCCCACCCCACCCCACATCTGCTAACACAGCCTGACATTTCACACCTGTGGGTTTTGGCCCCCACAGGGGGTCACATATCAGATACCCTGCATATCAGATACCACATTACAATTCATGACATTAGCAGAATTACAGTTATGAAGTAGCAACAAAATTATGTTATGGAGAGTCACCACAACATGAGGAGCTGTATTAAAGGGTTTCAGCATTAGGAAGGTTGAGAACCACTGCTACACAGGTTCATAATGACACCACTGCCTTTCCAGGCTACAGACCGGTGCAGCAGCTAGGAAGCTGGCTTGATTTGATCGTGGGGTGGGGAGGCAGCTAAATTTGAACATAGGGAAACTGAGGCCAAAGGAGGTCCAGGAAAGTTCCTAGAAGCACTTTGGGGGAGAGTTGGTCTCTCAGCAGATTAAAAAAAAACAATACTTTGCAGGACCACGGCTGCAGTTCTGAAGCACACAGATCAGAGAGCTGGGGAGCGAGACCAGGCAGTACAGCACCGCATGAAGATTCTAGCAGGGAGACCGCCTGGTGCAACCAGAAATGTTGGGGAGAGTAATCACAGGTCAGGAGGGAGTGGTGGGGATAGTGACCTGAGGTGCAGCTGGGGACCCATGCAGCAAATGCTGGTCCATTGCAGCTCCAATAAAGGGAAATCCAAGAAGCCAGGGCTTAGCATTGCCACTTGAGGAAGCTATTACACTCACAGGAAGGGAGAACAGACCCAGGTCTCAGAAGCACTGATAGAACTGGACAGGGATCCAGAGCAGACTGAACTCAGGGTGGAAAATGAGCACAACCAGAGAGATGGCCACAGGAACTCAGGTGGCACAGGCCTCCAAGATTCCTATAGCTTAGGCAGTAAGCTTTGGTACAGGGTCTGGATAACTGGCAGGTCCAAGGGAAGTCAGGAGCTATGGCCCCTCCAACTAGGGATCCTGCACATGGGATTATGAAGAAACCAACACCCACCAGCTCACAGAAAATGGAGGAACCAGTGCCAAGGCCACTGCTCATGCAGGAGGATGGATCTGGGCCCAGGACCGGCCAACATAGCCACACAGAGATCTTGCCACCAGAGTGGCAGGGAACACAGGCACAGACATTCTCATAAACACCCAGAGCACTTGCCAGCTCTGTGTAGGAGAGAAGGACTGTGTAGGCTGATCATAGAGCCACGCTCACACACGGCTCCTATCCATGCTTACTCGACACAGGACTCATCAATATACACTTAGCACAGAAGTCCTGAACATGTGCTCATCAGACTAAGCACCCGACCCACCCATACCCATTCAGCACAGCACTCAGGGAGGTTTAGCCACACTGTGCCCATCAATACTGAAGAACCCGCAGATGACCACCCGGCATTGCACTCACAGATGACACAAATGACCCTTTGACACAGCGCTGGGAGCCTTCCTGCTGGGTGCTGCAGCTATGGAGGTGAATCCTCAGGGCCCAGCCTCCATGTGGACATATACGATGGAATATGTCCTATACACAAAGCTCCTCTGTGAAGCACATTATACCACATACTCTAAAGTTACCCTGTGAGTTCATCCTGCCTTGAGAAGTACTCATCCTACCTGGGTCTCTGGAAGCCTCACTTGGACAGACTTTGGGCGTGAGGAGGGGCCTCTTCCTGGCTGGCGACTCTGAGACTGGCCACAGTGACTGGGTGAGTCTTAGATGGGCTATCAGGATATGGGCTTTTCACGTGGGAAAGAACAGATATTGCTCTTTAGCTAGAGCCCAGTGTCTCCAGGGCCCAATTACCCCCTTGCAGCTGATGGAGCTGCCCGTGCTGGCAGTGAGCTGGATCAGGGCCTCTGGGGCAGGCTGCCTCTGATGGTGCCCCTGCCCTTTAGCCCTCAAGCCAGGGGAGTCCATGGAGCCTTTCTCTGTCTCTCCACCCTCCTGAACTTCTGGCTGCTGAACTTTACAATGACACCTAGTGTTTCTCAGTAGCCATCCTACTGTCCTGCAGAATTCTCCCATCCTCTCCTACACTGTAGCTGAGATGATCTTCTGCAGCTAAGCATCATCATGAAAGATTTAGCAATCAAACATGGTTTCCAAATACATTTGACAAGGAGCCAATGAATGCAGGGAGGCTGACAGTGCTCACCTGTATTGTGTCATGCATCCTCACTACAATCTTCCTGCACACACCATGAATGCCATGTACTGTGTGTGCCCCTCATGCCACACAACACCAAAGAACTCTGCCTGAAACATTCTGGCTAAGAGTCCAGACTGCTGCATGTCATGAACAGCAGCGTTTGTACTGTAAGAGCACACCTCCCTGCTCATTTAGAAGTAGGATGTTTTAATGATGAAAATCAAAGCCTTCCCCTGTGTTCCTATGGTCATTCCTCAGCATCTAAGAATGAGATGAGTGCATGAGAATGTGGGATTTATAAAATTGCTGTTTGAGTCACTGACTTGAGTTTCATGAAAAAGTGTTGAATTGAGTTGGTCTTGAGACCAGGAATCTCCAACAATTTCTGGCACGGGCCTAAATATATTTCTGCCATCGTGTGCCACATATTTATATAAAGCTGCATTCGTAGCATTGACAATTGTACAAATCAAGATATTTATCATCTGAAGATGTTGAAGATTCCCTTATCCTTCAGTGTTAAGTATTCAGTGTCAAGATTTTATTCCTTGTGTAAAACTAAGCATGCACATTCCTGTGGTTAACCATGTGGTTAATCTGCCTTTATCTTTAATAAATGGGTGATTTGCCTATACCAAGAATTGTTTTAAAACATTTATGTATGCTTTATATGAATTAATACTTGATTTATATACCTATTTTATGTATATATGTTTCAAAGGTTTTGCAAAATTTCTCATGCATAAAGTGGAAACTCACAAGTGGAAAGTACCCAAGAAGCCTTCATCTGAGGCACAGCTGCCAAGGGGACCCTGCCTCTTGCTGCAGCCTGCTGATGGAGAAGCCATCAGCTCAGCAAGTGTAGGATCAGAAGTGGAGGCTCATGGTGTTGCCTTGTGAGATAGTGTACTGGACAGTCCTCAGCCACATGTTCCCTAGTGTGTCCAATGCTAAAGACTCAGAAGGAGGCTATTGGGCAGACGAGATGCTCAAGCTCCAGCAGAAGAAAGTGTCTCAGGATTCCAGCCAGCCCAGCCCTGGAGTTTCCTGTGCTACAGTCATCATATGGTTCAGGAGAAATCAACCAATGTCTGTACATATTCACAGTTGTGGAGTACACACATTGTGGATTCAAAAGGGAAGTGTAGAACTTCTCAGGTACAGGGGGACTGTCATCAAAACAACCCCAAGTGGCAAACTCCGTTCCTTTGTCTCTGTCATGTTGCCACCATTATGATGAGGCTCACATGTGTCAGGCAACATCAAGGCAGGCTGTGTGCTGCATCTGCCAGTGCAGACATTGATAAGAAGCAACCCCAGTGGACCCACAATCTGCTCCAAACTGTCTCAGAAAGAACCATCTACCTGTGCTGCTGATTTGATTAAAACCGAAGTTGGCATCTGAAGGGATGTGTAAGCATGGCCTCACAGAAGGCTCAATGGCTGGCCATTCCTGAGTTCTTGAAGCTTTCTTGTTAAAGGTCCAACTCTGTGAGGCTTGGGGATGGAGAAGCCATCCAGGCTACAGGACCACTGTGAGGTGACTGCTCCCAGTGGACTGGCATAGCTCCTAAGCAACGTTAGGTAGTGAGACCCGTCATTCCGGGAAGACGTCAGCGTTTCATGTGGGCTATGTCTGCCCACTAACAGATGTAAGCTATGAACTGACGCCCTTGATGAATGTAGTTATGAATGTTAGTTCAATTGTCAACTTGACAGAATGTTGAGTGACCCTGAAAGGGAGTCTTTTGTTGAAAAGCATGTTCTTTTATTGAAAAAGGAAGTAAAGATATTTTATGATAAAATTGAAGATTTACATGGAAAATATTTCTGATAAAATAGAAGAGACATAGGAAAACACGTTAAAATTAACAATTTTCTTGGAAAATTAGAGTAAAGTGGTAGACATAAAAAACATTGCTAAATTAATTGAAGAAGGAAGTAGAAACATTTTATGATAGAATTAAAGATTTATGTGGAAAATATTTCTGATAAAATTGTAGAAAAATGTAGAAAAACATGTTAAAATTGAAGCTTATCATGGACAATTTTATATAGATATAATAATGGCAGGCATGAAAGTATTCCTAAATTGATTGAAAGTGGAATTATAAACATTTTCTGATAAAGTTGAAGATTTACATGGAAAATATTTCTGATAAAATTATAGAAATATGTAGAAAAATACATTAAAATTGACTATTTCATGGAAAATTATACAGATAAAATGGTAGACATAAAAACATTACTTGCCACATGAATCTCAGCAGACACTGTATGATTTCCACAGTTAAACCGCAATCTCGGTGGACACTATGTGATAATCTTTACAGATAAAAGCCTTGTCTATGATAAGGTTGTCTTCTGAGGAACTCGATTGTGGAACTCTTTGGCCGGAGGTGGTGAGCTGAATTTCTCATGGCAAGCCTTGCCTGTGTGACTTTTCTCTAACCTGTTTTTTCATTTACAAAATGTTCCTGATAGCCAGAGCTGTGAGCACTCAGGCGATAAAGCTAATGAGAGTTCATTCTTTGAACTACAGCACTGGCCATGATTTATCTTCTGGAGATCCATTGCTTTGCCTTTTGATCAGTTATACAATTATTACCTAAGTACATTAAAGAATTAACCTCCCAACAATATATATAATTGTATGGCTAGGTGGCTTTGGCACCCTGACATGAAAAGCATCAGTTAAATAAAGTTTCAAAGTGAGCTTAAAAGAGTCTCATAAAAAGGAAGCTAGATGTTAAGGACTACACATAAACAAAGGACCTAGAGGTATAACTAAGTGTTCCCAAGAACTTTTGAACTACTAGTTTATCACTAACTACAGCTATTCTGATCAAGGGATGTGATGCTTTAAATGTGTTCTCTGAAGTTCATACCTGATTGATTTTGTATTTCCTTGTGCCAGATGCTCATGTTAGTCATTCTTTGTAATCACTTCACTGGATACATTTTTCTTCAGTAATGTAATACCAACTTGTGTGTACAAAAGTTCCTGCCTCAAAAGAGTAAAGTGCATTCAGACTCAACCTATATCTGGTGTGTCTGTCTGTCATTCACTGGACCAGTGCCTTCCTGCATACCAAAGATCTTGGTTCCCCCACGGGTGTGTGTCCTGACTGAGTCAGTCCATGGCAATTAACTGAAAGAGGAATTACAAACATTTTCTGATAAAATTGAAGATTTACATGAAAAGCATTTCTGTTAGTCTATTTCTTTTTATTGGGGAATTGAATCCATTGATGTTAAGAGATATTAAGGAATAGTGATGGTAGCTTCCTGTTATTTTTGATGTTATTTTTATGTTTGTATGGTTATCTTCTTTTGGGTTTGTTGGAAGATTACTTTCTTGCTTTTTCTAGCTTGTAGTTTCCCTCCTTGTGGTGGCTTTTTCCATCTATTATCCTTTGTAAGGCTGGATTTGTGGACGGATATTGTGTAAATTTGTGTTTATTATGTAATATCTTGGTTTCTCCATCTATGGTGATTGAGAGCTTTGCTGGGTATAGTAGTCTGGACTGGCATTTGTGTTCTATTAGGGTCTGATGAGATCTGCCCAGGATCTTCTAGCTTTCATTGACTCTGGTGAGAAGTCTGGTGTAATTCTGATAGGTCTGACTTTATAAGTTACTTGCCCCCTTTCCCATACTGCTTTTAATATTCTTTCTTTATTTAGTGCATTTGGTGTTTTGATTATTATGTGCCAGAAGAGCTTTCTGGTCTGATCCAGTCTGTTTGGAGTTCTGTAGTCTTCTTGTATATTGGTGGGCATCTCTTTCTTTAGGTTAGGGAAGTTTTCTTCTATAATTTTGTTGAAGATATTTACTGGCCCTTTAAGTTGTAAATCTTCGCTCTCTTCTATACCTATAATCCTTAGGTTTGGTCTTTTCATTGTGCCCTGGATTTCCTAGATGTTTTTGATTACAAGCTTTATGCATTTTGCATTTTCTTTGACTGTTGAGTCAATGTTTTCTATGGTATCTTCAGCACTTAAGATTCTTCTATCTCCTGTTGATACTTGCATCCATGACTCCTGAATTATTTCCAAGGTTTTCTATTTCCAGAGATGTCTCACTTTGTGATTTCTTTATTGTTTCTACTTCCACTTTTAGATCCTGGATGGTTTTGTTCAGTTCCTTCACTCGATTGTTTGTGTTTTCCTGTAATTCTTTAAGGGATTTTTATGTTTCCTCTTTAAGAGCTTCTGCCTATTGACCCATGATCTCCTGTATTTCTTTAAGGAATTTTTGTGTTTCCTCTTTAAGGACTTTTACCTGTTGACCCATGCTCTCCTGTATTTCTTTAAGGGAGTTATTTTTCTTCTTGAAGCCCTCTATCAGCATCATGAGATATGATTTTAAATCCAACTCTTCCTTTTTTGGTGTCCAGGACTTGCTGTGGTAGGAGAACTGTGTTCTGATGTTGCCAAGTAGCCTTGGTTTCTGTTGGTAGGGTTCTTGTGCTTGCCGTTTGTCATCTGGTTTTCTCTGGTGCTAGTTGGTCTTGCTGTTTCTGGCTGGAGCTTGTCCCTCCCTCCTGTGGACCTGTAAGCCTGTATCTGTACTCTTAAGAAACCAACTCTCTTCTGGCAGGGTCTGTGCACAGAAGGCTATGGGGCTGCCTGGCTCCCTGGTACAAATGGCAGCCTGAAGACCTCTGTCCCAGCTGCTCCACTGATCATCCCCTGTGCGCTCCCAGCTGTTCCCCTCCAGAGAGAAGGTAGAGATCTTACCTCCATGCTCAGAAGTGAAAACACTGCTGGGAGATCACTCTCTCTTGTTGGGCCATGCATAGAAGGCTGTGGAGCTGCCCGGCTTCCCAGTGCAAATGGCAGCTGGAAGGCTTCTGACCCAGCTGTTCACCTGATCATATGCCCTGTGTGTTCCTAGCTGTTCCCCTTCAGAAAGAAAGTGGAGATCTCACTTCCATGCTCAGAAGTGAAAGTTCTGGTGGGAGATCACTCTCTCCTGGTGGGCCATGCACAGAAGGCTGTGGAGCTGCCCAGCTCTTGTGTGCAAAAAATGAAAAGGAGTCTTAATAAGGTGCTCTCTACATCTGGCTGGGTTGAGGTCCTGCCTGTGGGTTTGCAATTATTATGTCAATTGATGTGGGAAACCCAGCCATTCCCTGGGTTTTGATCCTAAAGTACAAAAAAATGGGAAAAGATGAGATGAATGCAAACATACATGGATTTCTCTCCTACTGATCTTGACAGTGGGTGTGGCCAGCTGCTTCAGATAGTGAGTGTGGCCAGCTGCTTCAGGCAGTGGGTGTGGCCAGCTGCTTCATGTTCCTGCCACTTTAGCTTCCTGTCAATGATGGACTGTAACCTGGAATTATGAGCCCCCCCCCAAAAAAAACCCTTTTTGCCCTCAAAGTATTTGATCACAGCAACAAAGACATGAGAACAATGGGACATTTGGAAACCACAGATTTGGAGCCCAGAAGAAAGGACAAATTGAATGGGATGAAACCCAGGAGCAGCACTTGCTTTGGACAGGATACGGAACCATTGACATTCTGTTACACCGCCAATGGGAGTAAAACTGGTACACACAGTTTGGAAAACAGTTTTGAAGTTTCTGCTGAACCTGACCACACACACATCCCTTGTGTTTCATCAGGTTCTTGTTTCTAGCCCAGATACAGTTCTTTGTAGTTCACCAACTGTATGGATGTCAGTTAAAAAAAATACTCCCTGGATTTTATAGAGCAGCATTACACATCCTAGACAGTATACATACTACTGTCAGCCAATGACAAATCACAGAATCACATGCTGACACGTATGTGAATGCTGCTGAGCAATGACACATGAATCATTGCTACATGCGTAGACAGGGAGGCCCAAACACATGATGCTGAGGGAAAGAAGAACAAGGAAGTGGAAGTCCTTCACGACCACATTCATGAAGCCTTCAAAACACCCAGGTTACTCTGTGGCACTAGACCCAAGCAGAGAGAGTGACTAGGATCTTCCTAGGAGCTTGGTACCCGAGCCTACACATACTTTCTACAACTATGTCAGAAAACATATTTGCATGAAGATTCACTATGGTAGATGGCTTGGTAATAGCTCTAGATATTACCAAAAAAAATATAAAGACGATTGGGGGCTATACAAGAGACTATTCTCACTACAAGTTGTACTATAGAACATGTACTATCCTACTACAGAGTGTGACCCAACCCCAGGGTCCTCCTGACAGCGTCCTTAAACTCTTTGTTTCTTAGGCAATAAATCAAGGGGTTTAAGATGGGTGTGAGGACGGTGTACACAGCAGAGATGAGCTTGTTGGAGCTCCTGGTATCAATGGCCTGTGGCCTCACATATATAAAAAGCATGGCCATATAGAAGAAGGTGACCACAGTGAGGTGGGAGGCACAGGTGGAGAAGGCTCTCCACCGACCTGTGGCTGAAGGGATCCGCAGCACAGCCAGGGTGATGTAGCCATAAGAGAGAATGGTGGCCAGGAGTGGGAACACCAGGATGATGAAACCCAGGACGAAGTCCACCAGCTCTGCAGTGGAGAAGTCAGTGCAGGCCAGCTTAAGGATGGGGGAGATGTCACAGAAGAAGTGGTTCAAGACATTGGAGCCACAGAAAGTAGCGCTGGAGATAAAGTAGACCTTGATCAAAGAGACTGTGAAGGCACTTGCAAAAGAGAACGCCATGAGCTGGACACACAGCCCTGTGGTCATGATGACTTGGTAGCGCAGGGGGTGGCAGATGGCCACATAGCGGTCATAGGCCATGGAGGCCAGGAGCACACACTCTGTACCCACAAGGGAGATGAAGAAGTAGAGCTGAGTCATGCAGCCAGCAAAAGAGATGCACTTCCTCTGCAGCAGGAAGCCGTCCAGCATCTTGGGGATGATGTCTGACACATACCAGATCTCTAGGGAAGACAAGGAGCCCAGGAAGTAGTACATGGGTCTGTGGAGGGAGGCGCTGCTCCAGACAGTGAAGATGATAGCCATGTTCTCCACCAGCACAAAGAGGTAGGCGAGCAGGAAGAGGAGGAAGAGCAGGTACTGCAGCTCAGGGGCTGTGGGGAAGCCCAGCAGGATGAACGTGCTGACCTTGGTGATGTTCTCTCCCCTCATCCCTGTGCACCTGCAAAAGATGGAGAGGCCAAGAGGGAGGGCCAAGCACTAGCTGATGGGAGAATGGGAGCCTGCTACTCTCCTCAAAAGGAAGGGAGACAGCACTTCAGGTTCTTATGAGCAGCAAAGACAGGAATTTATTTATTAAACGTGTGTTTGGGTGCATTGAGAAGAGCAGACAGACAAACAGAACTGTTGAAGATAGATATTTCAGAAGTTGGAAACCTACAATGGCCCATCAGGAGAGTAGCTGGGATCTGACATGGATTTCTTTGCTGTATTGCTGGGTTTGGGTTATATCTTCTAGGAAGGGCATGCCTGTTTTTCTCAGTCACTATCAGCACCCACCCCCTGTTCAATCATGGCAAACATGATAATGCTGATATTATATATATTTTCCCTTGAATCAGAGGTGCCAAAGTTGTGTGTGCTCTGCTATGCTTTTGTATCATAAATGTTGGCCATGGAGAAAGAAAGCTAGTATATAGACAGGGCTGGGTGTGCTATCCTGTAGAGGTGAATATAGACAGGGTCTTGCGCCTTAGTCTGGAAGAGAGTATCGAGAGGACAGTCTCCTGCCTCCCTGGAGATGTGAGTATAATGGCCTAGGCTGTGGCTGTGACTCAGTGAGGTCTTCAAGGCTCCTTGACTGTGTGAGCACTTTCTCCTCACATACCCCACCCCACCCCACATCTGCTCACACAGCCTGACATTTCACACCTGTGGGTTTTGGCCACAGGGGGTCACATATCAGATACCCTGCATATCAGATACTTGTATTACATTTTAAAACAGTAGCAAAAATTACAGTTATGAAGTAGCAACAAAATTATTTTATGGTCAGGGGTCACCACAACATGAGGAGCTCTATTAAAGGGTTTCAACAATAGGAAGATTGAGAACCACTGCTACACAGGTCTATAATGACACCACTGCCTTTCCAGGCTACAGACTAGAGCAGCTGCTAGGAAGCTGGCTTGATTTGATCGTGGGGTGGGGAGGCAGCTAAATTTGAACATAGGGAAACTGAGGCCAAAGGAGGTCCAGGAAAGTTCCTAGAAGCACTTTGGGGGAGAGTTAGTCTCTCAGCAGATTAAAAAAAAAACAATACTCTGCGGGACCATGACTGCAGTTCTGAAGCACACAGATCAGAGAGCTGGGGAGCAAGACCGGGCAGTACAGCACCCCATGAAGATCCTGGCAGGGAGACCGCCTGGTGCAACCAGAAATGTTGGGGAGATTAATCACAGGTCAGGAGGTAGCGGTGGGGATAGTGACCTGAGGTGCAGCTGGGGACCCATGCAGCAAATGCTGGTCCATTGCAGCTCCAATAAAGGGAAATCCAAGAAGCCAGGCCTTAGCATTGCCACTTGAGGAAGCTATTACACTCACAGGAACAGAGAACAGACCCAGGTCTCAGAAGCACTGATAGAACTGGACAGGGATCCAGAGCAGACTGAACTCAGGTGGACAATGAGCACAACCAGAGAGATGGCCACAGGAACTCAGGTGGCACAGGCCTCCAAGATTCCTATAGCTTAGGCAGTAAGCTTTGGTACAGGGTCTGCATACCATGCAATCAAATTGACCCAAAATTAAACAGGGAACAGAAGCAGATGGGCTCTTGGAGAACTGGCAGGTCCAAGGGAAGTCAGGAGCTATGGCCCCTCCAACTAGGGATTCTGCACATGAGATTATGGAGAAACCAACACCCACCAGCTCACAGCAAATGGAGGAACCGGTGCCAAGGCCACTGCTCACGCAGGAGGATGGATCTGGGCCCAGGACTGGCCAACATAGCCACACAGAGATCTTGCCACCAGAGTGGCAGGGAACACAGGCACAGACATTCTCATAAACACCAGAGCACTTGCCAGCTCTAGGAGAGAAGGACTGTGTAGGCTGATCATAGAGCCACGCTCACACACGGCTCCTATCCATGCTTACTCGACACAGGACTCATCAATATACACTTAGCACAGAAGTCCTGAACATGTGCTCATCAGACAGCACCCGACCCACCCATACCCATTCAGCACAGCACTCAGGGAGGTATAGCCACACTGTGCCCATCAATACTGCAGAACCCGCAGATGACCACCCAGAATTGCACTCACAGATGACACAAATGACCCTTTGACACAGCACTGGGAGCCTTCTTGCTGGGTGCTGCAGCTATGGAGGTGAATCCTCAGGGCCCAGCCTCAATGTCGACATGCATGATGGGATGTATCCTACACACGTAGCTCCTCTGTGATGCACATTATACCACATACTCTAAAGTTACCCTCGGAGTTCATTCTGCCTTGAGAAGTACTCATCCTACCTGGGTCTCTGGAAGCCTCACTTGGACAGACTTTGGGAGTGAGGAGGGGCCTCTTCCTGGCTGGCGACTCTGAGACTGGCCACAGTGACTGGGTGAGCCTTAGATGGGCTATCAGGATATGGGCTCCTCACATGTGGGAAAAAACAGATATTGCTCTTTAGCTAGAGCCCAGTGTCTCCAGGGCCCAATTACCCCCTTGCAGCTGATGGAGCTGCCCGTGCTGGCAGTGAGCTGGATCAGGGCCTCTGGGGCAGGCTGCCTCTGATGGTGCCCCTGCCCTTTAGCCCTCAAGCCAGAGGAGTCCATGGAGCCTTTCTCTGTCTCTCCACCTCCTGAACTTCTGGCTGCTGAACTTTACAATGACACCTAGTGTTTCTCAGTAGCCATACTACTGTCCTGCAGAATTCTCCCATCGTCTCCTACATTGTAGCTGAGATGATCTTCTGCAGCTAAGCATGGGCATCATGAAAGATTTAGCAATCATACATGGTATCCAAATACAGTTGACAAGGAGCCAGTGAATGCAGGGAGGCTGACAGTGCTCGCCTGTATTGTGTCATGCATCCTCACTACAGTCTTCCTGAACACACCATGAATGCCATGTACTGTGTATGCCCCTCATGCCACACAACACCAAAGATCTCTGTCTGAAACATTCTGGCTAAGAGTCCAGACCGCTGCGTGTCATGAACAGCAGCGTTTGCACTGTAAGAGCACACCTCCCTGCTCATTTAGAAGTAGGATGTTTTAATGATGAAAATCAAAGCCTTCCCCTGTGTTCCTATGGTCATTCCTCAGCATCTAAAAATCAGATGAGTGCATGAGAATGTGGGATTTATAAAACTGCTGTTTGAGTCACTGACTTGAGTTTCATGAAAAAGTGCTGAACTGATTTGGTCTTGAAACCAGGAATCTCTAACAGTTTCTGGCACGGGCCTAAAATATACTTCTGCCACATATTTATATAAAGCTGCATTCGCAGCATTGACAATTATATAAATCAAGATATTTATCAGCTGAAGAAGTTGATGCTTCCCCCTGTACTTCAGTGTTAAGTATTCAGTGTCAAGATTATATTCCTTGTTTAAAAATAAGCAAGCACATTTCTGTGGTTTAATATGTAAGTCTGCCTTTATCTTTAATAAATGGGTGATTTATCTATACCAAGAATTGTTTTAAAAAACATTTATGTATGTGTTATATCAATAAATACTTGATTTATATACCTATTTTATGTACATATGTTTCAAAGATTGTGCAAAATTTCTCACACCGAAAGACACCCACAAGTGGAAAGTACCCAAGAAGCCTTCATCTGAGGCACAGCTGCCAAGGGGACCCTGCCTCTTGCTGCAGCCTGCTGATGGAGAAGCCATCAGCTCAGCAAGTGTCGGATCAGAAGTGGAGGCTCATGGTGTTGCCTTGTGAGATAGTGTACTGGACAGTCCTCAGTCACATGTTCCCTAGTGTGTCCAATGCTAAAGACTCAGAAGGAGGCTATTGGGCAGACCGATGCTCAAGCCCCAGCAGAAGAAAGTGTCTCAGGATTCCAGCCAGCCCAGCCCTGGAGCTTCCTGTGCTACAGTCATCATATGGTTCAGGACAAATCAACCAATGTCTGTACATATTCACAGTTGTGGAGTACACACATTGTGGACTCAAAAGGGAAGTGTAGAACTTCTCAGGTACAGGGGGACTGTCGTCAAAACAACCCCAAGTGGCAAACTCCGTTCCTTTGTCTCTGTCATGTTGCCACCATTATGATGAGGCTCACATGTGTCAGGCAACGTCAAGGCAGGCTGTGTGCTGCATCTGCCAGTGCAGACATTGATAAGAAGCAACCCCAGTGGACCCACAATCTGCTCCAAACTGTCTCAGAAAGAACCATCTACCCGTGCTGCTGATTTGATTAAAACCGAAGTTGGCATCTGAAGGGATGTGTAAGCATGGCCTCACAGAAGGCTCAATGGCTGGCCATTCCTGAGCTCTTGAAGCTTTCTTGTTAAAGGTCCAACTCTGTGAGGCTTGGGGATGGAGAAGCCATCCAGGCTACAGGACCACTGTGAGGTGACTGCTCCCAGTGGACTGGCATAGCTCCTAAGCAACGTTAGGTAGTGAGAGCCGTCATTCCGGGAAGACATTAGCGTTTCCTGTGGGCTATGTCTGCCCACCAACAGATGTAAGCTATGAACTGACGCCCTTGATGAATGTAGTTCATCGGGGTTAGTTCAACTTGACACAATGTTGAATGACCCTGAAAGGGAGTCTAAAAGGGTTCTCTAGATCATGCTGGGTTGTCTGTGGGTTTGCAGTGATTATGTCAATTGATTGGGAAGACCCAGACTAAAAATAGGTGACAACATTCCCTGTTATATAAAGTATAACAAAAAATGAATAAAAATGAGAGGAACAGGAACATACTTGTATTTCTCTCTCTCTGATCTGGACAGTGGGTGTGGCCAGCTGCTTCAGGCAGTGGGTGTGGCCAGCTGCTTCATGTTCCTGCCACATTGGCTTCCTGTAAACAATGGACTGTAACCTGGAATTATGAGCCAAAGAAAACCCCTTTTGCCCGCAAAGTATTTTATCACAGCAACATAGAAAGACATGAGAACAATGGGACATTTGGAAACCATAGATTTGGAGCCCAGTTGGAGCATGAATGTCAGTAAAAAAAATACTCCCTGGATTTTATAGAGCAGCATTACACATCGTATACAGTATACATTACATACTACTGTCAGACAATGACAAATCACAGAATCACATGCTGACACGTATGTGAATGCTGCTGAGCAACGACACATGAATCATTGCTACATGCGTAGACAGGGAGGCCCAAACACATGATGCTGAGGGAAAGAAGAACAAGGAAGTGGAAGTCCTCCATGACCACATTCATGAAGCCTTCAAAACACCCAGTTTACTCTGTGGCACTAGACCCAAGCAGAGAGTGACGAGGATCTTCCTAGGAGCTTGGTACCCGAGCCTACACATACTTTCTACAACTATGTCAGAAAACATATTTGCATGAAGATTCATTATGGTAGATGGCTTGGTAATAGCTCTAAATTTTACCAAAAAAAATTAAAGACCATTAGCAGCTATAAAAGAGACTTTTCCTACCCAAGTTATATTCTAGAACATGTACTATCCTACTTCAGTGTGTGACCCAACCTCAGGGTCCTCCTGACAGCGTCCTTAAACTCTTTGTTCCTTAGGCAATAAATCAAGGGGTTTAAGATGGGTGTGAGGACAGTGTACACAGCAGAGATGAGCTTATTGGAGCTCCTGGTATCAATGGCCTGTGGCCTCACATATATAAAAAGCATGGCCACATAGAAGGAGGTGACCACAGTGAGGTGGGAGGCACAGGTGGAGAAGGCTCTCCACCGACCTGTGGCTGAAGGAATCCGCAGCACAGCCAGGGTGATGTGGCCATAAGAGAGAATGGTGGCCAGGAGTGGGAACACCAGGATGATGAAGGCCAGGATGAAGTCCACCAGCTCTGCAGTGGAGAAGTCAGTGCAGGCCAGCTTGAGGATGGGGGAGATGTCACAGAAGAAGTGGTTCAAGACATTGGAGCCACAGAAAGTGGCGCTGGAGATAAAGTAGACCTTAATTACAGAGACTGTGAAGGCACTTGCAAAAGAGAAGGCTACAAGCTGGACACACAGCCCTGTGGTCATGATGACTTGGTAGCGCAGTGGGTGGCAGATGGCCACATAGCGGTCATAGGCCATGGAGGCCAGGAGCACACACTCTGTGCACACAAGGGAGATGAAAAAGTAGAGTTGAGTCATGCAGCCTGCAAAAGAGATACGTTTCCTCTGCAGCAGGAAGCCATCCAGCATCTTGGGGATGATGTCTGACACATACCAGATCTCTAGGAAAGACAAGGAGCCCAGGAAGTAGTACATGGGTCTGTGGAGGGAGGCGCTGCTCCAGACAGTGAGGATGATGGTCAGGTTCTCCACCAGCACGAAGAGGTAGGCGAGCAGGAAGAGGAGGAAGAGCAGGTACTGCAGCTCAGGGGCTGTGGGGAAGCCCAGCAGGATGAACGTGCTGACCTTGGTGATGTTCTCTCCCCTCATCCCTGTGCACCTGCAAAAGATGGAGAGGCCAAGAGGGAGGGCCAAGCACCAGCTGGTGGGAGAACGGGAGCCAGCTCGTATCCCCAACAGGAAGGCAGACAACCTTCCTGGTTCCTTTAAGTAGCAGAGAAAGGAACTCATTCTTCTGTCACGTCTTAAACTGAAAAGACATATGCACTTGTGTTCAGGTGCATAAAGAAGAGGAGTAATAGAGGAGAGGAAATGCCGAGGATACATGTTCAGGATGTATGTTGTCTATATTGCTCATGTGGTCCCATCCTGGAGGCCAGATATAGAGGGTTCCATGTCTGCTAGCCCATACTATTGATGGCTCTATACCCCATATCCCGGATCCAGAAAGGGGTATAGAACTTTTACCTCAATTCTTAAGAAGTTATTAAATAGTTGTCCATGACCTCACTCTGGAAGTGTGAATAAGTATTGCTGAGGCCATGGCCTTCCTCCTTTAAGGGTGAGTGAATATAGCTGGGATCACGTTCCACCTCCCAGAATGCATGAGTGCCATGGTTTAGGGGATGTTGGGATTGAGTGAGATCTCCAAAGTTGCCTCACTAGCACCCAATTAGCACGAACACACACACATACACACAATCACATGTATGCATGCATACACGCATACACACGTATACCAAAAGGAACCCACACATTCCATGTGTTGATAATAGCATCACCGCCTTCCTTGGCCTCAGACTTAAGTGATAGCTAGAAAGCCAGCTTACTTTGAACGTGTGGAAACTGAGGCCAGAGGAGGTCTAGGGCAATACCTGAAGTCACAGTGGAGAAGTTGGCCACACAGTAGATAAATGATCTCCTCCAGGACCATGATTGAATTCTGAGGGACTCAGAGTAGAAAGCTGGAGAGGAAGAGGGACTGTAGCACCCTATGGAGGGAGGTCCAACAGCTGGGTGTGTCCAGGATCATTGAGTGAAATGAGTCCAAGTAAGGATGCAGTTGTGGGAACAGTGGGGTGGGGTACTCCCGAGGGCTTTTGTGACAGTACTGGTGCCATCTCCTGGTCTTGGCTCTTCCCATTGGTGGGAGAACCAGGGTAGCTCACAGAACTGGTTCTGGTCCTGATGGTGAAGACTAGAGTGGATTCAGATTGTGTGGATGTAGTGCCTGCTCAGCTTAGGTCCCGCATCTCTCCTCAATGAGTTACTCCTGGCACCTCGCTCTGTGTCTGCCAAGCCATGCAGCCCAGTTCACCATCACCATGCTGAGAGTGAGGTCCTTGAAGGAGAGTAGAGGATGGGCACCGGATCAGAACCATGCTTCCCTGGCAGAGGGAGGGCAAAAGAGCATGTAGAGCAGCTGTTCTCAGAGTGCTCAAATGGCAGTACTGTGGTTTGCATAGATCAGAAGAGTTTTTGCAAACATCTTGGCACCCTGCAGGTACTGGGCATCATCAAGGCTTACAGGAAAGTGGTAGCAACTCCCAGGAATGCTGTGCTGTGGGAACCCCCAGCATCACAGGTTTTCAGGGCCTCTGGATGGATGGAGTCTTCTCATTGTTGAGTAGTTCTAGCATTCACCCGCTTACAAGACTGATTCAGATCTCACAAACTCCCAGCTTCCTTACCGGTGGGCTCCAAGTGAGAGGCCATGTCCTCGTGAAAGACAGCAAAGAACAGGAAGGGAAGTTTGTCTGAAGACCCAAGTCACAAAGCCACAGGACAAAGAAATCCTCAGAGGTTAGAAGAGGCAGGGAGATCCTTCTCAAAAAGAAAAGATGGTCAAGGGAGGAGATGGCCTTTGATTTTGAACTTGATTTTGAATTGATGCCTGCTCCCTGAAGACCCAGCTATAGTCCTCAGTGATTTTGAGAAGTGGACAAGGACACAGGTAAGCACAGGCATTTGGCCCACCTAGGGTACTTGTCATTGAGGGAAAGACCAGGAGAGGGTTCTATGTTTGCCCCATGTCCAGGAGCTCTGCTCCTGCTTGGAGGGGTATGGTGTTTTGGGACTACATTATTGCCATGTGGATGGCTTCTTTTACAGGCCTGGAGTTCTCATGAATGTTCTGAGCAGATAAGGAAATTTCTAGAACTGAGTTTCTCATAGACAGGTTTGAATTTGGGGAAGTTTTTGATGCCATTAAGGCAGCTGTTCTGGCTGTAAAATGCTACTGCCTGTTTAGACATTCTCCAGAACATCGTGGAGCCTTCTCTAAGTCAGTTCTGTAATAGCCACTGCCATTGGGATAGAAACATCTGGTTCTGGACACAGTCTATGGTGTGACTGTGTTTCTTCCCAGCTAAGTGGCCACAGAAGGCTTTGAAACACACGTACGATTCTCAGAGGAGGGCCACCAGGACTCTCCTATAGACTGGGATTGTCTAAGGGTGCTGTGTCTTTTGTCTCATGCAGGACTGAGCACACCCACAGACTGCTTGCTGTTGGGATGCAGCTGCCCATCACTGTGGGTGTGATAATTAATAATGGATCGATGGCATGGATAAAATCCTGACCTACAAGGTGAGCTCCTTCAGAGTTGAATTCTCATGTCACTAGGACCTTGGTCATGGCTGTGTGCACTTTCAAACAAATTTTCTCATTTAGAATCATTATGGACTACTGGAAGTGTGTGGGTCTTTTGTTCATCTTCCTCAATGCTAATGGCTGTTGGACTGAGGGCTGGACCCGGGCACCCTGCTCACAGCTGCACCCATTTTGTGTAGTTCTCTCCTCTTTGTTTTCATGTCCTTTCCTGCCACAAGTCTACACTGGATTTTGGACTCTAGGTCCCCCTAATTGTGAGGGAGTAACTGCCCATGTGTGAAGCCCCAGGCTCTGGTCCTCAGTGATCTTGAGGAGAGAGGTGTGTCAGGACACAGGTGATTGCATTTTCATGCTGGATTTCATGCTTCTTGTGGAGACTGAGAGGCCACAGGAGTTCTGAAGAGGAGCCAGGAATTCTCTCATCACAACCCAGGTCTGCCATATGCCTCAGACAGAATGCCCTTGGCCTGGCCAGAGTTCAAACCCAGGTCAATGAAAGAAACAAAGGGAGGAAAGGAAGATTTCTGCAGAATGGGGGTTTTCTGGGTCCTGATCACTGTCAGCCTGTAGTCATGTGCTCAGAGGCTACTCTCACATCTGGTAGAACCAGGTGGACAAGGATCTATCCTTGGTAGGAAACAAATGTATTCTGATCCACTCAGTGCAGTGAGGATGCGGACTAAGGCTGTGTGCGTCTAGATGGTGGGACATAGCACAGTACCTCGAACTATGCATTCAGCATGGACCTCCAAATATGCACTCAACCACAATTCTCACAGATCCGTACTCAACACAGCACCCATCAATGCTAACACAACACAGGACTCATCCATTGCAGAACCTGCAGATGACTACTCTGCATAGCACTTACAGATAAAAGACCCTTTGCTGTAGCACTGTAAGCTTTCATGCTGGGTGCCACAGCTCTGGAGATGATCCTGCCCCAACCTCAATGTGGACATGCATGGTGGGGTTTCAGCCACACTGGGCACATAGCATTTCTACAATGCATTTTATACAACACACTCTAAAATCGTAGTTGTGAGTCTGATGTGAGAAGCAGACACTTATCCTACCTGGGTCTCTGGCAGCCTCTTTTCTCTCTTTGGGAACAAGGAGGGACCTCTTCCTGGCTGATGACTCCCAGGCTGGCCACATGAGCACATGAGCCTCAGATAGATTCTTGGGATGTGGGCTCTTCAGATATAGGAAGGAACAGCTATGTTTTTTTTTAAAGCTGGAGTCCTATGTCTCTAGAGCCCAATTACCCCCTTGTAGCTGACGAAGCTGCCCATGCTGATAATGAGCTGGATCACGGCCTCTGGGGTAGGCTATCCCTGCTACTGCCAATGCCTGTCAGCTTGTGGAGCGTCTTGGCTGGTTGGTGGCTGCAACCCCTACTGGAGGAATGCTGTAGTGAGGACCCTTGGGCTCAACAGTTATACAAGTGCCTGTGTTGAGAGTCAGACTGGTCCACAGCAGGAACCCAGGCCTGTGTGCAGTAGCAAGGTGGGAGAAGTGGGGTAAACACAGAGGTGACGCTCCTGATCCCTCAGGAACCATAAAGCATCAGAAGTACTGGATAATCCAGCAGATCTTGACACATGTCCAGACGCCCAGCACCTCACTAGCAGGAGGTGCATCTGATGGACCCACAAGGACTTCCACTCTCAGGCCTCAGTGCCCTTACCTCAGTTCTCTTGATCTCTCATGTGTCTCTACCCTTTATCTCAGCTCATGTATCTTGAGGACTCTATGGAGGGTTTTGATCGAGCTATTCCCTGTGGATTTTCTTTCTACATTTCCAGTCCTCTTCCCCTCACCTCCTTCAGTCTCTGCATACTTCTGGATTATTAGTCTCTTTCTTCCTCTCCCAGCTCTGGTGGCTCCCGGCCCCTGGGCCTGTGGTAGCCTTGTCATCTCTTCCTCTTTGTGCGTCAAAATTGCTTGTATCTGCCTTGCAAGGACCCTTGTCGTTGCATTGGAAGCTGCCCTGATAAGCCACAATGAACTTGTGATATGAGTTCTCTAACAAATTACAACTGAAACAGCCTTTTTTCCAAATGAGTTACCATTTATAGATTTCAGAAATATGACAAGGGCATGTGTTGTGTGATTTCCGGCTAATTACAGTGACAGTGTACTGTTTATATTACACAGGCCCCAAATCACATTCTTACAGTAAACTATGATTGTGAACCTGGTGGGATCTGTGTTTAACTAAGAGACACATTTCTGGGATGCTTTCTGAAGGCATCAGGAGATAAGAATACCTAAGCAGGGAGTCTCTTCCTCAGAGTGGGGACAACTTCCAAAAAAATGCCTAGATACAAGGAGGTCTGAGAAAAAAAAATCTTGATCCTCACTTCTTGCATTTCTTTTTTTTTATTGTATATATTCTATATTTACAATTCATTTCCCTTTTTCTGGTTCCCCACCCCCAAAGGTCCCACATGTCTTTTTCCCTCCCCCCGCTCCCTCATCCACCCCCTCCCACCTTACTGTTCTTGTACTCTCCCACAATGATGTTTTGGTCCATTCTAGCACCAGTGTCCACTCCTTTCTTCTTGTGAGACATCACTTGATATGTGATTTGTGTCTTTGGTGTTCCAAGCTTCTAGGCTAATATCCACTTATCAGTGACTGTATACCATGGGTATTCTTTTGAGACTGGGTCACCTCACTTAGTATGACGTTCTCCAGCTCCATCCATTTCTCTAAGAATTTCATGAATTCATTGTTTCTAATGGCTGAATAGTACTCCATTGTGTATATATACCACATTTTTTGTATCCATTCCTCTGTTGAGGGACATCTGGGTTCTTTCCAGCTTCTGGCTATTATATATAAGGCTGCTATGAACATAGTGGAGCATGTATCCTTATTGCATGCTGGTGAATCTTCTGGGTATATTCCCAGGAGTGGTATGGCTGGGTCCTCCGGAAGTATCACGTCCAGTTTTCTGAGGAACCGCCATACTGATTTCCAGAGTGGTTGTACCAGCTTGCATTCCCACCAGCAGTGGAGGAGTGTTCCTCTTTCTCCACATCCTCGCCAACACCTGATGTCTTCTGAGTTTTTAATCTTAGCCATTCTGACTGGTGTGAGGTGAAATCTCAGGGTTGTTTTAATTTGCATTTCCCTAATGACTAGTGATGTTGAACATTTTTTTAAGGTGTTTCTCAGCCATCCGAATTTCTTCAGGTGAAAAGTCTCTGTTTAGCTCTGTACCCCATTTTTGGATAAGGTTATTTGGTTTTCTGGGGTCTAACCTCTTGAGTTCTTTGTATACATTGGAGATTAGCCCTCTGTCGGATGTGGGGTTGGTGAAGATTTTTTCCCAATTTGTTGGTTGCCGATTTATCCTTTTGACAGTGTCTTTTGCCTTACAGAAACTTTGTAGTTTTATGAGGTCCCATTTGTCTATTCTTGTTCTTAGAGTATAAGCAATTGGTGTTCTGTTCAGGAATTTTTCCCCTGAGCCGATGTCTTCAAGGGTCTTCCCCAGTTTCTTTTCTATTAGTTTTAGTGTGTCTGGTTTTATGTGGAGGTCCTTGATCCACTTGGAGTTGAGTTTAGTGCAAGGAGATAAGAGTGGATCAATTCTCATTCTTCTGCATGTTGACCTCCAGTTGAGCCAGCACCATCTGTTGAAAAGGCTATCTTTTTTCCACTGGATGTTTTCAGCTCCTTTGTCGAAGATCAATTGGCCATAGATGTGTGGGTTCAATTCTGGGTCTTCCATCCTATTCCCTTGCATTTCTTGATAGATGGTGACTTTGAACAATTTTCATATGCTTATTACCATGTGTAATTTTTGAGAACCATCTGCTTATGTAATTAGCTCATTTATTGATTGGGTTGTTTGATTTTTTGTTTAGTTTTTTTTTTTATTTTTAGTTCTTTGTATACTTAGGCATCTAGCATCAATTCTCTGTGAGATGTGTAGCTGGCAGATTTCCTTGCATCCTGCAGGCTGTCAGTCCTCTCAGTTGTTTCCTTTGCTCTATAGACACTGTAATTTCCTGAGGTCCTGTTGGTCAGTTGTCTTTAATCCTTGATAAAATGGAGTCCTGTTGAGAAATCCTGGGATATACTTACACTTCATGTGTTTACCCCATTTTTTCTCTAACAGTTTCAGAGTTTGGGGTCTTAGGTTAAGGCCTTTCATTCATTTGGAGTTAAGTCTTGCAAAGGATGAGATACAGAGATTGAACCTCATTCTTCTACATGTAAATATTCAGTTTCTCCAGCACCGTTGGTTGAAGATGTCTTATTTCCAGGGTGTATTTTTGGCATCTTTGTCAGAAAATAATCAGATGGCTGCAGCTGTGCATGGGAACTTCTGAGTCCTCTGTTCTGCTCCATGGCTTTGCATGTCTGTTCTTGTGGCAGTGCCATATTGCTTTTGTACTAAGGCTCTGTTGTATAACTTGACATTGATGGTGACAATCATCCAGCATCATTCTTTTTTGCTCAGAATTGCTTTGGCCATCCAAAGTGCTTTGTTTTCCCAAATAAGTTTTAAGATTTCTATCTGTCTCCATGAAAAATGGTATTGGAATCTTGATTGGGACTGTATTGAATCTGTAGATTGACTCTGATAATATAATGTTTACTGTTGATCATCAACTTAACAGGACCTGGAGTGTCTGGGGAAAGACCTCCAGGCACACCTGTGAGGGAATTTTAACCTCTGCACAGGCGTGCGAAGGACAATGTTGATTATTCATTGTTCATTGTTCACTGAGGTGAGCTACACTAAAAAGGGGCAGATCTATTCCCTAGGCTTTGGTCCTGGACTGTAGGAAGAGGGCAGAGCTAGCTGAGCATAGGTGTTTGTTGTTTTATAATTTTTGACTGCTAGTGCAGTATGACCAGCTGCCTCAGGTCCTGCCACTGGGACTCCTCTGTGAAGACGGATTGGAACCTTCAACAGGGAGCCAAACAAACCCTTCTTATTGATACATTGCTTTTGTCAGGATATTTTATCAAAGAAATAGATAAAGCAATTAAGACAGGTAAGAGTAATATTTTCATTCTATACATTTTATGGAAAGTATACAGGATGGACAAAATCTTGGTGAAATCAAAACAGAGAAGACATAACCAGAAAATTAGAGATGAAAAGTGGGAAGTAAAGTCTCCCAATAATATTGTTGTTGAGGTTGATATGTGACTTTTATATATACAATACTATTCATTTTATGAAACTGGGTGCATCCATTTTGGGTGTATATATTTATAATTGTAATGTCATCTTAATAAATCGTGCTCTTAACCAGTATAAAGTGACCTTTTTTAATCACTTTGATAAGTTTTGGCTTGAAGTCTATTTTGTCAGATTTTAAAACAGTGATGCCTGCTTAGTTCCTTTTACTTGGAATACTTCTGTCCATCCTCTCACATTAAGGTAATGTTTGTCTTCGATAGTGAGAAGTGATTCTTGAGGCAATGGATGGATACCCACATATATTTGTATATGTATTGGTTGAGGGCCTATCCTTTAATGGCTGAGCCATTTATCTAGCCCTGTATCCTTACTTTTTAATCTGGTCTGGTAGATTGGAGAATGAGACCATTAATATAGTTATTACTGATGTGTGTTAACTTTTGATGTAGTGTTTGGTGCTTTCTAAATTATTGTTTTTTAAATTTCTATATTCTTTGTTTACATTCCAAATGATTTTCCCTTTCCTGGTTCCTCCCTCCCCATAAGTCACATAAGCCCTCTTCCCTCTGCTCTTTCTCCAATCAACTCCCTCCTACTTCTCTGTCTTGGTAATCCCCTACAATGCTGCATCAAGCCTTTCCAGGACAAGGGTCCTCTCCTTACTTCTTGTTGGGAATGATTTGATTTGTGAATTGTGTCTTGGGTATTCAAAGCTTCTGGGCTAATATCCACTTATCAGTGACTGCATTCCATGTGTGTTCTTTTGTGATTGGGTTACCTCACTTAGGATGATATTTTCCAGATCCAGCCATTTGCCTAAGAATTTCATGAACTCATTGTTTTTAATTGCTGAGTAGTATTCCATTGTGTAAATACACCACATTTTCTGTATCCATTCCTACATTGAGGGACATCTGGGCTCTTTCAGGCTTCTGGCTATTATAAATAAGGCTGCTATGAACATAGTGGAACATGCACCTTTATTGCATGCTGGGGAATCCTCTTGGTATATGCCCAGGAGTGGTATAGCAGGGTCCTCCGGTAGTATCATGCCCAGTTTTCTGAGGAACCGCCAGAATGATTTCCAGTGTGGTTTTTCCAACCTGCATTCCCACCAGCAGTGGAGGAGTGTTCCTCTTTCTCCACATCCTCGCCAACAACTGCTGTCTCCTGAGTTTTTAATCTTATCCATTCTGACTGGTGTGAGGTGAAATCTCAGGGTTGTTTTGATTTGCATTTCCCTAATGATTAATGATACTGAACATTTCTTAAGGTGCTTCTCAGCCATCCAAATTTCTTCTGGTGAAAATTCTTTGTTTAGTTCTGTACCACATTTTTAAATAGGGTTATTTGGCTCTCTGGAGTCTAACTTCTTGAATTCTTTGTATATATTGGATATTAGCCCTCTGTTGGATGTAGGGTTGGTGAAGATCTTTTCACAATTTGTTGGTTGCCATTTTGTCCAATTGACAGTGTCCTTTGCCTTACATAAACTTTGTAATTTTATGAGGTCCCATTAGTCAATTCTTGATCTTAGAGTGTAAGCTATTGGTGTTCTGTTCAGGAACTTTTCCCATGTGCCCATGTCCTCAAGGGTCTTCCCCAGTTTCTTTTCTATTAGTTTCAGTGTGTCTGGTTTTATGTGGAGGTCCTTGATCTACGTGGACTTGAGCTTAGTACAAGGAGATAATAATCAATCAATTCCGATTCTTCTGCAAACTGACATCCAGTTGAGCCAGCACCATTTGTTGAAAAGGCCATCATTATTCCATTGGATGGTTTCAGCTCCTTTGTCAAAGATCAAGTGACTGTAGATATGTGGGTTCATTTCTAAGTCTTCAATCCTATTCCATTGATCTACCTGCATGTCACTGTACCAATACCATGCAGTTTTTAACACTATTGCTCACTGCTTGAGGTCTGGGATACTGCTTCCCCCAGAAGTTCTTTTACTGTTGAGAATAGTTTTAGCTATCCTGGTTTTTTTTTTTTGTTATTCCAGATGAATTTGAGAAGTGCTCTTTCTAACTCTATGAAGAAATGAGTTGGGATATTGATGGGGATTGCACTGAATCTGTATATTATTTTTGGCAAGATGGCCATTTTTAATATATTAATCCTGCCAATACACGAGCATGGAAGATTTTTTCCATTTTCTGAGGGCTTCTTCAATTTCTTTCTTCAGAGATCTGAAGTTCTTGTCATACAGATCTTTCACTTGTTTGGTTAGAGTCACACCAAGATACTTTATATTGTTTGTCTCTATTGTGAAGGGTGTCATGTCCCTAATTTCTTTCTCAGCCTGTTTATCCTTTGAGTATAGGAAGTCTACTTATTTGCTTGAGTTGATTTTATAACCAGCCACTTTGCTGAAGTTGTTTATCAGCTGTAGGAATTCTCTGGTGGAGTTTTTTGGGGCACTTAAGTATACTATTATATCATCTGCAAATAGTGATAGTTTGATTTCTTCCTTTCCAATTTGTATCCCTTTGACCTCCTTATGTTGTCTAATTGCTCTAGCTAGAACATCAAGTCCTATATTGAAAAGATATGGAGAGAGAGGGCAGCCTTGTCTAGTCCCTGATTTTAGTGGGATTGCTTCAAGTTTCTTTCTGTTTAGTTTGATGTTGGCTACTGGTTTGCTGTATATTGCTTTTACTATGTTTAGGTATGGGGCTTGAATTCCTGTTCTTTCCAAGACTTTTAGCATGAAAGGATGCTGAATTTTGACAAATGCTTTTTCAGCATCTAATGAAATGACCATGTGGTTTTTTCCTTTGAGTTTGTTTATGTAGTGGATTGCATTGATGGATTTCCTTATATTGAACCATCCCTGCATACCTGGGATGAAGCCTACTTGATCATGGTGATTGATCATTTTGATGTGTTCTTGGATTCGGTTGGCAAGAATTTTACTGAGTATTTTTGCATTGATATTCATAAGGGATATTGGCCTGTAGTTCTTCTTTGTTGGATCTTTGTGTGGTTTTGGTATCAGCATAATTGTGGCTTCATAGAATGAGTCGGGTAGTGTTTGTTCCTTCTGTTTCTATTTTGTGGAATAGTTTGAAGAGTATTGGTGTTAGGTCTTCTTTGAAGATCTGATAGAATTCTGCACTAAAACCACGTGGTCCTGTGCTCTTTATGGTTAGAAGACTTTCTATGACCCCTTCTATTTATTTAGGAGTTATGGGACTGTTTAGATGATCTATTTGATCCTCATTTAATTTTGGTATTTGGTATCTGGCTAGGAAATTATCCATTTCCTCCAGATTTTCCAGTTGTGCTGCATATAGACTTTTGTAGTAGGATGTGATGATTTTTTTGAATTTCCTCCATTTCTGATGTTATATCTCCATTTTCATTTCTAATTTTGTTAATTTGGATACTGTCTCTGTGCCCTTTGGTTAGTCTGCCTAAGCGTTTATCTATTTTGTTGATTTTCTCAAAGAACCAGCACCCGGTTTTGTTGATTCTTTGTATGGTTCTCTTTGTTTCTACTTGATTGATTTCAGCCCTGAGTCTGATGATTTCCTGTCTTCTACTCCTCCTGGGTGAATTAGCTTCTTTTTGTTCCAGGGCTTTCAGGTGTGCTGTTAAGCTTCTAGTGTATGTTCTCTCTGATTTCTTTTTGGAGGCACTCAGGGCTATGAGTTTTCCTCTTAGCACTGCTTTCATTGTGTCCCATAAATTTGGGTATGTTGTGCCTTCATTTTCATCAAATTCTAAAAAGTCTTTGAATTTCTTTCTTTACTTCTTCTTTGGCCAAGGTATCATTGAGTATTGTTCAGCCTCCATGTGTATGTGGAATTTCTGGTTTTTTTTTTTTCTATTGAAGACCACTCTTATTCCATAGTGATCTGATAGGAGGCATGGGATTATTTTGATCTTCTTATATTTGTTGAGGTGTGTCTTGTGGCCAATTATAGGGTTGATTTTGGAGAATGTACCATGAGGTGCTAAGAAAAATGTATATTCTTTTGCTTTAGGATGAAATGTTATATATATATATATCTGTTATATATATATATATCTGTTAATGCTTCAATTAATTTCACTGTGTCCCTGTTTAGTTTCTGTTTTCCTGATCTGTCCATGGAGGAGAGTGTTGAAGTCACCCACAATTATTTTTAGGTGCAATGTGTGCTTTGAGCTTTAGTAAAGTTTTTTTTATGAAAGAGGGTGCCCTTGCATTTGGAGCATAGATGTTTAGAATGGAGAGTTCTTGGTGGATTTTTCCTTTGGCCAGTAAGAAGTGTCCTTCCGTGTCTCTTTTGATGACTTTAGATTGAAAGTCAATTTTATCTGATATTAGGATGGGTACTCCGTCTTGTTTTCTAAGACCATTTGCTTGTAAAATTGTTTTCCTGCCCTTTACTCTGAGGTAGTGTTTGTCTTTGACCCTGAGGTGTGTTTCCTGTAAGCAGCAAAATGTAGGGTCCTGTTTATGTATCCAGCCTGTTAGTCTATGTCTTTTTATTGGGGAATTGAGTTCATTGATGTTAAGAGATATTAAGGAGTAGTGATTATTACTTCCTGTTATTTTTGATGTTATTTTTATATTTGAGTGGTTATCTTCTTTTGGGCTTGATGAAAGATCTTGCTTTTTCCTGGGTGTAGTTTCCCTCCTTGTATTAGTGTTTTCTACCTATTATTCTTTGTAGGGCTGGGTTTGTGGAAAGATACTGTGTAACTTGGTTTTATCATGGAATATCTTGGTTTCTCCATCTGTGGTGATTGAGAGTTTTGCTGGGTATAATAGTCTTGGCTAGCATTTATGTTCTCTTATAGTCTGTATGAGATCTGCCCAGGATCTTCTAGCTTTCATGGTCTCTGGTGAGAAGTCTAGTATAATTCTGATAGGTCTTCCTTTATATGTTACTTGGTCCTTTTCTCTTACTGCTCTTAATATTCTTTCTTTGTTTAGCACATTTGGGGTTTTAATTATTATGTGGCAGGAGGTATTTCTGTTCTGATTCAGTATGTTTGGAGTTCTGTACACTTCTTGTATATTCATGGGCAACTCTCTTTTTAGGTTAGGGAAGTTTTCTTCCATAATTTTGTTGAAAATATTTGCTGGTCCTTTAAGTTGTAAATCTTCACTCTCATCTATAACTATAATCCTTAGGTTTGGTCTTCTCATTGTGTCCTGGATTTCCTGGATGTTTTGGGTTACAAGCTTTTTGCTTTTTGCATTTTCTTTCACTGTTGAGTCCATGGTTTCTATGGTATCTTCCGCATCTGGGATTCTTTCTTCTATATCTTATATTCTGTTGTTTATATTTGCATCTATGGTCCCTGATTTCTTCCCAACATCTTCTATCTCCAAAGTTGTCTCCCTTTGTGATTTCTTAGTTGTTTCTACTTCTGTTTTTAGATCCTGGATGGTTTTGCTCAGTTCCTTCCCTTGTTTGTATTTTCTTGTATTTCTTTAAAAGATTTTTGTGTTTCCTCTTTCATGAATTTTGTCTGTTGACTCAGTTTCTCCTGCATTTTTAAAGTAATTTTTGCATTTCCTCTTTATTGGCTTCTATCTGTTGACCCATATTCTCCTGAATTTCTTTAAGTGATTTTTGTGTTTCCATTGTAAGTGCTTCTAACTTATTCATGTTCCCTTGTATTCTTTTTAAAGAGATTTATTTATGTCCTTTTTGTGTTCCTCTAACAGCATCATGACCAGTGATTTTAAATCCAAATCTTGTTTTTCTGGAGTGTTGGGGTATCCAGGACTTGCTGTTGTTGGGGAATTGGGTTCAGATGCTGCCATATTGCCTTGATTTCTGTTAGTAACATTCCCGCATTTGCCTTTTGCCAACTGCTTATCTCTGGTGTTAGTTGGTCTTGCTGTGACTGGCTTCTGCTTGAACCTTCTGTGGGCCTGTAAGGCTATTTCTGTACCCCTGGATGACTGGGTTTCCCCTGGGACAGATTGCTGATGTGCTGCCCTACTATTGGAGCCCTGGTGTGCCTTATCCCAAGCAATGCTATATTTGGGGTGTCTCTGTGTTCCTGGTGTTGCCTGTCTGGCCCACCCAGTAGTGAAGATGGTGGACGCCGTGAGGATCCCCTCTAAGCACCGATCA
Source organism: Apodemus agrarius (assembly GCA_964023405.1). Classification (NCBI taxonomy): domain Eukaryota; kingdom Metazoa; phylum Chordata; class Mammalia; order Rodentia; family Muridae; genus Apodemus; species Apodemus agrarius. Next base: position 92,220,881 of record OZ030014.1, read on the forward strand.
CTCTGTAGGGCAAACAGCCCAGGACAGGGCTTGCTGCCAGATTTCAAATGCTCTGCTGATGCTGGTTCTTGAATGCCCCTGCTTCTACTGAATAACCTGCTCCTGTCTGTTCTCGAGAGAGTATCAGGAAGTAGGATCTTCTCCGTGTCAGATGTGGCACAGGTCTACCACATCTGATGGAAGGGGGCAGTGGCGATTAACCTGCTCCTGCTGGTTCTCTAGAGAGTATCGGGAAGTGGGATCTTTCCCATGTCAGATGTGGCACAGGTCTCTGGCTGAGCTGGCTGCTTGGTCACAGGGGCCAAGATGTTGGCGACATCAGACCTCAGGCCTCCCTCTAACCCTTGGACTCCCTGCCAGTCAGATGCTCCCCTGCAGGATATGTGCCTAGACAGCTGTAGAGATGTCCAGCTCCTGTGCACAGAAGGAACCCAGGCGAGCTGTGTCCCAAGTGATCCCCCACTCTGGTGTTCCCTGTGCACCCAGCCAAGCTGGCTGATTGGCCATAGGAGCCAAGATCTATTGTTTTCTTAATTACTCTTCTACTGTGGTATATTCTTTACCCTTAGCTTCTTGAATGCTTTTCATTCTCTTTGGACCCCCAAATTCCTCTGTATATCTGGTTTAGTGATTATGGATAGTTTTTCTTTAGTTTTCATCTATGACAGATAGTTTTGCTGGGTATAGAAGCTTGTGTTCAAAGCTATGATCACCGAGAATATGAACCCTTCTGGCTTTTAAAGTTTCTGATGGTTAAACATCTGTTATTTTTAATGGGTCTATTATTAAATGTGACATGATGGTTCTCTCTTGCAGCTTTCTTAGTTTTGTGTATTCAGTGTTTTAACTATAATATGGCACAGAGTCTTTCTTTTTGTCCTTTCCATTTGGTGTCTAGTATGCTTCTTGTGCCTGGTTTAGCATCCCTTTTCTCATATTGAGGATCTGGTATGATTCTTTGAAAATGTTTTCTATGTCTTCAGTATAAAATTCTCCCTTTTCTATGGCTAGAATCCACAGATCTGATATTTCATAGAATCCACTCTATTGCCATTTTTTACTCATGCATTTTTATTATTTGTTTTTGTACTGGTCTGGATGTTCAAATTTCTCTACTGTGTCTTTAAGTCCTGGTAGTGTATCTTCCTTGAAATCCATTCCATTTGTGAGACTTTACATTTAGCTTCTTATTATGTTTATTAAATTTTCATTTCAGTTTTATTTTTCAAATTGAAAGTAGAGAGGGGGACTTAATTGAAAGGGGAGGTGTAGGAACAAAGAAGGGGTTGGAGAAGAGGATAGTTTGGCTAATTTTAGATGTAGTGAAAATTGTGTATTTTTGTTTTTTAAAGCCACAGAAATATTATAAGAATATATTTTTGTTTTAATCCTGGGTTGGGATATTGGGCTGCTTCAGATTGTCCACAGCAGCTAACTGTGATTTGCCTCATGCTCTAGCGTTGTCAAGATTTTACCACCTGCAGATTGCTGTGCATCACTGTTATGAACAAAGAGGTAGTCATGCACAAAGAAGAAATAACAACAAAAAGACATTATATATTCTAATGGCGAACAAAGCTCAACCTTGCTCCAAGGAACTTGATATCCCTAATCCGCAGGAAACAGCTGAAAGATAACTTCACTCTGTCTCCCACCCCTGACTTTCTTCTCTTCTCTTCTCTTCTCTTCTCTTCTCTTCTCTTCTCTTCTCTTCTCTTCTCTTCTCTTCTCTTCTCCTCTCCTCTCCTCTCCTCTCCTCTCCTCTCCTCTCCTCTCCTCTCCTCTCCTCCTCCTCCTCCTCCTCCTCCTCCTCCTCCTCCTCCTCTTCTTCTCTCTCTCTCTCTCTCTCTCTCTCTCTCTCTCTCTCATGTTAAGGGGTTAAACAGGTGGAAGAAAAGTGGTGGAGAACTATGGAATAAAGAAGAATCTACAAAGTAGCCAATGACCAGTTACAAGTGGTGCCCAGACATGGGGCTGGGAAGAATTGGAAACTTGATTTCAAATGCCATATGGGAAATGGCAGGGATGAGTTTAGCAAAAATTTTATTATGGCTCCTACCACTAAGATGTCTCCTGACTTGCCCCCAGAGGTAATTTTATGTTTTTCCCTTTTCTTCATTGTATATTCTGCTTCAAAAAAAAAAGGTTGGAGGAGGCTACACAGTAGGAAAAATTGACAGTGAAAATGGAGGGACTGAGAAACAAAAAATGGCTGAAAACAAAAGGGTTCACTCTGCTCTCTCTTCTGAAAGGAAAAGTTGCAGAGTTGGCTGTGCCACTGCAAAAACTGTGGGAGAAAGTGGAAGTGCTTGGGAGGTGAGGATCACTGGTAAAAGGTGAACAAAGACTCCTGATGACAGGAGCAGGAGTTTCCCACAGGCAGAAAGAGGGAAACAAACTATGCTGGAGCGTGGTCAGGTCAGAGAAAAACTGAAAGAGTGGGAAGACAATCTGATCAAATGGCCCATTTTAAGAGAAAAGGTAAATCTCAAACCAACCAAGCCACCAGATTGGAAGGAGGGGTGGCTAAGGGTTACAAAATCACCACCATCAGTTTTTATCAGTGTTTATCAGATCATAAAACAGAAACATTTTCAGTAAAAGAAGTACTTTTCAGGTCAGTGGCCAAGGTGTTCACGGGATCTGTCCTGCTCAATTGTGATCAAAGCCCCGGGCATTTTGAGATCTGAGACCTCTAGCTATAGCTTGACCTACGATATTAGCATGGTTCTTGTTAGAAACAATATCAGTCAAATTCCTTTTCCATAGGCATTGCTCACATTTGTAATGGTCTAATAAATTTTTTATATTCAATATTTATATTTTCAAAAGCCAAGGACTCTATCAACACCTGTCTTGTCTCAGGGTCTGATATAGCTTAATTTACAGCTGATACTATTTTTTTTATTTTTTCCTTTTTTATTAGATATTTGCTTTGTTTACCTTTCAAATGTTAACCCCTTTTCATGTTACCCCCATCCCATTCTTCCTCCCCCTGCTCATCCCCACCCCCAATTTCCTGACATGCATTCCCCTATTCTGGGGAATGGAGCCTTCACAACACCAATGGCCTTTCCTCTCATTGATGTCTGAAATGATCATCTTCTGCTACATAGGTAGCTGGAGTCGTGGGAGCCTCCATGTGCACTCTTTGTTTGGTGGTTTAGTCCCTGGAAGCTCTGTGGGGTACTGGTTGGTACATATTATTGTTCCTCCTGTGGAGTTGCAAACCTCTTCAGCTCCTTGGGTCCTCTTTCTAGCTGCTGCATTGGGGACCCTATTCTCATTCTATTGGTTGGCTGTGAGCCATGGGTGTTTTGACCCACTTTCTAATAAGGATAAAAGTATCCATACTTTGGTCTTCCTTCATCTTGAGCTTCACGTGGTCTGTGAAAAAAATCAGTGAAGAGTTCTCCAGAGCCTTGTACAACCTTTGTAAATGAGGTGGATTCATTTCCCCTGGCTCCTCAACTTTGTCCCAAGCTCTTAAAGCCACTAAGCAGCATTGTTCTATGGTGGTGTCATCAAATTGAATCTGTTCTTGTGCATCAGGCTACCATCCTTCACCCAGCAACTGATCTTTGACTATATTCATTCCCCTTAATCTACTTCCCTGTTCAATATCTGAGGCGTCTTCCCTCCACCATGTTCACCATTGCAACTGCAGACCAACCTCTAGTAGAGCTGTTACCAATCCTTTCCATTCTTGTGGAATAATTCTATTTTGAGTAGTCCAAATTTAGAATTTGTCTCACACAAGGTGAGTGCATCTCATATGTAATTATGGCCTCTTTTAAATGCTTTAGATCTATTATTTCTATAGCACACCATCCTGTCTCATCATAACCTTGTCCCACCTGGTTATCAGGCATATTCTGTGTGACTACTGGTCACAGAACTCTTCACTGATTTTTTTCACAGACCACGTGAAGCTCAAGATGAAGGAAGACCAAAGTATGGATACTTTTATCCTTATTAGAAAGTGGGTCAAAACACCCATGGCTCACAGCCAACCAATAGAATGAGAATAGGGTCCCCAATGCAGCAGCTAGAAAGAGGACCCAAGGAGCTGAAGAGGTTTGCAACTCCACAGGAGGAACAATAATATGTACCAACCAGTACCCCACAGAGCTTCCAGGGACTAAACCACCAAACAAAGAGTGCACATGGAGGCTCCCACGACTCCAGCTACCTATGTAGCAGAAGATGATCATTTCAGACATCAATGAGAGGAGAGGCCATTGGTGTTGTGAAGGCTCCATTCCCCAGAATAGGGGAATGCATGTCAGGAAATTGGGGGTGGGGATGAGCAGGGGGAGGAAGAATGGGATGGGGGTAACATGAAAAGGGGTTAACATTTGAAAGGTAAACAAAGCAAATATCTAATAAAAAAGGAAAAAATAAAAAAAATAGTATCAGCTGTAAATTAAGCTATTTCAGACCCTGAGACAAGACAGGTGTTGATAGAGTCCTTGGCTTTTGAAAATATAAATATTGAATATAAAAAATTTATTAGACCATTACAAATGTGAGCAATGCCTATGGAAAAGGAATTTGACTGATATTGTTTCTAACAAGAACCATGCTAATATCGTAGGTCAAGCTATAGCTAGAGGTCTCAGATCTCAAAATGCCCGGGGCTTTGATCACAATTGAGCAGGAGAGATCCCGTGAACATCTTGGCCACTGACCTGAAAGTGCTTCTTTTACTGAAAATGTTTCTGTTTTATGATCTGATAAACACAGCACAATTAATGGCTTAGAACAGAAAAGGGGAAATGTAGTGAGAATTTGTGGTTCTGGAATTTTGGGTTATTAAAACATACACATTTTTATGAGTATGTTTTTGTTTTAATCCAAGGTGTGAGGACATGGGGCTGCTTCAGATTTTCCACAGCAGCCAACTATGATTTGCTTTGTGCTCTATCTAGTAGGTCCATGATTTTGCCAGCTGCAGATAGTTTCTGCAATTATGTGACATTTGGCATTCTGGGGACTTTTTAGAGGGTATATGACCTAAGAGTGACCCAAGAGGCAGGATAGGTGTGGCTTGTTGTTTGGTGGCTTGGTCATGGCTTGTAAGTAGTCATGCACAAACAAGAAACATCAAAAAGGTGGTCTACTACCATTGTGGCGAGGGCAGCTCAACCAGACGGAGCCCTGCGGACCAAGATCGCCACCATCTAGGCTCCGGCAGTTCAGCCAGGGAAGTGCCTGACCTGCAGGGAATCCCATGGTTAGACAGAGCCCCAAGACCCACCACCATCTGGGCGCTGGCAGCTCAACCAGGTAAGCAGAGGGCACCAGAGTGAAGAAAGAAATCAAAGACTTTTTAGAATTTAATGAAAATGAAGGCACAACCTACCCAAATTTATGGGACACAATGAAAGCAGTGCTAAGAGGAAAACTCATAGCCCTGAGTGCCTCCAAAAAGAAACTGAAGAGAGTATACACTAGCAGCTTAATGGCACACCTGAAAGCCCTGGAACAAAAAGAAGCTAATTTTTACCCAGGAGGAGTAAAAGACAGGAAATCATCAAACTCAGGGCTGAAATCAATCAAGTAGAAACAAAGGAACCATACAAAGATTCAACAAAACCAGGAGCTGGTTCTTTGAGAAAATCAACAAAATAGATAAACGCTTAGGCAGACTAACCAAAGGGCACAGAGACAGTATCCAAATTAACAAAATTAGAAATGAAAAGGGAGATATAACAACAGAAACAGAGGAAATTAAAAAAAATCATCACATCCTACTACAAAAGCCTATATGCAACACAACTAGAAAATCTGGAGGAAAGGGACAACTTCCTAGCCAGATACCAAATACTAAAATTAAATCAGGATCAGATAGACCATCTAAACAGTCCCATAACCCCTAAGTAAATAGAAGGGGTTATAGAAAGTCTTCCAACCACAAAAAGCACAGGACCACATGGTTTTAGTGCACAATTCTATCAGACCTTCAAAGAACACCTAAACCAATACTCTTCAAATTATTCCACAAAATAGAAACAAAAGGAACACTACCCAACTCGTTCTATGAAACCACAATTACGCTGATACCAAAACCACACAAAGATCCAACAAAGAAGGAGTACTACAGGCCAATATCCCTTATGAATATCGACGAAAAAATACTCAATAAAATTCTTGCCAATCAAATCCAAGAACACGTCAAAACGATTATTCACCATGATCAAGTAGGCTTCATCCCAGGAATGCAGGGATGGCTCAATATAAGGAAATCCATCAATGTGTTCCACTATCTAAACAAACTTAAAAGAAAAAAAAACTACATGGCTATTTCATTAGATGCTGGAAAAGCATTTGACAAAGTTCAGCATCCTTTCATGCTAAAAGTCTTGGAAAGAACAGGAATTCAAGCCCCATACCTAAACATAGTAAAAGCAATATACAGCAAACCAGTAGCCAACATCAAACTAAATGGAGAGAAACTTGAAGTAATCCCACTAAAATCAGGGACTAGACAAGGCTGCCCCCTCTCTCCATATCTTTTCAATATAGTACTTGAAGTTCTAGCTAGAGCAATTAGACAACATAAGGAGGTCAAAGGGATACAAATTGGAAAGGAAGAATTCAAACTATCACTATTTGCAGGTGATATGATAGTATACTTAAGCGACCCAAAAAACTCTACCAGAGAACTCCTACAGCTGATAAACAACTTCAGCAAAGTGGCTGGTTATAAAATCAACTCAAGCAAATCAGTAGACTTCCTATTCTCAAAGGATAAGCAGGCTGAGAAAGAAATTAGGGAAATGACACCCTTCACAATAGCCACAAACAATATAAAGTATCTTGGTGTGACTAACCAAACAAGTGAAAGATCTGTATTTCAAAAACTCCAGATCTCTGAAGAAGGAAATCGAAGAAGATCTCAGAAAATGGAAAAAACTTCTATGCTCGTGGATTGGCAGGATTAATATAGTAAAAATGGCCATCTTGCCAAAAGCAATCTACAGATTCAGTGCAATCCCCATCAAAATCCCAACTCAGTTCTTCATAGAGTTAGAAAGAGCAATTCTCAAATTCATCTGGAATAACAAAAAAACAGGACAGCTAAAACTATTCTCTACAGTAAAAGAACATCAGAGGGAATCAGTATCCTGGACCTCAAGCATTCCTACAGAGCAGTAGTGATAAAAATTATTGGTATTGGTACAGTGACAGGTAGGTAGATCAATGGAATGGGATTAAAGATCCAGAAATGAACCCACACACCTATGGTCACTTGATCTTTGACAAAGGAGCTGAAACCATCCAGTGGAAAAAAAGATGGTCCTTTCAACAAATGGTGCTGGCTCAACTGGAGGTCAGCTTGCAGAAGATTGAACATTGATCCATTCTTATCTCCTTGGACTAAGTTCAAGTCCAAGTGGATCAAAGACCTCCACATAAAACCAGACACACTGAAACTAATAGAAAAGAAACTGGGGAAGACCCTTGAGGACATGGGCACACGGGAAAAGTTCCTGAATAGAAAACCAATAGCCTATGCTCTAAGATCAAGAATTGACAAATGGGACCTCTTAAAATTACAAAGTTTATGTAAGGCAAAGGACACTATCAATTGGACAAAATGGCAACCAACAAATTGGGAAAGGATCTTTACCAACCCTCCATCTGACAGAGGGCTAATATCCAATATTTACAAAGAACTCAAGAAATTAGACTCCAAAGAGCCCAACAACCCTATTAAAAATGGGGTACAGAGCTAAACAAAGAATTTTCACCTGAAGAACTTAGGATGGCTGAGAAGCATTTTAAGAAATGTTCAACATTATTAGTCATTAGGGAAATGCAAATCAAAACAACCCTGAGATTCTACCTCACACCAGTCAGAATGGCTAAAATCAAAAACTCAGGTGACAGCTGGTGAGGAGGATGTGGAGGAAAGAGGAACACTCCTCTAGTGTTGGTGGGATTGCAAGCTGGTACAACCACTCTGAAAATTATTCTGGCGGTTCCTCAGAAAATTGGTCATGATATTACTGGAGGACCCTGCTATACCACTCCTGGGCATATATCCAGAGGATTCCCCAGCATGTAATAAGTGGATACATGTTCCAATATGTTCATACCAGCCCTATTTATAATAGTCAGAAGCTGGAAAGAACCCAGATGTCCCTCAATGGAGGAGTGGATACAAAAATATGGTATATATACACAATTGAGTACTATTCAGTCATTAGAAACAATGAATTCATGAACTTCTTAGACAAATGGATGGAGCTGGAGAATATCATCCTAAGTGAGGTAACCCAGTCTCAAAAGAACACTCATGGTATGCATTCACTGATAAGCGGATAGTAGCCTAGAAGACTGGAATACCTAAGACACAATCCACATATCAAATGATGTCCAAGAAGGAAGCAGAAGCTCCTGGTTCTGGAAAGGCTCAGTGCAGCAGTGTAGGGAAATACCAGAATAGGGAAGAGGGAAGGGGTGGGTGGGGAAACAGGGGGAGGGGAGAGGGCTTGTGGGACTTCCAGGGAAGGGGGAGTCAGGAAAGGGGGAAATCATATGAAATGTAAATTAAGAATAGATAGAATATTTTTTAAGGTGTTTCTCAGCCATCCGAATTTCTTCAGGTGAAAATTCTTTGTTTAGCTCTGTACCCCATTTTTTATAGGGTTATTTGGTTTTCCAGGGTCTAACTTCTTGAGTTTTTTGTATACATTGGATATTAGCCCTCTGTCAGATGTAGGGTTGGTGAAGATCTTTTCCCAATTTGTTGGTTGCCGATTTGTCATTTTGACAGTGTCTTTTGCCTTGCAGAAACTTTGTAATTTTATCAGTCCCCATTTGTCTATTCTTGATCTTAGAGCATAAGCTATTGGTGTTCTGTTCAGGAACTTTCCCCCTGAGCCAATGTCCTCAAGGGTCTTCTCCAGTTTCTTTTCTATTAATTTTAGTGTGTCTGGTTTAATGTGGAGGTCCTTGATCCACTTGGAGTTGAGCTTAGTACAAGGAGACAAGAGTGAATCAATTCTCATTCTTCTGCATGTCGACCTCCAGTTGAGCCAGCACCATTTGTTGAAAAGGCTATCTTTTTTTTCCACTGGATGTTTTCAGCTCCTTTGTCAAAGATCAATTGGCCATAGATGTGTGGGTTCAATCCTATTGCATTGATCCACCTCTCTGTCACTGTACCAATACCATGCAGTTTTTAACACTACTGCTCTATAGTATTGCTTGAGGTCCAGGATATTGATTCCCCCAGAAGTTCTTTTACTGTTGATGATAGTTTTAGCTAACCTGGGTTTTTTGTTATTCCAGATGAATTTGAGAATTGCTCTTTCTAACTCTATGAAGAACTGAGTTGGGATTTTGATAGGGATTGCATTGAATCTGTATATTGCTATTGGCAAGATTGTCATTTTAACTATATTAATCCTGCCAACCCACGAGAAATGCAATTCAAAACAACCCTGAGATTTCACCTCATACCAGTCAGAATGGCTAAGATTAAAAACTCAGAAAACAGCAGGTGTTGGTGAGGATGTGGAGAAAGAGGAACACTCTTCCACTGCTGGTGGGACTGCAAGCTGGTACAACCACTCTGGAAATCAGTCTGGAGGTTCCTCAGAAAACTTGACATGATACTTCCGGAGGACCCAGCCATACCACTCCTGGGCATATACCCAGAAGATTCCCCAGCATGCAATAAGGATACATGCTCCACTATGTTCATAGCAGCCTTATTTATAATAGCCAGAAGCTGGAAAGAACCCAGATGTCCCTCAGTGGAAGAATGGATACAAAAATGTGGTATATATACACAAAGGAGTACTATTCATCCATTAGAAACAATGAATTCATGAAATTCTTAGAGAAATAGATGGAGCTGGAGAACATCATACTAAGTGAGGTAACACACTCTCAAAAGAATACCCATGGTATGCACTCACTGATAAGTGGATATTAGCTTAGAATCTTGGGACACCAAAGACACAATCCACATACCAAATGATGTCCAACAAGAAGGAAGAAGTGGACCCTGGTTCTGGAAAGGCTCAAAGCATCAGTGCAAGGGAATACCAGAACAGGGAAGTGGGAAAGGGTGGATGGGGGAACATACGGAGGGAAAAGGGCATGTGGAACCTTTGGGGGGGGAGGGAACAAGAAAAGGGGAAATGAAATGTAAATATAGAATATATCCAATAAAAAGGTAGAAAAAAAGAATATATCAAATAAAATAAAAAATAAAAGAGATACTCTATATGTTTAAGAGCACACTTCGGGAATGTGAAAACATCCAACATCAGAACACAAAAGTTTCCAAATAAATGTTAAAGGTTCATACAAGATAAATCAGCAGCAAAACAATAAATTAGTAACTGAAGACTTCAAACCCCATTTCATAGAACAGGGATAAAATTCCAGACAGTAAATCAATAAAGAAGCAGCACATTTGAGCAACACTGTAGACCAAGCATTTACCAGAGTGCCATCCATGTGTCCTCCCATAACAGAAGTATATATATATATATATATATATATATATATATATATATGAAACATTCTCCAAAATTGGTCATATTTTAGGACACTGGACACTCTGGAGGCTGAGGCAGGAGAACTGGCACAAGTATAAGGCCAGCTTGTGCTAAAACATGAGGTCTTTTGTTCTCAACACAAAAGATCAAAGTCTGTAGCAAGCCAGGACTGGGCAGATGACAGAGTTGGTAAAGTGCTTTTGCTATGTAAGCATGAAGACTCTGGCTTCCTCTCTAACATTCAAGTAAAACCCAAAGCTCGGTGCCTCGCACCTACTATCCAAGGCATGGCAGAAAGGGGAGATGCAATCCCTAGGGTTTGCTGGCCGGCCAGCCTCGCTGAGTCGTTGAGTGCTAGGTTCAGCAACAGGCTCCATTTAAAAAATGGGGTGAAGAATGATTAAGGAAGAACTCCAACTTTGACCTCTAGCTTCTACGTACCTGTGTGTGTAGATGTGAATACATTCACATAGTCACCACTACACCAAGTATCTTTGCTGACCACAATGAGATGAAATTAGAAATCAGAGCAATAGAAAACAACAAAATTGGAAATTTCGCAGTTACATAGAAAGTGCACAAGAAGCTTACACAACTAGTGGGTTAGGTGGGACGTCAATAGGAACACTTAAAAAGAGATACCCTGAAGTAAGTGAAAGCAACAACACAACTTACCCAAACAAAGAATGCAGTAAAAGCAGCATCAAGAGCAAAGCCATAACCGCATCCATTTCAAAAGAAAGAAGCCAAGTGTGATCACACAGGCCGAGTCCCAGCGTGTGGGAATTCCGGGCAGGAGGGCTGTATGTTCCAAGTCAGCCTAAACACACAGAGGCACTGTCTTGGAAGACAAAGAACAGAAAAGGGAGTAGGTGGTTGGGGAGGGGAGGAGAAAAGAGGAAGAGAAGGTGAGATAGGAGGATGGAGAAGTTGTTTGACACCCAGGTGCTTCCTGGTGCAGTTCTACAAAGCATCAAATATTAATTAATACTGTGTCTTCATAAACTCTTCCAAAAAATGGAAGTGGAAGAAATACTTCCAAACTCATTTTATGAGACAAACGTCACCCGACTGCCAAAACCAAAGATACCACACCCAAAGAAAACTGTAGGCCTATAGCTCTGATTACTATATATTCAGAACTGTTTAAAAAAAAAACCCTAGCAAACAGGACTGGGGAAGATGGATCTGGGGTATAGCGCTTCCACCCATGCCTGACATCTGAGTTTTGTATTCCAGACCCCACACAAAATCTGGCCTACATAGCTTTGAACACACTCCTTTTCAAGGAAAGTGTAGGTGAGGACCAGTAATCAAAGGCTCACCTCTGACTACACATACATACATACATACATACATACATACATACACACAATATGACATGAATATGTTTATAACCCACACACACACAAAAATATCAAGAAGAAAAAAATTAGATACCCTGACAGCAATGAAAAAATTTGCTCTGAGGAACTCAATGCCCCTAACGAGCAGGAAGCAGTCTAAAGACAATGTACCCCCTTTTCACCCCTGACTTCATTCAGAGATCTCCCTCCTTTTCCCTCTAGCATTTTTCTCTATTATCTAGTGTTAGGGGTTTAAAAGGATGAAAGAAAAGGGTGGAGAAGGGTGGAAGAAAGAAGAATCCGCAGAGTAGCCAAAGACCAGGCAGACTGGGAAAAAATAGTACCAATATGCTGCCAGATAATACGACAGTCTTCTCCCTCAGGAGGCCGAGCCACAGAGATCCTGTAAACTGGTCCAGTCTGGTTTGGGGGGAGAAAGATGAAAAGGGAAAGAGTAAGGATAAAACAAGAAGAACATAGTGTACAGGGCTGGATCAGAGAATTGCTGAGCATTCTAAATTGACACTGGGTAGTAGATAAAGCAATAGACAGAGAGGGAAGAGATTGCTGGGCGAGAAATACAGAATGTGACAATGGTTGCCCACTGGGATTTCTCTACTATGAGTGGTCCTCTTCTCTCTCACTCTTCCCTTACAGTTGAATTACAAGTCCCTGACAGTTTCTCTGTGATGGGAATTCCCATTTACCCTCCCTAAAGATTTTATTCTTTGTGTAAACATAAACAAATACATTTAACTTTTTAGTTGGTAAAGTTGCTTCCATCTTTAATAATGGCAAAATTTTATACATATAAAAGAAGTGTTTTAAAAATAATTTTCTTTAGGCTGAATATCAACAAATGGTTGATTTGTGTACCCGTGTATTCAGCTTTGTGTAAAAATTCCCTAGGCAGAAAGAGGTTTTTTCTTTTTGTTTTGTTTTTTTTTGTTGTTTTTTGTTTTTTGTTTTTTGTTTTGTTTTTTCGAGACAGGGTTTCTCTGTGTAGCCCTGGTTGTCCTGGAACTCACTCTGTAGACCAGGCTGCAGAAAGAGTTTTAAGCAGAAAGAGACTAAGAAGCCTTGGTCTAAGATGACATTTACATGATCCTGCCTCTTACTGCAGCCTGCTGATGGAGCAGCCATCAGTTCAGCAAGTGTCAGATCAGAAGTGCAGGCTCATGATGTTGCCTTGTGAGATAGTGTATTAGACAGTCTTCAGGCACATGTTCCTTGGTGTATCCTATGTTAAAGACTCAGAAGGAGGCTGTTGAGCAGATCAGATGTCCAAGTTCCAAGTAAGTTTATAGTAAAAGAAAGTATTTCAGGATTCAAGCCAGCCCAACTCTGGAACTCCCTGTGCTACATTCATCATATGGTTTAGGACCAATCAGCCACACGCATTTACAGTTGTGGGGTTGACACACTGTGGACCCATAAGGCAAACAAAGAGTGCGTCCATTATGCAAGCATAGCTCCTAAGCAACGCCAGGCTTGTGAGACTGTGTTTGTGAGTCATTCTGGGAAGACATCACCATTTCTTGTGGGCTTTGTCTGCACACTAACAGATGTAAGCGATGAACTGACACCTTTGATGAAGCAGGAGACCACATAGTTTCTAGTTGGAAAGGCATTTGTCTGTAAGAAAGCCAATGTTACCATATCCAAGAACTCATTAGGAAACACACAACATCCGTGGAGGAATCTCCAGCGAATGGCCGGAGCTCCCGTCCCATTGGAAAAGTTCCGCAGCCATTTGGGTTCCATAGACCAACATGGTATTCCTGCCCTTTCCCCACCTACACCACCAAATTTCTGAAAGGTCATTTAAACTCTGAAATTGGCAAATTAGCTGAGTCAAGTGAACTGTGATGGTAAGAGTCATTAAAGGCAGTAAGATCCACTCCCACTGGAAAGTACATGCTGATCCCGTGAAAACAGTTCATGAACTGCTCCCCCCCACAACCCTAAGAATAGAAGCCCACACACCTCCCTCATCCTGCTAAGTGCCGGGAAGCTTTAATGTCCAGGTGGGTTTTCGGCTGGAGAAGGAAACTTGCGATCTGCCATCTGAGGTCAAAGACAACCAAACCTTTCATTATCCAGAACTGAGAGACCCAGTTCTCATTCCAGCACCAGAGCAAGACTGTTTTGGGGGCAAGCTGGCAGCAGCTGTTTCAAACCCTGCCACCATCTTCCCTAAGACTTCGAGACCTTGAAACTGTAGTTCATATGGATAATTCCAAAGCTGCCACCCCAGGCCCAGTCTTCCGATCGACACATATGCTGGAGACCCAAGATAATGCTGAGAAGACAGGCAAGTAGGTGGACAGCTTTCCCAAGGGCACAGACAGGACTTTCCTGGCTTGATGGTAGGGTTGCTCTTCCCTCTTACTTGTTACTGTCTTAGTCTTTTCTCTTCTTGCCTCCTTACAGTCACAGATGACTTTAGCTAGGGTTTCTGCTCTAGCAGAAAAAAAATCAGAACAGTTACTTTGGCTGGGTTCAGCAGTCAGACAACTTTCCTGGAAGGCAAGTGCCCCTTGGGGTTCTCGTCCTGTAAGCCCAGGAGAAGATTGGAAGGCTGTCTCTGACAGTGTAGATGTTGCTGAAGCTTGCTTTTCTAAGTTCACTGGAGATATCAGGAGCATTTCCAGTTGGGAACCTGTCTGAACGATGCCTGGGAAAGTCTTGTTGTACACCTAGAGTTCACACACTGAAGACCTGGGGTCTATAAGTCCAAGTTATTACCTATGTGAAATCACCAGATTAAATCCATGATGTCCCTTTTCACTAAGCATGACTTTTAATGTTATACTGCTACATAGGGATAACACATAAGTTCCCAGACTTCTGGATAAACCAATTTAAGTGATCTCTGCTGAAACACTCTGTGAAGCCAATCATTCCAAGCCCCGAGGACCTGTGCCAGGTTTCTGTAGAATATACTCCTTCCCTCTGCCGTCTTGCTGATTTGAGCCCAATTTTGTTTTTTGTTTTTTTTACACTGTCTCACTTCTGTCCATCATCTTTCTCTAAAATGTCTACATGATCATTGGCTCATATGATTGATAACTAAAATTAGTACCAACTGTTAATTTGAAAAGGCCATCACAATGAGCAAAGATCTACTGAGATTTGGGGAACTCAGGATTGGAAGCAGTAGGGGCCAGGGAGTTTGGAGTTTGACACCAGCCTGGAAACTGAGAAAACTCCTTGACTCTGTGTGAGCCAAACCTTCCAGGTATCAGACAAGTGGAAACTACTCCTGAGTGGTGGGGATAACATGTGTCTGCCACAGAAACAGTGCAGATTTGTATGTCCTTTTGTTTGTTTGTTTGTTTTTGTTGTTCGCTCTTGTGTCTGTCATCAAACAAACTTACTGTTCTTATTTATACACTGACTTTGCCACTACAGAAAGCCTGACTTAAACACTAGGTAAGAAACTAGGTGTGGTGGTGCATGCCTACACTCCTGGCACTTGAAATGCAGAGGCAGGAGGGTCAGGGCTTCAAAGTCATTCTTGGTGGTATATCAAGTTTGAGATGTACCTGGGCTATAAACAGACATACAGAGAAAAACCAAACAAACAAAAAAATCCAAAACAAAAATTGCTTCTGTAGACACTAACACCAAATTCAATAAGTAGGTCTCTTGAGAAGGTAACATGGAGTGTTTACAGAGCAACTAGGGGTTGGTTTGTAGGCATCCTACGTAGGTGGTAAGCTGGGATCCCCAATGATTTTTAATCATTGGGACTTTTTTCTAATGAATCTTCAGGTAAGCATGACGTCGGTTACCAAGATAACAGCAAAAAGGGATCGATATTAAACAGATACCATTTTAACAGAAACATAGCCCACTTTCAGCCAATCACAGGCAGCCAATTGTTCCAGCCTCACTTTCATTTTCTGTCCACAGATATTGCTATGGTCACTACTCTTCTCTCTGCTGAGACAAAACGCCAGACAAAAGTGGCCTAAGGAAATGAGTGGGCTTTTGGCTCGCAGTTAGCCGATGAGGTCCATCATGATGGAGAAGGTATATTGATAGTTGCTCTAGCTATGGCAGTGGGGGCAGAAGACAGCTCTTTTTTACCCCCAGTCAGGAGGGAGGGAGAGAGAGGATGGGTCATGCTCACTGGGTCTCCTGCTTTTTATTCATTCCAGGGCACCAATGTGCTCTCTCCACCCTAACCTCAAACCCTTACTTGAACCCTAGCCACCCCATCCCACCATGTGTTCACAACCTCATCCCAGAGCTACTCATCCCTTCTAGAAAATCCCAACAGCCCTGCGTAGTCTTCTCCTCCCAAGGGTCTCTGTCCATCTCTTACGCAGCTGCAAGTAGGCTTAGGCAGGAATTTTAAGCCTCAGTGGCCAGGCAGTCTTGTGCATGCAGGGCGCTCTGTCCCCCAGCATCTCCCTCATTTGCAAACACCAAATTCTAAACCCAATCAGCAACTCTGTGATCTGCACCATCTCAGCTGCTCTGTCTCCGACCTCTGCTGCTGCCTCCTTTCCTCTTCACCCTTCAACACACACCACCCATGTTCTAAAATGCAGGCGCCACACCACCCAGGTTCTCCTCAACCCCCTCCTGTGGGTTTTCTATCTTCTTGTCCCTGGAGCCTCCCACACACGCTTCTGCTTCACATGCCACAAGCCACCCCTCCCAGTCTGTCTCCTGGTTTATCAAGGGACACCGGGCACTGTGTGAAATTTAAGGAAGCAACAGTCCCAAGAAGACATAGTCCCCACTTGACCGTCAACTGTGATCAACTCAAGCAGTAGTAGGGCTTTATTTTCTCAGCAGCAGAAGGGCTATGGGGAGGGATATCTGAAGAGCAAAAGCTAAAGCTCTGAATCGTTACAGAGCAATGCCCTACTAGTTAAAACAAGTCTATGGACTCTCACAGTTTCCAGATACACTGTGCTTTGGGGACTCCTGGAGCTTGTTTTGCCATGTTTCAGTATTTTCACACTTCCACATGCTGAAACCTACTGACGCTGTAGACCTGACCTGTTGGGCCAGACTGTCTTCTGAAATGTGCATGGTAAATTTTAAAGGGGTAGAAAACGCATTCAATCTTACCAAGTCCCATTCTGCTCACATATAAAAGGGAATCGGATGGCATCGGTACACAAGCAGTGCCTATCATGGCCACACCACAAAGGAAAAGATGATGCTCTAAATGCCTACAGCACTACAGCAGTGGCAAGGGTTCCCATTAGCCTCATCACTAAAGAGGCTTGCTCCCGAGATGCTCTGGAAGTAGAAGGTGCCCTCCCTCCTACTTGTGGACCTCCTTGAGTGGACCTTGACTCAAGCCCAAGGCCTTTCTTAAGGCATCTTTGAATTCTTTGTTCCTCAGGCAGTAGATCAAGGGGTTCAAGATGGGTGTGAGAACTGTATACAGAACAGAGATGAGTTTGTTCGAGCTCCGGGTATCAATGGCCTGGGGCCTCACGTACATGAAAAGCAAAGCTGTGTAGAAGATGGTGACCACGGTGAGGTGGGAGGCACAGGTGGAGAAGGCTCTCCACCGACCCGTGGCTGAAGGGATCCGCAGCACAGCCAGGGTGATGTGGCCATAGGAGAGAACAGTGGCCAGGAGTGGGAACACCAGGATGATGAAGGCCAGGATGAAGTCCACCAGCTCTGCAGTGGAGAAGTCAGTGCAGGCCAGCTTGAGGATGGGGGAGATGTCACAGAAGAAGTGGTTCAAGACATTGGAGCCACAGAAAGTGGCGCTGGAGATAAAGTAGACCTTGATCACAGAGATGGTGAAGCCACTAGCAAAAGAGAAGGCCACGAGCTGGACACACAGCCCTGTGGTCATGATGACTTGGTAGCGCAGGGGGTGGCAGATGGCCACATAGCGGTCATAGGCCATGGAGGCTAGGAGCACACACTCCGTACACACCAGGGAGCTGAAGAAGTAGAGCTGAGTCATGCATCCAACGAAAGAGATGTGTTTCCTCTGCAGCAGGAAGCCATCCAGCATCTTGGGGATGATGTCACAAACATACCAGATCTCCAAGGTGGACATGATACCCAGGAAGTAGTACATGGGTCTGTGGAGGGAGGCGCTGCTCCAGACAGTGAGGATAATGGCCAGGTTCTCCACCAGCACGAAGAGGTAGATGAGCAGGAAGAGGAGGAAGAGCAGGTACTGCAGCTCAGGGGCTGTGGGGAAGCCCAGCAGGATGAACGTGCTGACTTTGGTGATGTTCTCTCCCCTCATCCTTGAAAGAATCAACAAGGCATTGTGACAGGAGAAGGGTAGCTGGCAGGAAGAACAGGCAGCCAAACCTGTAGAAATAGAAATGCCAGGGAAGGAAGAAAACCTGTAAGTACAGTTAGTACTTGATCCCAGATGCTGTGGCTCTGATGCTGGCCTTGGAAATAGACCATCACTATCTCTCTCTCTAGCCACAGGGATGGGGAGACTGTGATTTGCACCCTGGAACCATGCAGCAAACTTGTGAACATGAGCGTGTCAGACTCCTTGTGCCTGCTCTCTAGGCAAGGAACTCATGATTGCTAGGGTCACCTGGGGTTACTCTTTTGGTTCTAATCATTCCTTCCAATTAGCAGAGGCTAGACCTTTGTTTGGTTTCAGAGAAGAATTTTTAATAGATATGAAGTAATTAGGGCTTCCGGGGTGGTCAGTTCAGGTTATGGAGACCCTGTAATGAGGCATTCCCTTGGGACTTGGTTTCAGACACAGGGTGGTGGCTCTACCCCGTCTCTATAGACCACATGAGACATCAACAATGAAAGAATTTCAGCACCATTCTGGGTTAGGGGAAACCAGAACTCTGGTGTCTAAAGGTAGCAGGGTAGAGGAAGTCTAGTACAGCATTGAGGTGCTAGACTCAACAGGATGAAGAGCATCTTTACTCTTCCCACGTCTAAGTACCATGACTCATCTCATGCCTCCCTGCAGCTCGGAATGAGTCTCATCTCCACTTTCAGTCTGTGGATTTACCCGAGGCCATGGCTGCACCAGGACACAAAACACAATTTTCTAATACCAGGGCTGCTGCTCTCTTCACGAGATACTGAGGACAGAAAGAGTGGACCCCTGTGGGTGCTGGCTAGACTGTTATGGTGGGAAGCTGCAGTGGCTGGTACTGTCTACAACTACTCTCATAGACTACAGTAACAAAGGTCACAGGATGGGCAAAGTAGTGCCCAAAGGAAGAAGCAGGGATCCTGTCTGAGAAGGAAATGCCCGGCGACAGGGAGGAGGCTGTTCTGTTAACCTAAGGCAAATGTTTGAAATTAGTAAGTATCCAGTGTTCCTTCAGGATGGGTCTGGCTGTGTTTGCGGCTTAATACCATAGAACATTTCCCAGCCACCCAGAAAGGGCAGGCCTGTCAGTCACGTCTGATTACTGTAACTAGAATATACCAGAGGGATTCCACTGAAGAATGGAAAGCTTGGTTTTGGCTCATGGTTTCAGAGGGTTTTTGTTTTGTTTTTTATTTTTTTTTACATTAGCCTTGTTGCTCTCAGTCTCTGGTGATCTAAGCACAGCATGGTGAGAGTCTGTGGTGAACGCTGTCCACCCCATGACAGCAGGGATCATGTTAAAAGTAGCTAGGGGACCCAGGATCCTCTTCAGGAGCACATGTCCAGTGACCTAACTCCTTCCTAGTAGCAATTTCCAAGGTTTCCCCACCCCCTTGCCTTAGTCAGGGTTTCTATTCCTGCACAAACAGCATGACCAAGAAGCAAGTTGGGGTGGAAAGGGTTTATTCAGCTTACAGTTCCCACATTGCTGTTCATCACCAAAGGAAGTCAGGACTGGACCTCAAGCAAGTCAGGAAGCAGGAGCTGATGCAGAAGCCATGGAGGGATGTCACTTACTGGCTTGCTTCCTCTGTTTTGCTCAACTTGCTTTCTTATAGAACCCGAGACTACCAGTCCTGGGGTGGCACCACCCACAATGGACCCTCCCCCCTTGATCACTAATTGAGAAAATGCCTTACAGCTGGATCTCATGGAGGCATTTCCTCAATGGAAGCTCCTTTCTCTGTGATAACTCCAGCCTGTGTCAAGTTGACACACAAAACCAGCCAGTACACCCCTGGAGCTCCCCAGGTTATGATCAGCCCTTTGACATATGGACCTTCAAAGGACTCCATGGTTTGAATGTAAATGTGAAATGCCTCCTGCAGGCTCTTGTTATTTAAATACCTGGTCCTCAGCCAGGACATACAGACATATGGCTTAGTCAGGTGACATGGGACTTGAAGACTGTCTATGATTCTGGAGAAGGCTCAAGCTCTCGGCTTCTTTGTTCTCTACGATGTGGGAAGAAGCACGGGCAACTGTGAGCCAACCTCTCCTCGCTCTCCAGGTGCTTCTGTCACAGCGGCAAGAAAAGTGACAAAAGCAGTGGACACTCAAGGAAAATGTCAACCAAGTCTGTCTAAGGCTTCCCAAGATGCACAGTGAAGATTTCAAATGACAAACATCACACACACACACACACACACACACACACACACACACACACACACACACCGCAACATCAAGGCAGAAGACTTCTGAAGCATCCAGACAGAATGAGATGTGTTATAAAATGGACAATCAGCTGAGCTAGATTTTGTCTCCAGTCCCAAACATTGAGAGTTCAGAATACAATAGGGCAGTTTCCGTGGAGGGTTGAGTGACCAGTTGTACCCAGACCTGGAGCCATCTGTGTGTGACTGTGGCCAGACTTCTGGCCACCTGTTCTGAACAAGGCTTCACACACCCTCCCTCAGTGTGGAACTCGGGTGTCACAGGCATTAACCAGAGATGAAACAGAAATCCTGGGCCAAGCGCATCACCATAGGGGAGGACTACCCACAGGAGAGGGCTATGTGACAGGAGTAAACCTTTTAAACACCCTTCAGTCCTGCAGGAGCTGTCGGCACATCAACAAAACAGCTCACATCAGTACTTGCCAACGGAGAAGATACACCATGCAAGATATTGCTTCTTCAGGAAAATGACTAACAGTGTTTTAACACTTGAGGGAACCTTGAGTGGGGCTGAGACTGTAATAAGCAAAGTACATGTTTGGCTTCATTTCAATGGAGAAAGTCAGAAGACTTTTATCCTTAGAGTTTGTAACTAGCACATTCTCAGATCTTTTCAAGGTAACTGTTTAACATGACACGGATCCTTTAAGATCAACAAAGAAGTACAGAAGTAAAGGAAACAAGAAAACACACCAGGTCACAGAGAACAAGGACCAGATTAAGAAAAATACCAGCTGTGAAGAAAAATGCAAATAGAACAGGGTCACCCAGCCCATGGGAGTTCTGACTCCACTGCAAAATTGGCTACACACAGACACACACACACACACACACACACACACACACACCACAGATCTGACAACTCAGCTGGAAACTCCAAATGTAGGCTTGAGGATGAAGATGAAAAGAAATCCTGTACCCAGAGTTACTGTCTCATCAATTAAAATCCATGCCCAAAACAGAGTTTTACTCATATAACCTTTTATCAAAAATAATTACTTCAACTTAGTATCAGACCTCCACACACACCAAAAATAAATAAATAAATAAATACATACATACATACATACATACATACATAAACAAACAAAAATCAAAACCAAAACAGTATTAGGAGGCAGGCGAAGGGGAGCAGTGCAGCCAACATTCACACCCCTTGTGTTAAGCACTCGGCAGGTGAGTCAGCCGGGTCTCTAACACCTTCCCTCACAAGTGAGAGGAGGCATCCCATAGCACACAGTATTAAAAGCATCCTGTAAGGGTCTTTTGAGAAGAGCTGTTTTATTGGAACATTGTCAAGGTGATGTCACCAGGAGGCCACCAAGGCTGTTGAGGAGGTGTCAGAGAAAAGGGACTGCCCCGAAGTCTCACCAGTGCTGACCACAGATCCCCCCTGCTCAGTGTGAACCACTTGTGAGCACAGGGGATTTGCCCTGATTTAGCGGACGCCAGTTCCTAACACCACCGCTTGACAGAGGCTGTGGAGGAAAAGCCCTTGCAGTGGCCTCATGTTTTACTACACTTTCAGAACTTGAGGAGATCCTAGGAAGTAGCCTCGAGGTTGGTCAGAACAGCCACATAGGAGCACAGTTCACTACCAAGGTCAGGGCCAGATGGTGAGCTGTCAGAACCTAGCACTGAAACACACCTGCCGTCTCAGGGAAGTTGGCTCTGATGTAATCAAAGCAACCTACAGCCTTTTGTCACCTCCACCCCGCCACGGTGAGGTACACCAAGCAGGTTCTTCACCGTGGCCACTGTATACCAATCCTCCCTTGTGCCACCTGCTCCCAAAGGGGAGAAAGACGTAGACAAATCGTCCCAATTTTCAGAGGTCAGGAACTTTTCATCTAGAAAATCCACACCTCTGTCATCACTGAGGGATGGTTTCTGAATAGATGGTAAAACTGCCTTCTTGAGGCTGAGGAAGGGGGATGACCATGAGCCTGAGGCTAGCCTAGACTTCACAGCGAGATCCTGTCTCAAACAAAAAGGTTTTCTGAATGTCCCTTCTAACTAGGACCTTCCCTGATGGAAATGAAGACTGTTCTAGAGTCCATAAAGATGGCTTTTGCCTTCTTGGGGCTTTGGACACTACTGGGAAGAGCACTTGTGGCAGAGGACCTAGAAATGCCAGGAGAGAACAGTGATATGCAGGACTCCTCAGATGGCAAATCTAGGGTGGGGACCGTCCCCATTTAATGGTCCATCCAGTTTCACTGAGTGCCCACTATATAGAGCAGCCATTCCAAGCAACTGGATCAATCAGGAGAAAACACCAGCCCCCACTCGCCACCTTCATGGACTGTGAATTTTAAACAGGTCAAGATGTGCAGTTCCTAGCCTGGGAGCTGATGCTGAGCTGGAGAGAGTTGGCCGATGGGACTGGGCACAGCTAGGTGGGGACAGCAGCAAGAAGTGACATTTAGGAAGTTTTCAAGAGTTGAGGACCTGCCACATGGCTATCTGGGAAGAAGAAGGCAGAGACTTCCTACTACGTAGCTGAAGAATGTAAAGTTGGTCAGGACTAGTCCAGTTGGAGGGATTGTGGGGACTAGAGGAGAAGAGCATTTGAAGGATGTGTGAGGCAGACGGATCGACTGTCACCCTGAGGGCTGGTGGCTGGGCTGATCCACATTCTAAATGATCAGTGCCGTTAGGCCCAGCAGAGGAAGGGAGCAAATATGAAGCTTCGGGTCCCCCTGGGAGGAGGTGGTGGGACTCAGGCTAAGGTCAGTGCCTGACACATTTTCTTGACCCAGACCCCGAGAGTCAAGGATGACCCTGGTCAATAAATCATTAGCTGCAGATGTGGATTTGATAGGCCAAGGGGAAGACTGGAAATACTGCAGGGCCCTGCCCCTGGGGAATGTTGAAGAAGGGGACAGTTAGATATGTGAGGTTCCAGCCAGACCAAGCGGGGTCTCCCTGCTGGGAGTTCAGGGGCACAGGACAGGGATGGGCCTGTCTGGGATGTGACCTGGAGCACAGTGAGCAATCAGAATGGGAAAGTGTGGAGATGGGAACACATTTGCACACAGAGCAGAGTCCTCCCAGGAGAGGACAACTGGAAGCCTGGAGACTTCTGCCACTTCTTGGTTCAGCTCACCCTTTGCTTCTCTGTCACCTTGGGCATGGAGGCCTGAGAGCTCAGCTTTTTGGGGCTTACAATCGCACTGCAGAGTGCACAGGGCATGAACCCTGTTCCTCCATTGCCTGGTAAGACTGGGCAAGTGTGGAGGTTCCCACACACAGAGAGAAGCCACTCTGCAGTCTGAGTGACAGTAGACAAGAGCAGGCAGGTGAGGCCATGGCCATGGAAGGGTCTGGGAAGTGAGGGGACCTGGAAACAGGGTCATCCTCTGTCATGCCTGTCCCCAGAGTCACAGCCCTGCCTAGAGTCCGGGCCAACTCTGGAAGAGGGAACCGTTCTCTCTAGAGCTTGACTGGGAAGGTGTTTGGACTTTGTCTAGGATCAGAGCCTGGGGTGGATTGAAGGTAGGACTGTCCTAGGTCTTCCTTACAGTCAGGGGCGTGCCTAGCTACTCAAAGAGTCCAGGCAGGAGCCCAGGAAGATGTCAGGAAAGAGGGCAGTGCCCCTTCTGATGGGAAATGTTGGGGGGAAACGGTTCTCTGCATTCCTTTGAGCCCTGTGCTTGTGGCTTTCAGACTTCCAAATTACAAGGAAGACTTGTGGTTCTTTCTGGATTCACCAAAAATGGGGCCATAGATAAATGGGCACAGGAGGGAGCAAGAAAAGGCAGGGCAGCAAAGGGGAGAGTGAGTGGGTGGGCTGCAGATGGGGGGGGCAGTCCTCCCACAGGCTAGGTTCTTGGTTCTGATCCATCAGTACCCTATGGCTACAGTGAAGGCGGGCTCTGGAAATAGCAGCTGGCTCACAGTCCTGCCTGCCCTGGCACTATGCGGGGTTGATTTATTGGCACTGGATCCTGGGAGGATGGGTTTTCTGGTGTCCCTGTCTGAATCTCTTCAGCCGACCACAGGCAGAGAGGAGGGTATATTCAGGGGAATGGGCCAACTTCCTGTGAGGAACAAGTGGGCAGATGTCAGCCTTCCTGAGGCTCATTGACCCATTTTTCTGGAGTCATGGTCCAGGGGACATCTGAGGGGCATGAGCATAGAGTTGGGGGAAAAATAAAGAATGGGACTAGCAAGTACTTGGAGATGTTGGAAGCGGAGGGTGCGAGGGGCTGGAGAATGCATGCAAATAGCAAATAGCGACAGGAGGCAGGATGCTGGGACATGGAGGTTTCTACGGTACGATCAGCTCCAAGAACAGTGATGCCTACCTCGGAGATCTGCCGGTGTCTGTGTGTCTGTCCTCCGTCTGCTGAAACTACTTCTGACCTCTGCTGCAGCCTAACCCTCAGAGCAGCTGGCCCGCTTGAGCCATAGCTGGTTTAAAGGAGGCACTGAGGAAGAAGGGAAGCTCCCATCCCCATGTGCGAGGACCTGGGACTCCAGGGCCCAATTACCCCACAGTAAAGTGTATCTGCCCCACACCGCCAATTAGCGCTGGTCTCCTGTGCTGGATGGCGCAGGCTAGGGAGGAACTCAGGTCAGGTGGTGTCACTGGTTCTTGTCCTCAGCACCTTGTCCAAGCCTTCAGGCCCCTGGCCACATGGTCCTGTCCTGACCATAGCCACCTTCGCTCTTTAAGGCAGGGAGGGACATGACTCTGTGGAGAGTTATGACCAGGTCTAGTCCAGGAGAGGATGAAGTTGAGGTAGGGCCCTACTCAGTTCCACAGTTTATGAGTGTCCTCATCCAGGAGTGAAAAGGGAAAGCTGAACTTTTGATGTAGGCAGAGACATCTTTCTTGTGAAGGACTAGCACAAATACCACAGCTTAAGTTAAGACTTGCCAGGTGGGCAGAGTGATGGGAGTCACTGAGCCCAGGCAGGAGAATGAGCCCCGGGGTGTAAACAAATGCTCAACCTACCCACGTCTTCAGCAAGGTCATCAGAGAGAACAAGGGTCGGCCCAGTTTAGAAGTGAGCGGATGGGCCAACCAACCCTTCCACAAAGTCATAAACGCCCATCCGCCGGTAGGTGTCGCAAATCAAACACGACCAGGCAGGCCTAGCTTCTCAGAGAGGCTAAAATGGAACACCAGACAGCTACGGATGGCGGTGGGTGTAGACGCTCCTACACTGCTGGTGTGAGCAAGACGGTCCAGCTGCTCTGCAAAGGATGTCTAGCAGTTTCTTATTGCATTGGAAAACTAGACATCTATTCATATACAACTCCAGATATTCTGTCTCGATGGCTGTTCCTTTCACAATCTCCCAAAACTGGAAATAGCCCCGTGTCCTACCATGTGTTATTTGCTGAGCCGGCTGTGCCCACGCGTGAGCTGTCTGGACGCAGGATGCCGTGGGTGGGTCTTGTGTTCCCGCGTGCTCATTGCCCACTTGGCCATCGTCTTAGGTTCCCAGGAAGAGCCAAAGCAGTTTTGTCAGCCCCTGCCAGAGCCCGTGAACTAAGGGTCGGATGGTGCTTTCCCAGCTCCTGGGCCACACAGACCAAACCAAGTCTCTAAAATAATCATGGCCATAGCAACGTCTTCACACTTCCTACAGTCACAGGTACAGGATCAAGGAGACCAAGCTCTTGGCATTCCCTGGGAAGGGTGAGTGGTTTGTGTGGCCACCTGGCAGGAAGGTGCTCTCTGACAGCAATGAAGAGACTTTTTTTTTTTGCTGGGTTCATGGTCTCCTGAATTATTTGTCTCTTCTAGATGTTCTGTTAAATTATGACAGAAATTATTTTTTATTAATTAATTTGGTTCATCGACAATTTCACAGTGCATATAACCAATTCCGGTTACTCCCACCCCTCTCAGTCCCTCAACTCTTTCTTCTCTTTCCCCCAGTCCATCAGCTCACCTCCTCCTCACCAGACCCTTCCCCAGATGCATGGCTTTAAGTTTTATTTTTTTGACCCACCTGGTTTAACACAGACCACCTGTGTAAGTGCTGGATTGTACCTATTCAGTGGAACCAGATGGGGTCATCAGTGTGTTAACAACTGAAGCCACTGACTCTCTCTCTCTCTCTCTCTCTCTCTCTCTCTCTCTCTCTCAATCCATAAGGAGGAAATAGTTCTCCAGTGATGGGCAGAACCCCCTGAGCCCCTCCTCTGCCCACGTCTGTCTGTTGACAGATCCATCATCACACAGATCCAGCACAGGTATCCACAGCTCCCAGAGTTCATGATTCAGAGGGCTCAGTCTTGCCCAGAAGATGGCGCCTAGCTCACTGTCCTTGTCCTTATCTTCCAGCTCTTGCATTCTTTCCGTCCTTTCTTCGGCAGTGCTCCCTGAGTCACGTTGGGAGTGCTTCCAATGTCTTCTTCAGGGCTGGCCGCTCACCCGCCATTTCTCCTCAGTACCCTGAGCGGCCACGAGTCTGCGTTCACCACCGTTAACTGGGAAGAGGCATTTGTCAGATTTCCAGCGATGCCTACAAATCCTGCCTTAGCCCATTTTCAGGTGCAGCGACAAAACACCTGGATGCTTAATGTATAAAGAAAAGAGATTACTTATCACATCAGTCTGAGAAGTTAAAATGATCAGGGGCCTCACTTGTGTCTCGAGAGGGCAAGTGCATCCCCCAGCAAAAGTGCATGTGAGGTCATGAGCGGGCGTGTGGAAAGAGTGTGCAGGTGTGTGGGGAGCCGGGCTCCGCTTTCTGACACCCTGGCGCCTACCCTCAAGCCAACCAACCAACCAACCAACCAACCAACCAACCAACCAACCAACCAACCAACCAACCAACCAACGAAGACAGTCATAGAGGAAGAACCTAGGCCCAGCAGCAGCGGCCTGTCGGGAGGACTCCACCCCGCGCTCTCAGTACTGCCCACAGCCCCTATCTCCCGCTACACCTGGGGCCTCACCATGAGTTATGGCGGAGGCAACGATATTCACCCTCAGCAGGGCCTTACTCCCACGCGGGCATCCTCTTTCACCAGACCGGATTCCCACTGGCCACACAGCTTGGTCCTTGGCCACTCCCGGAGTCATTACAGATCCCCACATGGGGCTCCTGCTTATAAAGCCCCCTTGATTCGCCCCGCCTCGCCCGCCCCGCCCCCACGGCTGCTCATCAGTCTCTAGAAACTTCCTGCTTCCACCTGCAGTCTCACCAGCTGGTTGCAGGGAGAACCTTCTGAGAGCTGCTTCCTGGACACTGCCTACATGGGGACAGGATTGTCAGTCCCTCAGGTACCTTGACTTGGTCACGGAGGATAAACACAGGTCCACGATCCTGGAAGCCATTCCCGTTCATTCCAGAACTCTCTGGGCATTGATCTTAGAAGTTTACTCAGATGTTATGGGAATTTCATATTCCCGGATTTTTTTATTTCGAGCAGAACTAGGGGCAGTGTCTAGGTCGGTAGGACTCTAGATCTTGTGACAACAGGCCCCATCATTACAACACACGTTTTTTTTTTTTTTTTTTTTTTTTTGGTCCCAAATTCCAGCGTCTGCCACTAGGTGGCGGCCGCGGGCTTCAGCTGGGAGCTGTTTGCGAAGCAGGAGTTGCAGCTATTCCCAGAATCTTTGTGTTCATCACCACAGGACTGACGCTGAGAGACCCCTGCATTTCCTTTGGCAAGTCAGCAGTAGCCCGCTTCTGTTCATACCCCACGCGTGGCCTTCCCTCAGGGGTTCTCTTAGGCAGAAGAGGTCCATCTGCCCGGGGATGGAAGCAGCAACTTGAAATGCAGACACGTGGGCTCTTCCGGGTGGACAGCCAGCCACAGCAGCAGCATCGAGAGCATCGAGGGTGATGTCCACGATGTGAGCGTGTTAGCGTCCTTTCTGCCAGCCCCAGCTAGCGCTCCACTCTCTGCTGGTACCACGATAGTAATTTAGTATTTTATCGCCCTCAAAGCTTGTGTAAGGTCCGAATCCTCCCCAACTAAATAACGGAATCAGACGACCCATGGCAGTTGGTTGGCGTCCTCCTGTCATGGGGAAGACTGCAATAGAGAAAACAGATTTCAGACCAGCCACTCGGCACATGGCCCTGCCTGTACATGTTGCTGCACTTTGACTACTCTGGGTGTCCAGGTCATCTGTCCTTTCATCAGGCCATTTTCGCTACAGAGCAATAATCGGTTCATAAGCACCCCAGCTTCTAATGTGTTGATTAAAAGTCATTGTTTCCATTTTCCCAATCAGCTGTCCTTTGCCGTTTCAAATGAATGATCTATGGAGTCTGGGGCAGTTCTATGGGCTCCCACAATTACATCTAGTTAATATCCATTAAAGTGAAATGACTCACAACCCAGGCTGGGCAAGCTGCCCCTGGTCAGACCCGACTGCCTCTCCCACAATGCATTGAGAGTGCATCCGTGTCAGACAAAAGTGCACCACTTCAGTTTCATCGGAACCACATGTTTATCCTGACAGCCCTTCCTTAATTTCTATTTTCAGGGCTTTGGTGTTCTCGATGACGACCTGCAGTTGTTATTAATGGCTGCTGCCTTAGTGACACCATCCCAAGAGGTTTAATCTTTATCTTCCCTGTCTCGGGCACATAGAAAACCACTCAGCTTTATTTCACAGTGTGCCCTCCCTGACTTCATCCGATTCACCCACTGGATTGCTAACTCCTGGGTGACCCACACATGGACTGTCACGTCACTTGAGAATAAACGCTGATGCTGTGATCCCTTTGGTTCTTTCCCAGTGTCTTCGTTTCCCTTGGCTTATTAAACATGGTGGCCCTTGGCACACTGTCAAGCACAATGGTTTGGGGTTAGCAATGCCATTAAGAGACTCTGGCCAGCCTGAGCAAGGCAAACATGGCTCTGGCAGGCCTTGCCCTTCTCCCCCATTCCCCCTGCCTCGCTGAAAACGATTAGACTACATTACTAAAGCTGGGCGCCAAGGTCTAGTTCCTTATTTGGCCACTTCCTCCTCCCGAGGCTGACTACCCAGTACTGCAGTCCAATAATCAAAAGTCCCCTTTTAGCTTACCTAATTGACACACCCAATTAAAATGAAACACCTTGTCCTAACACAGGGGTTTCCTCCATTTTCTTTATTAACCATCTCCTCTCTACCCAGAGGACGTCCCCTGTCTCTATCCCCTTCTTCCTAGCCCCCTTTCCCTCTCCCTTGTCCCCTTCCCCTTCTCCCTCATTCTCTGTCTCCTGTCTTTATCTCTTATTCCTGGCCTTTTGTTCCTCTGGGACAAATAGAGTTCCTTTGTGCTGAGAACTTGGTCTTGGGGTGTCTTGTGCAGATACTGGCCCTTTTAGCCATGGCTTTCTTCAAGACCCGAGGGAAACCTCCCCCTTTTGTAGCCATATGGTTTGAAGATCACCTTTTCTGGTTTGAGGAAAACTCTTTTTCCCCCAGTCCATCTATGCTCCATTTCCCGGATCTCTGCTTGGAACGGATGCTGACGTTTGGTTGGATGTGTTTGGTTGGCAGATGATGATCAAATGGTTCTGCTGGGTTATTTTCCCATGAATAGGAGGAATCCGAGTCTAAGAGAAAACCCACTAGGTGAGGATGTGATCGTTTTACATTGCAGGCTTATTAGTGTCTGGGGGACTTTGTGGTTGTGGTTAATGAGGGCCTCGCCAGCTATGTTCCTCCGTGTCTTACTAGCTTCAATCGCAAGCTGGCACACAAGACCTGCCTTTATTTTCAGAAAAAGAAGTTTCCTTAAACTGGACATTATTTTATTTTATAGCAGCTTCCACGGAGCTTGCTGGCCTGGTGCTTTCCTTGGGGAATTTTCACTTGAATTCTCATTTATTCAGCAGACTGTGTGGACCTTGCGATTTCCGTCACACCCTGCATCAGCTCTGACGAGCTGAGTTTTTGAGGATCTACACTTGTGTGCAAGTCGTTGCATACATTGGCACACTCCTCCGGCAACAGCTGTCTCCTAGAGCAGCTTCTCTGACACAGACAACGACATCATTTTATTTGTTCCCACTTTGTCTGGCAGCGGCAGTCAGAGCCACCCATGGAACTCTGGTTGACGGATCCACAAAGCCAGCGACGAGCTGCTGCTGCTGACTGTTGAGCCTAGAGTCAGGAGGTGACATGGCACCAGAAGGACAAACCTACTGTGTTGGGGTTTGGTCTGTTGCTATGCATTCAAATGTTAAATTCTGCATCCTAAGATCTGGTTGCCCCAAGATGAGCAAATTCCCATGCACACCAGCCTTTGTTGTATAAACCTTGCCCCCCAAATTATCCTTGATTGGTTAATAAAAGTAGCTGATAGACTATAGCTGGGCAGAAGAGAGGTAAGTAGGGCAAAGATTCCTAGGCTTGAGGTCTCAGGTAGGGAGACCATGAGGGAAAGTGAAGATGGTGGAGGAGGAGGAAGAGGAGTAGCAAGGAGGAAAAGGAGGAGGAAGAGGAGGAGGAGGGGAAAAGGAAGGGAGGAGGAGGGGAAGGGAAGGGAGGAGAGAGGGAGGAGGGGTGAGGAAGGGAGGAGGGGTGGGAAGAGGAGGATGGGAAGAAGGAAAAGGAAGAGGAGGAGGAAGAAGGAGGAGAAGAGGAGAAGATGATGAAGAAGGAGGGAGAGGAGAAGAGGAAGAAGGAGAAGAAGAAGAAGAGGAGGAGGAGGAGAGGAAGAAGAAGGAGGAGGAGGAGAAGAAGGAGAAAGAGGAGGAGGAGGAGGAGGAGAAGGGAGGAGGAGGAGGAGGAGGAGGAGGAGGAGGAGGAGGAGATCACCATGGGGCAATATGGACCTGAAGCATGTGGCCATAAGGGTTAGCCTGATGAAGCAGGAGCATCATGAAGGAGGCATATATTAAGTAATATATTGGGATTCAAGGCATGAACACAGACAAAGTAGATGGTCGATAGACTGCCCAGCTCCAGTGTTTTAAAACTTATTATAATTCTGTGCTATACAAAGTGGGGAACTTACTTATAACCTAAGTTGAGATTTCAGATATCCCGATGAAAGGCACACTATCCCTTTAAGACAGAAGCTGTGATGATGGTTGGAAAGGCAGGTCATTCCCAAAGCCTTGCACGATTCTGGATAGGGTCAAAAGTTTTTCATGAGTCCCAGGGTCAGAGTGCTAGCTAAGGCAGCTGCAATCTGGAACTGACCACTTGCCAGGCCTTGCTGCATCTCTGCCCAGAGTTGGGACCCTCTGCTCCAGAACCCAGCAAATGGAAGACAGTGGGGACTCACCTGGAGTCAAGGGCAGCAGCAGCTCCCTAACACGGCCACTAGTGCCCAGACTCCCGAGGCATTGGCAGTGAGGTTTGGGGGCATGCTAGCTGTGGACTCCTATTATCCCCGCCAGAGCTGGATAGTGGGCAAAGCCCATGAGCTACAGATAGCAGGCTTAGGTGCCAGCCTAGGCTCTTCTCAAGTGCTTCTCTGCAGCTCTGGATAAGACTGGAAAAGTCTGGATAAGACTGGCTCCCAGTATTCATGGACAAAACCCAAAGCTATACAAAACTGTGGTGGGTTGGAGAATCACTATCTGTTTAAGACAAAAAGACCATGATAGCAGCTGAAAAGGTAGCGGCCACCCAGTCCTGCTCAAGACAGGCGGCAGCAAGATCACAGAAACACTAAGTGCCACTGCTATGTAGTAATGCCAGCGAGGCCATGGAAGCCACTGCCCTGCATGCCTCCTGGAGCTGAAAGTTATTAAAGCTAACTTGAGATAAAATATCACATTATGAGCAGCCAGCCAGCCTCCTTAAAACGTGGGACTCACATAGGGGAATCCTTGGCAGCTTAGCCTAGGGCAAAATACAGAACCCAAACCTCTAAACAGGTACCGTACACTTAAAAATATGCTTGAGCCAGTTAAGGTGACACACGCTGATGGGATTTGCTAAAAGAAACAAAGATACAAACAGATAGGTTCCTTGTGAGTTTGAGACCAACTTGATCTACAGAACAAATCCAGAACAGCTTGGGCTACACAGAGAAACCCTGTCTTAATAAATAATAATAACTATGTATCACTGTAGAGGAGGATATTTGGATTTCATACAATCTCATTTTAATTTATCAACATGAAGGTGGTTATACATTCAATGGTAATGATGGTACTGTACAACCTCTTTGAGGCAGGTCAAAGTGTAACAGACTTAGATAAAAAGATTGCTAGAATGGACCAGTCTATACTTACAATGACTCCAACCTGCTGGACAAAAGGTATGTTATGTTAGGAGAGAGGATTTGTGTTTATGTCAGCAGAAAAGGAGAAAGGACTTTAGATTACATCAAAAGTAATAAAGACCAAATTTGACTATGGAAGACCCCTGGGGGTTCTTGGTTACAGACAGACAAAAGGAGATTGACAAAAAGACCAAGACAGGTAATGTATATGCTGATCCATCTATATGGGAACAGCTCTAAGTCTGGTTGAGATTTAAATATCCATGTGTCGTCGATAAATCTTGTTGACTACAAAGTCTTCAGGACTTATCCCGCCATTCTGTTGTGGCATAGATAAAATTTTATATTGCAATTTGGTTATAATCCAAACTAACTTTAGAAAGACAGATGCCTTTGACCCACTCAAACAAAGAACAAAGAATTTTTGTTAACTGATCTATGCACCTTGTACTTTCCATACTATGTTAATAAAAAAACTTTATATCACTTGTGAGAGTTTATGTGTTCACGGAAAATAACCAAAAAGACAGCCCTTGACAAGGTTCACCCTTGGGGATGCTGTGTCACCTGGTCCTACCTCAGACTACCTCAATACGGTTTCCTCAAAAGACTTCCAAAGCCACTCCAGAGAAAGCTGCTGACCCCAGATGACCTTGATTCTTGCTGTTCCTTCAAAAGACTTACTTCCAAAACAGCCTCAAAGAAAGCTGCTGACTTCAGATGACCTCAATTCCTCCAGCCTTACAGACTGATCCGTCAGGACTCCGCTTGAGCCTGAACTTCCTCAGTGTACAGAGACTGACAACTAACGCTACAGCTAGTTTTCTTGAGACTAACCATTCTCCCAATTTCCTTGCCCCCCCCAAAAGGAAAAACTTGGGTCCCAAATCAGTAGGAAGTAATTTTATGAGAATGACATCCCACTTCATTAAGCTGGTGTGGGTAGGTTTTCCATTGGTTACAAAGTATTAAGTGGTCTTGATCAGAGCTCAGACAGCTGTGGGTTAGTTACAAGGTAATAAGTGGTCTTGATCAGAGCAGACACAGAGCTGCTCAGTGCAGAGATGTCAAGGGAAGGTCCAGGGACACACAGTGTGGAGAGTTTGAGGAGGGCTTCATGCTATAGGCAGGAGAAACCATGCTTGAGCTGGAGCTGAAGACAGGTGGCTAGAGTTCTTTGCTGTTACAACTTTCCTGGCCAATGAACAGGACAGGTAGCCACATGATGGGGCTTAAAACACAAACAAACAAACAAACAACTCCTGTATTTAAAGCCCCAGTTGAGGTTGCCTCTGGTGTGATTGAAGACCACGTCCAACATTCCTTACAAAATCTGATCTGTTCACAGGTGTCACTTTTATTGACACAGAAACACAATTGATCTATCCATGCCTGCTGGCATGCACCAAAGGTGGCTTTTACTTGTATAAGCAGCATGTCATTCTGTCCTGTAGCTTGTACTCCAAATGGAATGACTCAAGTCAAAACTGTCACTGTATAAAGTGGAGAAACTCAGGTCAAGACACAGCCTGAAGCTATCCCACACAACACAGAGTAGCTGGAGCTGGCCCTCCCTGGGTCTTGGGTATGAAGCCATGGGAGCTTTGTGGAAAGACAAGTGGAAGACATTCAGAGCAGATGCACATGGCCCATGTCCATGTCATGGACATCCGTGCTCACTGCCTCATCTTTATCTGCCCATTGGCTCCTTGGTTCAGATGTTTTTTCTCTACACGACAAACACCCATGGCCAGCAGGGTCTATGCCCCCAGTGTCCTGCTTCACCTCTGCAAGAGGTTTGCGTCCCTCTTCTGGTTACAGCTTTTAAAAGTCCCTGGGGTGAAGTGGGGCTCTGTTCTAATTTGCACCAGGTGCCTTCCCCTGACAGATCAAGAGAGGAACAGAAATTCTGAATCCGTAGGGCAGCAAAACACCATCAAAGCATGTGTTGGGAGGATGTTCTGTGGACCAGTCAAGTCATGTTGACAGAAACGTGGAGGGACACCACAAATACAAATGTCTGGGGTACTTTGAGTCCCATTGGTTTTCCTTCCTGCTAACTCTTTGCAATAACATTCTGCTAACCTTAAATGGTCCTTGGAGGCTTGTGAAGACCCTGGTGTTCAGATGAGGCAGTCCTGTTGGATAACCTTCTTTCTAAGTAATGCAGCAGTGATACTAACCACAGAGGTAACCTCAGGTTAGGTGCGGTGTCTGGAGTTTGGGAACTAAACACAGGGGGAAATTTGTTTTGACTGTTCAAGTTGTATTGGGTCACTGTGCAGTCAAGAATGTTTGGAAAATATTTCTATTTCTTTTGGTTTGCACTGGATCTCTTCCTGGGGAGGGAAAATGCTGACTTAATGCTTTCCAGCCTTTGAGATGGATTCTCATCTGAGAAGAAAGAGGCTTGTTCCTTCTGACAACTCAGGAAACTACAAAGGAAATGAGAGCCTCCCAGGATCCTTGGACAAGCAGTCACACAGACACTAAGCCAGCATCTGCAAAGCAACCTGTCATGAAAAGGCAAACTTTAAGATCATAAAAAAAAAACAACCAACCTTGTCTTCTACTTAGAACATATATCCCACATATATACAACGTAACATAAACTTACATAAAGTTACAATGTAACATAAGAGAAGTGTGGCGCCTTCTGCATTACTTTTTGTTTCTAATCTCTTCCCTTGCTATGTGTCTGTCCTTCAACCTTTCCTCTTTGGGTGGATTATGTGCTTTTAAATAATCCATTTTATTTTCCATAGTTATTTTAGCTGTAATTTGGGTGGAGTGGTGTGGACAGATTAATCTCTCAGCCATGTGGACACCCTGACCTCTGGGATGTATGCATATTGTTCTACAGGGCAAAAGGACATTGCAGAGATGACTGAGATAAGGACTGGGTGAGGAAGCTAGACCAGGTTTCCTTAGTGAATCCACGGGCTTCAGGGAATTCTTTAAAAATGGAGAAGGAATGCTTTCCAGCCTTGAAGATAAATTGATGGATTAGAAACTTCCTCTGAGTAACTCACAGCAAGTTAACAACAACAACAACAACAACAACAACATGCCAAGGGAGTGTGTTTTAATTACATTTGTATTGCTGTGATAAAACACCATGACAAAAAGCAACTTGGGGAGGTTCATTTTACAACTGCTAATTAATTGATTATTTATGGAAGTCAGGGAAAGAATCTGGAAGCAGGAGTTGATGCATAGGCCATGGGGGGGGAATGCTGCCTACTGCTTTGTTCCTCGTGGTTTATTCAGCTTGCTTTCTTATAGCACCTTGGACTACTTGCTCAGGTAGGACAATGAGCTGAGCTATCCGACATTAATCGCTAGTTAAGAAAATGTGCCACAGGCTTGCCTGCAGGCTAATCTGGTAGGAACCTTTTCTCAAGTGAGAAAATGTCTCTATCTTGTGTCAAGTTGACATAAAACCAACTAGCATGATTGACCCTCTGTCAAGATGACACCAAACACATCACTTTTAAACTAGAACCTTTCCTTTCTCATTCATCCCCCAAACAGTATAGCAATATTAATATCACTACTCAGGGGCTCTGAGGATACCTTGTCCTTGTGACTGGGTGTGAGTAGCTGTCAGGAGCCATCGAGGATAGGCTAAAGCTAGTAGGTGGTCTTCCTGGAGTTGACCCATCATTTCTTCATGGTCTGCAATGGGTGAGCAGGGTCCCAAAGAGACTTCATCTCAGGACCAATTCTTGCAGCTGATATCTTTTCTGACATTATTAAATTAGCATAATAAT
The DNA here is from genome assembly GCA_964023405.1 of Apodemus agrarius. Classification (NCBI taxonomy): domain Eukaryota; kingdom Metazoa; phylum Chordata; class Mammalia; order Rodentia; family Muridae; genus Apodemus; species Apodemus agrarius. The sequence continues at coordinate 92,257,216 of OZ030014.1, forward strand.
CCCTGGACATTAGCCTACCCTATTAAGCAGATTTCCTGCAGATCAATGGAAAGATCAACTTTCAGGTAAATTAATGATTTTTAAAGAATTCCTGATTTGATTAAAGTAAACTTAGGAAGGAAGTTTTAAGAGATGGTTTTAGTTGTCTTGCTGGAAAGATGTAATAAAGTTAGAATCAAGAATAAAATGTACCCATTCCTCATAATTGTAAGTAAAGGTTGTACAATAAGAAATACAATGAGTTTTCATAATTACACTAAAAAGTCATAGGCTTGGGACAAATTTATATTCAAGGAAATGCTTTCAGGTCTAAGGTTGAAGCCACAAGTTGCACTATGGTAAGACAAGGCCATGAGAAACTGTTGTTTTGAACTTCTAATGAACTTACAGAGTGAAACACTGCTTTGAACTTAATATCAACATCCTTTTGTAACTCTTTTTTGCATAACATTTTATCTGTTGAGGTAATTTTCTAAGAACTTTTGTCTATACAAAGGCCAGAGAATAGAAATAAAAGCGGTATGGTGTGGTACGGCAGTGTGTGTGTGTGTGGGGGGTCCTGCCCCATCCATCAATTCAAATGTATATATGTATCCTATCCATCTGTTTGTTTATATGTATGTATGAAGAGACAGGAGAAACCTACACATCAAATCCTACGCTCTCCTGACCCTGTGTAGAGCCAGAGCAGTTAGCACTCCCTCCCCCTGATGATTCAAGGGGGAGGGGCAAATGTCAGCCTTGGGAACAGAGGAAAAGCAGCACACCCTAGCCTCCACATCACTGAAACATGCACCCCCTTTTCATTAAAAACCAACATTTCTCTGGTGCAGATGGCTCTTGCCCTTGAAAGAAAGAGAAGCTAATACTCTTGAAATGATAATAACCCACTCTTAGACTATAGAAAAAGAGACAATTAATTGTTCTCAGACAGCTGTGGCCAGTTGTAAAACTACACCAGCTTCTGATAGCACAAGTTACTATTCCCAGGCCAGAAAGGTCCCTTTCCAGCTGCACAGTTCCACCCAGATGTCTGAACAAATGTTCTCAGGTTTGAAGGACAGTGTTCCTCTGCCCTCTCATGGAACACCAAGGCTTGGAAGCCCCGCTTGAGGTTTTTTCCTTTATAAACTCCCTTCACTTAGACCTAGGGGTTCACTCTCCTTCCTGCTCCATCAGGAAGGTTGATGGCCCAAGCTCGAGCTTAAATAAAGACCCGCGTATGATTATAGCAGGTTGTGATTCCTGGTGGTCTCTTTGGGGTTTTTACAATCTGGGCACAACACGTATGTAGGTAATACTTGTGGAGACAGACAGTCTGGCCTGGCCAGAGTGTAGGTGTATGAATATATATTTGTCTGTGCATATTTGCTTGTGTAAAGGATCTTAATTCTTTTTCCTTCCCTTCCTCTCTGGTTCATAAAGAGTTAACCAGCCTGGCCAGTGAAGGGCTTCTGGCTGCCCCGCAGAAAAGGGAACACTAGGAATGAATCCTTTACTTTATCCCCTGCTATTAAGCAAAAGGTGATAATTCCTCTGAGCTGAGCACTCCTGGTCCCAGTACAACTAAGAATCAAAGAGAGTAAATGACATTAATACCAAGCAGCTTTTACACTGGCAAAACCAAGTTTTACTCTGGCCAATGTTTTGCCCAACCAGCTGCCTTCTAGAGCGAACCACCAGTGCTCTGAGGTGCTCCAGGCAGGTTCCCAGCAGGTGGTCATGAGAAACCGTGAAGGGAACTTCAGATCAATTTTTCTTATGCCCATCAACACAAAAATACTCAGTATCATAAACTGAATCCAAGAACAGATCAAAAACATCTTGTACCATGGTCAAGTGAGCTTCATCCCAGGAATGCAGGGATGGTTCAGTATATGAAAATCCATTAACATAATCTACCATATAAACAAACTCAAAGAAAAATAAATAATATGATCATCTCATTAGATGCTGAAAAAGCCTTTGACAAAAGCCAGCACCCCTTCATACGTTTGGGGAGAGATCAGGAATTCAAGCACATACCTAAACATAATAAAAGCAATATACAGCAAACTAATAGCCAACATCAAATTAAGTGGAGAGAAACTTGAAGTAATCCCACTAAAATCAGGGACAAGACAAGGCTTCCCACTCTCTCCCTATCTATTCAATATAGTACTTGAAGTTCTAGTCAGAGCAGTAAGATAACAAAAGGAGTTCGAGGGGATATAAATAGGAAAGGCAGATGTCAAACTATCACTATTCATGGATGATAATAGTATATATAAGTGACCCCCAACATTCTACCAAAGAACACCTACACCTGATAAACAACTTCAGCAAAGTGACTGCATATAAAATTAACTCAAACAAATCAGTAGCCTTCCTTTATACAAATGATAAACAGGTTGAGAAAAAAAATTAGAGAAACAACACCCTTCACAATAGCCTCAAATACTATAAAATGTCTTGGTGTAACTCTAACCGAGCAAGTGAAATATCTGTATGAAAAGAACTTCAAGTCCCTGAAGAAAGAAATAAAAGAAGACCCGAGAAGATAGAAAGATCTCCCATGCTCATGGATCAGGAAGATGAACATAGTGAAAATGGCCATCTTACCAAAAGCAATCTGCAGACTCAATGCAATTCCCATCAAAATTCTTCACAGACATGGAAAGAGCAATTCTCAACTTCATATGGAAAAAACAAAAAACAAACAAGCAAGCAAAAAACTAAGGTAGTCAAAACAATTCTGGACATTAAAAGAACTTCTGGGGGAATCACCATCCCTGACCCTAAGCTGTACCCCAGAACAATAGTGATAAAAACTGCATGATATTGGCACAGAGACAGACAGGTCCATTAATGGAACAGAATCAAAGACCCAGAAACGAACCCACACACCTACAGACACATGACCCTTGACAAAGAAGCCAAACTCATTCAGTGAGAAAAAAAAGAAAACATCTTTAACAAATGGTCCAGGTCTATCAGAGAAATGCAAATCAAAAAATCCTGAGATTTCACCTTAAACCAATTAGAATTGCTACGATCAAATATTCAAGTGATAGCACAAGTTGGTAAAGATGTGGAGAAAGATGAACACTCCTCCATAGCTGGTGGGGTTGCAAACTGGTACAACTACTCTGGAAATCAATCTGGTGGTTCCTTAGAAAATTGGAAATAGTTCTATGTAAAGACTCAGTGTACTGTCTGGTTTTGTGTGTCAACTTGACACAGGATGGAGTTATCACAGAGAAAGGAGATTCAGTTGGGAAGTGCCTCCAGGAGATCCAGCTGTGGGGCATTTTCTCAATTGGTGATCAAGGTGGGAGGGCCCCTTGTGAGTTGTACCATCTCTGGGCTGGTAGTCTTTGGTTCTATAAGAGAGCAGACTGAGCAAGCCAGTAAGTAACATCTCTCCATGGCCTCTGCATCAGCTCCTGCTTCCTGACCTGCTTGAGCTCCAGTCCTGACTTCCTTTGGTGACAAACAGCAGCATAGAAGTGCAAGCTGAATAAACCCTTTCCTCCCCAACTTGCTTCTTGGTCATGAAGTTTGTACTGGAATAGAAACCCTGACTAAGACACTCAGCTATACCGCTCCTGGGCATATGAATTTTGCAGGCAAATGGATGGAACTAGAAAATATCATCTTGAGTGAGGTAACCCAAACCCAAAAGGACATGTATGACAGGAACCTAGCATGGCTGTCCTCTGCTGTACCAGCAGCTGACTAAAACAGGTGCAGACACTGCCATAGCCTAGCAATGGACTGAAGTAGGGGATCCCTACAGAAGAGTTAGGGGAAGGATGGAAGGAACTGAAGGGGATGGCAATCCTACAGGAAAACCAACAGTGTCAACTAATCTGGACCCCTAGGAGCTCCCAGAGACTAAGCCACCAACCAAAGTGCATACACGGTCCTTCACACATACGTAGGAAAGCACTACCTTCTCTGGCCTCGGTAGGAGAGATGCTCCTAATCCTGCAGAGACTTGATATCAGGGGTGGGGGGGTTGGAGGTGGTAAATGCTCTCTCAGGGGCAAAGGGGAGAGGGTATGGGGAAAGAACTCTGTGAAGGGGACCGGAAGGGGGGGACAACATTTGGGATGTAAATAAATAAATAAATAAATAAATAAATAAAATTAAGAGAAAAAGCTGACACGGATGAGAGAAGCGTCACAGGTTCCAATCTAGATAAAAATCTTCAGGTAATTAACAACTAATTGACTGCTAAGACATGGAGAAGCAGCCCTCCCTAGGGATGAGCCACCTGCCAGTTTGTCCCTTAGTTATGAGAATATACATGTACAATTTTTGTACCACTCAATATTTTCTTATCATGTAGGATAAAAGTAAAGTATATCTACACTAACCCGATCTTAATAAATAACGTATTGCATGGGATGTCGAATGTTACAGGGGTCCTTAGGGGACTGTATCTCAGTGACAGCAACTCAGGGAACATCTCAATACTTATCTTAAAGTGTAAAGTTTTAAGTTTTTATCTTCCCGTTCTGCCTTAAAAACAATCCTATCAATATTCTTAATTGTATTGTGTATATATATATATATATATATACAATACAATTAATATATAATGCATATGTGAATTAAAAATATTAAACAAGTTTGCTAACAGCTTCAGAATAACCATAAGGCATCACAGCTTGGCATAAAATAAGTCAACATGGAAGTATTGTTCTTAATAGTCTACTGAGGTAAACTGTAAGATGCATGAACAATCTGTAGACATGCATGCGTATAGAACCTAGAATGAAAGCGGATCTAGGCAAATAATTTCCTATTCGTCTCTGTTGAAATCGGTATAAGACAGAGTAGAGGAGCCTCAGATTTTAATAGGTAATAACTATTCTTTTCTTTAAAAATGTACCTGGACTGTACTTTTTATTTAAATAGTTTATTATAACTTATAAAGGTCACTTTATAAGCTATACCATCTGCCTATTATGTAATAACATGTCCCATTTTGTGCACGAATATAAAGAACAACAAATATAATTTGTCCTCAGTGAGACTAAGATTACCATTAAATGCAATCTCTCTCTCTCTCTCTCTCTCTCTCTCTCTCTCTCTCTCTCTCTCTCTCTCTCTCTCTCTCTGTGTGTGTGTGTGTGTGGGGGGGAAGGTTGGTTGTGGATAAGTGAGAAGTCTGGGTAGCAGGGAGCTTAGGCTGTGGGCCGCACAGTGGCTGTCTCCTCACCTCTGTGGCAGTGAGCGAACCCTATCATCTAAGACTAATGTGGGAGATTGACAGCCCTGAACGTTGGGTCAGCACACTACTCAGCTTCTGGAGCCGCGTTCCTAATTTGTGTACTTTGTTGCCAACAGGACTGAGAGCGTGGAGCCCCGGTCTGGTGGGTCTTTCTAAGTCCACACCTCTTCCTTCCACTTCCGTCACTCCTGGGCAGGATCTGAGAACATTGGGACTGGTAGGCAGAGTGTCAGGGTCCATCGTCTCCCTCTCCAGTACAGGTGACAGTGCTCTGTTTGCTTCCCCATCACGTTGGAGATATTTCTTAGCACAGACATTCACTGCCCTGGGTACTTGAGCTAGACTGTCTCTGGAACAGTTGAGAACCTTTACTGGCTGCAGACTGCAGAGTTAGGTGCAGCCGGCAACAGCTCTTGGTATGCATGGAAGAGAAGTCTCAGCATCAGCCTGAATGGCAGGAGAAGTCGGAATCCCCAGCTGCAGCCAACCGTCCCCCACCCCTCCCCCCTCCTTCCGCACTGGTCCAGAGTCCAGGAAGAAAAGTCTAATGTTACTTTTAAACATAATTTTTCTACTTTGCATTTCCTTCCCCTTAGTTTTACTTTACATTTAATATTGTTTTTACTTTGTTTTTTTTTTTTAACGATTTTGAATTTAGTCCTCTTCCTCCATTTGTCCAGTTTTATTTATGTATTTTCCTTTATCCTGTAACCAGGTTTTATTCTTTCCCTCTTCACTTGTCCATCCTAACATTCTCATTCCTTTTTCTCTCTTTTTTGCTCTATTTATCTTTAGCTTCTCCTCTTTCCCCTTCCGCTGTTTGCCTTTATTTCATATAATTATTTCTAATTTTGCCTTTTTTATTTTTATTTTGTTTTTTGTTTTTTTGAGACAGGGTTTCTCTGTAGCCCTGGCTGTCCTGGAACTCACTCTGTAGACCAGGCTGGCCTCAAACTCAGAAATCCACCTGCCTCTGCCTCCCAAGTTCTGGGATTAAAGGCGTGTGCCACCATGCCCGACGCCTTTATTTGTTTTAAATGCACCTTTCTCTGTTATTATATTTTCAGTGGTCATTGGTTGTGTGGAAATTGACTTTAATTGATTTCTATTTGTACATATTATTTGGTTTAGTGTTTCTGTTACACTTTAGTTTTCTAAGTGGTATTTGGTATTGACTGCTCACGAAAAGGCTTCCCAGTAAGTCCCCAAATAAAATGGGAGATATAAATCCCAAAAGATGAACAAAACACAGTTCAGAACCACAAGAAGGCTAGAAACATAATGCCTTAAAACGTTTACAACTATGTAACAGAATTCAAATGTACTGAAATGACTGAAGAGCCAGACAAAGAATTCAAAAGTTTAATTTTAAATGATGGATACAATTCGGATTAGTAGGTGAATAAAGTAAGAAGCTAATTTAAGACTTGGAGCAGAAAATAAGCAACATGCATGGAGCGTTGAACAATGAAAGGCCATTTTGAAAACAAATAAATATTGGAAATGAAAACTCAAGTAAATAAAACTACAATGCAAGACATCACCACTAAACCAGAGAAAACTAAAGGAAACACAAAGGGTTGAAGCAAAGTGAAGGAAATACTAGATTCAAACAATTAAAAGAAGAGAAGAAAAAAAGAAGAAGGAGGAGAAGGAGGAAGAGGAGGGGGGAGGAGGAAGAGGAGGGGGGAGGAGGAGGAGGAGGAGGAGGAGGAGGAGGAGGAGGAGGAGAAGAAGAAGAAGAAGAAGAAGAAGAAGAAGAAGAAGAAGAAGAAGAAGAAAAGAAGAGAAGAAGAAGAAAAGAAGAAGAAAAGAGGAAGAGGAAGGTGAGGAGGAGGAAGAGGAGGAGGAAAAGGAAGAGGAAGAAGAAGCAAGCTATCAAAACTTTTGCCATTCTGGTACATAAACAGCCAAAGCTAAGAATCCATTAACAAGATACAAACTAAGGCAGAGAAACATCTATTCAATAAAATACAGGAGAAAAGCATCCAAGTCTAGGGCAACATACAGACACTCAAGTACAAGAGGCATTTAAAACCCCAAACACATGACCAGAAGAAAACCTGCCCATGTCACCTTATTTTAAATTGCTAAGTGTACAAAGCAAAAAGGAATATTTAAAACTGCAAAAGAAAACTGCAAATTAGAAACGTGAGTCCTCTCAGCAAAAGCAACAAAAGCCAGGAGAGATGGAAGGGATATATTTCAAGACTTGAGAGTAACCAACTGTCAATCAAGATTGCTATACAACCAGTAATGTTACTGGGGAAATAAAGACCTTCTGAGGAATGTATAAACAAAGGCAACTCATGACTACTCTGCCAGCACCACAGAAGACACTTAAAGGAATATAACACAGAGAAAAAGAAAGAAGAAGAGGAGGAGGAGAAGGAGGAGGAGGAGGGGGGAGGGGGAGGGAGATGGGGAGGAGGTGGGGGAAGAGGAAGAGGAGAAGGAAGAGAGGGAGGAGGAGAATGGGGAGGAGGAGGGGGAGGAGGAGGATGGAGAGGAAGAGGAGGAATTGTTATAAAACTGGTGTATATGTTTGTCACCAAATAAGCCATCTGACATGATGTACTGGCTGGTTTTTTTGTGTCAACTTGACACAAGCTGGAGTTATCACAGAGAAAGGAGCCTCCCTTGAGGAAATGCTTCTATGAGATTCAGCTGTATGGCATTTTCTCAATTAGTGATCAAGGGTAGGAGGGCCCAGCCCACAGTGGGTGGTGCCATCCCTGGGCTGGTGGTTCTGGGTTCTATAATAAAGCAAGCTGAGCAAGCCAGTAAGTAACATCCCTCCATGGCCTCTGCATCAGCTCCTGCTTCCTGACCTGCTTGAGTTCCAGTTCTGACTTCTTTTGGTGATGAACAGAAGTGTGGAAGTATATGCTGAATAAACCCTTTCCTTCCCCAACTTGCTTTTTGCCCATGATGTTTTGTATAGGAATAGAAACCTTGACCAAGACACATAGATACCCAAGTGTTTTGGGGAAGTCAGTTGTGTCAGATGGTGTTTTGCTGGGGCAAACACGTGAAGGAACGTTTCTGCTTCACAGAACTAGAACAATCATTAAAATTCTGTGGGAGCACAAAATACCCCCAAATAGCCAGAGACTTTCTAAGAAGGAGAAGCAATCATGGAGGCATAATATCTGACTCCAAGTTACACTACCCAGCCATAGTTATAAAAGCCAGGATGATACAGCACAAAACACACATAGACACCAAGGACATGGAGTCGAGAACCCAATAAGAGCACCACACTGATACAGCCGCTTGATATCAGAGAAGTGTCCACGGTGGTTCTGGAAGCTGGATACCCATATATATGGGAACGAGATCCTGAGACTCGCCTTGTATAAAAACCAGTTAAAGTAGATCAAAACCTGAATGGGAGACCAACAGTTCTGAAAACCCTAGGGGGAAACACTGACATTTGGAGGTCTAAGCAGAGACAAAAGTTTTCTGAAGAGAGTTCCAACAGCCCAGAAGGGAAGAGCAGGGATTGGTCTTTCAGACTGTGTGAAACTCCGATGTTCATGGACCACACGTAGAGCAACTAAGCCGTGAAGAGGTGGCTGCAGGTCACGAGGAAGTCTGCCAGCTGTGCATGTGACAGCAGTCAATAGACTATGCAAAATACTTAAACATAAAATACCCAAATGACCCCATCAATAAGCAGGCAAATGAATTGAACAGAGAGTCCTTGAAAGGTGACTTATGAATGGCCAATAAATATATGAAAATTTGCTTAACATCATTAGCCATCAGGGAAATAAAAATTGAATTATGATTCCATCTTAACCCAGTCAGAACAGCATTATCCACAAAACAAGCAACAACAAATATTGACAGAGATGTGAGGAAAAAAATAAAAAACCAACCCTGATACTAAAAGCTACAAAATAAAACTGTCATACGACCCAGACAAACTATTTCTTGGTGCCATTGGAAGGAATCCAAGTCCTACCACAGAGATGCTTAAGCTTAGAACTGGCTTAGATGACCATCAACAGGTAAATAAAATTAAAAATATGGTCCAAGTGCATAATAATGAAGTTTTATTGAACCATAAAGAAGAAGGAAATTACATCATTTTCAGAAACATGGACAGAACTGGAGATATTGAACAAAATAAGCCAGACTAAAAATGATAAATATGTTTCTTTTGTATGCAAAACTTAAATTTAACAACAAAGGCACAGTAGTAGAAGGGGGCTGTGTGAGGAGGAGAGCCATGGGGAAGGAGGGGAGAGGAATAGGAACTAAGATACCTACATGATAAACATCTGTAGGGATGTCATAATGAAATCCCCTTCTCAGTGCTATAGATATATACTAATCATAAAAGAGGAAGCAGAGAGAAGATGAGGAGGGGCAGGAAGGACTGACAGTGAGAAGCTAGGGGTTGGGGTGGAGTGGGGCAGGGCGGGGCAGGGCAGGGCCAGTTGTTCCTCTGGAGTCCACAGCTCTCTTCATACCTTGTTTTTCACTCCCTCTGGCCCCGTTTATTCTTTCAGTGTGAGATGACCAGGAGAATATAGCCCTTGTGAGGGATTCATGTTGGACATGTGGGATAGTTCTCAGGAGAGTAGGTTTTTGTTTTTGTTTTAATTCACTTTTTCTTTTTAGAGTCTCATTTTATCATCCTGGTTGGTCAGGAACTCAACAGGTAAACCAGACTATCCACAAACTTGCAGCAATCCTCCTGTCTCTGCCTCCCAAGTTCTGGAATTTTAGGCATAGGCTGTCCCATTCAGCTATGGGCAGTTTCCTATAAAGTGAAACCACTTCCTGTCCTTGACAACTTCTGTATGTGATGAGTCCTCCCATTTCCCTCTCTGTCATGTTGTGACCTAGTCAAAGGGACCCTCAATAAAGTTTGGATATAGGGGGCTCTTGGGTGGATTTTCATCCTTCCAAAAGTGCTCACTAAATAAATTTATTGTCTTTATAAAGTACCCACACTCAGGTATTCTGTTGTAGCAACAGACACGAGAGGAATACTGACGGAGAACCCTTGAAGAAGACTGTCGCCCCATCTGTCTAAGAGCTTTTCATAAAACCCTAGCCCAACATAAAAAAGAGTCATTATTCTTTACAAACCCACATGAATAATTATTCAGGATTAGTCATATACTAAGCCATAGAATACATTTAAAACTTTGAAATTATACACATAGATTTACTCTGGTTTATTACAGAAATCAAAAACTGATGAATTTTTATGAAACTCACAATGACATTTGTGACATAAATTACATATTATTAATAAATGAAAAACAAAGTATTTGTCAAAAAATTACAAGGGAATTTGGAAAGTATTTTGAACTCCCAGAGGGAAGGATATTCAACCAACTGCATAGGGATGGTACTAATTGGACTTAGGGGGTTCATGATAAATAAATAAAACTAAAAAGAGAACTTGACCCTGAGATGGAGACTGGTGAGGCTGGAGGAGGAGCTGGAGGGAGGAATGGTTGTGAATGAGATCAGGATACAATGTATACATACATGGAACTTTCTAAGAATAAAAGATATTTTTTTAAAAAAAGAACTCAACGAAATTGAAAACACAACATTGCCAGGGTTTAGGAGATTCAGCTAAAGCAGTGCTCATGGATAGTTTTGGAGCTTTAAATATTAAAAAGAAGAAAGGTAAAAAGAATAAGCTCTTATCTTAATAAAAATCTAAGGGAGAGAAAGGAGACCCAGACTAACCCTCTCTGTGTAAGCCTTCTTCTCAGGTATTTGGTACAGAACTGTGAGTAGTCTTCACAATTCCCACAGGCAGAGCAGAGCCTGGGGGCAGACCCAGTGGCTGTAGCATAAATGTAACTCCTCTTGGGAACTCTGTGGTGATGAGACTGTAGGAGAGTATGCATTTTTAGCTCCCATCAATCGTTCAAAGTAGGGGGGGGGGCTTTGTTGCATTTTTGTTCAATATATAATGTGCTCATCACACCCTCTCTCCTTGGTCGTCACTGCCCCACTTCCCATGACCCCTTTTACTCTCATGCCTCCCCCAAATCCACATGTGAGGAAAATAAAAAACCATACAGTGTACATGACGCGGGTTTGTTTCACTTAGCCTCATGGCCTCTAATTCAATCCATTCCCCTGAGAACAGTACACTTTCACTCTTCTCTATGGATAAATGACTCTCCCTTGTCCATTTATCCCACCCGCTCTTCATCCATCCATCCATCCATCCACCAATCTGTATGTAGGTTGTTCGCATGGCTTGGCCGTTGTCAACAGTGTTGGGTAAACACAGGCATGCAGGTGACCCCAGTCAGCTAGCTTCGATTATTTTGGTTCTGTATCCAGCCGCGATATATTTGGATTATATGCAAATTACAGTTTTAGTTTTTGAGGAAACCTCACACTGATTTCCATTAGTCAGGGCTAATTTGCATTCCCACCAACAGTGTCTAAGTCTCCCTCCCTCAGCCCTGCCTCTGTGCCAGCTCGTGGGATTTGCATTCTTGATGGCAGTGATTGTGTGGTGGCTGAAATAGAATCTTTCTTGATTTGGTTGCTATTTCCCTGATGGCCAAAGATGTTGCTCATTTTCATGTGTTTATTGCCCATTTATATTTCTGTATTTGAGACTTGTCTGTCTTGCTCCCTCATACAGCGACTGGATTATTTGCTTTCCTGGTATTTAATGTTTTTAGTTCTTTACAAATTTTGGAAATCTCCTGCCAGATGAACAGCTGCCATCGATTTCCCCTGCCCCCACACGTCTGTAGGTTATCTCTGCACAGTTCCTTCCTTCCTTCCTTCCTTCCTTCCTTCCTTCCTTCCTTCCTTCCTTCCTAAAATTCCTTCCTTCCTCCTTTCTTTCTTTCTTTCTTTCTCTCTCTCCTTCCTTCCTTTCTTTCCTCCTTCCTTCCTTTCTTTGTTGGCTCATTCATTTCCTCCTTTCTTTCTTTCTTTCTTTCTTTCTTTCTTTCTTTCTTTCTTTCTTTCTTTTTCCTTCCTTCCTTCCTTCCTTCCTTCCTTCCTTCCTTCCTTTCTTTTCTTGGTTTTTGGTTTGGGGGGTATTTTTGCTTTAATTTGATTCATTTCTACTTGTCTATTCTTGGTATTTTTTTCTAGACTACTGCATCTCATTCAGAAAGTCTCAACTCTTCCCTCAGTCTTGAGGTGTTCTACGATTTCCTGTACCACTTTTAGTTTCCAGACTCTCCAGGCTCCTCTTTGTATCTGGGTTGATTTTTGTAAAGGGTGAGGGACTGGGATGAGTGTCAGTATTCTACATCTGGATCCTTTCTCCTCAGCAGAGCTTGTTGAAAGGGCTGCTCTTTCCAACAAGTGCCATTTGTGGTGGCTTAAATGTGCTTGGTCCAGGGAGTGGCACTATTTAGAGTAGGTGTGGCCTTGTTGCAGTAGGTATGTCACTGTGGGCATAGGCTTTAAGACCCTCATCCTAGCATGCCTGCCTATGCACCGATATGCTTCTGCCTTGGATAATAATGAACTGAAGCCAGCCCCAATTAAATGTTATCCTTATAAGAGTTGCCCTGGTCATGGTGTCTGTTCACAGCAGTAAAACCCTAAGATACCATCTCTTCTCTCTTTGATTGTTTCTAGTGCTGTGTAGAAACTTCTTAGTTTAATGTAATCTAATTCATCTGGGGCTTTTGTTTGTTGGTTTTCTGCTTTTGCTCTTTAGTTTTTGCAACACAGAACATCTTCACTCAAACCCATGTCCTGAAGATTCCCTGTAAACTTTATTCTAGAATAACAGCTTTGTGGCTTTCAGTTTCACATATCCTTCCTCGTTCTGAGATGACTGTGCATGTGTGAGTGACAGGGCTTCCTTCTGCATACAGACATCCAGTTTGCCACCCTGTTCACTGGTGAGAGCATACCATACCCCATGGTGCCTCTATTGGAAATCAATTCTCTCTCTCTCTCTCTCTCTCTCTCTCTCTCTCTCTCTCTCTCTCTCTGTGTGTGTGTGTGTGTGTGTGTGTGTGTGTGTGTGTGTGTGTGTGTTGGTTACTGGGCTCTCCATTTTGTTCCATTGGTCTATGTGGCTTTTTTTTCAAGTCAAAACAATATTGTTTTGGTTGCTACAGGTTAAAGACATGTTCTTTTAGATGGATACAGGTTTCAGTGGGAAAGTTGAAAGGATCCTGGAGATGGGTAGCGATGGCAGCTTCACAGCAATAGAATGCACTCAGTTACACAAAACATATTCTAAAATACCTAAAATGATAAATTGCATTTATGTGTATTTTTTACCTCCATTTTAAAGTCTAAAGGCAATAAGTGTGGTAACCCTGAGTTGTGGGGAAATGGGCTGTCTTCTTACTACAAGCTATCAACTCAACTTCATGTTTGGAGGGCAATGACATCAGTTCCCATCTAACACTGTGTACTGTTACAGCTCCACACCGACCTGTTCAGCTGTGGAACTGGATTCCTGGCAGTCTTCTGGAAACCTTGGGGGTAGATGTCAGTATACATTCTAAAATATGTCATTGTTTACAGTTTTAAACTCACATTTTTGATGTAGAAAATGATGGGAAATATATGATAGTGTGGGGGGGGGAAGAGAAAAGAATCTGTACCAGACTTTCATGGAGGAGTCAGAAGTGGGTAGAGAAGAGGCTGATGGGAAGGGAAAATTAAAGGTTTTCTTTTGGATATGTCCATTTTTAAAGTTCTTCATTGGAATCCAATTAAAGATGACATTCCTGTCCCATACAAGATACTATCAATCTTGTGAACATCACATTCACTTATCAATGAAATTTAAGTGTTTAATCTGTTTGTGGGTTTCCTAACCATTGAAATTTGAATTTTTCTTCACTGAGGTTGAACATGTTTGTGGTGATCAGTGTTGTCAACTTGATAGAATCTACAATCCCCTGGGAGATGGGTCTCCGGGCACACCTGTGGGAGATAATCTTGATTGTATTAACTGAGGTGTGAAGAGCTGCCCACTGTGGGCGGAACCATTCCCTGGGTGGGGTCCTGGACTGTACAAGAGAAAGGGGACTGATTGGCAACATGCAGTCATCACCCTCTGCTTCTTGACAATGTCACACAGGGCCAGAATCAGGAAACCTGGACAGCCCAAATGTCCATTTAGCCAAATACCATCAGATAGGGGAGATGCATAGACAATGCAGAATTCTATAATCTCGTGAGTTGTTTTATGTTAATCATAAAGAAAAGATCTATAAATCATAAGATCTTGACAAGGATGGTTTATTACATGAATATGGGAGACTCCAAGCAGCTGCGTATTCAAAACATCCCACTCGACATGGGTGAGGAGTCATGAAAATGTTTCTCCTTTTGTACAGAGATGTACCAATCTGTCTGGTAGTCCCCCACTAGCACTCAGCTTTAGCCGATATATCTGAATAATTCAGGGTGTTTTATGCTGAAAGCAAGAAATCAGGAGTCTGCCCCTGGTACGAGGAAGTCACTGCTTCAATTTCCTGCCACCTTGACTCTCTGGACCGTGATGAACTGCACATGGGATTTGAACTAGAACAAACCACTTCTCTTTTGAGTTGCTTCTGTCAGAATATTTTACCACAGCAACAAGGAAACCAAGACAATATTCAACATTGCACCTCAACTCTTCACAGATGAACAATAGTTAATCATTGAGATGAAATCTTTTCATGTTGACTTTTCATTTGAATTTTATCTTCTTTGCTGTGCCCAATCCCTTTCCTTTTCCCAGCTTTAGAATGCTTTTGTCTACACAGTTCACTCCCTCCATCCACCCTTCTGAGTGAGATTCACTGATCCTCCCTGGGCTGCTCTTGTTACTTAGTTTCTTTGGCTCTATGGATTGTAGCATGGTTATCTTGTACAATAGGCTAATGTCCACTAATAAGTGAGTATGTATCATGCATGTCTTTCTGGGTCTAGGTTTCCTCACTCAGAATATTTTCTACTTCTGTCTATTTGCCTGCAAAAATTCATGATGTCCTTGTTTTTTAATATCTGAGTAGTATACCATAGTATAAATGTGCCATGTTTTCTATATCCATTCTTTGGTTGAAAGACACCTAAGTTTTTCCCAGTTTTTGGCTATTATGGAGGAGGGAAAAGGAGGTTGGGAGAGCAGGAGATGAGAAGGTTGGGAGAGAGAAGGAAATTGGTGGTGGAGTAACATCTCTGGGATAAGCCAAAGATCTGGGGCAGGGAGGCTCCAGGAGTCTAGGAGGGTGACTCTAGCTGAGACTCCTAGCATCAGGGCATATGGAGCCAGAAGTGGCCACTTCCTGTAGCTAGGCAAGATTTCCAGTGGAATGAGGAGGACACCAAATCACTCATAAAACCTTCGACCCAAAATTTATCTTGCCTACAAGATGAGCAGGGATAAAGATGGAGCAGAGATTGAGGGAATGGCCAACCAGTGACTGGCCCAACATGAGATCCGAACCATGGGAGAGAATTCATCTCTGACACTATTAATGATACTCTGTTATGTTTGCAGACAGGAGCCTAGCATAACTGTCTTCTGAGAGGCTTCACTAGCAGCTGATGGAAGCAGATGCAAGGACCCACAGCCAAACAAAAGGCAGAGCAGGGTGTGTCTTGTGGAAGAGTGGGGAGAAGGACTGCGGGAGCTGGAGGCCAAGGACACCACAAGAAGACCTGCAGAGACAACTAACCTAGGTCCATGGAGGGTCACAGAGCCTAAACCACCAACCAAAGAGCACACATGGGCTGGATCCCCCTACACATATGAACCAGATGTGCAGCTTGGTCTTCATTTGGGTCCTCTAACAATTGGAGTGGGACCTGTCTCTGAATCTGTTTCCTGCCCTTCGATCCCTTTTCCCTAGCTGGTCTGCCGTGTCTGGCCTCAGTGGAAGAGGATGCACTAAGTCCTTGTGTGACTTGATGCACCAGGTCAGGTTAGTATGAGAGGACCTAACCAACTCCATTTTAGAACAGGCAGCCATGTTAGACCGTACTAACACTCAGTTTTAACTAATGTATCTGAGTAATTCAGGATGTTTTGTATTGAAAACAACTAGTGCTTTACTAAAAGCCCTTAACAGTGCTGGTTATGTTATACATCATAAGCCCAGGAGCTCTTCTCATGGGCTTAAAATACACAGAGTTACCCATTCTTCTCTCCATTCCACCGTGTTAGTTTTTTATTAGAGTGGATAATTTATAGCATTGTATAGCAGTTCCCTGTAACTTAAAATATTTTATCCTTAAGAGAGGCTATTAAGACTTAGGAATTAAACAGAATTTCACAAGGCTCAGAAAGTAAATAACGTACAAGTCTTAGGAAGCTCCTGAAAATTACAGGATGCACACAGCCCATCCCCAAGGTTATGTAAGCAGTAACTATTTAGGGGAAGAGACTCCTAGGATGCGCTCCTGAGCTGCCTGCAAGTTACAAGTGGAGCTCCAGGAGAGCAATTGCATGAATCATTACCCATGCTGAGTGGAGTTTTTTGATTAAGGAGCTGCTGTGAGTCTTCTAGATCCCTGTAAAGGCCCCTCTTCATGAATGTTTTGATTTATGGATCTTCACTTTATTATTAATATCAAACAACTCATAAAACCTATAAAATTCTACATTGTCTATGTTTTTTTCCTATCTGATGGTAGATGTTTAGAACCAGATTAAACAAAAGAAGGAGTGAGATGTTCCCCTGGGCCCGTGGGTTCTGTGGCTTGACTTGGCACAGCAATTTGAAAATCATAGAAGAACCATGCCAACCTGGCCTACTGAGGGACGGGTCAGAAGTCCAAACTCCTTAGAATTTTGTTTGATGATTTCTGCTCAATAGGAGTAGGTTGTTAGTCAGATTTGCTCATTAGGATCCCCAAAGCGTACAGGCTGAATCCTCAAAGGCTTCCTGCCTTGCTCACTGTCTCAGAATCCAGACCCTCTGGGGCCCTGTCCTTGGCCCAGTCGTCTCTGTTTGATGAGCTCATTAGAAACTCAGTAACTAGGCAGAGTCTCCAGCAAATTAGCAGAGGTTGTTTGAAGGTAGAACCCAGGGGAGCAGCTACTTTAGAGCTGGAAAATAAGTTCTACCTTGTTAGTACACAGCCTAGGGATATGGGTGCTTTGTTTCCAGTAGGGCAGAGCAAAGGGCAAGCAGCCAAGGGCAGCTTTCAGGTGGAGACAGTGCTGGGATTTGTGTGCAGAAGACATATGCTGAGTCCTGGCTTAGGATCAGCCCTGAACTTTCTGGACAGACACAAAGAAAACATCCAGTTACCACTGTGTTTGGCTCACAGTGGGTTAAGATGAGGCTTCGTGAGTTTACTTTTAGCTTGAATTTAGAATTACATAAGGTGGGCTGATTGACATATTTTGGAACATGGGTTTGAATTTGGCAGTTCAAAAATAATGTTAGAACTATCCTCGCATTTCTATAATGAAATTCCCTTGGTTGTGAGGAATGATCTTTTTGACATGACCTTAAATTCATTGCAAGAATTTTATTGAAAATGTTTATACCAATGTTTATCAAGGATATTCTGAAATTGTGTATGCATGCAAGTGTGTGTGTGTGTGTGTGTGTGTGTGTGTGTGCATGCGTGCACATGGGTGTATCTAATTTGAATATTAGAATAGTATTTGTTTCATAAAAAGGTTTTGACAGCCTTCCTTTCTTTTTATTTTACGAATAATTTGAGTAATATTGATGTTAATGTTTCCTTGAAGTTCTGAGAGAATTTTGCAGTGAATCCATCTGGTCATGGGCATCTTTAGTTGGGAGACTTAAAAATATTTTTATTTAATAATCTTACCTACTTATCATAATATACATACATAATAATCATATGTACATACATTTAGGTCAAATCTACGTACCACCCCCTCTCCTCCAGTTCCTTCCTTCCTTCCCACTGCCACTGTACCTCCATACTTAGACATATTTTATAAATCACTGATTCAATCTCATTGCTGGGTCTGGATCTGAATCTGCTTAAATTACATACTTTTTTTCCATCTCTTGGTGTCTTGTCAGTCTGAGATGTTAGAGATGCTTTATTTGCATAGGGAAAGACTTCCAGTGTTGTCCCTATGTGGTTGATTGTCATGGTCCTCTAATAGGGTGTCATAGTCATGTGTTCTAGGACAAGCAGATCCTCGTCAGGAACTGTGATAGTTCCACACCTATCATTCTCAGCTATGAGATAAGCTGGGGTTTGAACCTGATTTAACCTTACCAGTTCTTTTGTCTGGAAGCACAGTCCACTTGTCCCACACATGTCCACTCTCAACAATGGGCAGGTCATCCAGACAGAAACTAAACATGGAAATAATGAAACTATCAGATATCATGAATCAAATGGATGTAACAGATATCTACAGAACACAAAAGAATAAACCTTCTTCTCAGCACCTCATGGACCTTTCTCCAAAACTAACCATAAACATGAACACGAAGCATGCTGCAACATATACAATAAACTTTAAACAACTCCCTATATGTTATCAGATCGTCATAGATTAATTGACGAGACACAATGAAAGCAGTGCTGGGAGGAAAGGTCATAGCATTAAGTGCCTTCATAAAGAAATTAGTGAGCTCTCATTCTATAAAGTTAATAGCACACCTTAAAACTCTGGAACAGAAAGAAGCAAACACACCCAAGAGGATAGATGGCAGGAAATATTCAAACTCAGATCTGAAATCAATCAATTAGAAACAAAGAAAATGATACAAAGAATCAATGAAACTAATGGTTGCCTCTTTGAGAAAATTCACAAGATAGTGAAATCCTTAACCAAACTAACTAAAAGGGAGAAAGAGACTAACAAAATTAGAAATCAAAATGGGGGCATAGCAACGGGCATTGAGGAAATCCAAAGAATCATTAGGCCTTACATAAAACCATGTACTCCACAAATTTGGAAAATATAAATGAAATGGATGATTTTCTTGATAGATACAACTTACCAAAGTTAAATCAAGATCAGGTAAACACTTTAAACAGGACTATAACCCCCTAAGGAAGTAGAAGCAGTCATTAAAACCTCCCATTAAAAGACAAAAAGCTTAGGGCCAGATGGTTTTAGTGCAGAATTCTATAAGACTTTTAATGAAGAGGTAATACCAATACTCATCGAATTATCTCGCAAAACAGAAAGAATACTGCCAAACATGTTTTATGAAGTTGCAGTCACCCTGATGCTTAAAGCACACAAAGACTTAACCAAGAAAGAAAATTTCAGACCAACCTCCTTTGTGAACATTGATGCAAAAATACTCAAAAAAAAAATACTCACAAACCAAATCTAAGAACACATAAAAAACATCATTCACTATGATCAAGTAGGCTTCAAACCAAAGATGCAGGTATGGTTCAACATATGAAAATCTATCAATCCACCATATAAAGAGACAGAATAGTACCACATGATAATCTCATTAAATGCTAAAAAATCCTTTGACAAAATCCAACACTTCTTTTTTTTATTGGATATATTCTTTATTTACATTTCATTTCCCTTTTCCTGGTTCCCCGCCCCCCCAAAAGTTCCCATATGCCCCTTTCCCTCCCCCTGTTCCCACATCCACTCCTTCCCACTTCCCTATTTTGGTATTCCCCTACACTGATGCATTGAGCCTTTCCAGAACCAGGGTCCACTCCTTCCTTCTTTTTGGACATCATTTAGTATGTGGATTGTGTCTTTGGTGTTCCAAGATTCCAGGCTAATATCCACTTATCAGTGAGTGCATACCATGAGTATTCTTTTGAGACTGGGTTACCTCACTTAGTAAGATGTTCTCCAGCTCCATCCATTTGTCTAAGAATTTCATGAATTCACTGTTTCTAATGGCTAAATAGTACTCCATTGTGTATATATACCACATTTTCTGTATCCATTCCTCCATTGAGGGATATCTGGGTTCTTTCCAGCTTCTCACTATTATAAACAAGGCTGCTATGAACATAGTGAGGCATGTATCCATATTACATGCTGGGGAATCTTCTGGGTATATGCCCAGGAGTGGTACAACAGGGTCCTCCAGAAGTATCATGTCCAGTTTTCTGAGGAACCTCCAGACTGATTTCTAGAGTGGTTGTACCAGCTTGCAACCCACCAGCAGTGGAGGAGTGTTCCTCTTTCTCCACATCCTCGACAACACCTGCTGTTTCCTGAGTTTTTAATCTTAGCCATTCTGACTGGTGTGAGGTGAAATCTCAGGGTTGTTTTGATTTGCATTTCTCTAATGTCTAATGATGTTGAACATTTTTTAAGATGCTTCTCAGCCATCTGAAGTTCTTCAGGTGAAAAGTCTTTGTTTAGCTCTGTACCCCATTTTATGATAGGGTTATTTGCTTTTCTGGGGTATAACTTCTTTGTATACATTGGATATTAGCCCTCTGTCAGATGTAGGGTTGGTGAAGGTCTTTTCCCAATTTGTTGGTTGCTGATTTGTCCTTTTGATAGTGTCTTTTGCCTTACAGAAACTTTGTAATTTTATGATGTCCCATTTGTCTATTCTTGATCTTAGAGCATAAGCTATTGGTGTTCTGTTCAGGAACTTTCCCCCTGAGCCAATGTCCTCAAGGGTCTTCCCCATTTTCTTTTCTATTAGTTTCAGTGTGTCTGGTTTTATGTGGAGGTCCTTGATCCACTTGGAATTGAGCTTAGTACAAGGAGATAAGAATGGATAAATTCTCATTCTTCTGCAGGCTGACCTCCAGTTGAGCCAGCACCATTTGTTGAAAAAGCTATCTTTTTTCTTTATCCTTTTAAAAAAATTTTTATTTGATAAATACTATATTTACATTTCATTTCCCTTTTCCTTGTTCCCTGCCCCCAAAGGTCCCACATGACCCCTTCCCTCCCCATGTTCCCCCATCCACCCCTTCTCACTTCCCTGTTCTGGTATTCCCCTACACTGATGTATTGAGCCTTTCCAGAACCAGGGTCTACTCCTTCCTTCTTGTTGGACATCATTTGGTATGTGGATTGTGTCTTTGGTGTCCCAAAATTCTAGGCTAATATCCACTTATCAGTGAGTGCATGCCATGGGTATTCTTTTGAGACTGGGTTACCTCACTTAGTAAGATGTTCTCCAGTTCCATCCATTTCTCTAAGAATTTCATGAATTCATTGTTTCTAATGGCTAAATAGTACTCCATTGTGTATATATACCACATTTTTTCTATCCATTCTTCCGTTGAGGGACATCTGGGTTCTTTCCAGCTTCTGGCTATTATAAATAAGGCTGCTATGAACATAGTGGAGTATGTATCCTTATTGCATGCTGGGGAGTCTTCTGGGTATATGCCCAGGAGTGGTATGGCTGGGTCCTCCGGAAGTATCATGTCCAGTTTTCTGAGGAACCTCCTGACTAATTTCCAGAGTGGTTGTACCAGCTTGCAACCCACCAGCAGTGGAGGAGTGTTCCTCTTTCTCCACATCCTCACCAACATCTGCTGTTTCCTGAGTTTTTAATCTTAGCCATTCTGACTGGTGTGAGGTGAAATCTCAGGGTTGTTTTGATTTGCATTTCTCTAATGACTAATGATGTTTTAAGGTGTTTCTCAGCCATCTGAATTTCTTCAGGTGAAAAGTCTTTGTTTAGCTCTGTACCCCATTTTATGCATGTTGGCCTCCAGTTGAGCCAGCACCATTTGTTGAAAAGGCTATCTTTATTTCCACTGGATGTTTTCAGCTCCTTTGTCAAAGATCAATTGGCCATAGATGTGTGGGTTCAATTCTGGGTCTTCAATCCTATTCTATTGATCCACCTCCCTGTCACTGTACCAATACCATGCAGTTTTTAACACTACTGCTCTGTAGTATTGCTTGAGGTCCGGGATACTGATTCCCCCAGAAGTTCTTTTACTGTTGATAACAGTTTTCGCTATCCTGGGTTTTTTGTTATTCCAGACGAATTTGAGAATTGCTCTTTCTAACTCTCTGAAGAACTGAGTTGAGATTTTGATGGGGATTGCGTTGAATCTATATATTGCTTTTGGCAAGATTGCCATTTTAACTATATTAATCCTGCCAACCCACGAGCATGGAAGATTTTTCCATTTTCTGGTGTCTTCTTCCATTTCTTTCTTCAGAGACCTGAAGTTTTTGTCATACAAACCTATCACTTGTTTGGTTAGAGTCACACCAAGATTCTTTATATCACTTGTGGCTATTGTGAAGGGTGTCATGTCCCTAATTTCTTTCTCAGCCTGCTTATCCTTTGAGTATAGGAAGGCTACTGATTTGCTTGAGTTGATTTTATAACTAGCCACTTTGCTGAAGTTGTTTATCAACTGTAAGAGTTCTCTGGTGGAGTTTTTTGGGTCACTTAAGTATACTATGATATCATCTACAAATAGTGATAGTTTGACTTCTTCCTTTCCAATTTGTATCCCTTTGACTTCCTTATGTTGTTGAATTCCTCAAGCTAGTAGCTCAAGTACTTTATTGAAAAGATATGGAGAGAGGGGGCAGTCTTGTCTAGTCCCTGATTTTAGTGGGATTGCTTCAAGTTTCTCTCCATTTAGTTTGATGTTGGCTACTGGTCTGTTGTAAATTGCTTTTACTATGTTTAGGTATGGGCCTTGACTTCCTGTTCTTTCTAAGACTTTTAGCATGAAAGGATGCTGAATTTTTTCAAATGCGTTTTCAGAATCCAATGAGATGACCATGTGGGTTTTTTTCTTTGAGTTTGTTTATGTAGTGGATTACATTGAAGGATTTCTGTATATTGAACCATCCCTGCATCTCTGGGATGAAGCCAACTTGATCACGGTGAATGATCATATTGATGTGTTCTTGGATTTGGTTGGCAAGAATTTTATTGAGTATTTTTGCATCGATGTTCATAAGGGAAATTGGTCTGAAGTTCTCTTTCTTAGTTGGATCTTTGTGTGATTTTGGTATCAGTGTAATTGTGGCTTCATGTAATGAGTTGGGTAGTGTTCCTTCTGTTTCTATTTTGTGGAATAGTTTGAAAACTATTGGTATTAGGTCTTCTTTGAAGTTCTGATAGAATTCTGCATTAAAACCATCTGGTCCTGTGCTTTTTTTTTTGGTTGGAAGACTTTCTATGACCCCTTCTATTTCTTTGGGGGTTATGGGATTGTTTAGATGATCTATTTGATCCTGATTTAATTTTGGTATTTGGTATCTGTCTAGGAAATTGTCCATTTTCTCCAGATTCTTTTCTTCCAGTTGTATTGAGTATAGACTTTTGTAGTAGTATCTGATGATATTTTGAATTTCCTCAGTTTCTGTTGTTATATCTCCCTTTTCATTTCTAATTTTGTTAATTTGGATACTGTCTCTGTGCCCTTCGGTTTGTCTGGCTAAGGGTTTATCTATCTTGTTGATTTTCTCAAAGAACCAGCTCCTCGTTTTGTTGATTCTTTGTATGGTTCTCTTTGTTTCAACTTGATTGATTTCAGCCCTGAGTTTGATGATTTTCTGTCTTGTACTCCTGCTGAGTGAATTAGCTTCTTTTTGTTCCAGAGCTTTCAGGTGTGCCATTAAGTTGCTAGTATATGCTCTCTCCTGTTTCTTTTTGGAGGCACTCAGGGCTATGAGTTTTCCTGTTAGCACTGCTTTCATTGTGTCCCATAGATTTGAGTATGTTGTGCCTTCATTTTCTTTAAATTCTAAAAAGTCTTTGATTTCTTTCTTTCTTTCCTTGACTAAGGTATCACTGAGTAGAATATTGTTCAGTCTCCATGTGTATGTGGAGTTTCTGTTGTTTTTGTTGCGATTGAAGACCACTCTTACTCCATGGTGATCCAATAGGAGGCATGGGATTAGTTCGATCTTCTTATATTTGTTGAAGTCTTTCTAGTGACCAATTATATGGTCGATTTTGGAGAAGGTACCATGAGGTGCTGAGAAAAGGGTATATTCTTTTGCTTTAGGATGAAATGTTTTATATATATATAATCTGTTAAATCCAATTGGTCCAGAGCTTCAATAAGTTTCCCTGTGTCCCTGTTTCTGTTTTCCTGATCGGTCCATTGAGGATAGTGGAGTGTTGAGGTCCCCCACATTATTGTGTTAGGTGCAATGTGTGCTTTGAGCTTTAGTAAAGTTCTTTTACAAATGAGGGTGCCCTTCCATTTGTAGCATAGATGTTCAGAATTGTGAGTTCTTCTTGGTGAAGTTTTCCATTGACCAGCAAGAAGTGACCTTCTGTGTCTTTTTTGATGACTTTAAGTTGAAATTCAATTTTATCTCATATTAGAATGGCTATTCCAGCTCGTTTCCTGAGACCATTTGCTTGTAAAATTGTCTTCCAGCCTTTTACTCTAAGGTAGTGTTTGTCTTTGACCCTGAGATGTGGTTCCTGTATGCAGCAAAATGTAGGGTCCTGTTTCTGTATCCAGTCTGATCGTGTATGTCTTTTTATTGAGGAATTGAATCCATTGATGTTAAGAGATATTAAGGAATAGTGATTATTTCTTCCTGTCATTTTTTATGTTATTTTTGTTTTTGAGTGGTTATCTTCTTTTGAGTTTGATGGAAAAAGGTTACTATTTTGCTTTTTCCCTCCTTGGGAAGGTGTAGTTTCCCTCCTTGTATTGGAGTTTTCCTCCTATTATCCTTTGTATGGTTGGATTTGTGGAAAGATATTGTGTAAATTTGGTTTTGTCATGGAGTATTTTGGTTTCTCCATCTATGTTGATTGAGAGTTTTGCTGGGTATAGTAGTCTTGGGTGACGTTTGTGTTCTCTTAGAGTCTGCATGAGATCTGCCCAGGATCTTCTAGCTTTCATGGTCTCTGGTGAGAAGTCTGGTGTGATTCTGATAGGTCTTCCTTTATATGTTACTTGGCCTTTTTCTCTTACTGCCTTTAATATTCTTTCTTTTTTTTTTTTTTTTTTTTTTTTTTTTTTTTTGGAGACAATGAAACTTTATTTAAAAACCAAACCACTTGGAAAATATATTGCAGGCTTGACACAGCAAATAGGCAAGATGTATCACTGTTTCAAGTAATTGGTATAAATACTACATAGTACTTATTCGAAGATAAGGTGCTATGTTGGGCCAGTAACACTGCACTGCAAAAAAAAAAATCCAGGCAAAAATGGCATTTGGTAAGAAGGTGTGTGTCTTGTGCTCTGTAGTGGTCCTAGCTTTCCTTGGCCCAAGTTGCTTGCTTTTAGGCCTCCTTTTTGCTATAAGGTTCTGTAAATTCAGAGCTGATTAACACTGAGTTTGCACTTTTATTTTGTGAACCCAAGTGGAACACGTCTTAACAATTCCTATTTACTGTTTATTCTCAGCGACTGGCCTGAGTGACAACCCCTCGCTCTTCATAAGGATATGTCACTTTGCTGCACAAGTCAGTGAAGAGAGCTGTTTCCCATGGACACTGTCTGGCTTCTTCAGGGGCTTCTAGAATAACAGAATTTGAAGAAATGGATATTCCCATGTTGATGGTAGATAATATTAGGAACCTTTGGAAGTTATTCAAACCACTCCCCCTCCTGTATCTTAAATCCAGTGTACTCTGCATAGAAGACAAAACTAAGCAAAGTCTAGATTTGAAAAGGAAATCCTTTCCTCTAATTACTAGCCTACTGGGTTTTGTTTCTCAGCATAAGATAGGTGGTGTGGTGAGACTTCAGGTAAACAGGATTTGCCAAGCTTCTCTGAGGAGACGCACCATTCCTCAGATTTTACCAGCAGGTTGAAGAGAGCCGCCAGCCCTGGTGTTTGTAGTAAGACTCTCAGCTCTTGGTACAAGGTTGATCTCTACTACAGAACAAACATTTGCACATGAATATTTGGGATCTAGACTTCTCCTCTGAGCTATCTGCGATCTCCAAATCTTAGCACCAGCTTCTTTCCACTCCACCTTCTAAGATCCAGATGTAAAGGAATCAGTGTCCAGCAGTGAGCAGCATGTGCCTGGAGCTTGCTGTGTCTAAGTTTTCCTCATTCGGAAACATTGCTTAACATATTAAACTTCCATTCTTCTTTTTAAATAGCCTGCCCTCAGTCCCTATGGTCATTGGCAAACAATTTTATTTCCCGATGGATGACAGAGACTCCTTCATTTTCTTGGTCATTGTTGGGATGAGGTGCATGTGGTCATCCACACACTTGGCCACACAGCTGTCTAGCTGCCGCTTCACCTGCAGCTCCTTAGTTCCTGCATCCATTGAGTCTTTGGCCTTGTCGTTGCAATGCATGGTGCACCGGGCCAGGCGGTCCTGGAACCTTTCCAGCTCGCTGGTGACCAGAGCCTGGGCTTGAGCCAGAGGTGCATGGCAGCGCTCGATGCATTGGTGCACCTGCTGCATAGATGCCTGGGTGTCTTCACAGCAGTTGGCGCTGCACCGGAACATGAGGCCCTGCATCTTCCGGATGTTCTCTCTCTCCACACTTTTCACCATGGCGTCCACAGCCTCCTGCACTCGGAGTTGCTGCACCTCCGCCATGGCGACCCTCAATATTCTTTCTTTGTTCATTATGTTTGGGGTTTTGATTATTATGTGATGGGAGATATTTCTGTTCTGGTCCAGTCTGTTTGGAGTTCTGTAGGCTTCTTGTATATTCATGGGCATCTCTCTCTTTAGGTTAGGGAAGTTTTCTTCCATAATTTTGTTGAAGTTATTTGCTGGCCCTTTAAATTGTAGATCTTCACTCTCATCTCTCTACCTATAATCCTTAAGTTTGGTCTTCTTATTGTGTCCTGGATATCCTGGACATTTTGGGTTACAAGCCTTTTGCATTTTGCATTTTCGTTGACTGTGGAGTCAATGGTTTCTACAATATCTTCAGCATCTGAGATTCTTACTTCTATCTCTTGTATTCTGTTCTTGATATTTGCATCTACAACCCCTGATTTCTTCCCAAGGTTTTCTATCTCTAAAGTTGTCTCCCTTTGTGATTTCTTAGTTGTTTCTACCTTTGTATTTAGATCCTGAATGGTTTTGCTCAGTTCCTTCACTTGTTTCTTTGGGTTTTCCTGCAATTCTTTAAGAGATTTTTGTGTTTCCTCTTTCATGACTTCTGCCTGGTGACTCAATTTCTCCTGCATTTCTTTAAGTGATTTTTTTCATTTCCTCTTTATTGGCTTCTGTCTGTTGGCCCATATTCTCCTGGAGTTCTTTAAGTGATTTTTGTGTTTGCATTGTAAGAGCTTCTACCATATTGATGTTCCCCTGCATTTCTTGAAGAGATTTGTTTATGTCTTTTTGTGTTCCTCTAGCAGCATCATGACTAGTGCTTTTAAATCCAAATCTTGCTTTTCTGGTGTGTTGGGGTATCCAGGACTTGCTGTAGTTGGAGAATTGGGTTCAGATGCTGCCATATTGCTTTGATTTCTGTTAGTAACTTTCCTAAGTTTGCCTTTTGCCATCTGTTTATCTCTGAAGTTAGTTGGTCTTGTTGTTACTGGTTGGTGTTTGAAGGTCCTGTGAGCCTGGTGTTTGGCGCTGCTGTTGCAGAGGGCGGCTGTGCTCCCGAGGCAGAAACCAGAAGGTTTTCGCCACTGGGCTCCAAATTACCTCCTCGGCTCTGCTGGGCTGGACTCAAGTCTCCCCTTGGCTTGCTGCTTGGCGCATAACTGGCCTCCTGCTGTCTCCTTCTGGTTTGCCTAGATGCCAGCTCTTAAGAATCAGTTCTTTTTCCACCGACCTGGGCTCGTCTGTTGGTTCTCTATGGTGACCTGGAGGCAAGATGAAGATCGCAGCTGCAAGTGCTGGGCGGTCAGCAGGACAAACGACCCCCGACCGAGTTGGTGCATGGCCAGGTGGGCGTACAAATGGTCAGCCAAGCTGCCCAGGCCCTGGTTACAGGCAAAAGCCTGGCAGGTTTCCACCCAAGTGATGTTAGCTTTGGATTATGTCTACATACCTGGGCTCATCTGTTGGTTCTCTATGGTGACCTGGTTAGACTACCAGATCCAAGATGGTGGCGGGTCTCAGAGCTCTGTCTAACCTTTAGATTCCCTGCAGGACCGGAGCTTCCCTGGCTGGACTGCTGGAGCCTAGATGGTGGCACTCTCAGTCCGCGGGGCTCTGTCTGGTTGAGCTGCTCTTGCCAAGATAGTGGCAGACCCAAGGCTCTGTCTAACCCTGGGGCTCTCTATAGATCAGGAGCTTCCCTGGTTGAACTGTGGAATCCAAGATGGTGGGGATCTTGGTCCATGGGGCTCCGTCTAACTACCGGACTTCCTGCAGATCAGACGCTCCCCCGCGTGCCCAGGCAGCTGTAGAGCTGCCCGGCTCCCTGGTGCAGAAGGCACCCAGGCAGGCTATGCCCTGGGAAATCCTTCACTCTGGTGCCCTCTGCATACCTGGTTAGGCTACCAGCTCCAAGATGGTAGCAGGTCTCGGAGCTCTGTCTAGCCGGGGGATTCCCTGCAGGACTGGAGCTTCCCTGGCTGGACTGCTGGAGCCTAGATTGGTGGCACTCTCAGTCCGCAGGGCTCTGTCTGGTTGGCTGTCTGTGGTGCCCCGAGGCAAGATGGCGGCCTCCTCTGTAAGCCAGGCACAGACCCCAGAGCAAGTTGGTACCCGAGCGGGTCAGCATACAGAAAGCCCGCCGAGCTGATCAGGCTCTGGGTGCAGGCAAGAGCCTGATGGGATAGGCGATGTTAGACTCGGACTCTGTCAGCGTACCTGGCCTTAGCTGTTAGCTGTCTCGACAATGCCAATTCTTGATTTAGCATGCAGATATCCAATGGGTAGTTAAATACTCAGAAAGGCTCTGAAGCCAGACTGGTTTTCCTAAGTCAAGAGCCCAACACTTCTTTATGATAAATTTTTTGGAGAGATCAGAGATACAAGGCACATACCTAAATAAAGACACATATACAGCAATAAGCAATAAAGGCAATCAGCAAGCCAATAGCCAACATCAAATTAGATGGAGAGAAACATAAGTCAACTAAAATCAGTGACAAGGCTATCCATTTCCTCCCTATCTCTTCAGTACAGTACTTGAAGTTCTAGCTAGAGCAATAAGATAACTGAGGGAGATCAAGGTATACAAGTCGGAAAGAAATAAATAGAAGTATTGCTATTTGCAGATGATATAATAGTATACATAAAAGAACCCGCATAATTTGACCAAGAAACTCCTAAAGCTAATAAACACCTTCAGCAAAGTAGCTGGATACAAAATTAACTGAATAAATTAGTAGCCCCCTGTATAAAATGATAAGTATGCTAAGAAATTATGGAAACAGCCTTTCACAACAGGCACAAATAATATAATTTTATTGTAACACTAAACATGCAAGTGAAAGACCTGTATGACAAGAACATCAAGTCTTTGAAGAAAGAAAGTGCAGAAGATGGAAAAATAACCCATGCTCATGAATCAGTAGGATTAACATAGTGAAAATGGCGATTTTACCAAAACCAATCAACAGATTCAACAAAATTCCCTTTAAACTTCCAACACGATTCTTTTTTTTTTTTATTCGCTATGTTCTTTATTTACATTTCAAATGATTTCCCCTTTCCTGGATCCCCCCTCCCGGAAAATTCCATAAGCCCTCTTCCCTCCCCCTCTTCCCCAATCCATCCCTTCCCACTTCCCTGTCCTGGTATTTCCCTACCAGGGGAATACCTACTGCTGCACTGAGCCTTTCTAGGAACAGGGGCCTCTCCTTCCTTCTTCTTGGGCTTTATTTGATATGTGAATTGTGTCTCGGGTATTCCAAGCTTCTAGACTAATATCCACTTATCAGTGAGTGCATATCATGAGTGTTCTTTTGTGATTGGGTTACCTCACTAAGAATGATATTCTCCAGTTCCATCCATTTGTCTAAAAATGTCATGAATTCATTGTTTTTAATGGCTGAATAGTGCTCCATTGTGTATATATACAACATTTTCTGTATCCATTACTCCATTGAGGGAGATCTGGGTTCTTTCCAGCTTCTGGCTATTATAAATAGGTTTGCAATGAACATAGTGGAGCATGTGTCCTTATTACATGCTGTGGAATCCTCTGGGTATATGCCCAGGAGTGGTATAGTCAGGTCCTCCAGTAGTATCATGCCCAGTTTTGTGAGGAACCACCAGATTGATTTCCAGAGTGCTTGTACCAGTTTGCAACCCACCAGCAGTGGAGGAGTGTTCCTGTTTCTCCACATTCTCACCAGTTCCTGTTTTCTCCTGAGTTTTTCATCTTAGCCATTCTGACTGGTGTGAGGTGAAATCTCAGGGTTCTTTTGATTTGCATTTCCCTAATGACTAAGGATGTTGAACATTTCTTTAGGTGCTTCACCGCCATTTGCTATTCCTCAGGTGAAAATTCTTTGTTTAGCTCTGTACCCCATTTTTTAATGGCATTATTTGGCTCTCTGAAGTCTACCTTCTTGAGTTGTTTATATATCTTAGATATAAGCCCTCTGTCAGATGTAGGGTTGGTAAAGATCTTTTCCCAATTTGTTGGTTGCCATTTTGTTCTTTTGACAATGTCCTTTGCCTTACAGAAACGCAGTCAATTTTCTGAGGTTCCATTTGTCAATTCTTGATCTTAGAGCATAAGCTATTGGTGTTTTGTTCAGGAAAATTTCCCCTGTGCCCATGCCCTCAAGGGTCTTCCCCAGTTTCTTTTCTATTAGTTTCAGTGTGTCTGATTTTATGTGGAGGTCCTTGATCCACTAGGACTTGAGCTTAGTACAAGGAGATAAGAATGGATCAATTTGCATTCTTCTGCATGCTGACCTCCAGTTGAACAAGGCTATCTTTTCTCCACTGGATGGTTGTAGCTCCTTTGTCAAAGATCAAATGACCATAAGTGTGTGGGTTCATTTCTGGGTCTTCAATTCTATTTCATTGATCTACTTGCCTGTCACTGTACCAATACCATGCAGTTTTTAACACAATTGCTCTATAGTACTACTTGAGGTCTGGGATACTGATTCCCCCAGAAATTCTTTTACTGTTCAGGATAGTTTTAGCTATCCTTGGTTTTTTGTTATTCCAGATGAATTTGAGAATTGCTCTTTCTAACTCTATGAAGAATTGAGTTGGGATTTTGATAGGGATTGCATTAAATCTGTATATTGCTTTTGGAAAGATAACCATTTTTACTATATTAAGCCTGTCAATCCAAGACCATGGAATATTTTTCTATTTTCTGAGGTCTTCTTCAATTTCTTTCTTCAGAGACTTGAAGTTCCTGTCATACAGATCTTTCACTTTTTTGGTTGGAGTCTCACCAAGATACTTTATATTGTTTATGTGTATTGTGAAGGGTGTCATGTCCCTAATTTCTTTCTCAGACTGTTTATCCCTTGAGTATAGGAAGGCCACTGATTTGCTTGAGTTGATTTTATATCCTTCCACTTTGCTGAAGTTGTTTATCAGCTGTAGGAGTTCTCTGGTGGAGTTTTTTTGGGTCACTTAAGTATATTATGACATCATCTGAAAATAGTGATAGTTTGACTTCTTCCTTTCCAATTTGTATCCTTTTGACCTCATTATGTTGTCTAATTGCTCTAGATAGGACTTCAAGTACTATATTGAAAAGATATGGAGAGAGGGGGCAGCCTTGTCTAGTCCCTGATTTTAGTGGGATTGCTTCAAGTTTCTCTCCATTTAGTTTGATGTTGGCTATCAGTTTGCTGTATATTGCTTTTACTATGTTTAGGTATGGACCTTGAATTCCTGTTCTTTCTAAGACTTTTAGCATGAAAGGATGCCGAATTTTGTCAAATGCTTTCTCAGCATCTAATGAAATGACCATGTGTTTTTTTCTTTGAGTTTATGTAGTGGATTACATTGAAGGATTTCCGTATATTGAACCATCCCTGCATCCCTGGGATGAAGCCTACTTCATCATGGTGAATGATCATTTTGATGTGTTCTTGGATTTGGTTGGCAAGAATTTTATTGAGTATTTTTGCATTGATATTCATAAGGGAAATTGGTCTAAGGTTCTCTTTATTTTTTGTTGGATCTTTGTGTGGTTTTGATATCAGTAAAATTGTGGCTTCATAGAATGAGTTAGGTAATATTCCTTCTGGTTCTATTTTTGTAATAGTTGAAGAGTATTGGTATTAGGTCTCCTTTGAAGGTCTGATAGAATTCTGCACTAAAACCATCTGGTCCTATGCTTTTTTTTGGTTGGGAGACTGTCAATGACCACTTCTATTTCTTTAGGGGTTATGGGACTGTTTAGATGGTCTATCTGATCCTGATTAAATTTTGGTAGTTGGTATCTGTCTAGGAAATTGTCCATTTCATCCAGATTTTCCAGTTGTGTTGAGTATAGACTTTTGTAGTAGGATATGATAATTTTTTTTAATTTCCTCAGTTTCTGTTGTTATTTTTCCCTTTTCATTTCTGATTTTGTTAATTTGGATACTGTCTCTATGCCCTCCGGTTAATCTGACTAAAGGTTTATCTATCTTGTGGATTTTTCTCAAAGAACCAGCTCCTGGTTTTGTTGATTCTTTGTATAGTTCTTTTTGTTTCAACTTCGTTGATTTTAGCCCTGAGTTTGATGAATTCCTGCCTTCTACTCCTCTTGGGTATATTAGCTTCTTTCTGTTCTAAAGCTTTCAGGTGTGCTGTTAAGCTGCTAGTGTGTGCTCTCTCCAGCTTCTTTTTGTAGGCACTCAGAGCTATGAGTTTTCCTCTTAGCACTGCTTTCATTGTGTCCCATAAATCTGGGTATGTTGTGCCTTCATTTTCATTAAATTCTAAAAAGGTTTTTATTTCTTTCCTTATTTCTTCATTGACCAAGGTATCATTGAGTAGAGAATTGTTCAGCTTCCCAGTATATGTGGGCTTTCTGTTGTTTCTGTTGCTATTTAAGACCACTCTTGCTCCATAGTGATCTGATAGGAGACATGGAGTTAGTTCGATCTTCTTATATCTGTTGAGGTCTGTTTTGTGGCCAATTATATGGTCAATTTTGGAGAAGGTACCATGAGGTGCTGAGAAGAAGGTCAATTCTTTTGATTTAGGATGAAATGTTCTATAGATATCTATTAAATCCATTTGGTCCAAAACTTGTGTTAGTTTCCCTGTGTCTCTGTTTAGTTTGTGTTTCCCTCATCTGTCCATTGAGGAGAGAGGGGTGTTGAAGTCCTCCACAATTATTGTGTGGGGTGTGATGTGTGCTTTAAATTTTAGTTATGTTTCCTTTATGAATGAGAGTGCCCTTGTACTTGGGGCATAGATGTTCAAAATGGAGAGTTCTTCCTGGTAGACTTTTTCCTTTGATGAGTATAAAGTGTCCTTCTGTGTCTTTTTTGATGACTTTTGGTTGAAAGTCTATTTTATTGGATATTAGAATGGGTACTCCAGCTTGTTTCCTGGGACCATTTGCTTGGAAAACTGTTTTCCAGCCTTTTACTCTGAGGTAGTGTTTATTTTTGACACTGAAATGCATTTTCTGTATGCAGCAAAATGTTGGGTCTTGTTTATGAATCCGGTCTGTTAGTCTATGTCTTTTTATTGGGGAATTGAGTCCATTGATGTTAAGAGATATTAAGGAATAGTGATTGTTTCTTTCTGCTATTTTTGATGTAATTTTTATGTTTGTGTGGTTATCTTCTTTTGGGTTTGTTGAAAGAAGATTAATTTCTTGCTTTTTTTAATGTGTAGTTTCCCTCCTTTTGTTGGTGTTTTCCATTCATTATCCTTTGAAGGGCTGGATTTATAGAAAGATACTGTGTAAATTTGTTTTTGTCATGAAATGCCTTGGTTTCTCCATCTATGGAGAATTTGAGAGATGTGCTGGATATAGCAGTCTGGCTTGGCATTTGTGTTCCCTTAGGGTCTGCATGACATCAGCCCAGGCTCTTCTGGCTTTCTCTGGTGAGAAGTCCAGTGTAATTCTGATAGGTCTACCTTTATATGTTACTTGACCTTTTTCCCTTACTGCTTTTAATATTCTTTATTTAGTACATTTGGTGTTTTAATTATTATGTGATGGGAGGAATTTCTTTTCTGGTCAAATCTATTTGGAGTTCTGTAAGCTTCTTTTATGTTTATGGGCATCTCCTTCTTTAGGTTAGAGAAGTTTTCTTCTATAATTTTGTTGAAGACATTTACTGGCCCTTTAAGTTGGAAATCTTCACTCTCTTCTATGCCTATAATCCTTCAGTTTGGTCATCTCATTTTGTCCTGGATTTCCTGGATGTTTTGGGTCAGGATCTTTTTGCATTTTTCATTTTCTTTTACTGTTGTATCAATGCTTTCTATGGTGTCTTCTGCATCTGAGATTCTCTCTTCTATCTCTTGTATTCTGTTGTTGATGCTTGGATCCATGACTCCAGACTTCTTTCCTAGGCTTTCTATGTCTAGAGTTGTTTCCCTTTGTGATTTCATTATTGTTTCTACCTCCTGAATGGCTTTGTTTAATTCCTTCACCTGTGTTGCTGTGTTTTCTCCCTGTTTACTTGTGTTTTCCTGTATTTTTTTGTTGTTGTTGTTGTTTTCGAGACAGGGTTTCTCTGTGTAGCCCTGGCTGTCCTGGAACTCACTGTAGACTAGGCTGGCCTCCAACTCAGAAATCTGACTGCCTCTGCCTCCCAAGTGCTGGGATTAAAGGCATGCGCCACCACTGCCCAGCTCTCCTGTATTTCTTTAAGGGAGTTATTTATGTACTTCTTGAAGCCCTCCATGAAGCCCTCCATCAGCATCATGACGTGTGATTTTAAATCCAAATCTTGCTTTCCTGGTGTGTTGGGGTATCCAGGACTTGCTGTTGTGGGAGAATTGGGTTCATATGGTGCCATATAGCCTTGATTACTGTTAGCAACATTCCTACATTTGCCTTTTCCCATCTGGTGTTAGTTGGTTCTGCTGTCACTGGCTAGTGCTTGCCCCTCCTGTGTGTCTGCAGGCCTATCTCAGCAACCCTGGGTGACCTGCTTTCCCCTGACACAAATTGCTGTGGTGCTGCCAAGTTCCTGGGTACAGATGGAGTCCTAGTGTAGTGTGTCCCATGAGATCCTCTACTCTGATGACCCCTGCCTACCAATCTGTTACACAGTCACAGTAGCAAAGATGGCAGCTGAGACCCACTCTCTTGTAGTTGTATTTGGGTATGTAGCTCTGTGGCCCCGATCAACTCTGGATGCAGGCTGTGCTGGCTGTCTCCTCCATGCAACTGGCTGTATAGCTGGCTTCCTGAGCCACTTGGAGATGGTGAGTTGTGGCAGGGGATGTTCTCAATTTGGAGGCAGAAAACCTCCAACACAATTCTTTACAGATCTTGAAAGAACCATACTTAACTTCATATGGGAAAATAAAAAATCCTGGATAAACTAAGCAATCCTGTATAACAACAACAACAACAACAAAAATCCTTCTGAAAGTATCACCATCCCTGATTTCAATCTGAGAGTAATAGTAATAAAAACCACATGGTATTGGCATAAAAACAGAAAGGTTGATCAATGGAGTCCAAATGAAGACCCAGAAGTAAATCACATACCTGTGGATACTTTATTATTTACAAAGAAGCCAAAACCACGCAATGGGAAAAAAAGGAAGCATCTTCAACAAATGGTGCTGGACTAATTGGAAGTTTGCACACAGAAGCATGCAAATAGATCCATACCTATCACCCTACACAAAACTCAAGTTCAAGTGGATCAAAGCCCTCAACATAAAACTGGATACACTAATTCTGATAAGGGAAAGTGAGGAATAGCCTTGAACTCATTGGTAGAGGAGGCAATATCCTGAGCAGAACATGAGCCACTCAGGCACTAAGCAACAGCTAATAAATGGGATCTCATGAAACTGAAAAACTTCTGTAAGGCAAAAAAAAAAACAAAAACAAAAACAAAAACAAAAACAAAAAACAAAAATCACCATCAAAAGGACAAAACGACAGCCTACAGAATAGGAAAACATCTTCACCAACTCTATATCTGAGAGAGGGATCACATCCAAAGTATATAAAGAACTCAAGGGAAGTGGGCGGTTCGTTGGTGCCTTCTGTTTGGTGTTTGGGCTCCTGGAGGGGCGTTCTCAGGAGGGCCGCTGCTGCAGGCTTCAGTGCTGCTCCCTGCTTCGCCCTGGGCTCTGTGCGCTCATGCTCGCTCTCCTTGTCCTGCAGGTCCCAACTTGGTACAGGAGGTGTCCGAGTACCTGAGCCAAAACCCGCGAGTAGCCGCCTGGGTGGAGACACTGCGAGGGCGAGATGACCATCACTGGCACCACCGTCCAGGAGTTTCTGCTCCGCAATGTCAGGGACCCGGTCCCCGCGGCTGAGGAGACTGCAGAGAGCGGAACCAGCAGTCAGCAGCTCCAGCAGCTCGTCTCCTTCTCCATGGTCTGGCCAAACCATGTCTTCCTAGGGTGCCGGTACCCTCAAAAAGTTATGGATAAAAGTCTTAGTATGGCTGAAGGCAACAAAGTGACAGATGCTCCAATCCATGCCACACGAGACGAACTGGTTGCCAAGAAGGGTTAGAAGAGCCATCCAAAAAAAGCAAAAACAAAAACAAAACAAACAAACAAACAAAAAAATGAGCCACAGAAGGAAAAACCAATTCCTTAGTTGAGCGAGATCATGGAAAAAAATCTGCCAAAGCAGCTCAGCAAGAAAGCAGTTCATCGTCCAAGGGGTCGTCCACCAAATCAGAGAGTAGTGGGACCTCAGCTCGGAGCAGCTCCAGTGTCTCCCATCAGAATAGTTCCACAAGCGAAGGAGATAGATCTGTTTGCAGCCAAAGCAGCAGTTCCTCTCAGGCTACAACAGCAGGGTCTGGAAAAGCTTCTGACCCAGAAGGTCCAGATAAACACCGTTCAGCTTCGTTTGTTTCTTCACTGTTGACATCCGGTATGAACAGTCATATGGCTCAATCCACTGATTCCAGACAGCAAAGTGGATCCCCTAAAAAAGGTGCTTTGGAAGGTTCTTCAGTCTCAGCCTCTCAGAGCAGCTCAGAGATTGAGGTGCCCTTGTTGGGTTCCTCTGGAAGCTCAGAAGTAGAGTTGCCATTAGTGTCTTGTAAGTCTAGTTCAGAGACAGCTTCGAGTGGGTTAACATCTAAAACTAGTTCAGAGGCAAACATTTCATCATCAGTGTCTAAAAACAGTTCCTCATCAGGCACCTCTTTACTGTCTCCCAAGAGCAGTTCAACAAATACGGCACTGCTGACATCCAAAAGCACTTCTCAGGTAGCTGCGTCATTGTTAGCTTCCAAAGGCAGCTAGCTAGCTCCCAGAGCAGCAGATCTGTGGCTTCCAAAAGCACTTCCTTAGGAAGCATGTCTCAGCTAGCTTCTAAGAGTGGTTCTCAGAGCAGCACTTCCCAGCTGCCTTCTAAAAGTACCTCACAGTCCAGTGAGAGTTCTGTCAAATTCGTTTGTCGAAAAGTTTTATTTTTTATTTTTTTGGTTTTTCGAGACAGGGTTTCTCTGTGTAGTCCTAGCTGTCCTGAAGCTCACTCTGTAGACCAGGCTGGCCTCGAACTCAGAAATCCGCCTGCCTCTGCCTCCCAAGTGCTGGGATTACAGGCGTGCACCACCACACCCGGCTCGTTTGTTGGAAAGTTAACCAATGAAGATATAAAACAGAGGCAACCTTTCTTCAATAGACTGTATAAGACAGTGGCATGGAAATTAGTAGCCGTTGGTGGCTTTAGCCCCACTGTGAATCATGGAGAGCTGCTGAATGCAGCTATTGAAGCTCTGAAAGCTACACTAGATGTGTTTTTTTGTCCCACTGAAAGAACTGGCAGATCTGCCTCAAAATAAGAGCTCTCAAGAAAGTATTGTTTGTGAATGAGAAGTCAGTGTATTTGGGCACTGGCTGAGGAAAAAGCAAAGAAAATGCAAAAGCGGTTGCATCTAGAGAAGCACTTACGTTATTTCTCAAGAAGGTGGTGGTAAAGATCTGTGAAAGGAAGTGAAAAGGCAATGAGATAGAAGATCTAGTACTCCTCGACGAAGAATCAAGACCCGTAAACTTACCTCCAGCACTGAAACATCCTCAAGAATTACTGTAATTTCTCCCAAGTTGTCACGGCACCCAGTGTCTGGTGTTTGAGGAGAAAATTTGGCTTTTATATAAAACACTGGCGTTCACAGATTTTATATTGCTTTTTTCCAGTTTTGCAGAAAATTTAAATTCTAGTTCTCTTCACTAAAGTAGAGCTGTAAATAATTTATGAATGACAGTATATATTAAAGGGTATACACTGATAGCATACCAGTGTCTTCTATTTTTAATGATATATTAAGTATGATATGTAATTCTGTAGAATCTTAAATTTTTGTACTACTACCAATTTGATAGAAATGTATTAAGTTGTCTACCATGCTTTTATCCCCTAATTTGATTAAATCACATAAAAGAAAGGGGACCACAGTGTTTGGATGTGTGAAAATATACAACTTAAGGTTTTAAGAGTGTTGCTCAGAATATTGAACATCTCTTAATAAGAGTAGTTGCCTCAAAGTATTTTCATGAGAAGCTGTAAACTTTTCTTTTTTTCTTTTTTCTTTTTTTCCCTTTTTTAAGATATAAAGCAGTATAAAGTACTTATTGTTATTTTATTCTGAAGTTGTTTAAAATTTACCATGATTTTGATCGCTGCAGATTCTTAAGCAGGTTAATTTATGTTTTGAGGTAAAATGCAATTTACACTTTCTTAAGACATAATGTTGGTTTCTATATTAAGCATATTTTGTGACTACTATGAACAGACTGATTTGTTTAGATATTAAATGCTTTAAGCTATTTTACCTTTTCAAAAAAAGAACTCAAGAAATCAGACAAACCAAATAACACAATTAAAAAGTATTGTACATATCTAAACAGGAAATTCTCAACAGAAGAATCTCTAATGGCCAAGAAGCACTTAAAGAAATGCTCAACATCCTTAGTCATCAGGGTATGCAAATGAAAAGATCTATGAGATTCCATCTTATGTTTATCAGAATGGCCGAGATTTAAAACAACAACAACAAACAAACAAACAAAACCGTAAGTAACAATGGCATGCTGGAAAAAAATTGAGCTCCAGGAACACTCCTCCATTGCTGGCGGGAATGCAAATTTGAACAGCCACTTTGGAAATCTATTTGGCAGTTTCTCAGAAAATTAGCCCTAGTTCTACCTCAAGACCCAGCTATACCACTCCTTGACATGTATCCAAAAGATGTTCCACCATACCTTGGGCATTTGCTCAATTATTTTTATAACAACTTTATTCATAATAGTCTGAAACAAGAAATAACCTAAATGTAAATTTACACAATGGAATATTACTCAGCGATTAAGAACAATGCTATCATGAAATTTGCAAACAAATGGATGGAGCTAGAAGAGATCATCCTGAGCAAGTTAACCCAGACCCAGAAAGATAAACATGGTATGTACTCAGTTAAAAGTGGACATTAGCCATAGAGTACAGGATAACCATGCTACAATTCACACACACACACCCAAAAAAGCCCAAGGACAGATGCTGAATCTCATTGAGAAGGGGAAATAGAATAGTCACCAAGGGTCGGTAGAGGAAGGAAATCAGGTGGGGAGGGGGTGAGAAAAGGAGTAGGGGGCATGAACAGGAGGGAGGGTGGAGGGAGAGAGTACTGGGAGAGAAAACTGAATTGGGAAGGGGGCATCTCTGGGATAATCAAGAAATCTAGGTCAATGGAAATTACCAGGATTCTGAGGGTGACCCTAGCTAAAACTCCCAGCATTGAGGGGTAGGGAGCCTGAAATGGCCATCTTCTGTAACCAGAAGAGACTTCCAATAGAGGGTTGGGTGAGACAGCAACTCAGCCACAAAAGCTTAGACCCACAATTTCCCCTGCCAACAAAATCTGCAGGGCTAAAGATGGAGCAGAAATTGAGGGAATGGCCAACCAATGACTCACCAGTTTGAGACTTATGCCATTAGAAAGAGAGCCTAGCCCTGACACTATTAATGATGTTTAGTTATACTTCTAGACAGGTGTCTAGCCTAACCAGGCTTCACCCAGCAACTGATGGAAACAGATTCAGAAACCCACAGGCAAACATTAGGTAGAGTTTGGGGAATTCCATGGAAGAGGGGGAGGAGAAATTGAAAGAGCCAGAGAGGTCAAGACAACACAACAAAACCTACAGAATAAACTAACCTGGGCACACAGGGGCCCACAAAGACTGAACCACCAAACAGAGTGGCTTCATGGGCCCTTTACATATAAATAATGGTTGTGCAGCTTTGTAATCATGTGGAACTCCTAACAGCAGGAACAGGAGGTTTATCTGACTGTTGCCTGCCTTTGACTCTTTCCCTCTAACTGGGCTGCCATGTCAAGCCACAGATAGAAGATGTGCTTAGTCCTATTATAGCTTGATGTGTCAAGGCAGCTTGATATCCATGGAAGGCCTGCCTTTTTCTAAGCCCCTCCTGAGGAGATGAATAAAAGATAGATAGATAGATAGATAGATAGATAGATAGATAGATAGATAGATAGACGGACAGACAGATGGACAGACAGGTAGGTAGATAGATAGATAGATAGATAGATAGATAGATAGATCGATCGATAGATAGACAGACAGACGGACAGACAGATGGACAGACAGTAGATAGATAGATAGATAGATAGATAGATAGATAGATCGATAGATAGACAGACGGACAGACAGATGGACAGGTAGGTAGGTAGGTAGATAGATAGATAGATAGATAGATAGATAGATAGATAGATAGACAGATGGACAGACAGGTAGATAGATAGATAGATAGATAGATAGATAGATAGATAGATAGATAGATAGACGGACAGACAGATGGACAGACAGGTAGATAGATTAGATAGATAGATAGATAGATAGATAGATAGATAGATAGATAGATAGATAGATAGATGATAGATAGATAGATGGACAGACAGATGGACAGACAGGTAGATAGATAGATGGACAGACAGATGGACAGACAGGTAGATAGATTAGATAGATAGATAGATAGATAGATAGATAGATAGATAGATAGAATAAAGAATAATAAACAGGAAAAAAGGTATGCATCCATGAGAAACATTTCATTTCCAAGGGATGTCAGAGTGCACATGGAGATACTTCTATAGGAGACAGTCCTATAGGAGTCACTGTAGACTGACAGGGCCAGAGGTCAGCAGTGATCTAGAAAAGATATTTACAATGTATTTAAGATGAGAGTGTCGGCTGGAGAGATGGCTCAGAGGTTAAGAGCACTGACTGCTCTTCCAGAGGTCCTGAGTTCAATTCCCAGCAACCACATGGTGGCTCACAACCATCTGTAATGGGATCTGATGCCCTCTTCTGGGGTGTCTGAAGACAGCTACAGTGTACTCATATAAAAGATGAGAATGTCTGTTATATGTAACAAATGCACAAAAGCCAACAAGACTCAGCAATTGAGTGGGGAGAATTGAAACACAAGTAAGAGAAAAGGTAGAGAGGTAGAACAAGTCCTGAGTACTGTCTTTCTAGGAGGGAACCAAACCTGGAGTGCGGCTGAGGGAAGGATCTAAAGTAAATGGGAACATCTATGCCCCAGGTCACAAGGGGAACATGCAGGGGTACTGACCTCAGTGGTATGGGGTATTAGGCTTGGGGATACAGTCTGCAGGGAAGGTAACACTCCTACTGGGGCTTAGGTACCCTGCCTGCCAAAGTAACAGCACCCTAAAACTGTATCGACATTGCCTGGGGTGTGTGATATAAAGGGGTTGGTCAAAGATGGATGACAGATTTCTAAAGGAGCAGTCAGGCATTGTAGCAAAATTGTGGTCACTAAAAGGAAGTATTCACTGGGCATTGAGGCTACAGAGAGTGTGAGTTCCTGTGTACAGATGTGAGTCCCTGGGGACAAGTTGAATTCCTGGGTGTGAGCTAATATGTATGGGTGTCAGATCTTGAGTACATTGTGTGCACCCACATGCAGGCATGAAGTCCTGGGTGCAGATCTGAGCTCTTGGGTTCTCTTATGGGTATATTGTGGTTTATGTTTCCCTGACATATACAATATGGGAACTGTGTCTTCCTGGTAAGAATTCGTGGGCCAGCAGCTGGTTCCTATGTCCATTCCCTGTTGCACTGTGAAGAATCCCTGAGAGTCCTCATCACATTGCCATGTGCATTTGTGGATCTCAACACTGCTCAATGCCATCATTTTTGAGATCTTTAATTACCTAACATGGTGTGGAGGGTAATTTCATGTGTCAGCATGACTTGGACATTGGGTATCTGCATAACTGGCCAAATATTATTCTGGGTATTTCTTTGAAGATGCTGTAGATACATTTAAGGTTGCAGCTCATGGACTAAGTAAAGTAAATTTCTCCCCTTAATGGGGTTAGTGCTTGTTTAATCAGTTGTCATCCTGACTAGCACTAAAGGGCTGGCCATTTCCTGAATACAAGGGAACATCTACTGCCTGCCTGACTTGAGCAAAAGCTCAAATAGTTTTGCTCCTTTCTGTGATTTTTTAATCTGAAAACTTCAGCTGGCCCATGTCTCCTGTTTGTCTTCTGCAAATCACCCTTTTTATGATATTACAGGGCATGGAGGCTTAATAATTGAGTAAGAATTGATACCAGCATGCAGGAAATCTGTCCTGAACCCTGGATCTTACCCAGTACTCAGAAGCCTTTATTCATACATAGGGTCTCATACCTGCACTCAGAGTTCACCCTTGCAATAAGGGGCTACAGTTTGCACCCCAGATGTGCCCTAATAATGCACTCTAGCCATGGTGGGAAAGAACATGCAGACTCTCTCAGAATTCAGATGTGAAGGTTATACCCTATCGCTAGTAAAAATGTGGTCGTTGCCTCAATCTTCAGAGAGAAACTAGAGATCTTAAAGTGAACGCTGAGTGTCTGGGTGTGAGCTACTGTGTATAGGTGTGATCTGAGACATGAGGACATAGTGAAACCCTGAGACATTCAGATACATATGTGGGAACACAGCTAACTGCCGAGGGACAGAAGGGGTCACTCTGGCCACTGTGAATTTTCTCCTTTTTGTCTCTTCCAGTTGGGTCACTGCTTACTGGCTTGAATTCCTTCATGCAGAAGTTTCCTTTATGCTAGGTTCTGCTAACCTGAAACAGCCAGAAAGGAACATAAACAGGATGGGTGTCACCTACCCAGGCTTTGAATAACACCGAGGATATTGGATTTGCACTTAGGCAACTGTGTGGTCCTAGTTGTCACCTAGGATGGCATGAGCTGGCCATCTCCCCATCATCCCTCTCTACATCCTTCTTCCCAAATCAATACAGTGAGTTGGAGAGAGAAACAAGGGGGTGGACTGTGGCCAGTGGGCCACATTGCTCCTATAGGAGTGACCGCTCTAATGAGAGACACCTGGACACAGATGGAGCGGAGCTGTCTCTGCTGTAATTCTGGTGAACCCTTCAAGGTTTCCAGAGTACTGCAGCCTTCCTACAAACCCATAGAGAGTACTGTCAATGTCGCAGAGATTGGCCACAGCCAGCTTTCCACCTCTGGAGCCCAGGGAGTTACGGTCCCAGTGGCTGGTGGCCAGTAACTCCTTAATTGGCCATCGGAGGCCAAGGGCCCCGGCACTATGAGACACAGAGCATCTTATCCAGCAGAGTGACCCCAAGGGCAGGCAACTCCACACAGTGCCCTGCGAGAAATGATGTGAGAGGCAAAGCATGTAAGCCCCGCCTTTTCTCTTACAGGACCCAGAAACTGCCGCAGCCAAAACTCACATAGCCGGTCCCTTCCAGGGACCCAGGTGCCCAGACCTGAGCAGAGTCACCTTGCTCCATGGCTAACCTGATGATGGTCCAGAGACAACTGACGTCTGCCTCCTCAGCTCGGGGCACTGGGAGCATGTTTATTAGCTGTGTGTCCCTGGAGTAGACCAGACTCTTACCTAGGAAAGGTAAGTTCTTTGAGTTACCTGTGGGGAGTAGGAGGCCATCCGTATGGATGGAGAGAAGAAAGGCGGAGCACGCTGTGTGGACCGTGCCTGCCGT
The DNA here is from genome assembly GCA_964023405.1 of Apodemus agrarius. Taxonomy (NCBI): domain Eukaryota; kingdom Metazoa; phylum Chordata; class Mammalia; order Rodentia; family Muridae; genus Apodemus; species Apodemus agrarius. The sequence goes on from OZ030014.1 coordinate 92,301,327, forward strand.
GCACTAAACTTACCAAAGTGACATGTTTTATTTTGCTCATCCCTGGCTTTTGGCACAGGTTAGAGTATGCTGCTTGTGGGCCTTATTATATACCAACTCCAATTCTGCAGGTATGTGGGCTGAAACTGTCTCTCACAGGGTCCGACGCTCTCACAGGACAGTGTGATGGTGCTTGTTCGGGAGGAACGAGGCCAAGGGGAGCACAGGCTTTCCCTCCATACATAAAGTCTGCCAGCTCTTCCACAGCAGAACAGTGATCTTTCAACCCATGCCTCTCTCTCCTTCCTCAGACATCCCTAGATAATGTTTTTCCTCAACATGAGATGATCAAGCTAGTATACATTACAAGTGGAAACAAAGGATTCGCGTTCATTTACACATCACACATATCACCATGGAAACCTAGGCAGCCGGTGCTGTGGCTGCTGGTATGTCAGGAGTGTGAGCACGCAGTCACTCCATGCACAGATGCGAGCTCACAGTGAGAAAAATTGGCTATGTCCTCCTCCCAGCATTTGACTCCAGTGTGAGGGTGAACTCTGGAGGCAAGCAGAGGGTACAGAAGATGAGCTCACACAGACCAGACAAACCCTTTAACCCTCCAGGGTAATGGAGAACAGACACACTCTTATCTCCACCCAGGACACTCAGTACATCTCCTCCCTACATTGATTTATCAGTCAAAAGCATGGTCACCAACCCAGCCACTTAGAGGATATCCATAATTTATTGATGTTATCTATGATCATTATGAATAAGAGAAAGTTGTAAATGGCCAGAAGACCAGAGGACAGCTCTCTCTGGTTTTCATCGGCCAAGTACAAGAATATATAAACTCACAAAGATGAAATGGAACAGGGAATATAATTGTCCATGAGACCTAGCTGGAGACTATGAACATGTCCACGTATGTCTGAAACACAGTCCTCCTGTTTCTCAGGACATGGGCCTCAGCTGCCCCCTTTACCACATCTCCAGCTTGCAGTCATTAGCTGGAGAGTCTCACATCCTCCAGCAAGCAGAAGGTCTGTACATTGATTGCTATTTGTGGATAAATCTTGGAGCTAGAGTCGTTGAGCATCCTGCAGGGTAAACAGAGTCTCAGTCTCAGCATGGAGAACATTCCATACTCTTGACTGAGGTACTCCTCCTGGTGGGAACATGATCAGGATGTTTGGGGTGGGCCGGAGGTCCTTTAGAATACTTTGAGCGGAGGATGGCTGATTGGTCTGAGTGAACTCAGCAGCCCCCCGCTGTGCTGACGGAGATGCTTTGGGCTGTCTCTGTGATGTGGTGGCACAAGTGACTAAGAGACAGGCATGTGGACCTTGAAAGGATGTCTATACTCCATCACTCTGGAAGTCTCTCTGGGTCCTTGGATCACTGCCCAGCCTCATGTAGAAGGGAGGCTCAATACATTCTTGAGAACTAAGTAAATCAGAGGAAATGTCTCCCTTTCAGGCCACTCAAGATCATCGGGCAGATCACAGCCTCTAGCAGGCTTTTTGGGAGAGCGGACAGCATGTCAAGAATTGGTACTGGCATCCTGTAGACTATCCAACTACAGCAGTGAAACCGGCTCGCCCTCTGCATCCATCTCTCTGCATCTTTCCTTACTCATGGCCATAGCAGTGCACAGAAATGGAAGCCTCTCAGCAGTGTCCTCACAGGGGTTTGTGCTGGTAGGATTTGGGGGAGGTGCAGAGACGCAGGCCCTGCTCTTTGCTGTCTTCTTGGCCCTGTACTTAGTGACTGTCCTGGGCAACCTCACCATGATCGTGGTCATCACCCTGGATGCCCGCCTGCACTCCCCCATGTACTTCTTCCTCAAGAACCTGTCCTTTGTCGACCTCTGTTACTCCTCTGTCATTGCCCCCAAAGCCATGGCCATCTTCCTCTCCTCCTCTAAGGTCATCAGCTTTGCAGGATGCGCCACCCAGTTCTTCTTTTTCTCACTTCTGGTTACGACTGAAGGCTTCCTGTTGGCAGTCATGGCCTATGACCGCTTCATGGCCATCTGCAGTCCTCTGAGGTACCCTGTGACCATGTGCCCCATGACCTGTGCCCGTCTGGTCCTGGGCACCTACTGTGGCGGCTGCCTGAACTCCATTGTGCAGACCAGCCTCACGTTCCAGCTGCCCTTCTGCGGCTCCAACCGTATCGACCACTTCTACTGCGACGTGCCCCCGCTGCTCCGGCTTGCCTGTGCTGACACAGCTCTCAACGAGCTTGTCATGTTCGGCATCTGTGGGCTCATCATCGTGTCTACCACTCTCGTGGTCCTGGTTTCCTACGGCTACATCACCATGACCATCCTCAGGATGCACTCGGGGTCAGGGCGGCACAAGGTCTTCTCCACCTGTGGTTCACACATGACAGCCGTGTCCTTGTTTTACGGAACTGTGTTTGTCATGTATGCTCAGCCAGGCGCTCTGACATCCATGGAGCAGGGGAAAGTGGTCTCCGTCTTCTACACCCTGGTCATCCCCATGCTCAACCCCCTCATCTACAGTCTGCGCAACAAGGATGTGAAAGACGCCCTGCGGAGGCTGGGACGGAGGCACAGCCTTGTGAAGGAGAATGTGCAATGAGGGCTGGACGGAAGATGTCTAATGAAACACTGTACAACCTCTTCTGTCCATCCATCCTGCATTGGTTCCTGGAAGCACATTATAGACTCAATACTAACTAAACAAGTAGCGTAGGACTTCTCTCTTGGGGGTGAGAGAAAGTTCAAAGCTACTTTTTAATGTGTGCTGCAGTGAATATGATTTATATTTGTTGGTACTGAAAGAACTTTTTTCTATGAAAGGAAACAGATATTTGGATTAATGTACAAAACAGAATAAACTGCTAAAATCAAGTCACTTTTTTCTGATCCCACTTTGATGTGTATCTTGGTGACTCCTTGTGAGCATATATCACTCTCCCCTTTCCCTTTAGTTAATCTCTGTCTGGAGCTTTAGACTTGTCAAAATTGACTCCAGAGGCTGGAGAGGTGGTGGCTTACCACTTAAGAGTGCTTGGTGTTCTCACAGAGCTCAGTTCCAAGTACCCATGACAGGAGGCTCAAAATCATCCTGTGACTCCATCTCCAATAATGGCCTGTGATCAGTTCTTGGCCATCTGCCGTCCCCTGAGGTGTCCTATGGCCTCGTTTGCCATGGCATGTGCCTGTCTGGTCCTGGGCACCTACTGTGAAGGCTGTCTGATCTCCATTGTACAGACCAGCCTCACGTTTCAGCTGCCCTCCTGCAGCTCTAACCATACTGAACAGTTGTGGTCTGCAAATGTTCAGTGATGTGGATGTGGATGAATAATTTCAGAGTAAACAAGATATACCATGTTCATGGGAGATAAAGGTCAGCGTTCAATATAATTTATAAACTCTCTATCATATTTGACCAGATGTAACTCCAAACCCACACCCAGCTTTTACTTCATTGAGCGCCTATACACACTCATCCACACTAACAGATAAACATAATGCATATCAATAAATTTTTTAAAAGTCACATAAATTAACTCTAAACATATTGCCAAACATTCCTCATAGTGAGTTCCATGACTCTGGTGAAGCACATCTACCATAGATTTTCTCTCACAAAGAGCCATGGTCTGAATTTAATGTAGTAGTAAATATATACATATTATATATGTATTCACATATACGCAAACATTGAAATCAATTTGTAAAACCCACAGTCTTGGGACTTCACTCTATTGTAGTTAGGGAAAAGATGTACAATCCCACTGTATCCTCCATTCAACCCCAAACATTCTGCCCCATGTTCAACACTTGACCAGATCTGATCAGAGTTACCACTCTCTCCTGGGAGTGGCCTATAAGACAGCCAAGGTGTTTGTCTTGTTCTGGATGTCTGCTGCTGAGCACGTTCATGAGATTAATCCACGTGCTTGTGTAGAGTGAAGGGTGCGTGGCTTACAAGGTTTCATGTGAGTGCAAATTGAACACTGCTTGCACTCTGCACTTGGGGATATGTGAATGGTTTTAGCTACTTTCTGCCACACTCCAAAAGAATTTAAACGACAACTCATAAGAAGATTAGCATTAAAATGTGTAAAAATGCAACTTCAATAGAAAAAAAATAATCTCTACACGTTTTAAGAAATCCAACTGTCGACTGTTTAAATTTTGGTGAGCAAGGCCATTTTAAAGGGGATTATAGGGAAAGCATTCCTAGAAACCATGGGTTTTTTTTCCCTAGAGCCTTTTAGAATACGCAGAAAGTATGACAAAGGCCAACACTGGACTAATGAATGTAGATCAACAAGGGACAAAGAAGGAAACCCCTTATAGGGAAATGCCAACAAGGCCTCTTATATCAAATTCAAGTTGGCTATCTCATGTCAACAGTGGAGAAATTCATCTGCAGAACAACTAAACAGCACTGCTCTGCACATAAACATTAGTAACTCAGATATAAATGCCAGAGCATTTTCAATAGATAATACAGGAAACTCAGAAAAGACAAAAAAAATGGATATTTTATTTATTTACATTTCTTTTTTGTTTTTGTTTTATTTTTTCCCAGTCCCCCCTCAGGAAACCCCTATCCCATCCCCCCTCCCTGCTTCTACAAGGATGTTCCTCCACCCAATCCACTCCCACCCACTCTCCCTGGATTTCCCTACACTGGAGCAACTATTAAGCCTTCATAGAACCAAGGACCTCTCCTCCCACTGATGCTTGACAAGGCCATCCTCTGCTACAAGTGCAGCTGGATCTATGTGTACCCCTTGGTTGATGGCTTAGTCCCTGGCAACCCTGGGGAGGGTTGATATTGTTGTTCTTATTAGGTTGCAAACCCCTTCAGCTCCTTTAGTCCTTTCTCTAATTCCTCTATTGGGGACCCCGTGTACAATCCAATGGTTGGCTCCTACCATCTGCCTCTGTATTTGTAAGGCTCTGGCAGGGCCTCTCAAAAGACAGCTATATCAGGCTCCTTTCAGCAAGCATTTCTTGGCATCCACAATAGTGTCGGCTTTGGTGACTGTTTATAGGATGAATCCCCAGGTAGGACAGTCTCTGGATGGCCTTTCCTTCAGTCTCTGCCCCACACTTTGTCTCCATAATTGCTCCTGTGCCCTTTCTCAGAAAAACCAAAGCACCCACACTTTGGTCTTCCTTCTTCTTGAGCTTCATGTGATCTGTGAATTGTATCTTGTTTATTCTGAGTTTTTGGACTAATATCCATTTATCAGTGAGTGCATACCATGTGTATTCCTTTGTGATTGGATTACCTCACTCGGGATGATATTTTCTAGTTCAATCCATTTGCCAAATAATTTCATGAATTCATTGTTTTTAATAGTTGAGTAGTACTCCATTGTGTAAATATACCATCATATACTCAAGTGACCCAAAAAATTCCGCCAGAGAACTCCTAAAGCTGATAAATAACTTTAGCAAAGTGACTGGATATAAAATTAACTCTAACAAATCAGTAGCCTTCCTACATGCAAAGGATAAACAAGTTGAGAAAGAAATTAGGGAAGTGACACCCTTCACAAGTCACAAATAATATTACATACTTTAGTGTGGATCTAACTAAGCAAGTGAAAGATCTGTATGACAAGAACTTCAAGCCTCTGAAGAAAGAAATCGAAGATCTCAGAAGATGGAAAGATCTCCCATGCTCATGGATTGGCAAGATTAATATAGTAAAAATGGCCATCTTGCCAAAAGCAATCTACAGATTCAATGCAATCCCCATCAAAATTCCAAATCAATTCTTCATAGGGCTAGAAAGAGCAATCTGCAAATTCATTTGGAATAACAAAAAACCCAAGATAGCGAAAACTATTCTCAAAAACAAAAGGACTTCTGAGGGAATCACCACCCCTGACCTCAAGGTGTACTACAGAACAATAGTGATAAAAACTGTATGGTATTTGTACAGAGACAGGCAGGCAGTTCAATGGAATAGAATTGAAGATCCAGAAATGAAGCCACACACCTATGGTCACTTGATATTTGACAAAGAAGCTAAAAACATCCAGTGGAAAAAAAGCATTTTTAACAAATGGTGCTGGAACAACTGGTGGTCAGCATGTAGAAAAATGCAAATAGACATATTATCTCCTTGTACAAAGCTCAAGTCCAAGTGGATCAAGGACCTCCACATAAAACCAGATAAATTGAAGCTTAATAGAGGAGAAAGTGGGGAAGAGCCTTGAATACATGGGCACAGGGGAAAATGTCCTGAATAGAACATTAATGGTTTATGCTCTAAGAACAATAATCAACAATTGGGACTTCATAAAATTGCAAAGCTTCTGTAAGGCAAAGGACACTGTCAATAGGACAAAACAACAACCAACAGATTGGGAAAAGATCTTTACCAATCCTACATCCAATACAGGGCTAATATCCAATGTATACAAAGAACTCAAGAAGTTAGACTCCAGAGACTCAAATAACCCTATTTTAAAAATGGGGTAAAGAGCTAAAGAGAGAATTCTCAACTGAGGAAACTCAAATGGCTGTGAAGTACCTAAAGAAATGTTCAACATCCTTAGTTATCAGGGAAATGTAAATCAAAACAACCCTGAGATTCCACCTCACACCAGTAAAAATGGATAAAATAAAAAACTCAGGTGACAGCTGGTGAGGATGTGGAGAAAGAGGAACATTCTTCCATTGCTGGTGGGATTGCAAGCTGGTACAACCACTCTGGAAATCAGTTTGGCAGTTACTCAGAAAATTAGACATAGTAATACTACCTGAGGACCCAGTTATACCACTCCTGAGCATATGCTCAGAAGATGCTCCAACATGTAATATGGACACATGCTCCACTATGTTCATAGTGGCCTTATTTATACTAGCCAGAAGCTGGAAAGAACCCAGATGTCCTTCAACAGAAGACAAGATTTATTTTAGCAAAAGGCTAAAATGATAAGGCAGCAAAGTTAAAATTACATTTAGTTGGAGCTGAGAAAGAAGGCTTAATGGATGCAGGAGCAGATGTAAGACATAGATGCCTAATCAACAAAAGAGTATTAAAAATTCTCCCAGAGACAGATAAAAATTTACAAAACAGTGTTGTGTTTGGGGAGAGAATATGCTCTTATTTCCTCAGGAAAAAGAAAAACTATGGATTCCATCCAAATCAATAAAAATCAGATTTGACCACAGGAAACCTCCTGAAGATCTTGGCTACAGTCAGGAAAAAAGGAATCAAGACCAAACATGACAGGTAACATAATTTGTTTATCCCTCCACATGGAAATAACTGTGGGACTGGCTGAGACATGAGTCTTTAGCCGGGACTTCAGCTGTGCATAGCCAATGGCTCTTTGGCTATAGACTGCTCAGAATTTATCTTACCATCTGTTCAAATGTCATAGAAAGAAATTTATATTTCAGTTTGGTTATACAGTCCAAACTAAGTTATAATGTAAAATAAATGCCTTCCTACTGAAACAAAGAGCAGGGTATAATTTTTAGCTCAATTGTGTACACTACACATTCCATAAATGTGTAAATACAAAATGTGTATTACCTCTAAAAGCTTATATGTTCACAGAGAAAACAACCAGACAGGCAGGCTTGACAAAATTCACTCATGGTGATGAGATGGTGAAGCATGTTCATTCCAGCATCCTATTGTAGACTGTCTAATATCTATTTCATCAAAACCTGCTTCTGAGACAGCTTCAGAGACAGCTGCCAAACCCAGTTGGTCCACTTTCAGACTATTTCTGTCAGGACTTCAATTAAACCCTGAACTTTCTCAGCATCCAGAGACTGGAGAGCAAATGCTACAGGTAGCTTTCTCTAGACTGGTAAAAATCCCAATTTTTAGGGGACCCTCAGAAAAGAAAAATGAAACTCCAAATCAGCAGCAAGCAATCTTAAGAAAACTACTCCCTATTCCCAAGAGGTGGGGTGAATGGTTTTTGGTTGTTTGGTGGGTGATGAATGTTTGTCATCGATCGAAAGAGGAGAATATAGGAATAATAGGAAGTGGAGTAGATTATTAACTCTACTTTTAGATTGTATTTTACCTTGGTAATTTTATTAAAGTCATTTTTTGACAATGAGACTGCTCTGCTCCTGAAAGCAACCTCATTCCACTTCCAAAAAGATGAGTATCAGTGACCACCATATTGATTTGCTTCACGGTTGACAAGCTAACCACTGGGAAAGAAAATGCCCTTGCCACGACTGCAGACCGAATGCTATCCAAACTGGACAAAGATGCAGAGAAGCCAACTGCTGAGCTTTGAAAGGATAACGTAGGTTAATCCTTCAGAATTCCTGCTTCCCAGATCTGGCTAAAGCGTATGTTCCAAAAACACAGAGAAATTCTTGGAGAACTGTTGAGGTAGACAGCTTTCCCCATCATTTCTATAATTTTGGGAGCTGCTTGCCTCTACTTCCTGAATACTTGGGTAATAACTATTCCTTCCCAGGTCTCTGATGGGGTTGAAGACTAGATAATTATAGTCTCCCATATAAGCTTATATTGTTTAGAATTTAACAAAAATTTTTTCAGTTTTATGAAAGTTATGATAAAGAATGGTTTAGATACAGAACTGTGAACTCAACAAAATAGAATAGACAATAGAAGACTTTATCCAAAGTTGTCAAATAAAAAGATCTTTTTATTGGACTAAAAGGGGGGAAATGTAGGCATAATGCTATTGTGCATCGTGTAGAGATTTTCCGTGTATTATTCAAATGCTGATTCCTGTGTCTCCAAATCTGGTTTCAATTGTTAGTCTAAAAATCTCCTATATAATGCTGTGTAAACATTGCTTCCAAATTATTCCCTGTTCGGTCACTAAAGTGAGATGACCAGTCAATGACTAAGCAGAGGGGAGAATAGGGCTGGACTTCCTCCTAGCCAGAGGAGGGTGCAGGAGGGAAAGTAGGGATTAGTCATGGGGAGAGATTCAGGAGACACCATAAGAAAAATACCTGGAGCAGAGAAAGCCATAAAATGTGAATATCTCAGGGATTTTGGCTGGGGAGGTAACCAGATTAGCATGGAGTATTATATTAAAATAGAGTAATACTGATCAGTTGATATGCCCTTAAAGCTAGATAAATAAATCGAATAGTCCAGTCTCCATTATTTTGGAGATAGCTGGGCTAAGGAAAACTGTAATAAACTTACTACAAAGTCACTAACACCACTTGATATAAATTTAGTCTCCCCAAATATGCTACCATCCTGGGAAATTCACACATGCACTCACAAAGGATATTCTTGCATCTAAAGCACAACATTCTACTTCTCTCCCCTAAGGCATGATCAGTGCATGATGGAGGATACATTTAGCCATCTATAATAGTCCATGAACTCTGAACACTTTGAATATCATTGGAAAGTCAAAGACCAAAGACTCCTCTGAGAATGGAAGTAAAATCTTAGCTATGCTTCATATGTAATAAAAGCAATTTATAAACTCCTGTTGTGTCTTGAAAGAGAATGGCTCCCATGGAGTCATATATTTGAGTGCAGGGTCACCAGTTAGTGGAAATATTTGGGAAATATTGGCCTTGTTGGAGGAAGTCTATCATCGCTGGAAGTCGGTTTAAAAGCCCATGCTATGCTGCTTTCACTCTCTCTGCCTGCTGTCTTTGGATTAGGATGTTCAGTTACCACTCTAACACTATACCTGTCTGCTTCCTGACCTGAAGATCACATACACATCCTCCAAAACTGTAAGCAAGCTCCCAGTTAAATTTGTTTTATATGAGTTGTCTTGATCATGGTGTCTGCTCATAGGAATAGAACAGTGACTAAGACAACTCCCATACTACAATGACACAGAATACACATTTCCACAAGAGATAATGGGAGCATAGACAGGCAGAGTGGACAAAATGTAAGACCCAAATCCAACAGATGCCCCTAGCACAATGTTTGTTCCTAAGGGCGGTGCCAAGATTGTCCTTGAGAAACCACACTCACGGCCTTGCATATTGGAGTCCACACAGCTTCTCCCTATGTCACAGCCCTGACTAGTAAATACCCTTGGGACCTCAAGGTCCTGAAGTCACCACTGCAGCCCATGATTTACACATGACACTAAGGAGCACCGATCACAGGTAAAGCAATCCTGCTGTCTGTCCATTGTCTGACCTCCCATTGTAATGTGGGTGGAAACCATCCATGACCTAATAGTGCTTGCATTCGCATATGTGTCAAACCACCCTCTAGTGGATGATGCAAAACTCTGACGTCAGCTGAGGTTATAGTCTCTGTCCAAATTGCTTCTTGAGTGTTTAGGCAGTTACGAACAATAACACAGATACTTGAAAAACACTTCTCAAGTGGTTTGTGTGAGTGGGGAATCTTAGAAGCTCTCTTGTGTGAAGGAAGTCTCTCAGTGTGTTTACCATGGTCCTTAGCCTGTGATGGACCAATTCCTGAACCATGCTCAGGACATGTTTCCTATTGTCCTGATGTAAAGTACTTGGCTTCTCTTTAATGTTCCTTATGAATCTCTTCAAATGCTGTGCCTTCTTTAGTCCCAGTTTTACACTCCCTTTCTGATTGGATTGCAAGTTTTAACTCTCTCTGCTCTGCTGTTTGCTTCCAATACTCATTGTAAACTTGACTAGGAGTAGCCAACAATAACCATTCCACAGCCTGAGTGTGGAGTCCCTTAAAACTTCTTCCAGAAGATGAATTAATCTATCCCCCTTTAAATTCAGCATATCCCGAACTCACAGGACATGACATAATGCAGACAAACTCTTTGTCAGACTGTAACACTCCTTCCCTCGGTCCAGTGTCCAGCAGAGGTCATGGTGCATCTGAGACCTCATGGAACAGCCCTTCACTGTCCATATCCCTGCCAGCAGTCTAGTGTTCTACATTCCCACCATCATCATCCATGCCACTTAGAGAATTCTAGGTTTCTGCTAGACAGATCCTTGAAAAATTTTCAAATTTGTCTCTCAAAACAACTTCAAAGTCTTGAGAACTACATGAGGAGATCATCCCACTTTGTGATTCAAATTCAGATTTTAACCTTGTGCATTGCAGCAAGTGTTTTACCCACTGGTTCAATTCTACATAATGGAAAGTCACACCTTCTGGCCCATGGCACAAGCATGCTGTTTCTTAAGAGAAACAGGAAATGTTTATCAGCATGAGGGTTGGTATTATAGAGCCTATGATGACACAAATATAGGACACAAATGTCAGAAATGTTCCCCATGATGGGAAAGAGCATAGAGATTGACTCTCAGAATTCAGATGGAAACTTCATGTCTTTGTCATCCCACCAATAGGAATGTGGTTGTTTCCTCAATCCCAGGAAAGATCTTAAGAGCAAACCTGAAGGGTGTTCAGATTTGGGACATGAGAGAATATGGAACCCCAAGATGTGTGTGGGAACACAGCTAACTGCTGAGGAGGGTTACTCTAGCCCTTTTCTTTTTTTTAATTTTATTTTCTATATTCTTTGTTTACATTCCAAATGTTTTCCCCCTTCCCAGTTCCCCCCTCCCCATAAGTCCCATAAGCCCTCTTCCCTCCACCCATTCCCCAATCACCCCCACTTCTTTCCTGTCTCTTCTATTGGACCACTACTTACTTAATTGTATTGCTTCAGACAGAAACAATCAGAAAAAGAACAAAATTAGGCTTCTAATGACACTGGGGGGACTTGGATTTGCAGAGTTAGTGACTTGAGAAAAGTCAGTGCTCATTTAGGGGAATTAAACTGACCAGCTTCCTTACAGGACTTTTTACAATGTAGTTTTCACATCAACATGGAAAGATGAAGGATGGGCCATGGCCACATTGACCATTGGGTGACTGCTCTAATAAGTTACACAGAACACAGGTGCTCCTGAGTTGTCTCTGCTGTAGTCCTGATGGTAACTCCAGAGGTCCCTGCGAACCGAGGCTTCCTGACAACCCATAGGGCTTGTATGGTGATGAGATGGAGATTGGCTACAGCCAGTCTTCTACCTCTGGAGCCCAGGGAGTTAGATTCCCAGCTGTCAGCATGGCAGCACCTTCCTAATTGGCCATCAGAGGCCAAGAGCCCCAGCATGGCTAGAAGCACAGCATCCTCCCCAGCACTATGACCTCCCTCTCCACAGAGGTTCCTACTTTTAGTGACAGGAGAGCATGTGAGGTAAGGAACCGGGCTTTATTCTTTACGAATCCCAGAATCTGTTACAGCCAGAACCTGCATATCCTGGATCCTCATGGGGACCTAGCTGACCACCTCTGTTCACAGTCATCTCACTCCATTTCCCAGGAAGCCATAAATGATCCGATTAAGGGGCAGGATCAACTGATGTCCACCTCAGCATCACGGACCAAGCCTACCAGCACAGGCACTGGGTGCTTGGATGTTGGTTGTGTGACCTTGGGGTAGACCTGACTCACTTATGAAAGGTGAGTTCATTGGGTCACCTGTGAGGAGTAGGAGATTATGTAGTCAGAGATCAGAATGGTAAACCGTGTTCTCTTGGAGCTTGCCGCAGCAAGCTTACTTGTCCTACCTTGATCATCTTTGGGCTTGGCAGTTTGGGGTATGCAGTTTTGAGGGAACCCTACCCTTGTTCAACCTTATTGAACACTAGCCCCAATTCTGCAGGCAGGCGGACTGAAGCTCTGCCTCCAGGCAGCTCACAGGGGGCAGTGCTGCCCCTGGCTCATCGGGAGTAGGGCTGGGGGGGGCAATGGCTGCCCCTTACCGTCATGATCACCCAGTTCTCTTCACAGCAGAGGAACGTCCTCAACCCATGCTTTCCTCTCATCCCAGAAATAGCAATAGGTAAGCAAGCTGGGGAGATCAAGTTTGTTTAGGGATTAACAAGAAACAACAGACCAGCCTTCCTTTCCATAATTATTACCATGGAGATCTAAGTGTGGTCAGTACTGTGACCTGTGATGATTGTCTCTAAAGTGTGAGCACAAAGCCATTCCGTGCACATCCTACAGCTCACAGTAGGAAAGTTAGCTTTGTTAGCTTTGTAGGCTTGGAGAGGACCCTCGACCACCACCCAACTCATGGCCATGTGAGAGCTGGGGAGAACTATAGAGGAGAGTGGAGGGCACAGAAAAATGAGCTCATCCAGACCAAGAACTTTCTAACCCCTGGAGTGAGAGAGAGAATGGACATCATATCAGCATGGCAACTTCTCAGCTTAGTCCTGTGTGTACCAATAGGATAGTGACCACAGTGAGCTCCACTCAGGATACTCCAAGATTTTCAATGCCATGAGCGCTGTAAGAGAAAGTGAGAGGGATGGTCTGAGAGCACTGGGCAGATCTGACTCTATTTGGTTTGCAAATGGGAAAGAGTAAGATCTTTTCATTCCTCCAAACTTGAGTTGGAAGTACAGAGCATAGGTGGTGTTGAGATCGGTTTTGAGGGCATAGGGATGTCCCAGATATATCAAGGACTCATCCCTGGTGCTTTTGACAGGATAGAACTGGGCTATCTCATCTCCAGATTCTATCTAACAACAGGACATTGACAGGAATCCCCTGGCCTCCCGCATACACTGATGGCGACTCAATTCTATGCTTGGAATGAGAAAATGTCCTACATGGGACAGACAGTGGCCCAGCCTCAGCCTGGGAAGGGCTACTCCCTGCTCTCTTTTCAGCCCGGAGAGGGAAGGATCACACAGCTCAACTTCTGGAAGGGCGAGAGACCCTTGTAATATTCTTGAGTCAGGGACTATGATGAGGCATGGGAGGTATGGGGTGGGACTCAGAGGACTTCTGTACTGATGACCCAGGAAGCTTTTGGAAGTAGCAGGACAGGATCCTTTAAATCCCCAAAGCTGAAGCAGATAAGGAGACAGAACTGGCAGTGAAATCAGGTTCCATGCCATAAGCATGTCCCAAACATGTGGGGCCCCAACCCTGGTGTTAGTCAGGACATGGGCCGAGGGCACAAGCCCTAACATCTTGTCACTAGCAGGAACCTCTCACACCTTCTATGAAGCAGAACAGAGCTGCACAAAATATAGCTGTCCATCAGTCTTAGAAGTCAGACCTGCCCAGATGATGTCAAGAGTCCCCAGGGGACACAGATACAGCCCTAGTCTGGAGGGAGAGCTGTTTCCCTCCTCTGAGACCAGCCTAGAGATGGCAAGATCACCTGTGCCAGTTTCTGGGAGGTCAGCAGGTTCTCATGTCCATTCTAAGATCAGCTGGTGAGACAGGGCAGAACTTAGAGTGTCTTTTTAAATAGCATCACCCAGGATGCCCCTGGAGGTGGACAACAAGCGACTCAGAGGCAAGCGTGGGGACACAGAAAGGCTGTCTGTACCTGAGAGTCACTCAACTCAGAAACCCTCTTTGTATCCTCAGCGCTCAGCTCAGGCTTCTGCACAGACAGGGCTCAGCACATCCTCAGGAACTAAGTAACCCAGAGGAAATGCCCTCTTTCAGACCACACTGGTTCATCTGGAAGGTGATCCAGGCCTCTGGGCTTGAGGACAGGATGTCACAGATGCATCTCAGCACTCCATGGGACACGTGCCTTTAGAGTTGAGGACTGTTTCCCTTCTGCCTCCACCTTCCTCTGTTCAGTGAACCCCACTCATGGCCACAGCTGACTGCAGAAATGGAAGTCTCACTCCAGTGTCCTTGCAGGGGTTCGTGCTGGTGGGATTTGGGGGAGGTGCAGAGACCCAGGCCCTGCTCTTTGCTGTCTTCTTGGCACTGTATGTGGTGACCGTCCTGGGCAACCTCACCATGATCGTGGTCATCACCCTGGATGCCCGCCTGCACTCCCCCATGTACTTCTTCCTCAAGAACCTGTCCTTTGTCGACCTCTGTTACTCCTCTGCCATTGCCCCCAAAGCCATGGCCAACTTCTATTCCTCCAAAGCCATTGGAGTTGCAGGTTGTGCTGCACAGCTATTTTTCTTCTCCTTCCTGGGAACAAGTGAGGCTTTACTTCTTGCCGTGATGGCCTATGACCGCTTCATGGCCATCTGCAGTCCTCTGCACTACCCGGTGACCATGTCCCCCACAGTCTGTGCTTGCCTCGTGCTGGCTGCCTACTGTGGAGGTTGCCTCAATTCCATTGTGGAGACCAGCCTCACCTTTCAACTTCCTTTCTGTGGCTCCAATCACATCGACCATTTCTTCTGTGATGTGCCCCCGCTGCTCCAGCTGGCCTGCGCCAACACCTCTGTCAACGAGCTGGTGATGTTTGCCATCTGTGGCTTCATTCTCATGGGGGCAACATTAGTCATCCTGATTTCCTATGGCTACATCGCTGTGACCATCCTCAGCATGCACTCGGGATCCAGGAGGCACAAGGTCTTCTCTACCTGCGGCTCCCACTTGACAGCCGTGTCCTTGTTTTATGGGACTGGGATTGCTATATACGGCCAGCCAGGAGGTGTGGCATCTAAAGGGCAAGGCAAGGTGATCGCCATCTTCTACACCCTGGTCATCCCCATGCTCAACCCACTCATCTACAGTCTTCGGAACAAGGACGTGAAGGACGCCCTGTGGAGGCTGAGACAGAGACAGAGACAGAAACATGCAGCCATGTAAAGGAAGGAATCCTGGGGATAGAAGGAAGGCAGGGTTGTGCAGAAGACAATCTCATCACTAGAACAGTTTATGCATGTTTTGAATCTTGTTTTCTTGCTTGCTTTTGGATAGTTCCCAACATACTTTCTTCCTCTTGGCATTTGTGCGTGCCTTCTTCCGTCCCCTTGTATTCCAGGAGGGGCAAAGTCTCTCAGGGTAGACAGCACTGTAGTAGGACAATTATCTACAAGGATGAGGCTGCTCTTTGGAGGCTGAAATAATCACCCCCTAAGAACCAGTTTTTCCTTTGAACAACAAGGGGTTTCTTGGGCTGTTCTCTAAAACTGTGAAGGAGACCACTTGTGATGAGCATGACCAACCACACCACACCGCTTGCCCTCTGTCCCAATTCTCATCCCATTTCAACTTAAAACTCTCATAAGTATCTCACTAATGGACTCAGGTATAGCTGGACCTTGCTATTCACTCTGAACAATGTAGTTGAATTAAGCTTCCTCTCTCTGACTCTAACCATCGCTTGACTGTATATATAGGGACAGATGACTAGACTATTGAGAGCCTGAGCTTGGACCTGGGCCTTCTGCCTTATCTACTTACTTGTTATATTATTAGCTAAAGAAAATTTATGCTAATTATATGTGAACTTTCATTTTATATATTCAATTTGATTCAATTTGAACTGAATCTTTTGGGGAAGACTTTATTATGTAAACACCAGCTAACACATATGCATAGAGAGCTTCTAGGAACATACGAGTTTATGACAACCTTCAAGATGGAATCCTGGTCACAACACTAATGTGGCAAAGCAGATTTACCAATATCTGAAGGAATATTGAACCTACGCTTTTGATAGAACAGAATGCATTGGGATCATGTATTTATTTGGTTCAGTCCATCCCCAAACTTTTGTTGTTGCTGTTGTACAACCTAAGTAAACATCCCTGAGGTTAGATTTTAAACTGTTGTCTTTGGTGATATTTGTTTAGTCCCAAGCCAGACTGAAACTAATTCTTGCATCTCTGTGCTTTACCTAGGATGAACTGTGATGGCAATGTTGACTAACTGATTTTAAAAAAAGAATGAACAGACGAAAGGGAAAGAAAAAGCCCAGATAACTAGCCTGACAGGGGAAATCAAAACTCTGTATTAATGTCACATGGAAATATGCATACAACAAGAACAGCAATTCAGAGACACATGCCAACAGCTAAACCAAATGGCATTAGGACCACATGAGACTCCACCCAAACTCCCCCTGTCCATCTTAGCCCTGGTACCAAGAGATAAAAAGTCCCCCAAGTCCCAACTCTAGGCCCAAACTTTCCCAGCATGCCCAGCTCCCATTGCTGACAGGAAAGGAGCCCTCAGACCCCACCATTGGGCCCAGACTCTCCTGCCTGCATAGTACCCAGCACCAATGGGTAAGAAGTCCCGGTGTACTCTCCCCTGATCTTACACAGTTCCCCTTGATTCCCCTGATGACAGGTAAGCTTCCTCTTGACCATCAGCTTCAGGCCAATTCCAGATGTTCAACTTCCAGTACAAAACCAGAAACAACCCAAAAATCTAAGACAGCATGTGCCCTCCAAAAATAACCAATCCTATGGCAATAGACCCCAATGAGGGGTCTTGCTGTTTTTGTGTCAACTTGACACAAGCTAGAGTTATCACAGAGAAAGGAGTTTCAGGTGAGGAAATGCCTCCATGAGATCCAACTGTGGGGCATTTTCTCAATTAGTGATCAAGGGGGAGGGCCCATTGTGGGTAGTTCCATCTTTGGGCTGGTGGACTTGGGTTTTATAAGAAAGCAGGCTGAGAAAGCCAGGGGAAGCAAGCCAGTAAATAACATCCCTCAGTGGCCTCTGCATCAGCTCCTGATTCCTGACCTGATTGACTTCCAGTCCTGACTTCCTTTGGTGAACAGAAACATGGAAGTGTCAGCTGAATAAACCCTTTCCTCCCCAACTTGTTTCTTGGTCATGATGTTTGTGCAGAAATAGAAACCCTAAGACAATGACCTCAAATATCTTCCTGAGAGAGTCCAAAAGAACAATGATAAATACATTCAAACTACTCAAAGAAGACATGGACACACTCCCAGGACACAAAACCAAAGGGTATGGAGGTAAGGGAGCCAATAAAGATATGAAAACAGAACTCAAGGAAGAGGTAGAATTTCTGGAGAAAAGCTCAACTGAACTGGTGAGGTTGTTACTGATGTTTGGTTGGGATTTTTGTTTTGTTTTGTTTTGTTTTTCTGAGAGAGAAAAACCATGGGATTGGGTGGATAGGAAGGGACGTGAGGATTTAGGAGTTGGGAGAGGAGATATAACCAAAGTATATTGTACAAAATTCTCAATAAAATATAAAAACAGCTTTTCAAAAGCAATTTAAAAATAAAAGTTTAATCAGATAAATATTTCAAAAGCTAGTTGGCTGAAATAGGCAATACATGAAGGGAACTTATTCATCTTCCCATGAACCTTTGAGCACAGTCCTGGATCATCCATCCTCCCATGAACCTTTGAACACAACCCTGGATCATCCATCCTCCCATAAGTCTTTGAGCACTACCCTAGATCAAGATATATTGCTTTATCAAAACAGGGGAACATAGTCAGAAGGGCAAAACTGAGGCAAGGGATGGCTGTGACCCTAGGCTGTTCCTTGAGGAGCCCTGGGGGAGACTTCGAATATGGGGACCACATAGGGAGGGAGCAAGTAGGGTTTCCTGCCTGCTGGGTTTAGACAGTTCCAGTGCCATCGTAGGAGTCGTAGCAAAGCTTAGTTAGCCCAGGAACTCATTACAGTCAAGGTCACAGTGTTTCGTTAGGAAAACAGTTTTCAGAAACAGAACCACAAATATACGAGACACAGGAACTCAGCTGCACTATTGAGAGGTATAGATGTGCTCACTAAGCACCAGCTCGCCCTGTCTACCAGACATGTCATGTGAAGGTGGTGAAGAACAACTTTTATGAGTGATGAGAAACCTAGGCCTCCATTGCCATGACAAGACAGACTCCCTGTTTCTGAAGGGAAACTGTGCGTCTGTGGCTAACCGTTATATAATGTAGGATGCTACTCATAGGGCGCAAATGGCAGAAACACAGCAGAGGCACATACAACCCATCCCTGTTTCATTCCAGGCCAGGATAGAAAGGATGATGCTGGACTGTCTGTCACTAGAGGAACAAGCAGAGAGTATCCTTGTCAGTCACAAAGAGAAGCTTGGCGGAAACATCAAACCCAAGCATCAACCAAGCAGGAACTTGTGAAGGATACTCCAAGACAAGGATATTAGCAAAGATGTCCTTAGAAAGATTCTAGCTTTTCAGAAGATAAGGTTAATAGTTAACATATAGGACCTCATGAAATTAAAACAACAGAAAACAACAAAGAATTCTGTACACCAAAGGACACAGTTGATTAAATGAATAGACAGACATAAAATTGGAAAAAAGTCTTGTTATAAACATGACAGAGGATTTATCTAGAATATAACAAAAATCAAAGCAAACAAAATAAAACATAAAACATAAAACCTAAGACATTCTCCAAGTAGATGGTTGAAGTGGAAACTTCTGGTTTGTTTAGAAAGTCAGTTACGTACCTGGATGGATGTGCTCAGATCTTTCGCTTGCTTGATTGTGTTTTCATGTATTTCTTTAATAGATTTTTGTGTTTCCTCTTTCATAGCTTCTACTTGTTGGCCCACATTCTTCTGTATTTCTTTAAGTGATTTTTGTCTTTCCTCCTTATTGTCTTCTTCTTTTTGATCCATCTTCTCCTGCATTTCTTGAAGTAATTTTTGTATTTGCCTTGTAAAGGCTTCTAACTTTTGATCCATTTTCTCTTCTATTTCTTTACGAGATTTTTCTATGTGTTCAGCTACCAGCATCCTGACCAGTGATTTTATATCCAAGTCTTGTTTTTCTGGTGTTTTGGGGTATCCAGGGCTTCCTGTTGTTTGCAAACTGGGTTCAGATGCTGTCATGTTGCCTTGATTTCTGTTAGTGACATTGCTTTGTTTACCTTTTGCCATCTGGTTATTTCTTGTGTTAGTTGACCTTGTTGTCACTGGCTGGTGTTTGAATCTCCTGTGAGGCTGGGCTTACCTGTTGTTTCTCTACTGGTGGTTATGCGTGATTGCTGCTCAACGGGATCACGAGCTGGCTGCCACCCGCTGACTTTGTGCACGGCCTGAGGTCTCCGGGAAGTGTGGGGGAGTGCAGCAGAGCCTCGGCAGGCGCTGCTGGGCCTGCCTAGTAGCGAGAGCCTAGCAGATCCCCCTACGCGTGGTAGCCCCTGATGGAATCTGTCTACCTGTGCCTTTCCAGCTGTGTTCTGGTTGCAATATGGAGGCCTGCCGCTATTGCTGGTCCGGGGTCCTGGGGAGCTGGGTGGTTCCGGCTGCCTCGGTGCACGGCCTAAGCTCGCAGGGACGTGCTGCAGAGCCTAGGCGCCTGGGCCCGCCTGTGGGCGAGAGCTTAGCAGCTCTCCCTGCTCTAGCCCCAGACGGAGTCTCTACCTGCACCTTTCCAGCTGTGTCCTGGTTGCAATATGGAGGCCTGCCGCTATCGTTGGTCCTCACTCTTCTTAATAAACAAGAATTGTTGCTTATCCTGGTTCCGCCGGCAGGGTCTGAGCACCTGGCAAGCTGGCTAGGTCTGGCTTCCCTGCTACCGGCTGGATGGGAAGCTGCTGGCAAGATGGCGCTGCCTGCAGAGGGTTCGGGGTCTGGCCTGCGAGCACAGAGCGCAGGCACGGCCGCTGTACTCCAAACCTCTATTCTGTGCGCAGTTCCTGCTCCAGACCTGAGTCCCCGGAGGTCTTAAACTCGGGCTGTCTCTGGTACCTGGTTCCGCCGGCAGGGTCTGAGCATACCACTCCTGGGCATATACCCAGAGGATTCCCCTGCATGCAATAAGGACACATGCTCCACTATGTTTATAGCAGCCTTGTTTATAATAGCCAGAAATTGGAAGGAGCCCAAATATCCCTCAAAGGAGGAATGGATACAGAAAATGTGGTATATTTATACAATGGAATACTACTCAGCAATTAAAAATAATGAATTCATACAATTTGTAGGTAAATGGTTAGACCTGGAAAATATCATCCTGAGTGAATTAACCCAATCACAAAAGAATGCACATGAAATGCAATCACTGATAAGTGGATATTAATGAGCCCAGAAGCCCTAAATACTCAAGACACAAATAGCAAGTCAAATGATTCCCAAGAAGAAGAAAGGAGAGGACCCTGGGCCTGTAAAGATTGCATCTAGTTTAGTAAAGAAACCGAGGGGGGAGGGGGAATGATTGGGGAACAGTTGGGGGGGAGAGGAACTATGGGAACTATGGTGGGTGGGAACTGGGAAAGGGGAAAGCCTTTGGAATGTAAACATAGAATATAGAAAATAAAAAAAAATTAAAAAAAAAAAAGAAAGTCAGTTACGTTGAAGTGGCCAAAGTAGCAGGATAGACTACACCTTGTTCCCCAAACTCCATTTTAAGTTCCTTGTCCTCAGGGTAACATGGCCCCACCCTTGGGCTCTGGGAAAGAGACCACAAAGTGTTCTCAGCAGTTGAAAATAGCACCATTTATAATCGCTGAGTCATACAACCAACCTAGGTATCCAGCAACAGGAAAGTGGATGGGAAAAACATGGTATGCACACACACACTGGGATTTTGCCAACCATAAGAGGAATCAACCTATTTCATCTGTCGGAAAATGGATACAACTAGAGCTCGTCATATTAAGTAACCTAAGACAAGTGCCGCGTTTTCTCTTACTCGTGGATCCCAGATTTTACATAGATACATAAAACCCTATGTGTGCCTATGCCATGAGGGGAGAAGTAAAACTGGGGGAACCGGAAGCAACACCAAGGGAGTGAGCTACCGTGGGTACTAGGGGTGTGAACAAGAGACTGTTCAACACATATATGTAAGTTCAAATTAAATTACTTTTTAAAAAAGATGTGAGAACTGACTGATATGTTACCAGGGAAAGTGTCAAGTCCAGGACTGGTGAGTACCCTGACCCAGGTATATGAAGACGCCAACCAAAGCCACAGGCATGCAGTCACCCAGGGGACACAGGGTCAACCACTGGGGGGAGCAAAGGCTCACTGCAGTCCAGGAGAAGCACTTTCCCTTAGTCTGGATAGCTGCTATTACTACTGCCTTGGATTTTGAATCCCTTTAAGCAGGAATTGTATTGCTTAAAGGAATTGAATACTTTAAGTGGATGGGATCAGCAGGGGAAGGGCTGTGGCTAGGGGTGGGGGGTGGGAACTACACCACCTGGGAGACTGTTCTAATGAGGAGCATTGGTCTTTCTTAGATGACTCTGTCATACTCCTGATGGTCCTTCCCCATGTCTCTGAGGAGCAAAGCATCCTGCC
This sequence comes from Apodemus agrarius, assembly GCA_964023405.1. Classification (NCBI taxonomy): domain Eukaryota; kingdom Metazoa; phylum Chordata; class Mammalia; order Rodentia; family Muridae; genus Apodemus; species Apodemus agrarius. The sequence continues at coordinate 92,323,275 of OZ030014.1, forward strand.
AATAGACCAAGAGAGGATGCCATGAGAAAGAGGTTGTCTGGAGCCAAAGATGCACCTCTGAAGCTCAGAGGCAGGGTGAAGCTCCAGCCACCACAGAGAATGGTGTTTTTCTAATTGGACACTGGAGGCCAAGAGTCCCAGCCCTGCTAGATGGAGACAATCCTCCCAAGCAAGGCGAACTCAACACACACTGCCTGTCTGAGAGGGAACAGAGAGAAACCAAGGCAAGGCAGGCAGGAGTCTTCCCTCTTTACAGGGCCCAGAGCCTGAGACAGCAAAAACCCTCACACCAGACCCTCACAGATACCTGGGTGCCCACCTCTGGCCACAGTTGCCTTGTTCCACTGCCAAGAAATCACCTTATGAACGGAAACCACTGATGCCCATCTTCATTAAAAACCAAGCTTGCCAGCCTGAGGATGCTGGGAGATAGGTGCTGGCTGTGTAACCTTATTGCAGACCAGACTATCACCTAGATACGGTAAGTGTTTCACCTGTCAGGACTGAAAATGTAGGAGAGTTGGTGGCTAGAGAGGGTAGCAGGATCAACATTCAGCAGGAAGATAGACTGCCTTAGCCGTAGGAATGATCCTGCCCTGAATAGCCTGTTCAGAGCCTGTAGTACTGGAGCCTCCACCCCAGGGTCAGCTCGTTGAGTAAGCTCTGATTCTGCCGGTATGTGGAATAAAGCTCTATGTTCAACCAGATCACAAGAGGCAGGGAAGGTACAGGCTCAGGAGGGGCAGGGCTGTGGTGAGCACAGGCTATCCCTTCATTTTATTATCATCAGTTGCTCTTGCCACTGACTCTGTGCACATCCTGTATCCCTAGAAAACTGGAGAGACCAGGTTGTTCCCTGTTCCAGCAGGAAGCAAAGATTCAGATGATGTGTGCATAGTCTCATCACATTTACCACAATGGAAACTCAGTGGTTAGTCCTGAGACACCCATGGTGCGTGTGTGTCAAGAGTGAGCACAAAGCCCTGTGTACCCTAAGATGAAGAGAAAATGACCATTTGAGCTTGCACTGGGAAATCGCACTCCAGAGTAGATGATGGAATCAAACAGGATTCTCGAGGATCCATGTCCCCACTGTATGCAGTATATGGAGGATGGCAGTGGTGAGTTTTGCAACAACCGACCCCACCCTGTTCATAGCATCCTTGAGCCCCAAGGGTGATGTAGAGTAGACACGTGCCCCTATCTAGCCAGGCTCCCAATGCCAGAAGCCTCCTGCATCCATCTCAGGGACCTACAGAGTGGTGACCCATGGCCGGCTCAAAAAGGGTGCTCCTCTTCTACTGTTGTGGTCCCTAGGATGAAGAGAAAGTAACTGGGAATAGGGAGAAGGCACTAGGCAGAGGCTAGTCTGTTTGCTTTTCCAATTGGAAATGTAAACCCCAAAGCTTAAGTGAAGTAGATAGCAGAGATGTCAGAGAGATCAAGTTGGAAGCCAATGTGCATGGGTACCAGTCCCGCTGTTTGTGAGAACATGGCACTAGGATGCCCACACATCACATATAGATGTGTTGACCGGCAGGAACCCCTAAGATGCTCAAGCAAGCAGAAGTTCTGCATGTTGATTGCATCTATGGACCACGCCTAGAGTAAGAGCTACCTAGGGGAGATCAGAGTCCTGCAGGGAACAAAGGCACAGCCTCAGGGTGGTGAGGGCCATTTTCTTACCCTGATTTCCAGCCTGGAAATAGGAAGATCATCCACCCAACCCGGTTGCTGGGGGATGGGGGAGGGCAGCAGACCCTCATGTCCATTTTAAGGACGGTGGATAAGATGGAAGGGTGCAGGGATGGGGTTCAAGAGTGGGTCCTAAATGGTGTCACTCAGGAATGTCCTTGGAGGTGGATAGCAAGCAACCCAGGGGCATCTGTAGGGATGCTGAAGGCTACGCCTGAGTTACTTGGGTCAAGAAGCCTCTTGGCACCCTCAGATCCACAGTTCAGCTTCCTGCAAGACAGGGCTCAGCACATCCTCACGAATTAAGTCAGAGGGAATGTCGACTTTTAGGTTAGACCAGCACAGCGGAGCATCTGGTGAGCTTTTGCACAGTGGTCAGTCATGGCAGCAGCAGGTTCCTGCAGGCGGTGCAACGTCTGACAACACGAATGAGACCTTCTCCCTCTCTCTGCCCTCGCCTTCCTCCCTTCAGCTGTCCCACTCATGGCCACAGCAGTCCACAGAAATGGAAGCCTCTCCGCAGTGTCCTTGCACGGGTTTGTGCTGGTGGGATTTGGGGGAGGTGCAGAGATCCAGGCCTTGCTTTTCTCTGTTTTCCTGGTCCTCTATATGGTGACCATCCTGGGCAACCTCACCATGATCGTGGTCATCACCCTGGATGCCCGCCTGCACTCCCCCATGTACTTCTTCCTCAAGAACCTGTCCTTTGTCGACCTCTGTTACTCCTCTGCCATTGCCCCTAATGCCCTGGCTAACTTTCTCTCCACCTCCAAAGTCATCAGCTTTGCAGGATGTGCCACCCAGCTCTTCTTTTTCTCCTTGTTGGCTACCACAGAGGCTTTCCTCTTAGCTGTGATGGCCTATGACCGCTTCATGGCCATCTGCAGTCCCCTGAGGTACCCCGTGACCATGTGTCCTACGACCTGTGCCCGTCTGGTCCTGGGCACCTACTGTGGCGGCTGCCTGAACTCCATTGTGCAGACCAGCCTCACGTTCCAGCTGCCCTTCTGCAGCTCCAACCGTATTGACCACTTCTACTGCGACGTGCCCCCGCTGCTCCAGCTGGCCTGCGCCAGCACAGCTCTCAACGAGCTCTTCCTCTTCGGCCTCTGTGGGTTCATCATTGTGAGCACCACCTTAGCTGTCCTGGTTTCCTACGGCTACATCACCGTCACCATCCTCAGGATGCACTCGGGGTCAGGGCGGCACAAGGTCTTCTCCACCTGTGGCTCTCATATGATGGCCGTGTCCTTGTTTTATGGGACTGTGTTTGTCATGTATGCACAGCCTGGAGCAGTGGCATCCATGGCCCAGGGTAAGGTGATCTCTGTCTTCTACACCCTGGTCATCCCCATGCTCAACCCCCTCATCTACAGTCTACGCAACAAGGATGTGAAGGACGCCCTGCGGAGGTTGGGACAGAGGCACAGCCTTGTGAAGAGAGGAGGCAAGTAGGGATGTAATCAGCATGAAGGAAAGAAAACGTCCTTGGAGGACAAGAGCTGTCTTTATTTTGCCTTTTTTTCTTATTCTGATTTGCCTTTTTTTTTCTTTACTGAATTCTGGCTTTATTCCTTTCTTCCATTATTTAATCCATTTACCCATCTACCACATCTTTCACGACTAAAAAATATTATTCAGGCACTGACAAAAATGTGAGCAAGGCATTTTGCTCGCCACAATAAAGCAAATGGCACGTAGTGGGAGACATCATGAGTTCCTTTTAATCTTGCTTTGACAGAAGGCGGAGTATTAAGACAAGAGTTTGGAGGCAAGTGTGGAAACCACTGTCAACATCTCCTGGCGAAACTACATGACAGCAGAGTCCTTCTGGCCCATTCCCTTTCGTTCATCACTGAAGCTAATGTCAGTAGGTAGGAACATGTCCCTCAGCATCCACGGTTGTGGCCCCGAGAAGCCGTGTGCTGACCCATCTTTACACTGATCTAGTATAATAATGGCTGGCTAGGAAGGAGAGCTGTGCAGATTTCCCCCTGGCATACATATTGTTGTCTCCTCCCCCTTCCTCTGCTAATGAAGCTGCTCCTTGTGGGGCATCACATGCTGCAAGCATGAGCACCCATATTGCAACTGGCCCCCAACATATCTATTCAACATGCAGTAAGACGAAACCACAGGTAAACTCATGATTCACACAACCTTTAAAACTTGGCTTGGCCACTTATGACTATACCAAGGGGTCCTTTATTGCCAGAGATGTCTCCAAGAAAGGATGAAGTCTCAGTGGCTCCAACAATGTGAGGAGTGGAGAGAGGACCGCCAATTTTTTTTTGGCAGATTCTGGGGTTTTGTTGAGTTAAGGTTCTCTCTGGCACTGACCAGGAGCCTGCGTCCAAGTCCTGCGTGTGCCTGCCTGTCTCGTTCCCTGTCCTCATCCTCCCCTCTTCCTGTCTTCTCACTGAGTGGCTTTTGGGTCTCACAGCCATCTAATATCCTGGGTATCACCAGTCAGCTGGCATCTGTTCATGGGGCTGGTCTAGGTGCCTGGCCTGTGTGAGTCTGATTCCAGCCTTCGCTCCTCTGATAGTCCTGCCCAGGAAACCTTCATGGACTGTCCTCCAAGCAGGCTTCTTCCCATTTCTCCTCTGCCCAAACATTGCAGGTCTCCATCTACTTCCTTGGCGATCTACTCTTGGCCTCCAGAGTAAAGTATTACTCCCTGGTTGTATGTTCAGGTGATATTAAAGTCTTCCTCTCTTTGAACAGCTCTGGGCCAATACATTGTGAGAGGCACACATCTCATGGTTAATGATATTCTCTACCTCTCTGTCTTCTCTTTCTACTTTTCCTTTTCCCTCATATGTACCACCCACTTTGCTGGCCCAGTTGGTCTTAGCAGTAGGGAAAGAGTGACATACATCCTCCAGTCTTCTGGTCCTCTCCAGTCCTCACCCGTTCTGATGACCACTTGTTATTTCCAACACTGTTCAGTATTCCTCTTTTTTCCCTCTGTTCTCTTCCCTTCTCATTTGCTATGCCACATGGTAACATTTTCTAGCCTCTCACATTTCCACGATGGAGATTTTTAGTTTCAGATGCTCAGTGCTGCTCTTTAGAAACCTTTTGGCCTGGGGGGGGGCTCTTCCTGCTCTTTCTATAAGCTAGGTCAAGTATGAGAAACTCCCTCTTTTATGTCTAGGCTAAAGAGTACATGCCAAGAAATCACTGATGCTCTTGTGTCTGTTCCCTTGCATGCAATGTCCTTTTTCAGTTTCTGCCTTACAAGTTCCACTTTTATATTTTAATTTTGATAAGTTACCAACTTGCAAATTATCCTGATATGGACATTATAAGTTTTAACTCCTGGAAAATCTTTATAGCTTCTTGATTTGGAGTGTCAATATTTCTTGAAATAACATTTTTTCACTTTCTCTTTCTGGTCTTCTTCCATGACGTCCCTACTGGGTGTATCTGCTCACCTGCTGGTTAGTATAGGACTCCCTTCCTCTCTGTGCTCTTTCATCCTTCCTTTTTGGTCCATTAACTGGGTAATATCAATATGAAATTGAATACACACTGTAATGTATAATATGCCTCCACCTCCCTCTACCTTACCTAGCTGCCAATTTATCTCAGTTCCTGCTTCCACCATGCCTTTCTTGGCCCATTGTTCACAATGCCACCAAGGAGATATGTTTAAATAAATATTTTACTATATCACTAATGTTTCCCAATACTAAGTAGGGTATCAGTAGGAATGGATGTGTCAAAGAGCCCTGATAAATAACTATCTCTTTGAGAAGGTGTAGGTGGGTTCCTAAGTGGTGTATGTCAATTGCAGCAGAAGTTTCCTTAGACCCTGCCAAACTGTACTGTGGAATGGCATTGCTTCAGAGTCATGGCCTAAATATCCACCTTCCTCCTTTTAGGATAGAAGATAAACATTCTCAAATTCTATAGGGAAGTTAGAGTCTCAAGTCAAGGAAGAAAAATCTTGTCCAAATTCAATCATTCCTTTGTAATCCCTTCTCATCCTTAACTTCCAAGATTTCTTGACCATATTTTTCATAGCACTAGAGTGGCCCACATCTAAGCGGGCATGCACATGTAATCATGAGAACAAGGACTTGAAGAAAATATGGAGCTTGCAGAAACAAAAACACTTTGATACTACAGTTAAGTAATTAAAATACTATCAAATGCTTGAGATAGATTGCAGCAAGTCAAATTATAATAGACTAAAACCTTTAAGCTTACTGAAATTCTAAATGATCTAAATTATATATGTAACACCCCCACTAAAAAATAAAGACTAATGGAGAAAACAGAAACTTTTTTATTGGATATATTCTTTATTAACATTTCATTTCCCTTTTTTGGTTTCCTGCCCCCCAAAGGTTCCATATGCCCTTTTCCCTCCCCCTCCTCCCCTATCCACCCCTTCCCACTTCCCTCTTCTGGTATTCCCCTACACTGATGCAGTGAGCCTTTCCAGAGCCAGGGTACACTCCTTCCTTCTTCTCAGACATCATTTGGAATGTGGATTGTGTCTTTGGTGTTCCAAGATTCTAAGCTAATATCCACTTACCAGTAGGTACATACCATGGGTATTCTTTTGAGATTGGGTTACTTCACTTAGTATGATCTTCTCCAGCTCCATCCACTTCTCTAAGAATTTCATGAATTCATTGTTTCTAATGGATGAATAGTATTCCATGTGTGTATATACCACATTTTTTGTATCCATACCTCCTTTGAGGGACATCTGGGTTCTTTCCAGCTTCTGGCTATTATAAATAAGGTTGCTATGAACACAGTGAAATGTGTATCCTTATTACATGCTGGGGAATCTTCTGGGTATATGCCCAGGAGTGGTACAGCAGGGTCCTCCAGAAGTATCGTGTCCAGTTTTCTGAGGAACCGCCAGACTGATTTCCAGAATGGATGTACCAGATTGCAATCCCACCAGCAGTGGAGGAGTGTTCCTCTTTCTCCACATCCTCGCCAACACCTGCTGTTTCCTGAGTTTTTAGTCTTAGCCATTCTGACTGATGTGAGGTGAAATCACAGGGTTGTTTTGATTTGCATTTCCCTAATGACTAATGATGTTGAACATTTCTTAAGGTGCTTCTCAGCCATCTGAAGTTCTTCAGGTGAAAAGTCTTTGTTTAGCCCTGTACCCCATTTTTGGATAGGGTTATTTGGTTTTCTGGGTCTAACTTCTTGAGTTCTTTGTATACATTGGATATTAGCTCTCTGTCAGATGTAGGGTTGGTGAAGATCTTTTCCCAATTTGTTGGTTGCCCATTTGTCCTTTTGACAGTGTCTTTTGCCTTACAGAAACTTTGTAATTTTATGAGGTCCCATTTGTCTATTCTTGCTCTTAGAGCATAAGCTTTTGGTGTTCTGTTCAGGAACTTTCCCCCTGAGCCAATGTCCTCAAGGGTCTTCCCCAGTTTCTTTTCTATTAGTTTTAGTGTGTGTGGTTTTATGTGGAGGTCCTTGATTCACTTGGAGTTGAGCTTAGTACAAGGAGATAAGAATGGATCAATTCTCATTCTTCTGCATGTTGACCTCCAGTTGAGCCAGCACCATTTGTTGAAAAAGCTATCTTTTTTCCACTGGATGTTTTCAGCTCCTTTGTCGAAGATCAACTGGCCATAGATATGTGGTTTCAATTCTGCGTCTTCAATCCTATTCCATTGGTCCAGCTCACTGTCACTGTACCAATACCATGCAGTTTTTAACACTACTGCTTTGTAGTATTGCTTGAGGTCTGGGATACTGATTCCCCCAGAAGTTCTTTTACAGTTGATAATAGTTTTCGCTATCCTGGGTTTTTTGTTATTCCAGATGAATTTGAGAATTGCTCTTTCTAACTCTATGAAGAACTGAGTTGGGATTTTGATGGAGATTGCACTGAATCTGTATATTGCTTTTGGCAAGATTGCCATTTTAACTATATTAATCCTGCCAACCCACGAGCATGGAAGATTTTTCCATTTTCTGAGGACTTCTTCCATTTCCTTCTTCAGAGACCTGAAGTTCTTGTCATACAAATCTTTCACTTGTTTGGTTAGAGTCACACCAAGATACTTTATATTGTTTGTGAATGTCAGTTCCCTAATTTCTTATGAAGGGTGTCAGTTCCCTAATTTCTTTCTCAGCCTGCTTATCCTTTGAGTATAGGGACGTTACTGATTTGCTTGAGTTGATTTTTTAACCAGCCACTTTGCTGAAGTTGTTTATCAGCTGTAGGAGTCCTCTGGTGGAGTTTTTTGGGTCACTTAAGTATACTATCATATCATCTGCAAATAGTGATAGTTTGACTTCTTCCTTTCCAATTTGTATCCCTTTGACTTCCTTATGTTGTCGAATTGCTCTAGCTAGTACCTCAAGTACTATTTTGAAAAGATATGGTGAGAGGGGGAAGCCTTGTCTAGTCCTTGATTTTAGTGGGATTGCTTCAAGTTTCTCTCCATTTAGTTTGATGTTGGCTACTGGTCTGTTGTAAATTGCTTTTACTATGTTTAGGTATGGGTCTTGAATTCCTGTTCTTTCCAAGACTTTTAGCATGAAAGGATGCTGAATTTTGTCAAATGCTTTTTCAGCATCCAATAAGATGACCATGTGGTTTTTTCTTTGAGTTTGTTTATGTAGTGGATTACATTGATGGATATTGAACAATCCCTGCATCCCTGGGATGAAGCCAACTTGATCATAGTGAATGATCGTTTTAATGTGTTCTTGGATTCAGTTGGCAAGAATTTTATTGAGTAGCTTTGCATCGATGTTCATAAGGGAAATTGGTCTGAAGTTCTCTTTCTTAGTTGGATCTTTGTGTGATTTTGGTATCAGCATAATTGTGGCTCCATAGACTGAGTTGAGTACAGTTCTTTCTGTTTGTATTTTGTGGAATAGTTTGAAGAGTATTGGTATTAGGTCTTTCTTGAAGGTCTGATAGAATTCTGCACTAAAACCATCTGGTCCTGTGCTTTTTTTTGGGGGGGGGTTGGAAGACTTTCTATGACCCCTTCTATTTATTTGGGGGTTATGGGAGGTTTAGATGATCTATTTGATCCTGATTTAATTTTGGTATTTGGTATCTGTCTAAGAAATTGTCCATTTCATCCAGATTCTCCAGTTTTATAGAGTATAGGCTTTTGTAGTAGGATTTGATGATTTTTTGAATTTCCTCAGTTTCTGTTGTTATATCTCCCTTTTCATTTCTAATTTTGTTAATTTGGATACTGTCTCTGTGCCCTTTGGTAAGTCTGGATAAGAGTTTATCTATCTTGTTGATTTTCTCAAAGAACCAGCTCCTGGTTTTGTTGATTCTTTTTCTGGTTCTCTTTGTTTCAACTTGATTGATTTCAGCCCTGAGTTTGATGATTTCCTGTCTTCTACTCCTCCTGGGTGAATTAGCTTTCATTCCAGACCTTTCAGGTGTGCCGTTAAGTTGCTAGTACATGCTCTCTCCTGTTTCTTTTTTGAGACACTCAGGGCTATGAGTTTTCCTCTTAGCACTGCTTTCATTGTGTCCCATAGATTTGGGTATGTTGTGCCTTCATTTTCATTAAATTCTAAAAAGTCTTTGATTTCTTTTTTTATTTCTTCCTTGACTAAGGTATCATTGAGTAGAATATTGTTCAGCCTCCATGTGTATGTGGACTATCTGTTGTTTTTGTTGCTATTGAAGACCACTCTTGCTCCATGGTGATCTGATAGGAGGCATGGGATTAGTTCAATCTTCTTATATGTGTTGAGGTCTGTCTTGTGACCAATTATATGGTTGATTTTGGAGAAGGTACCTTAAGGTGCTGAGAAAAAAGGTATATTCTTTTGCTTTAGGGTAAAATGTTTTATATATATATATGTGTGTGTGTGTGTGTGTGTGTGTGTGTGTGTGTTAAACCAATTGGTACAAAGCTTCAATAAGTTCCCCTGTGTCCCTGTTTAGTTTCTGTTTTCCTGATCGGCCCATTGAGGATAGTGGAGTGTTGAGGTCCACCACAATTATTGTGTTAGGTGCAATGTGTGCTTTGAGATTTAGTAAAGTTTCTTTTATGAGTGAGGGTGCCCTTGCATTTGGAGCATAGATGTTCAGAATTGTGAGTTCTTCTTTGTGGATTTTCCCCTTGACCAGCAAGAAGTGACTTTCTGAGTCTCTTTTGATGACTTTAGGTTGAAAGTCAATTTTATCTGATATTAGAATGGCTATTCCAGCTCATTTCCTGGGACCATTTGCTTGTAAAATTGTCTTCCAGTCTTTTACTCTAAGGTAGTGTTTGTCTTTGACCATGAGGTGTGTTTACTGTATGCAGCAAAATGTATGGTCCTGTTTTTGTATCCAGTCTGAAAACAGAAACTTCTATAAAAGCATCTTCTTAAGAGTCATTTGGAGAAATTTGGCCACTTCAGTGAGTGGCAATAAAATAATTTACCTGCCAGGGTAACACTTTGCTCACCAAGACCAGTCTTCATTCAGAGTCATCCTGGACAAGTTCCTTTGTCCTTCTTTAATTACAGAAATTGAGAATACAGGCAGGACAGACCCAGAGAGCCTTGATGAAGACACAAAGAAGAGCCAAGCATCAGGGTAGACAGCCCTGCATCCCCACAGCTGGCCACCACAATGGTGGTTCACTTCTGTCAATGAACTTCCTTTGGTAAATGAGACTGGAAGGTAGTCTATGAAGTCAGTTTGTGATTAAGGAAGAAGGAATGGACAGTTTAAAATGGATAGAAGGGTTCACTAGATGTTTTAACACTCTTGTTTGAGATCTCTCTCAGGAAAGGGTATAGACTCTGTGTAGTCGTCTTGTCAATTATAAGAAAAATATTAACCCTCAGCCAGTGGTCAGTATGAGCCAGATCCTGAAAGACTGAGTCTTTTTTATCTTTTCTCTTTTCTTGTGCTCCCTAATTCTCTCTTTCTATCCTGCTCCACCCCACCTTGGACTTGTATTCTTTTTATCTTATTTTTGTGATGGTTAAGGGTCAATTTGATGACGCCTCCTCAGGATGAACTGGGCCATAAATCTTCTCTCTCTGTGGAGCAAAGTCTCTGTCTACCTATTGAAGGGGAGGGGAAGAGTAACATGGGCTTAAGGACAGAGGAACATTATTCAATGGAAATATACACAGAAAAATTTTCATTTAACAATCTGCTAAATGGTTTACTGCTTAGGTGGTCTGATGTTTTCCAAATGGGTCATTTTTCTATCACGTGGTGCCTGAGAACTAACACGCTAAAGAGTAGTGATTTTAGATGCTGAAAATATGACAAGACACAAAAGGACAGCACATGAAGAAAGAGGGAAATAGTGGGAGGCCATGACATACATGACAATACTAACACTGTCTAAAAGAAAAACAAGTGAGTCAAAATACAAGTTTCCAACTCCTGCGAGATTCAGAAGTATAGCCTATCTCCACATTTAAGAAGTTGAGATGTGTTTGTCTGTCTGTCTGTCTCTCTGTCTATCTAGTTACTTACTTATTCACTGATAAGAAACTTCAAGAGTTTAAGACTTAAGTTTACAACCATAGGACCTCTTGGGATGCTCTCAAATCTGGAGACACTCAGGAGATCCCTTGTTTTATTCTAGAGACAAGGGTTCATAAGGATCATCCATAAAGCTTCACTGCAGAGCCTCTGTTCAAAAGGACCTGAGAAGGGCCCTTCCTAGTTACATTTGCCAGGACTTTAGTATTGCAAAGTCACCTTGGTGTTTCAAGTGGTTCAATAGAACTTGAATGGCTCAAAATATTCCAAAGTCATCTCTTTCACATAGCAGAGAGCTGAATGGTCCAAGGCCTGACATAGAAGTAATACAGAAGCCCAACAGCTCCACATAACTGAAGCAGCCCATAATCCCCAAGCCAAAGCGAAACACTAAATAGTAGCTACTAAAATACACTGGCCCAAGGGAAGCAAATCGCAGGGGACACTGACCATGGAGAACTCGCCAAGAGTTGAGCTTTCTTGG